>OX392535.1:32400000-33132487 GCA_947623455.1 Mimachlamys varia | reverse complement strand
ATAGGTGGAGGTGTAGAGAGAAGGAGGAGGAACTAAGTAACATGCTCCTGATCTTGTATGCTGGAGACTATATAGTGGAGGTGTAGAGAGGAGGAGGAGGAACTTAGTAACATGCTCCTGATCTTGTATGCTGGAGACTATATAGTGGAGGTGTAGAGAGGAGGAGAGGAACTAAGTAACATGCTCCTGATCTTGTATGCTGGAGACTATATAGTGGAGGTGTAGAGAGGAGGAGGAGGAACTAAGTAACATGCTCCTGATCTTGTATGCTGGAGACTATATAGTGGAGGTGTAGAGAGGAGGAGGAGGAACTAAGTAACATGCTCCTGATCTTGTATGCTGGAGACTATATAGTGGAGGTGTAGAGAGGAGGAGGAGGAACTAAGTAACATGCTCCTGATCTTGTATGCTGGAGACTATATAGTGGAGGTGTAGAGAGGAGGAGGAGGAACTAAGTAACATGCTCCTGATCTTGTATGCTGGAGACTATATAGTGGAGGTGTAGAGAGGAAGGAGGAGGAACTAAGTAACATGCTCCTGATCTTGTATGCTGGAGACTATATAGTGGAGGTGTAGAGAGGAGGAGGAGGAACTTAGTAACATGCTCCTGATCTTGTATGCTGGAGACTATATAGTGGAGGTGTAGAGAGGAGGAGGAGGAACTAAGTAACATGCTCCTGATCTTGTATGCTGGAGACTATATAGTGGAGGTGTAGAGAGAAGGAGGAGGAACTAAGTTACATGCTCCTGATCTTGTATGCTGGAGACTATATAGTGGAGGTATAGAGAGAAGGAGGAACTAAGTAACATGCTCCTGATCTTGTATGCTGGAGACTATATAGTGGAGGTATAGAGAGAAGGAGGAGGAGGAACTAAGTAACATGCTCCTGATCTTGTATGCTGGAGACTATATAGTGGAGGTGTAGAGAGGAGGAGGAGGAACTAAGTAACATGCTCCTGATCTTGTATGCTGGAGACTATAAAGTGGAGGTGTAGAGAGGAGGAGGAGGAACTAAGTAACATGCTCCTGATCTTGTATGCTGGAGACTATATAGTGGAGGTGTAGAGAGGAGGAGGAGGAACTAAGTAACATGCTCCTGATCTTGTATGCTGGAGACTATATAGTAGAGGTGTAGAGAGGAGGAGGAGGAGGAACTAAGTAACATGCTCCTGATCTTGTATGCTGGAGACTATATAGTGGAGGTGTAGAGAGAAGGAGGAGGAACTTAGTAACATGCTCCTGATCTTGTATGCTGGAGACTATATAGTGGAGGTATAGAGAGAAGGAGGAGGAGGAACTAAGTAACATGCTCCTGATCTTGTATGCTGGAGACTATATAGTGGAGGTGTAGAGAGGAGGAGGAGGAACTAAGTAACATGCTCCTGATCTTGTATGCTGGAGACTATATAGTGGAGGTGTAGAGAGAAGGAGGAGGAACTAAGTAACATGCTCCTGATCTTGTATGCTGGAGACTATATAGTGGAGGTGTAGAGAGAAGGAGGAGGAACTTAGTAACATGCTCCTGATCTTGTATGCTGGAGACTATATAGTGGAGGTATAGAGAGAAGGAGGAGGAGGAACTAAGTAACATGCTCCTGATCTTGTATGCTGGAGACTATATAGTGGAGGTGTAGAGAGGAGGAGGAGGAACTTAGTAACATGCTCCTGATCTTGTATGCTGGAGACTATATAGTGGAGGTATAGAGAGAAGGAGGAGGAACTAAGTAACATGCTCCTGATCTTGTATGCTGGAGACTATATAGTGGAGGTGTAGAGAGGAGGAGGAGGAACTAAGTAACATGCTCCTGATCTTGTATGCTGGAGACTATATAGTGGAGGTATAGAGAGAAGGAGGAGGAGGAACTAAGTAACATGCTCCTGATCTTGTATGCTGGAGACTATATAGTGGAGGTGTAGAGAGGAGGAGGAGGAACTAAGTAACATGCTCCTGATCTTGTATGCTGGAGACTATATAGTGGAGGTATAGAGAGAAGGAGGAGGGGGAACTAAGTAACATGCTCCTGATCTTGTATGCTGGAGACTATAAAGTGGAGGTGTAGAGAGGAGGAGGAGGAACTAAGTTACATGCTCCTGATCTTGTATGCTGGAGACTATATAGTGGAGGTGTAGAGAGGAGGAGGAGGAACTTAGTAACATGCTCCTGATCTTGTATGCTGGAGACTATATAGTGGAGGTGTAGAGAGGAGGAGGAGGAACTAAGTTACATGCTCCTGATCTTGTATGCTGGAGACTATATAGTGGAGGTGTAGAGAGGAGGAGGAGGAACTAAGTAACATGCTCCTGATCTTGTATGCTGGAGACTATATAGTGGAGGTGTAGAGAGGAGGAGGAGGAACTTAGTAACATGCTCCTGATCTTGTATGCTGGAGACTATATAGTGGAGGTGTAGAGAGGAGGAGGAGGAACTAAGTAACATGCTCCTGATCTTGTATGCTGGAGACTATATAGTGGAGGTGTAGAGAGAAGGAGGAGGAACTAAGTAACATGCTCCTGATCTTGTATGCTGGAGACTATATAGTGGAGGTGTAGAGAGGAGGAGGAGGAACTTAGTAACATGCTCCTGATCTTGTATGCTGGAGACTATATAGTGGAGGTGTAGAGAGGAGGAGGAGGAACTAAGTAACATGCTCCTGATCTTGTATGCTGGAGACTATATAGTGGAGGTGTAGAGAGAAGGAGGAGGAACTAAGTTACATGCTCCTGATCTTGTATGCTGGAGACTATATAGTGGAGGTATAGAGAGAAGGAGGAACTAAGTAACATGCTCCTGATCTTGTATGCTGGAGACTATATAGTGGAGGTATAGAGAGAAGGAGGAGGAGGAACTAAGTAACATGCTCCTGATCTTGTATGCTGGAGACTATATAGTGGAGGTGTAGAGAAGGAGGAGGAGGAACTAAGTAACATGCTCCTGATCTTGTATGCTGGAGACTATAAAGTGGAGGTGTAGAGAGGAGGAGGAGGAACTAAGTAACATGCTCCTGATCTTGTATGCTGGAGACTATATAGTGGAGGTGTAGAGAGGAGGAGGAGGAACTAAGTAACATGCTCCTGATCTTGTATGCTGGAGACTATATAGTAGAGGTGTAGAGAGGAGGAGGAGGAGGAACTAAGTAACATGCTCCTGATCTTGTATGCTGGAGACTATATAGTGGAGGTGTAGAGAGAAGGAGGAGGAACTTAGTAACATGCTCCTGATCTTGTATGCTGGAGACTATATAGTGGAGGTATAGAGAGAAGGAGGAGGAGGAACTAAGTAACATGCTCCTGATCTTGTATGCTGGAGACTATATAGTGGAGGTGTAGAGAGGAGGAGGAGGAACTAAGTAACATGCTCCTGATCTTGTATGCTGGAGACTATATAGTGGAGGTGTAGAGAGGAGGAGGAGGAACTAAGTAACATGCTCCTGATCTTGTATGCTGGAGACTATATAGTGGAGGTGTAGAGAGGAGGAGGAGGAACTAAGTAACATGCTCCTGATCTTGTATGCTGGAGACTATATAGTGGAGGTATAGAGAGAAGGAGGAGGAGGAACTAAGTAACATGCTCCTGATCTTGTATGCTGGAGACTATATAGTGGAGGTGTAGAGAGAAGGAGGAGGAACTTAGTAACATGCTCCTGATCTTGTATGCTGGAGACTATATAGTGGAGGTGTAGAGAGAAGGAGGAGGAACTAAGTAACATGCTCCTGATCTTGTATGCTGGAGACTATATAGTGGAGGTGTAGAGAGAAGGAGGAGGAACTTAGTAACATGCTCCTGATCTTGTATGCTGGAGACTATATAGTGGAGGTATAGAGAGAAGGAGGAGGAGGAACTAAGTAACATGCTCCTGATCTTGTATGCTGGAGACTATATAGTGGAGGTGTAGAGAGGAGGAGGAGGAACTAAGTAACATGCTCCTGATCTTGTATGCTGGAGACTATATAGTGGAGGTGTAGAGAGGAGGAGGAGGAACTAAGTAACATGCTCCTGATCTTGTATGCTGGAGACTATATAGTGGAGGTATAGAGAGAAGGAGGAGGGGGAACTAAGTAACATGCTCCTGATCTTGTATGCTGGAGACTATAAAGTGGAGGTGTAGAGAGGAGGAGGAGGAACTAAGTTACATGCTCCTGATCTTGTATGCTGGAGACTATATAGTGGAGGTATAGAGAGAAGGAGGAGGAGGAACTAAGTAACATGCTCCTGATCTTGTATGCTGGAGACTATAAAGTGGAGGTGTAGAGAGGAGGAGGAGGAACTAAGTTACATGCTCCTGATCTTGTATGCTGGAGACTATATAGTGGAGGTGTAGAGAGGAGGAGGAGGAACTAAGTAACATCCTACGATCTTGTATGCTGGAGACTATATAGTGGAGGTGTAGAGAGGAGGAGGAGGAACTAAGTAACATGCTCCTGATCTTGTATGCTGGAGACTATATAGTGGAGGTGTAGAGAGGAGGAGGAGGAACTAAGTAACATGCTCCTGATCTTGTATGCTGGAGACTATATAGTAGAGGTGTAGAGAGGAGGAGGAGGAGGAACTAAGTAACATGCTCCTGATCTTGTATGCTGGAGACTATATAGTGGAGGTGTAGAGAGAAGGAGGAGGAACTTAGTAACATGCTCCTGATCTTGTATGCTGGAGACTATATAGTGGAGGTATAGAGAGAAGGAGGAGGAGGAACTAAGTAACATGCTCCTGATCTTGTATGCTGGAGACTATATAGTGGAGGTGTAGAGAGGAGGAGGAGGAGGAACTAAGTAACATGCTCCTGATCTTGTATGCTGGAGACTATAAAGTGGAGGTGTAGAGAGGAGGAGGAGGCACTAAGTTACATGCTCCTGATCTTGTATGCTGGAGACTATATAGTGGAGGTATAGAGAGAAGGAGGAACTAAGTAACATGCTCCTGATCTTGTATGCTGGAGACTATATAGTGGAGGTGTAGAGAGGAGGAGGAGGAACTAAGTAACATGCTCCTGATCTTGTATGCTGGAGACTATATAGTGGAGGTATAGAGAGAAGGAGGAGGAGGAACTAAGTAACATGCTCCTGATCTTGTATGCTGGAGACTATATAGTGGAGGTATAGAGAGGAGGAGGAGGAACTAAGTTACATGCTCCTGATCTTTTATGCTGGAGACTATATAGTGGAGGTGTAGAGAGAAGGAGGAGGAGGAACTAAGTAACATGCTCCTGATCTTGTATGCTGGAGACTATATAGTGGAGGTATAGAGAGAAGGAGGAACTAAGTAACATGCTCCTGATCTTGTATGCTGGAGACTATATAGTGGAGGTGTAGAGAGGAGGAGGAGGAACTAAGTTACATGCTCCTGATCTTGTATGCTGGAGACTATATAGTGGAGGTATAGAGAGGAGGAGGAACTAAGTAACATGCTCCTGATCTTGTATGCTGGAGACTATATAGTGGAGGTGTAGAGAGGAGGAGGAACTAAGTAACATGCTCCTGATCTTGTATGCTGGAGACTATATAGTGGAGGTGTAGAGAGGAGGAGGAACTAAGTAACATGCTCCTGATCTTGTATGCTGGAGACTATATAGTGGAGGTGTAGAGAGGAGGAGGAGGAACTAAGTTACATGCTCCTGATCTTGTATGCTGGAGACTATATAGTGGAGGTATAGAGAGAAGGAGGAACTAAGTAACATGCTCCTGATCTTGTATGCTGGAGACTATATAGTGGAGGTGTAGAGAGGAGGAGGAGGAACTAAGTAACATGCTCCTGATCTTGTATGCTGGAGACTATATAGTGGAGGTATAGAGAGAAGGAGGAGGAGGAACTAAGTAACATGCTCCTGATCTTGTATGCTGGAGACTATATAGTGGAGGTGTAGAGAGGAGGAGGAGGAACTAAGTAACATGCTCCTGATCTTGTATGCTGGAGACTATATAGTGGAGGTGTAGAGAGGAGGAGGAGGAACTAAGTAACATGCTCCTGATCTTGTATGCTGGAGACTATATAGTGGAGGTGTAGAGAGGAGGAGGAGGAACTAAGTAACATGCTCCTGATCTTGTATGCTGGAGACTATATAGTGGAGGTGTAGAGAGGAGGAGGAGGAACTAAGTAACATGCTCCTGATCTTGTATGCTGGAGACTATATAGTGGAGGTGTAGAGAGGAGGAGGAGGAACTAAGTAACATGCTCCTGATCTTGTATGCTGGAGACTATATAGTAGAGGTGTAGAGAGGAGGAGGAGGAGGAACTAAGTAACATGCTCCTGATCTTGTATGCTGGAGACTATATAGTGGAGGTGTAGAGAGAAGGAGGAGGAACTTAGTAACATGCTCCTGATCTTGTATGCTGGAGACTATATAGTGGAGGTATAGAGAGAAGGAGGAGGAGGAACTAAGTAACATGCTCCTGATCTTGTATGCTGGAGACTATATAGTGGAGGTGTAGAGAGGAGGAGGAGGAACTAAGTAACATGCTCCTGATCTTGTATGCTGGAGACTATATAGTGGAAGTGTAGAGAGGAGGAGGAGGAACTAAGTAACATGCTCCTGATCTTGTATGCTGGAGACTATATAGTGGAGGTGTAGAGAGAAGGAGGAGGAACTAAGTAACATGCTCCTGATCTTGTATGCTGGAGACTATATAGTGGAGGTGTAGAGAGGAGGAGGAGGAACTAAGTAACATGCTCCTGATCTTGTATGCTGGAGACTATATAGTGGAGGTGTAGAGAGGAGGAGGAGGAACTAAGTAACATGCTCCTGATCTTGTATGCTGGAGACTATATAGTAGAAGTATAGAGAGAAGGAGGAGGAGGAACTAAGTAACATGCTCCTGATCTTGTATGCTGGAGACTATATAGTGGAGGTGTAGAGAGGAGGAGGAGGAACTAAGTAACATGCTCCTGATCTTGTATGCTGGAGACTATATAGTGGAGGTGTAGAGAGGAGGAGGAGGAACTAAGTAACATGCTCCTGATCTTGTATGCTGGAGACTATATAGTGGAGGTATAGAGAGAAGGAGGAGGAGGAACTAAGTAACATGCTCCTGATCTTGTATGCTGGAGACTATATAGTGGAGGTGTAGAGAGGAGGAGGAGGAACTAAGTAACATGCTCCTGATCTTGTATGCTGGAGACTATATAGTGGAGGTATAGAGAGAAGGAGGAGGAGGAACTAAGTAACATGCTCCTGATCTTGTATGCTGGAGACTATAAAGTGGAGGTGTAGAGAGGAGGAGGAGGAACTAAGTTACATGCTCCTGATCTTGTATGCTGGAGACTATATAGTGGAGGTGTAGAGAGGAGGAGGAGGAACTAAGTAACATGCTCCTGATCTTGTATGCTGGAGACTATATAGTGGAGGTATAGAGAGAAGGAGGAGGAGGAACTAAGTAACATGCTCCTGATCTTGTATGCTGGAGACTATATAGTGGAGGTATAGAGAGGAGGAGGAGGAACTAAGTAACATGCTCCTGATCTTGTATGCTGGAGACTATATAGTGGAGGTGTAGAGAGGAGGAGGAGGAACTAAGTAACATGCTCCTGATCTTGTATGCTGGAGACTATATAGTGGAGGTATAGAGAGAAGGAGGAGGAGGAACTAAGTAACATGCTCCTGATCTTGTATGCTGGAGACTATATAGTGGAGGTGTAGAGAGGAGGAGGAGGAACTAAGTAACATGCTCCTGATCTTGTATGCTGGAGACTATATAGTGGAGGTATAGAGAGAAGGAGGAGGAGGAACTAAGTAACATGCTCCTGATCTTGTATGCTGGAGACTATATAGTGGAGGTGTAGAGAGAAGGAGGAGGAACTTAGTAACATGCTCCTGATCTTGTATGCTGGAGACTATATAGTGGAGGTATAGAGAGAAGGAGGAACTAAGTAACATGCTCCTGATCTTGTATGCTGGAGACTATATAGTGGAGGTATAGAGAGAAGGAGGAGGAGGAACTAAGTAACATGCTCCTGATCTTGTATGCTGGAGACTATATAGTGGAGGTGTAGAGAGGAGGAGGAGGAACTAAGTAACATGCTCCTGATCTTGTATGCTGGAGACTATATAGTGGAGGTATAGAGAGAAGGAGGAGGAGGAACTAAGTAACATGCTCCTGATCTTGTATGCTGGAGACTATATAGTGGAGGTGTAGAGAGGAGGAGGAGGAACTAAGTAACATGCTCCTGATCTTGTATGCTGGAGACTATATAGTGGAGGTGTAGAGAGGAGGAGGAGGAACTAAGTAACATGCTCCTGATCTTGTATGCTGGAGACTATATAGTGGAGGTATAGAGAGAAGGAGGAGGAGGAACTAAGTAACATGCTCCTGATCTTGTATGCTGGAGACTATATAGTGGAGGTGTAGAGAGAAGGAGGAGGAACTAAGTTACATGCTCCTGATCTTGTATCCTGGAGACTATATAGTGGAGGTATAGAGAGAAGGAGGAGGAACTTAGTAACATGCTCCTGATCTTGTATGCTGGAGACTTTATAGTGGAGGTATAGAGAGAAGGAGGAGGAACTTAGTTACATGCTCCTGATCTTGTATGCTGGAGACTATATAGTGGAGGTATAGAGAGAAGGAGGAGGAGGAACTAAGTAACATGCTCCTGATCTTGTATGCTGGAGACTATATAGTGGAGGTATAGAGAGAAGGAGGAACTAAGTAACATGCTCCTGATCTTGTATGCTGGAGACTATATAGTGGAGGTGTAGAGAGGAGGAGGAACTTAGTAACATGCTCCTGATCTTGTATGCTGGAGACTATATAGTGGAGGTGTAGAGAGGAGGAGGAGGAACTTAGTAACATGCTCCTGATCTTGTATGCTGGAGACTTTATAGTGGAGGTGTAGAGAGGAGGAGGAGGAACTAAGTAACATGCTCCTGATCTTGTATGCTGGAGACTTTATAGTGGAGGTGTAGAGAGAAGGAGGAGGAACTAAGTAACATGCTCCAGACCTTGTATACTGGAGACTATATAGTGGAGGTGTAGAGAGAAGGAGGAGGAACTAAGTAACATGCTCCTGATCTTGTATGCTGGAGACTATATAGTGGAAGTGTAGAGAGGAGGAGGAGGAACTAAGTAACATGCTCCTGATCTTGTATGCTGGAGACTATATAGTGGAAGTGTAGAGAGGAGGAGGAGGAACTAAGTAACATGCTCCTGATCTTGTATGCTGGAGACTATATAGTGGAGGTGTAGAGAGAAGGAGGAGGAACTTAGTAACATGCTCCAGACCTTGTATGCTGGAGACTATATAGTGGAGGTGTAGAGAGGAGGAGGAGGAACTAAGTAACATGCTCCTGATCTTGTATGCTGGAGACTATATAGTGGAGGTGTAGAGAGAAGGAGGAGGAACTAAGTAACATGCTCCTGATCTTGTATGCTGGAGACTATATAGTGGAAGTGTAGAGAGGAGGAGGAGGAACTAAGTAACATGCTCCTGATCTTGTATGCTGGAGACTATATAGTGGAAGTGTAGAGAGGAGGAGGAGGAACTAAGTAACATGCTCCTGATCTTGTATGCTGGAGACTATATAGTGGAAGTGTAGAGAGGAGGAGGAGGAACTAAGTAACATGCTCCTGATCTTGTATGCTGGAGACTATATAGTGGAGGTGTAGAGAGGAGGAGGAGGAACTAAGTAACATGCTCCTGATCTTGTATGCTGGAGACTATATAGTGGAGGTGTAGAGAGAAGGAGGAGGAACTTAGTAACATGCTCCAGACCTTGTATGCTGGAGACTATATAGTGGAGGTGTAGAGAGGAGGAGGAGGAACTAAGTAACATGCTCCTGATCTTGTATGCTGGAGACTATATAGTGGAGGTGTAGAGAGGAGGAGGAGGAACTAAGTAACATGCTCCTGATCTTGTATGCTGGAGACTATATAGTGGAGGTGTAGAGAGGAGGAGGAGGAACTAAGTAACATGCTCCTGATCTTGTATGCTGGAGACTATATAGTGGAGGTGTAGAGAGAAGGAGGAGGAACTAAGTAACATGCTCCTGATCTTGTATGCTGGAGACTATATAGTGGAGGTGTAGAGAGGAGGAGGAGGAACTAAGTAACATGCTCCTGATCTTGTATGCTGGAGACTATATAGTGGAGGTGTAGAGAGAAGGAGGAGGAACTAAGTAACATGCTCCTGATCTTGGACAGGTCAAACTAAGTCTGTAGTACACTCAGTCACAGTACAACAATCAGTGGTCCATTACAGTGAAGGATTATGGGTTTATACTGGTCAGAAATACAGCTCGCCTGATCTAACAGCAGATTATTTATGCACTCTTGTCACTCAGAAATATTAGACGGACTTAAATAGAAAGTAGACTGTGGATATATACATGTGGAGTTTTGACAAACTGTTATTTACCCAATGATACAGACAAACATCAGCAAAGAGCTGCCAGAACGAAGAAAAACTAAAAATATTTTGAACATAAGGGACCAGCTTCACTTAGTTTAATTAATTATTGGGAAAACAGTAGAAGAGTCTATTTTTTCAGAACCTAACTTTGTTACATATAATAACATCAGGCAAAATGTTCATCTCGAACCAAATTAAATATTAGTTTTCAACTTATGATAACATCATGTATAACAATATTCTTAGCTATCTTAGGTGTACATATCCCCAAAAGAAAAGTAACCCTTTAAAAACCATCGCTTGGGCTGTTGGTTAACAAGAATAGTTTAGCCAATTCTCTGGTTAAAAATGTTCATTTTTTGGGTTCACAATTTGGAATTACCCTCCAAAAAATAGGGCAAGTTTGGTATCAGGAGATTTCGAAAATTCTGCAGAAATCTGGAAACAAAGTTGAAGGGATATTTCTGAAAATTTCATTTAAAAGTTTATCAAATGTAAACTACTTGTTTTGACATACTCATATTTAAGTATATAACTGAATTTAAACTTAAAGAAGCGCAATGATGAATTGGCACACTAACACAACCCTCTGTAGACAGCAGTATATACAGAAACTGTAATTAGTTCAATCGTAATTTTTCGGAATGCTTTCAGCGTGAAAATCACATTAATATGATTACAGCTAAAATATCTGCATTTACAGTAATGTGATTACATATGCATTGGTAGATGAATTTAAGGGGAGATAACTGTCTATACATAAAACTACAATGGGAGTTCTGCCTGAAGTGAGACAGAGGTCCTTACATAAATCTGGCTTAGATCAACTGGGCCAGGTTATCTTAATCCTGATTAACAAGTATAGCACAAACCTTTCATCCAATTAGGTCATAGAAAATAATACCAACATAGGCAAATGATCTGCTTTAGAACTTTTAGTATTGAATTTAGAATTGTGTCCCAGCACATAACACCAATTAATGTTTAGGCACAAATGTGGGCCACGACAGCATCCCAGATTTTAATTGTACATAGGCTAGGATTAGATCACCCTCTATCTTTGAGCTAGAGGAAATTTTCCTTTAGCTCAGTGGTAGAGCTTCCTACTAGAAACTTGGAGATCGAGGGATTGATCCCCTTTAGATCAAAGCACCCTATTCTCTTTATGTGTAGTACAAACGGTGCTAGTCTGTTATAGAATATACAGCATTATAATTCTGTCGGAGCAAATGTATGTCTTATAATGAATTTTATCATCTCTGGGCATTTCTTAATTTATGTATCAAGAAACATTTTGTTTTTGGAAAACAAACTGAGATGAATTGCATTGTTATCAAAACCTGTTAAACTTGAGATTGCTAAAATGTTGACCAATATTTTTTTGTACAAAAATATAGCTAAAACTCAAAGAAAACAAGTATGGGAAGGAACCTACAGACACTGATCAACAACTTTGATGGTAGCTGAATCAATTGTTAAAATTCAAAATAAAACTTGCAGAAAGTCAAAGAAACTAGAATTGTCATCTGTAGGATAACTTATACCCCCAAAGATGCTGGAAGTTAAATGTAATGTATTTAACTGAACTTAAAGTAACCTTGAACTTGGGGTCAACTAACTAAAACTTCAACTTGTTTGAGATATTTTGGCTCTTAAATTTCGCATAATTATAGCATGGTAAGCCTATCTCCTGTAAAAAGGGTTGAAATCTGAAACTGAAATGCCTGTGCACAACTACATAATATGTTGATCATTCAAGAGAAATTTCAATTACATCTTCTAGTTAGTAAAGATGGAGTTTTAAAATTATGAGCTACAGGTATCAGTTTCAACAGATTTTTATGACTATATATATATGTTAAATGGATTGGACATCAGACTAGACCTACACATGTATTATGTTGTTGTTTTTTTTCGGAAGAGTCAATACTCTTTTATAAAGCTGTGTTTATTTCAGGCTTCAAATGCCAATATCTGTGATAAACAAGCGGAATGAAAAGTCACCTCCAATGTGTCACACCGTCACAACCTCGGTGAGAATCAATACACCCAACACCTCATCATTAGTTCAAACCATTCTAGTGTTTGGTCAACTACGCAATGTTTAATTAAATAGCTTTTTTAGCACTCTCAATTTCTCATCACTGAAGTCCTATATTGGTTTGCTCTCTTTGTCGTCGTGGTGGCATAGTGTCGCCCAGGTGTTCGACTGTGGTGCGCCATGGACACGGAGGAATGGACAACTACATAGCTACGGTGGCTGTGAACACACCACTCAAAGCGGCTTTTATTAGGTCCACCCTGTTTGTTTTCGTTTCAGACACTGACATATTGTTAATGACAACAGACGGGTAGTGCACAACCTCTCATCAATACTGCCACCATAACAATCAATACAAACTTCAGTTTTGACAAGGACAAATGCTACTAGAGTTTTATGTCCTAGGAAAAAGGCGAGCCTGACAAGTGTCTTATGTGACGGCAGACAAATGGTGGTCTTTATCGGCAGACCTTGGTACTTGTATACCCAACCCCTCGGTGGTAGGCCCTGGTTCCATGGTGATGCTGCGTTTGTGATTCTGTGATGCTGTGTTTGTCGCATTGGTTACAGTCCAAAGTTCACTATTACACCTACAAGCTGTTATAGGTAGGTGGGTGGGAGGGAGGTACGTAGGTAGGAACATGACATAACCCACATTTACTTGGTAACACACACGATGGACAGGGAGTCTGTAGCAACAAAAGCACCATTAATTTTTATGGAGGTAGCATAGAGACTATAAATGACCAAAGTGGTCCCCAACGTTGATGAAGTTAGCAGAGATTCTGTCAACCACCAAAAAAAGACCAGAAAGTACATCCATCAAAAAGTTGTTTAACTCATTCACCCCTGAACACGCATTTAAACTCTTCCAATTCAAAGGTGGGAAAGTTCGTTGTGAAATTTCAGGGGTAAATGAAATCATAAAAAAGTCTGAAAGTAAGTCCAAACCAACCCCTTGACTTTCAGAGTTCACCAACAGTTTTTGATTTTAGAAATGGCCAATGCTAGTGAACAGTAATAGTACACTACTGAAAATGTAATGATCAACTATATTAGCATATTTTGGGTTATAATAATATCTATTTACGAGATGTGGATAAGAAAAGAGACAAGATATAAAATATGAAATCAGAGGGAAAACAATAGTTAAATCCTGGCACACATGTTTTTGTTTACAAACACCTTGCTTTTCATTTCTTTGTCGTGACAGGGCAATACAGAATTTCCCGTGACAGATCATGTGACCGATTCAGCCAAACAGCAGACGGGGGAAACTCAAAATTTCAATCCCGTATGAAGTGTTTAAATTTATCGAAGTTGACGGTATGGCCGCGCAAATCTTTTTATTTTTGGTTGATTTAAACAATTATTGCACTAATATCACGTTTCATTACTATGAAATATATATGGCAATAGTCCCTTTAAGGAGATCAAGCTTTTTGACATTTCTGTGACATAGGATTAGTGATTTCTCTCCATAATTAACTTTCGTAAACACCTGCAATGTTCCAAATCTAATAGCTACTTAACTAGTCAAACATGCCGATTATTTAAAACACAATGGAACTTACAATCGTCTTTGTGCCAAGGTAAATTGCTCTGTCGGACAACTTTATTGAGGGTTTTATCTGGTATTTAAGAGAAAACCAAATTGCCCAACCTGGTTAATCCTGTTATACTAATGTTAACTTATCCGTCGAGGTTTCACAGACTTTTCATAAATCACTAATGCAAAACTTGTGTAAAAATCACCATTTTTTGTCTAAAGGCTGAATTAACTCCTTTACTTACCCCTAAAGACACATTTAAACTCTTCCAAATCAAAGGTTGGTATAGTTCATTATAAAGATTTCAATGTTGAATGAATTAATTAAACCACATAGTGTCACAAATGAAGATGGACAACTACATAAAGAGGTTAAGAATATTTATGAATAAGGCAGGTGTAAAAACTATACAGTACAACCTTGTTATCATGAAATCGTATAACTCGAAGACCCTGTTTACACTAGCATTTAAACTCGCATAACTTGATTACTTGGATGAATCAAAGTATTCCTATGATCCCCTTGACTAAGAGATAACGAGGTTCGACTATCGATAAAATACATTGGATATATGGATATAGAGTCAATGAAAGAATTATACATTAGGTCATAGTAAATTAACTCCTGTTGTTGGCAAGCAACATTTTAACTAAGAAGACTTTTAAAACATCAACGTAAGAATTGTTCATACAATATTTTATATATAATGGTTAATCTGCGTCCATTGTGTTACATAAATAGCTACTTATTCTTTAAATACATGGTGTGTATGATTGTATAACATCTGATCTTTTATACACAAATTTATGAATTCACCTCCATGACTTCTTGACGATTGTTGACCACGAAAAACTGCTCCGTTCAACAAAAGGTTAACTCCTCCACCCCTGAACCCACTTGAACTCTTCCAATTCAGTTGTTGGAATATTCCATTATGAAGTTTCAGGGGTGTATAAGTATAGGACCTATTTCCAGACCAAGCCCATCTGGTAAGATGGTAACGGACCAAATGACACAGGGTTATCTGTAAGCATCATTTTCTCTCATTTGCCATTCTTTGTAATCAAATATTTGTCCATTGCAATTTCTTATCTCAAGAAATACTATTAATTTCTGAAATGGTTGTAATTATATATACAAATGTTCATTGCCATTCCTCATCTCCATATAAATATTTAATTTCTGAAAGGGTTGTTATTGTATGAATGTCCATTTCTATTCCTAACTTCTATGTAACAATTAATTTCTAAAAAGGTACATTTTAATATAACCTTGTCCGGTGTGTTTCTATAATTAATTTATTTCATCACTGCTACAGAATCATCTTAAATGAAATCTAAATCCTTAGAAAGGTTATAGCATCATGATTACACGACCCTCCGCAGGTTAAATACCTATCAGCGCGTTTACAGGTGAATGGGTCAGAAATCATTCCAAACTCGAGTAAAAACCTTTAACAGCAAACATTTCAAATCGAACTAACCCCACTCTAATTCCATTCCACAAAGAAGGAGGAAATTTAAATACTGCATTTATAACTGGTTCTCAACGAAATCATTACCGTCAATTCTGGTGTATTTGTATGTGTGGCCTTTGAGTTGATCAAAGGATTACTACCAGTAAACACCCCATGAATCGAGATTTCCTAGTGACAAACACATATTCTTGTTTAATGCAGTGTATCACACTTATGTAAACCTGAGGAATTATTTCTCTTCTCAGCCTAATCGTCGAAAAACCTCTTCCCGTAAAAAAATAGGCTCATTAAAACCCTATAATAGGTATAAATAGATATCGAAGGTCCTCAAAAACATGTCAATAATTAATCGAGAGATGATTGCGATCATATTATGAGTTGAACATTCATATATTTTGAATAGAACTTGAGTCGAATCCATTTTGATCACGTTTCCACATGTAAGTGATACTGTTATGCTGTTCCATGTATTCTTGTAGGTTTAATAGACATTATTCTATATGTAAATGAAAACGACACCTGTCCGTATGTCAAATCTACCGCGAAGGTATTGATAAAGTTCTCAACCTCTTTTGTTCCACGAAAATATTGTAATGGAGAACAATTTTCTTCAATTCTTTTATTTAGAATTGTGCGGGTGTTTCTAAACACGCAATACCTGCTGCCATGGAACAAAAAGTTTTGATGTCATCAAGTTTTTTTTCATTTACTAGACCAACTCTAATTACCCAAGCAAGTGTTGACAGCCTTTTAAACTTTATGCTTATACAGGTTCAATGTTTTTGTGCTTAATTCAGGGCTCTAGTTTAGTAGAAATCATTCCTACATGGCATTGTATAACCTATTGGTTGCTTTATGCATGGTCTTGCCTTCAATGCTGATATATAACACAGCAGCAGAATTCACAAGTTTTGTTTAATGGAAAACTGGGACTTGGTATATTTTAAAAAAAAAACTATTTATTAATTAACTTTATTTTTCAAAATTTAAGTAGTTGTTGTTGTATACGTATTATTCAAGGAAATATGATATCTTGCAACTAATACCTCTTTAAATATATATTGTTGAAAAAGTGAGTTACTGATAATTTAATTGTAAAACTAATTGAAAATAATAGCAACTTGTTATAAATTGCAAGTTTTCTATGACATCAATTCAATGTTACTCTAGATTGAAAATAATCTACTCTGAAAATATTGACTTGTGACTTTATTCTCTAGTATCTATTTTCTAGTGTTCTTTGTGTACTTAAACTTTAACTCATTCACCCCTGAAATTTCATAATGAACTTTTCCAACCTTTGAATTGAAGGAGTTTAAATGTGTTTTCAGGGATGGAAGTTGACAAGACAACCTGAGAATGATCCCTATGACCAACACACCACTGTACTTTAACATATATACATAATCTAATTAGTATTCATCACTATATATATGACCCTCCTCCATGCCCCCTACAGTTCTTGATTGTTATCCTCTATTAAGGATTCTGTCCCTGACGTCATCATTTGATTGTTGTGTAGAGGACCTAGGCACCTTAATGATCCCTAACAGTGGAGACTGGATAGGTTAAACCAATTATATATACATTGTAAGTACTTACTGCCAACAGTTCTGACATTTACTTTTTTGTATAAGTCACACATGATTTATTTCACTACGCACATTTTGTCTATAAATAACAACTCCTTCCTTTGAATGTGTATTGGGACCGTCAGATTAGCTTTGATTCCTTAGGTACTTATATAACATCACAAGCAATCATATATATATTACCAAACACATCTGTAAAGTATTGACCAATATTTAACATGAATATTTAAACTTTTAAATATTTTCTCATAATTATTTGCGTCTTTCAAAATGGATTTTCCTCCTGTTCATTTTTTATTTTTTTTATATAAGACAAGAGGTCTATTGGGTCTGTATTGCTCACTAAATATTAACTATGTTTTCAATTGCCTAAGATATAACAAAAGGCCCATTGACCTAAACAGTCACCAATGAGTTTTGATATACCCATATATAGCTTTTGTCATTACCAGGGTATGTCTTAGCTTACACAAAAATTATTGTGAAATAATAACAATACCTAATGCTATACAATATGATTATTAATTTCATTATTAACAGTTCGATATTCAAAACTTTCAAATAGTCTTCATTTTGAAATAATCAAAGAGTTAGTACGAGTAATTTGTGACAAAGTTTTAATTCAATCAAATAACATCTACACTGTGAAAAGTGAACTTTAAAACACTTCACTTTATTTGAATGAAAGTCAGGGTTTGTGCTGGGTATTTTATAAATGGGGTCCTTTCATAAATAAATTGGGTCCTTCTGCATAGTTTAAATGGGAGTCCTGAAAATAAGTGGGGACTTTTTCAGTTTATATGCTTGAAAAAGATATAGGGATGGCTTCAACACAAACCCTGTAAGTTATGAACTTTTTTTTATTTATGAAAATTTATGCAATATATCTTTATACGGAATTAAAACTTGAGGCATGCTTTATTTATCATTCAATTATATACCTTATATACTCTAAAATGAATTAGAGAAATTCTATATTTCTCCAAGAATATTTCATTAATAGGTAATCTCATGAGGATGATAAATAAGTTCAGTTCATACAGTGCTGTATGATTAATTCATAACACCATTGTGAGGTGTATTCTATATAGACCATTTTTCTGATGATTCCATCAACTTATGGCCATATATTATTGCATGCAAAGAGTAAATGCCAGTTGCTTGCATTCATATTCCATTAACCCGAAATAGAGTGGGGAAAAATAAGCTGTTCAATACACATATTTACTATTCTTAATCAATATTCCATACTTTTTGTTACATTGTCAATGCATACATCAGCCTATTTTGTTTACTGTCAGCTAGGAGAGAAGCTTTGCAATGACACCAATGATTCCATTGTAATCATAGCCCTATGAATGCAAATCTTTTGGTGGTGAACTTGCATTGAAAATGCAACTTATTTCACCATACATATTTTACCATGCCATAAACTGATCCCCATATCTCAGTGAACATATTTGATATGGAATTTTTTTCACTAAATCATTTTTACCCAGTCTTCAGAGATATATGAACATTTAAATTATATTTGGATGATTGACTTGAAGACAGTACATACTACATAATAATGTACTTGGCCAATATCTCTGATAGTTATCTTACCATGTTCATTTCCTTACAATTCTGAATCCCTTTAGGCGAAAGTTTGGAGATTGATTGAAAAAAAAATAGATCAAATGAAACAAACTTATCAATACTACACTTTATATCCTGCCACTTTTAGAAATTAACAAAAGACGATGTGTAACAGGGGAAAGTGATGAAACATTTTAAGATAAATGCAAAAGATTGCATGATCTCATTATCTGCAATATTCTGTAGGTTCCTAGTTTCTGATGTAGACACCTAGACAGCGTGCAATTAACATACAGCTTGTGACAATAGCTGAGTTTATCATTTTTACTAAACAGCTCTTACCCCCTTCATCTAGATTTTTTAAACTTCTACAGCAGGAAGACATTGAACTGTTTGCTCAAAACAGTATTGTAACTGTAGCCCAACCTCCCAAAGATTGCCTGCAAACTGACAAGATATATTGAATATGTGCCCAGGACGCTGTGCCCTGGGAAAGCAACGCTGGATAAATCTGTTACACCTCCTCTGGGCAAAGGAGCCTCTTGTCACTGAAAGCTGCTGCGCTATCTTTTCCATGAAGCTGTCTTCCCGATTATGACACTAATTTCCCAGGACTACCATTCAATGATTACACACTGGGCGAGATAGATCAGGAATAGCCATCCAAACCAATATCATTGCTGAACCTTACAATGACATAATCCAAGTCCAGCCATATTGATGAAATAATGAGTCGGCCAGGGTCAAAGTATGCTGTTGCAGCTTACTGATCTGGTCCCTTAAACAGTGGTCATTGGTCAGTCTGTATCGTCTGACCATCGTCTGACCGCCATTATGGCCAATTCATTTGTTAGTGTGCAGTCTTATAAAAACACCACCTAGGCGGGAAATAAAACAATTTTCTCCAGAAATTGTTATTCTTTATCAGGGAATAAAACAGTTTTCCCCAGAAAATTGTTGTTCTTTATCACCTTAGATCAAAGTCTATGCCAAGAAACAGTAGTTTGGTCACGTCAACCCCTCTCACTGTCTCGTGAAACAGATCATGGCAATTATAGAATCATGAAAGATTTCCATTTATATGAAAAATGTTAATTTAAGTACTCATGAGCAACAAATCAGATATTATATGTTACCTTGTTGGATGTTCAAAAGAGTTGGTACTCTGTACTGATTTGTTATAAATTCAGCAATAAAAGCCACCATCTTAGTGGTCAAATCAACTTCACTTTTATGTTTTTTCAGAAATGATGGCCCTCCCCAACTTAAGATTCAGATCAAATTTGGTTAAAACTGAATATTAAATGGTCATGAAAATAGCAATTTTTGAGAGTAAAATTTCAGCTATATTCTCATTCAGAACTATGTCCACCTGTCCCTAGATGTCCCCCCCCCCCCCAGTTTGTTTTAAAGCAAAATTTTAGCTCAATTCCCTTTTTGGTGCCCCCCCCCCCCCTTAATTTGATAAAACTAAGTTAGAGTGAACTTTTTGCAAATATCATGATTTAGTGCCACGCCCCAGTTAATTTGATAAAACTAAGTTAGAGTGAACTTTTAGTAAATATCTTGATTTATTGCCACGCCCCAGTTAATTTGATAAAACTAAGTTAGAGTGAACTTTTAGTAAATATCTTGATTTATTGCCACGCCCCAGTTAATTTGATAAAACTGAGTTAGAGTGAACTTTTAGTAAATATCTTGATTTATTGCCACGCCCCAGTTAATTTGATAAAACTAAGTTAGAGTGAACTTTTAGTAAATATCTTGATTTATTGCCACGCCCCAGTTAATTTGATAAAACTAAGTTAGAGTGAACTTTTAGTCAATATCTTGATTTATTGCCACGCCCCAGTTAATTTGATAAAACTGAGTTAGAGTGAACTTTTAGTAAATATCTTGATTTATTGCCACGCCCCAGTTAATTTGATAAAACTAAGTTAGAGTGAACTTTTATTAAATATCTTGATTTAGTGCCACGCCCCAGTTAATTTGATAAAACTAAGCTAGAGTGAACTTTTAGTAAATATCTTGATTTAGTGCCACGCCCCAGTTAATTTGATAAAACTAAGTTAGAGTGAACTTTTAGCAAATATCTTGATTAAGTGCCACGTCCCAGTTAATTTGATAAAACTGATTAAGTGCCACGTCCCAGTTAATTTGATAAAGCTAAGTTAGAGTGAACTTTTAGTAAATATCTTGATTAAGTGCTGCGCCCCAGTCCCTGAGAGTTAAATCAATTTTCTGGATGCTTCTGACCAACTTTGGTTAAACTCCACACCACAAAGGGTTCAGGAAATAAATATGACAGCTATAGATCATCATGACCCTTGAATCAGATGACCTAATAATGGATTTCATTTAGAGCCTTTCAAGGGAGAATACAGCGCTATATCAAACTTGAAATAACTTTGTGGACTTTTCAAAAAATGGAAAAAGAGTACCATAAAATCAAGGAAATTAAATATGTACAAAAACAGGTGACTTCATGGCTTAAACAACCTTGGTACCTTTCAAATCAGAAGGAACAGTAGGGTTCACATCAATTAAGACAATACAGGAAGTAACTTTAAAGTTAAGTCTGTAATACAATATTTACTGCCCTCTATTGCTTGATCTACCTCAGATACAATTATATAAGATATATAATTGACCTGAGATGACCTTTAGAGAGGATTGCCAGGATGACCAGAAACACAATTTCTGGCCCGGCTAGGATACACTAATTGAGATTCCCACTAATGACGACTCGGATGATAAACCTACCATAAATGGCCGACACTTATATTGTTTCCATTAGGAGTTTGTCCACTAAATCCGGGATCATCCCATGTTGCTACTTGTTATCTATGCTAAATATCTCCTATGTAATTAGTATCCATATCTGTATTGATTTAGCTTCATTTCTGACATGTAATCAACAACCACTCAACGCCCATAAAAGGACAACGTCTCACAGCCTCCTTTATACCACGTTCTCTGCACTGTTGGGGCCTAATTATAATCATGAAATATTAAACACATTTTTCTTACAAAAGTGTTTGAACTTTAGAGCACTATAGATTATATTCATAAAGTAATTACATATTGTGTGGCGTTTTTTCTTCATAAATCCTCAAAAAATTTGAATTATTTTGGTCGTAAACTTGTTTACCTTAATATCTGCCAACACAGATTTGGTAGTGGACTAATTTTGATATTCTCAGCAGCTGTCGATGTAGTGTCATTACAATTTTGCTCTATAACATCTGATTATTTATTAGCTATTATTCTGCCATCAGGCCATGTTTTCCTTCGTCACATCCATACACAACTTTCACAATTTTACTAAGATAGCCATGTATTATGTACAACCGTCCATAGAGGTTGTCAAACCAATATTTGAGCTGCTTCTCTTTTCAAAATGTCATTAAAAAAATATCTGGGTAGATATACCTGACTACCAACTATCTACCATGAATACCTGAGATAAATTATGATTATGCTTTCTCCTCTTTTAGACAATGGTATACAAGGGAGGTCTCTATAGAACAATATTTACTTCGGAAACATGAATACATCACTAAAAATATCAGATCTATTAAGACATGATCTAGTATCAGATCATTTCAAATGTGACACTATCATCTATGTATTCATCCCTGAAAATCCATAATGACCTATTCCAACCTTTGATTTGGAAGAGTTCAAATGTGTCTAAGTGGGGAATGAGTTAAATAAGACATGATATTGTATCAGATAATTACACATGATCTTGTATGACCTTGTATCAGAAAATAAATGTGACAGGATCTTGTAGCAGATCATTCATGTGACATGATCACATGTCAGTTAATAAGACAAGATCTTGCATCAGATAAAAAACAATCATGATCTTGTATCAGATCATAAATAATACAGGATCTTGAATCAGATCATAAATAAGATATGATCTTGAATCAGATCATAAATAAGACATGATCTTGTATCAGAACATAAATAAGATATGATCTTGAATCAGATAATAAAACAATCATGATCTTGTATCAGATCATAAATAAGACATGATCTTGTATCAGAACATAAATAAGATATGATCTTGTATCTGCTTATTACAATTAAGAATGACCCTTTATCTGATGATAATGGGACATGTCATGTAAGATTAATTAATATTTTTTTCAATACATCTTTTTTTTTAAATCTATATTGTATTCCTGATTTATTTCTTGTTTATCCTGTTTTTAATTCCAATCCAGAAAAATAAATGTTTTGATAAAGATATGATCTTGAATCAGATAATAAAACAATCATGATCTTGTATCAGATCATAAATAAGACATGATCTTGTATCAGAACATAAATAAGATATGATCTTGTATCTGCTTATTACAATTAAGAATGACCCTTTATCTGATGATAATGGGACATGTCATGTAAGATTAATTAATATTTTTTTCAATACATCTTTTTTTTAAAATCTATATTGTATTCCTGATTTATTTCTTGTTTATCCTGTTTTTAATTCCAATCCAGAAAAATAAATGTTTTGACGATGCAAAAATTCCAATGTTTGCTATTTGTCTAAGCCGTCAGGTGAATTGGTCTCCCATCTAAAGGGGTCCCTGAGGGCATTATAATACACATTAATGTCAATAAATGAATATTCATGACATAATTTGTGAAAATATGGCAAGCATTATATAGAAAATATAATCTGCTTTATATAATTGCAGTAACTTGCGGTGCGGATTCTTTGTTGTTGACGAAAATGGCCGTTATATGTAGTGCTGTGGCCATAAAGAGAAAGCTTGATGATTTGTGTCTAGTGAGGTGTGAACAGTTCTGAATGTCAGAGTGTCAGTAACATTAACACTTGTCTGTCATTGTGCTCCCTAATACTACAATAACTACCGATGTCTTAACCTGGATTTTATAGGTGTAGGGCACCACACACTGCATGGAAACCTTGCCTCACAACAAATTGCCTTCTCTAGACAATATGTATAGACTGACGGGCATTATAAATATAATAGAAATATATAAACATCTTTATCAAACGGATAAGTATCCATTTACAAATACTAAAACTTACCTCTGCACCACCCTCAATATTAAATCGCAAACGATATTTTTTTTCCCACGAATAAAACACCATCACAAAATGTCCATAACATTTAAACACATATACTGTCGTGAAGTATTTAAAGTACACAGCAAAACATAGAACTATACAACGATCCCGGCCTACTGTTTAATCCTTTCTTTGGGCATTCCATGTCTCCTTGAGAGTCGATCATACAGCACAACAAACACTATGCCACGTTGGGACGAGGCCACTCTCACAGACAGTTAATATTTAAATGTCCCGGGATCTGTCCAACGCTCTGCCCATTCAATCCGCAAAAAATTCCAATTGGGGTGAAAGAGAATAAGTATTTAATTCTTATAGCATTGTTGTTTTAAAAGGTGAAGTGTCTTGGTGACCATACATGTGAAACCCAGTTCGCATTTGAAAGCCCTCTGCCAAAAATACCTTTGCTTACGTCAATCCATGTGGGTGATTATATGCTTTCATAAGCCGTTAAGTTTTATTTGTACGACAGATCACAGCAACTCGAATGCATATAAAGAAAAACTTAAATATAAGCTCAACCAGGGTAGTTATGTTGAGAGTTCACGAAGTGAGTTATTCATTATTAAACGCCCAAGTCCTGGGTTACAATGGGTTTCATTTATTACCATGTTTATAATTATGGAAAAGGTGATTAAACACTGAAAAATATGCAGAAACACAAATAGATATAAACCATGCAACCCTTGATTCAATAAAAGAAATTACAGGAACAGAAAATACAGACTCAATAAAAGAAATTACAGGAACAGAAAATACAGACTCAATAAAAGAAATTACAGGAACAGAAAATACAGACATCATTAGGCCAAGCCATCATTCAATTTTTAAATGGAAATTAAAGGAGCACAATGACTGAGAGGACAAGGCTTAATCTTGATTTGTTATTACTGGTTCCCTCTGTGAATTTACTGCCACCATATGGTAATGTCACCACATATAGTTCACATAGACAAGGCAAAGTATTGTGAAATATTCCAAAGTACAAAGTCTCCACAAACTATAGAATGATTAATGCCTCTCGACTGCCTTTTGAAATAAGTTCCAATACTTGATAATGTTCTATAAAGTTGAAACAATTCTGTTTCTATAAATAACAACACACACTGACTGACCTTTGACATATGAACTTATCTCAGGTAATGTCATACTTGAAATCAAAATCTACTAATTAAGAAATAAAGTAGCTAGAGTGAGGACACTGAATCATACGTTTAATGACTTCCCATATATAGCAAGTGACCTTGGCCTTGACCTTCAAACCACAAAATGTTGAAGTATTAGTAAACCTGAACTTAGTATAAATTTTTCATCAAAATCCATCAGGAAATAAAATGTCATTGAAACCAGTGCAGCATTTAACCCTTTCATCCCTGAAGACATATTTGAACTCTTCCTATTCGATGCTTGGAATTGGTCAGTATGGAATTTCAGTTGTTAATGACTTAAAGATGAGTATTGTTAACAAGGTTTTTAAACAAAGGGGTATAACTCCTTTAATAGGGGAGTAGCTTATTCACATAAATTGTTACTTTCTTTTGTAATATTGAAATTTAGATTGCTTCGTCTAGAATAATGTTATTATATTGGCATTCTACAGGAAATGGGGAACTTGGCAGTAAGCATACACTGTGGATAGGTTTCATTGCAATCCAATAATTCCTTCAAAAGGCATCTTTTGAAATTTTATCAGATCACGATCACAGTAATTACCACAACATTGAATAAGCATGACAATTTCAATCAAAATCAAATTCAAGAAAGGGAGTACAGTAGCAAGTATTCAAATATAACCAAACATTTAGGGTAATTGATACCATCAAATACATTATAAAAAGGTCAACAATCACCAAATAAATTCCACTTTCTTTGACCATCTATAGAAGACCTTATGAGGCCAGCTATCATAAATTCAACGTCGCAATCTTTGACTACAAAAGATCTTATAAGAAGCCAACTTTTACAAATTTCAACTCAGCAGAACTTTTACCACAAAAGACCAAATAAAAAGGTCAACTATCACCAATTCAACTTGGCAATCTTTGACCACAAAAGATCTTATAAGAAGGCCAACTATCACCAATTCAACTTGGCAATCTTTTACCACAAAAGGTCTTATTAGAAGCCAACTATTACAAATTCAACTCAACTTTTTTTGACCACAAAAATCCTTATAAAAAGGCTAACTATCATCAACTCAACTCGGCAATCTTTGACCACAAAAGACCAAATGAAAAGGCCAACAATTCAAATTGTGTTTCCCTTGAACACCTAGAAAATGCCCAACTGGATAACCAAACATTTCTTTGACCACAAGGTAATCTTTGACCACCTTTCAAACACCATGTTAGCTACTCTTACCATTAAAACACTACAAAGTTTGACTGTTCTTGACCATAAAACAAATAATGAATACCAGAACACTGCCAGAACTAATGGCTATGCTTCCTGTCCCTCAGCACTTGCAAGTCAATCAATACAGTATCCACAACAGGCCAGGAAACTGAATTTGTAGGCGGCTAATTCAGATTACCTACAGGTCAACGGGCAGCTTTTCACAGGCCTCTAACTGACCAATCCAAGTACAAAGTTTGTATCGCCATTCCACCACAGTGGCTATAGAACACTGCTCGCAATCAATTAAAACAAATTACTGGTTTCCAATATCCACCAGCTATGTCAGGTAATGGTTAACTCTGTTATTGATTAATAGTTACTCTCAGAATTAAACAGTATATATCTGTAACAAATTAATGAAGCCATGATATGCACTTTTTCATAAAACGAACACGAGTTGAACCAACTATTGAAATCAATATTTTTTTTATTTTACCGACACATGATACCTACAATGATGCCATCAACCTTTAGTGAAGGCTACCCAATATGTTAAGGACTAGGCCTACTTTTTCATTGCCACTTTTCCATTGATTTTTTTTTCAAATATTATTCATCAGGTTAGGAATCCATACCTGTATTCTTTCATATCACGATACCAGGAGACTATGGAAAAAACTCAAGCAAATTCAAAGATCAATCATATTTAAATAAAGCTTATGCAGGAAAATGGTATATAAAAAGCTTCCGACATGGAGAAAAGCCTTGGGCGGGGGCTGCTGGTAGCTTCATATTGCCCACTCTCACCCCTAAGTTCGACCTAGAGCATGACCAATCACTACTGTTGCATACTGACAGCGACAAAGACTGAAAGGCCACAGGAGGAAGTTGATGAAAGTATATGGGCAATGAAATATGTAGAAAGCAGTGTTAACCAAGGGCAGCCATATGATGTAAGAGACCAGGGCTAAGCATTATTTCCAAAGCCCAGTTGTTCATGTTGTATAACTGTATACATAGACAGTGATAATACCTGAGCAGTGTTCTGGTAAATAAGTAATGTGCAAGGACTCAGCCAAGCCCTAAGGACCTGCTTTATGATGTACATGTGATCCTGAAAGGTCAACCTGCTGCAACAAACATGTATTTCCTCACCTCCACACCCCTGGCAGTTACCTTATTTAGAGTGTTGAAGCAAATCCAGACAGCCTTGCAATCTTGTGCAATACAATGTAGTCTGACGTATATTTTATGGATTATTTGATTTTTTTTCCCTTTCTTTTTTCTTCTCATAACAATTAAAAGTGCAAAACAAATTATTCATTTAATAGTTCCACATTTATTTTTCAGTGTTCATTTACACATAAAACGTATAGATTTGGAATCAGTTTTATATGCATTTTTCACTAAGTGTTCACAATTTCAAAGTGAATGTAATTTTGAAGGAGTGCTTCCTTATTTGATCAAGACTATATGCAGGACTATGGCATATATTATATTTATGTATGGCTATGGCATATAATATTATTATCTTTATGTATGGCTATGGCATATAATATTATTATCATCTTATGTATGGCAATGGCACATATTATCTTTATGTATATCTATGGCATATATTATCTTTGGCCTATATTATCTTTAACAATTAAATGTCCCTGAGCTCTGTTAAACACACCCCTGGTTAGTGATATATATATATCTATGCTGATGAAAAATCCTTTTCAATGTTGAAATACTAAGTAAGCTTACACCCGAACAGGATACAAGTCAAATATGATGACTCTATGCCTCAATCTTTAAGAATCAATAATAAAAATTGTATGCATCTGACCTCTGTAACCTTGAACGAAAGTCAAGCTCTTTTACTAGAGGAAAGTAGTCCCTTACCCCAGAAATTATCTATACATGGGCTACAAACTAATTGAAGTATGCCTGTTTGTGCTTTTAACTCATTTTTTGTTTCCAGACTTTGAATCTTGGTCATTCTATTTGAACCAACATGATACTACTGCAGTTTTTTTAAACTAGCAAGCTCTAAACCATTATATGTACCATTACTCTATGCCTCATGGTTCCTAAGAAGAAGTCATTTAGATATCTTAACATGTTTGATGCTTGCAACCATTGATACTATTGGTCTATATATGTCATTTATTGAAACATTTTAGCTTGAAAGTAAATCTTTTATCATTTGCAGACCAGTTCAAATGCTGTTACCCATAGTTAAATGACTAACTTATAACAAGACAAATATGAATCTTTACATGACAAAACATTCAAATCCATCATCAAAATCATCTTGATTCAGTATACCGGTAGTAACGAAGATCAAATGCTAATGTCATGTACAAAAATTTAAATAAAAAAGCTTTATGGCATTTTTGTAGTTAAAATATCCAAATTATCTTTCGACTGCAACTTCATGCCTATTAAATTGTACAAAATATGCAATCTTATGTGTACAATTGTAACAATCCTGTGTTTAAAATGTATATGATGGTCAGAAATTCTTACACTTGCTATCACAAAAAAAAAAAAACCATAATGTCATTACTCATATAAGATGATTTCCAATGTCTTATAGTAAACTGTTTATACAGGTTGCCAGACCATCCATATATAGTGTTTATGTTTGAATTGATTCTCATTACTTTTGTCCCCTGGGAGTGACAGGTACTTGTGTCGGAGCATACAATTAAACCATGATATGACATTTTGAAGTTTCTATCGATCTGTTTTGGTGTACAGGTCATCAATAAGTGATACATATATATACTTGCAGGCCAGATCCGCACACATTTTGCCACAAAAACCAATTAAAGTTCCTATCAAGTGAAATTGGTTCGCAAACCTATTTAGCTAGCTTCAAGTTAAAGTGTCAAAAACATAGTTTTTTTTAGTGTCATGATGAATTAATTAATTCTACGAATAATGAAACCATTTTTTGAACATATGAACACTTAAACATGTGCAAATACATTTTGATTCTGAGCATTGAACTTGATTTATATGTAACTAAACAGTATTGGGCCAACAGATGGCAACCAGGTAAATATAGCTTGTTCGACTAGAGTGTCTCCCTGGAGCTTTGGAGGTCCCGAGCTCCAATCCACATTTGACTGTACTCATATTTCTGAAATTGTGGTGCCTTTGACCATGCAGCCCTTGTATCAAGTACTGGGTGCAATCGGCAAGGGGAAAACCATGTAAACATGGGTTGAAGATTAAGATCTCGTCAGGGTGAAGACTTACAAAACAAGGGACGTTCACTGGCAAGCTAATAGCACTATTGTTGAGAGGGTCCATCCATAGAGTTTGGAGGTCCTGGGTTTGATCATGTGGGTAGTGGATATTGATTTATATCTATAAGTATATAGACTGCAAGCAGTTAGCACATAAGTTTAAGTTATTATTTGATAATTAAATAAACTCACAAGAATAATTTCTAGTTTACCTAACAGATCATTCAGTCTCACAAAATCTCACAGATACGTAATCCACTTCTCTTAGTGACAACATGACAGCAATAAACAAACCGCGAAGGTAGTTTTGGCAGCTTAAACATGAAAAACTTATCATAGTTATTATTTCCTATACAAAATGCATGGCTTTGCTTTCCTAAACAGGAAAAAATATTGATGTATGAAATTATGCAAAAGTGGCTTTTAAAAAAACTCTGTTGCCTCCATCACCCCCTATCACAATAAAAGAAATTTTCATATGAACACAAAAAATAGTTTCATTTTACAAAATGAAACGTTTCAAAATTTACAAAATTGATAATCAGAGTATATAAGAAAGCATGAATTTGATTGAAGCAGACTTACCAATGAATCTTGTTATCAGATCTGCATGTACTGCCTGATTAAGATCCCTTCATTAAATTTTCAAGGAGAGTTCATTATGTACTATTCATTAATTCTGATACTTCCTATGCGGAATCCAACCTTAACCAGAACCACTGCAGTCGACAAGCACTTCACAAAATCAGAGTTGACGTTTCTTACAACAGACTGGGAAAATCACGGCTGGCAAAGATCATCACAACGCAACAACGCAAAATACCAATAAATCTCTGGTGGATTCGGTCTCAATCAAACGTCTCATATGATTACAAACTGGTCTGTGATAATCTCATTAACCTGCCAAACTGACTATCAAAATAATACAAAGAACCCCCTTTTTTCCCCCAAAGAAGACATTATAAACACTAGTGTGGTCTGGGGAATAAAATTTCGACCATGATGTATTGAATCAACTATATTTCCCCGGGACAGATTGTGTTAATAAGATACAACAACAATTTAGCACTATCTGGTATTCTATAGTGTTTAATGCATATATTGTAATTAGTAATAGTGCCAATATTTATTGTACTGCTTTGTATGTAGAGTGATTAAGTTTTCTATCTAACCGTGTGAACCTTTTATTGATATTTTCAAAGAACCACTTAATTAAAGCGGGCAGCTTTTTGGACTTTTTTTTCTCTCGCTTTCATACAAACTCTGTGGATTAGATGAAGATTGCCAATTTGTCATCTTGTCTTCAATTATTTCACTTCCACGGAGTCCTGCATGAATCTTCTTCAATTGAAGGTTATGCTTTGTTTTGAACAATGAACAGGCTTACAGAAGCCTATAAGGGCCTTGATTTACTCACCTAATTATTTTAGAAATCAAGCTGATATCTGTTGAATTGTTTTATTTTTATTTTATTTTCACTTTTTAATTCCTTTTGGTTAAATATACCATGGCAATAATCTGGTTTAAACTTGCTCAATTGTTTGGGAAGAGAAGTCATTTGAAGAAAATCTTCCATTCAACTCTTTTATCCCAACTGTAAGCTCCATGGAGGCCCAGTCCCTTTGTTTGTGTAATATGTTCTCCCTCATGGGCTGAGCATACTACCACTGCAGTGAAATTGAAATGTGTTGCATAGTAAATGCCATTTAAAACAAACAAGTCTATGTGACCTTTTTACTGAGCCCCTCAGGGTCAGCCCCCACCCAACCCATTTTATTTTTCAATGTATGTCTTCCAATCAACAGGCTTATGAATGCTAGCACCAAAACTTGATTCAGATCTACTCAGTTTTTTTGGGAGAAACTTCACTCATTCACCCCTGAAGACCCATTTGAACTCTTCCAATTCACATATTGGAATTTAGTTCATCAAAAAATTCAGGGGTGTATGAGCCAATGGCTTTAGAACTGCCACTTAACTTCACCCTGGTACCTCAAAAACTGATATATAAAACCTAATGAAGGATCATAAAGATTGATGGGTTTCACTACTGTTCTGTATGTAATCTGTATACTATATGTTTTACGAATTTAGCTGTGTCTTGAACCAATTTCTTAGAGCCCAAAATAAATTAATGAAGTGGTTTTCTGTTAAATGGTGTTCAATTGGCCAAAAATATATTATTGAAGTGGTCTTCTGTTAAATGGTGTTCAATCATTTTTTTCAAAATATTAACAAAAGAACATTAATTACAAAGAAACATATTGTGAGCAAATCAAAATCCCTCTACCTCTTGACAAACTTCTAGTTCAAAGGGCAACAACTCTGTATTTAAAAGGAACCATGCCCGCTTTCAGATTAAGGTGTTCTTACAGCATTTGGTATTTGTAGCTGCCAGAATAGGTGAGATATAGTGTTGAGAATCACTTGAAAAATCATGATCTATTATCACCATTACACAAACGACTGATGATCGACTAATGATCGATTATTGAAGAAAAGAAAAATGATGAATTAAGACATGTAGTACAGTACAGCCTAAATATCATTCAATGACATTCCCAATCAGTCGAAGAACAAAACGTGTCACGAACCGAACACAGTATCAGATCAGTTACACTTTCTGCAAAACAAATATTGACACAGTCTCAGTACAAAAACCTTTAATGTTTACGACTTTCAAACAGATAGTCTCGAAATGATATTTATTTCTTCAGGCCTTCAGATCAGTACTACTGTGTCTCATGCCGCATTACAAAATGTACATCAAAACACTTGTTCTGATTGGTTGCTGGATAGAGCACTTGACCAATCAAAGATACTGTTACGTACATATAAGACTACGGTTTTTGGTATAAACAGACTTCCGCAACCATGTTATCACTATTAATTGAAGAAATTAATATTGGCCAATATGAAAAGCATGAAAAGCTACAATTAGTCAAACCATGATCGATCATGATGAACAGTGATCGCTTAATCAATTTCAAGTACAAATGACTAGACTTCGACTAAATTGATTAATCGAAACAGCACTAGTGAGATATGCACTGGAAAATATAATAAACTACAAACAAAGGGCAATAACTCTGTTAAAAGATAAAAAGGGCAATAGTTGATTTCAGCATGCTGCACTCCTCCATCCCAAGGGAGCTCTTATACAATATTTTGCAGTTGAAGCCAACAGTTTTTGAGATATATATCAAGGAAAGTATGATTCATGGCTGACAAAGGACCATAATTTGCTACATAGTAGGGCACAGAACTTGATTTTAGTATGTGAGAAACAACAATCTCATGAGGTGCTCACATGCAAAATTTTGCAACTGCAATTGACTGAGTGTTTGAGATATGTTCCATACAAAGTGGTGCACAAACTGATGGATGCAATACATTAACCCTATAAATTACTGGTAGGGGACTAATTCATTAGCTAGGCCTTTAAAATATCAATCAGTCACAACAAGTTCACATTTGTTTCGCATCTTTGTAAAATCAGTAGAGATAATATATATACAGTTGAAACTTGTTATTTCAAAGCAGACATGAATATTTTGTTATCTCAAAGTCAAGAGGAAATTCAGTAACTCGAAATAAACAATTACAAGACCATGGGAAAACTTTTTTATCTCAAAGTCAGGGAGACAGTGGGAAATCAATGCTATCTCTAAGCAAGCGAAACAATGGGGAAACTTTGTTTTCTCGAAGCTGGGGAAACTCTAGTTATCTCAAAGTCAGCTAGAGTGGGGAAACTCTGTTATCTCAAAGTCAGCTAGAGTGGGGAAACTCTGTTATCTCAAAGTCAGCTAGAGTGGGGAACTCTGTTATCTCAAAGTCAGCTAGAGTGGGGAAACTCTGTTATCTCAAAGTCAGCTAGAGTGGGGAAACTCTGTTATCTCAAAGTCAGCTAGAGTGGGGAAACTCTGTTATCTCAAAGTCAGCTAGAGTGGGGAAACTCTGTTATCTCAAAGTCAGCTAGAGTGGGGAAACTCTGTTATCTCAAAGTCAGTTAGAGTGGGGAAACTCTGTTATCTCAAAGTCAGCTAGAGTGGGGAAACTCTGTTATCTCAAAGTCAGCTAGAGTGGGGAAACTCTGTTATCTCAAAGTCAGCTAGAGTGGGGAAACTTTGTTATTTCAAAGTCAGCTAGAGTGGGGAAACTCTGTTATCTCAAAGTCAGCTAGAGTGGGGAAACTCTGTTATCTCAAGGTCAGCTAGAGTGGGGAAACTCTGTTATCTCAAAGTCAGCTAGAGTGGGGAAACTCTGTTATCTCAAAGTCAGCTAGAGTGGGGAAATTCTGTTATCTCAAAGTCAGCTAGAGTGGGGAAACTCTGTTATCTCAAAGTCAGCTAGAGTGGGGAAACTCTATTACCTCAAAGTCAGCTAGAGTGGGGAAATTCTGTTATCTCAAAGTCAGCTAGAGTGGGGAAACTCTGTTATCTCAAAGTCAGCTAGAGTGGGGAAACTCTGTTATCTCAAAGTCAGCTAGAGTGGGGAAACTCTGTTATCTCAAAGTCAGCTAGAGTAGGGAAAACTTTATTATTTCAAAGATAGAGAGACAATGGGAAATTAAATCTTTGAGTTATCCTTGAATTTGAGTTAAATGAGTTCAAATGCTTTTTGAGGAAATTTGGATGAGTTAATGTTTGGAATTAAATGGGCAAGTTCAAGATAAGGAGGTTTTACTCTACATTATGATGTACATATGTAGAGTCAAACTTCCTTATCTTACAATGCACTGTTGTCATAATTCATCTACGAAGATATCTTAAACAATGCTTGAATGACAATTAAACAATACAAAACTGAACAATTATCAAATTTCTTTCACAGTGTAAATCCTACTGTCAACAATGCATCTATAGCTTTTGTTTGACTATCCAGATTAGTTCCAGGTGCTTTCAATCCTATATTGAACCTATTAATTTTTTCTTTATCTTGAAATTTGACTCCTTTGGGTTATTTGAATCAATGCCATAATCAATGGCATCTGAAGCATGATATCAAATGCCTATTCAATATAATATTGTGTGAGAAGCATCAAGAAGACTTCATGTCTTATTCTATCGGAATTTTACATATCCGTTTCGAATGAATTGGAACTCATGAAAACCAAATATACTTCAGCGTTCTTTTGTGAGAACCAGACAAAACATCAGAGCTCTTTCTTAAAACCAGATCTGCATCAGTGGATTTTCCAAAAGCTGGACATGCATGGATCAAACTATTTCAGCAAGTATTCAGATGGACCATTTTCAGAAGTTGACTAAATCACCAACCAATTATCAATGTCTGCTTTATACATAACTATGTATGGTATAGTATGTATTGAATAGCTTCTGAAAAACAAACATTCATAAAACTCAGAAAAAAAATGTCAAAGTTGTAGTATATATTAGTTTCTGGGCAAATTCTTGAAAAGTTATCATAATATAAATATTCTAGATCTGTTTAATTCTGACACCACTTGTTGCAACTAACTGGCAAACATATGAGTCCAAGAAAAAGAACTGAATTTTAGTTCCTATAACTGGCATTTCTTGTAAAATTTTATACAACCACAGAATGTAACTATCATATCCTATTTCTTTTCATTAGGATGTGATATTTCTACCATTGAAATTCCAAAAAAGTATGATTTATATACTAAATCTTCCAGAAACATATCACAAAGAAAATAACTGTTTAAAATGAAGTAAAAAAGAAGATTTAATCAACAGAATATAAGATGAACTCTTTCAAATAATTACAATTATTATCAGCTTTAATAATGGTTACTTGTACAGATATGAAATTGGAAGTGCCATTATTAAGGTACGTGCATGTGTATCTGAAGAGGTCACATCCTGTTACTATGGAGACATGATAACAACTGAAATGTAATATCATAAACACTAATAAATGAATCTTGTTATTCTGTTACCAAGACACAACACAGAATGAGTTTGATATGTAGCTTCTTTCTATATAACAATCAAGCACATCCAAAACAATATCAGTAATTCATTTATATTTTATGATAAACCGTCAGCATGCTTAATTTGTAAGTAATCCAACTTGAACATGATATTTCCGCAGATATATGAAAAGTAAATATCATAAAATTATATGTAAATTCTAAAACAAATTATAATTTAGCAACAAAAGGGTAAAGAAATGGATTAATATCATTAACCTTATATGACTAGCTCTCAAATCCTAACTGCTGACCTAGCTAGGCTGATTAGAGGTAGATGCATGATACAAAGTGAAAATCATGGAAAATTTGAACAGCATTAAAGGCCCAATATACGTAACTTTAGGGAAATTTTCGTCATTCTGAAAAATTCTGAAAAAAAATCCAGTTGATAACCATGCATAAATAAGCCTAAAATTAAGTAAACCTGAGCTGTATCTAACAAGAAACTCTTGACAGAAAAATCCAAAGAATTGAAAATAATGCAGGTGGGGTCCACTTCAACAACAAACCGAAGGTAGAAGACGGTTCGAAATGGACGCGTGTTTACAAATAGGGTGTTTCAACTGCTGCTGTACCGGTAACCGCGAAAGAATTCATCTTGAATATTGCTGATATAAGTTAATCTCAGCTAAATCTATAAATATAATAAGTTATTAGTCTTGATTTTCGCTTCAAGTTTTACCGAAAGTTACGTATATTGGGCCTTTAATGTAAACAGATTTTATATTTCAATATTTTAACATTTTGAATTGATATTTGTTTTATATATGGTTATAATCACTTGTTTTTTTGTTGTTATTTTTGGAAGAACATCATTCTGCTTCAGCACCATATTGAACAACTATAGGTATCAATTGACTTACCATGCATTTAACAGCGTCTGGCTGCATGTACACGAATGGTCCAAATATACCATAAGGAACTGTCACTCCAGCATCACCAGTAGTTACCAGCAGGAGTTTATCAAACACCTGTCCAGTGGTATCAGAACAATACCATTAGGCTGGAGTCATAGCACATGTTATATATCATCAAATTTATACTGTGTTATCAGTTATACCATAAATCCGATGTCACTTTCAATTACTATTGTTAGCATTCCTTGTCACCCCTGCCTAGTCCATGTTATACAGTTGTGACACTAGACTTAGAAAAGACTGTTTGTTTGACACCACCGACTATATATGTAATTCAATAAACTTGTATAGTGTTAACAAATTCACGCTCCCTGGTAGGTAAACGGTATAAATATATATCGACGGCAAATAATTATGACCAGTAACTGTTTTCACCCGGAGCATGAATTATCAATTGTGCCCTGTGAACAATAGCCGTTTAGCTGTGAATCCTCGCGAACGGCGGACGGGTGTATGTATTGATTAAAGCTATCCAGGCTGGAATGAGAAGTTACCTGCAGAAAAGTGCCAGCTTCTAACATTATCACAGAGAGAAGCTGATAGAAATTATCCCTGGTCATATAATACTATATATTGCCTTATAAGCTCTAGCATGCAAGTACTCGGTGTGGACAATGGGTACCTGGAATTACTTGTAACTATTGATCACAATGACGGTTTTAAGCCAGAAATCTGCCAGATAACTTAATTATCGGTTGGTAAGTATCAGGGGTGATAATCGTGGAAATGTGTAGCAACCTTTCTGCTGAATTGGGTAAAGCTCTTTACTCTTTGTCCATTAACACTATCTGTTATTATGCTTTGTGCTTATCGACACGATAAAAGATGTCATGATCGCTCAATTGACCACTATTTTGCGGTAGATCAAAAGTGCTAGACTACTAGATGGACATAAATTACAGGTCACAAACTTGCATGTACAGAGAAAAAACACAATGATCAGACAAGCTGAACATTGATGATAAGGCCAGAAAATGGAATGGACAGACAAACTGGAATTCAAATCTGAACCCCTAAAATGTCCAAAATCGACAGTTATCAGCTCAGCTTTGTCTAGTCACAAGTGATTTGCTTTGTCATCTACTATTATCCCTTCTTTTTCATCTCCAAGGACAAACTCTTTACACTCCAACCCCACCCCCATCACATATTGAGTGTTTAGATCCCAAAAGCCTTGCTGAATTATACCCACCATGATCACTTTCCTTACTCTTTCTCACAGAATTCCCGCAAGGTATCAATGGTTTTCCTTTCAGAAATACTTCATCAAAAATATAGTCATACCAGTTACAATACACAGGCATTTCACACATGCAGGTTGATGTAGACTATGAAAAGTTTTAAGGTCACTATCTTGGGCTCATTGAGGAATATTTTGTATCCTTGTATGATATGAAGGTGGTCATTTGAATATACTCATTAGTATGCCCACCTGCTGTGATTGAGAATTATGCCACAGTTCTCACTTTGAGGCCATGACATTTACTTGGATCTGACCTAGATTTACATGGCGGGTGTTGTCGATGAAGCACTATGCTTACACTTCCAGAACACCTGGTCTTATTCTCCTGTACTTTTTCAAGGGTCTCTGTGTAAATCTTTTCTTTGTTCATGTTTTGCTCTTGGTTTAATTGATTTTGAGTTCTGACAATGGTTTTGCTGACGCTTCAGTATTCTCTAATTTATTTTTTCTACAATTTAGCTACAGTTTTTTTGTCGGGTAGTGACACCGAGGATTTGAATTATCTCTTGCAATAGAAAGGTTGGAATAAATCATCAGGACATTCTGGACCTCAGTTGTGTAATGACTACGGAATCCTAGATCTGAGCCTATAATCTTGTCAATAGCAAGTGACAGCAGAGGTCGCAGTTCCTATTCGAATTGCCTCTAACACCAACAATACATTCTATATGGTGTTTCATTCCGCTGATGGACATACAATCAATGACCCAACCATACATAAGTCATTCCTGTAATGGACAGCCACAAAGCAAAGCCTTTCATAGCAACAGGACAGTGTGTCTGCATACAGGAAGCCCATAGGGCCTGTATCTCTTGCCTAAATACAGTTGTATCCGAGTATAATCACAGCAAAATATTTTCCCAAATTATCCAAGGGACAGGGACAGACCTCAAGACCAATCCTTATAGCATATCTGTATAAAGGATTGTTCCAAAACTGAGGCAAAAAAATCAAGTCCCTAGGGGTGTGGCCAGACTCCAAGGTCAATACTTATAATCATGATTGCGTTCATCTCTTTATGTCCACCATAGCTAGTATATAAAGTTTTGAGGTGGGGATCTCAACCATTTCAAAGTTATAAATTAAGACTCATGGTTTAAGTCTGCAAGGGTGAGGCAAATTGGAAATCAGTGCCAAAATATTATCCTAATTGTGTTCGTCTCTATTTAAAGCCCAGCAACTATGTATAGTTTACGGTTGGGACCTCAACTGTTTCATTGTAATGACCCAGAAATTATGTCTTCTAGGTTTGACTTTGCCCTTCAGTCCCCTTGGAGGTTATCCCCACTATTTGTACAATTAAGAATGCATGCTACTTTGAGTATCAAGCTATACTAACAGTGAAATAAGGTTTTTATCCATTAATTGCCTGGTTCCAGAGAAAAAGTTGCTCAATTAAACCAATATAGCTAAATAATTTGTTAAGGCCCCACCCCTTAGCCCCTAAAGATCAGCCCCTCAATTTGAACAGTATTGAATCCCCACCTTAAATTCAATGAAAGATCCCAACCAAATAGGATTGATATCAAGCACATTAGTATATAGCTAATTTGCCCATTTTTGGCATTGCCCCCCCTCCCCAGTCCCCTTTGGGGGGTCAGCCCCACCATTTGTACAATTTTGAATCCCCAGCACCTGTGGATGTTTCCAGGCAAATTTGGTCCAATCAGCAGATACATCTGTACCTGGCACTTGGTGTACAACCGACACTGCAGTATGGCATAAGCTCACTTTGGTCTTTCGGACCAGGTGGGCGAATAAAGATCACACTTGTCATCTGACATCACCTTCTGTAGAGCAAAGCATGACAAGGCTACATTACTTAATTCTGAAGTGAAATGTATGTACCAATATACACTGTAGACATGCAATTTCAAGTATAACCAGTCGATGACGTCCACACTGTAATTGGTTAACGCATAAAGACCAGTGCAATATGCCAGATGTGCATGTAATATGCATAAAAAAGACATAAAGAAACCCAGCTAACCAAGCCCAATCAAATGCATGCAAACCTGCCTTTTCTCATGTCTTTTCTGTTACATGCTCTATAAATTCACCTTAAAATGTTTTGACTGGTGTACTAACGCAGGTTATGGTCTATTTGAAATGGTGCCCTGCACACATTGCTTTAAATATATCACATACTGAGAGAACTCTAAAGTCTTGCATTGTCTATCAGAATTACACGTAATGGAGAATTACCATACATTAACACATTTAAAACCTGCTAACACCTCATCCACACAAGCTTTAAATGTAACCTTTGCAGACAAGACTTTTAAATACAAACATATGATCATTTTAAAAGACATTTGTCAAAATAAATTTCAAAGAAACACTGGTTAAAAGTAGGAAGTGATGTGCCAGCTGGCAAGAATACACAAGAGACTTAAATGACAATGGGTAATTCATCTCACTGTTAAAACATGCATATGTCCCTTCAAAATAACATTTTGTGAAACAGAGGGACCTCAAACTTTATAGGGTGATGGGGTTTTTAACATTCAAAAGACAACAGGATAACATATTGTGGGACTGAGGGGCTCTAACATCCAATACACAACAGGGTAACATATTGTGGAGCTGAGGGGCTCTAACATCCAATACACAACAGGCTAACATATTGTGGGACTGAGGGGCTCTAACATCCAATATACAACAGGGTAACATATTGTGGAGCTGAGGGGTCTCAAACATCCAATAAACAACAGGGTAACATATTGTGGGACTGAGGGTCTCTAACATCCAATATACAACAGGGTAACATATTGTGGGACTGAGGGGTCTCAAACATCTAATAAACAACAGGGTAACATATTGTGGAGCTGAGGGGTCTCAAACATCCAATAAACAACAGGGTAACATATTGTGGAGGTGAGGGGCTCTAACATCCAATACACAACAGGGTAACATATTGTGGGACTAAGGAGTTCTAACATCCAATACACAACAGGGTAACATATTGTAGAGCTGAGGGGTCTCAAACATCCAATAAACAACAGGGTAACATATTGTGGAACTGAGGGGCTCTAACATCCAATAAACAACAGGGTAACATATTGTGGAGCTGAGGGGTCTCAAACATCCAACACACAACAGGGTAACATATTGTGGAGCTGAGGGGTCTCAAACATCCAATACACAACAGGGTAACATATTGTGGGACTGAGGTGTTCTAACATCCAATAAACAACAGGGTAACATATTGTGGGACTGAGGGGCTCTAACATCCAATATACAACAGGGTAACATATTGTGGAGCTGAGGGGTCTCAAACATCCAATAAACAACAGGGTAACATATTGTGGGACTGAGGGTCTCTAACATCCAATATACAACAGGGTAACATATTGTGGGACTGAGGGGTCTCAAACATCTAATAAACAACAGGGTAACATATTGTGGAGCTGAGGGGTCTCAAACATCCAATAAACAACAGGGTAACATATCGTGGGACTGAGGGGTCTCAAACATCCAATATACAACAGGGTAGCATATTGTGGGACTCCGGGGATCTCCAACATCCAATAGAACAATTGAAATATTTCCAACTGATTCTGTGTTTATTCAAATTGCTTGTCATAAATACAATGTTTTCACCTTTTATTTCGTAACAAACTAGATTTTGAACAAAATTGAATATTTTTTAATGAAGAATTTTTAGTTTGGAACAAAGAATTCTTGAAAGTTTAATAATCTAATTGGGTTTTTTTTCATTACAAGACTGATATATACACCAGACTGTCATCATCCAATATTTGTTTGCAGTTTAACTTTTTATAATGCTTATCACAGACACAATATTTTTCTATGGAGCAGGATGATGGTTTTGTCAACACAGTTTAAGGAGCCATCTGATGGCAAAACAAATGATAAAAGTATTAGGTGTTAAAAGGTCCCAAGAATCTGCTGTTTGTATAAAGGTCTACAGTAGGTCACCGATAATACATCTGTAATGGAAAAGCCTAACAAGTTTTTATCCTCCTGTTACACTCCATAATCCGGATTCTATTCAGACAGCTATCGTATTGAATTTGGAAAAGTGAGTACCCCTATTCTGCCTTGACCTTGGAGTCTATAGTCCTTATAAAATAAGTTGGTACCCTATTTTGTATTTGTGATATTCAGCTAAAACGGTTTTGTTCCTACATATTATTTTTTCACTATAATTACCTTAGAGGGGGTCTAGTTTTGAAAAAAAGGAGGGGGAGCGTGACTTTGTGATAATAAGATCTGGTAGCTGAAAATTAGTTTTTACAACCCATTTATTTGTGAGAACCATTTGTTTGGTATTATTCTTTAACAAGCAGATTCTAAATAATAAGTTTACTAATAATTTATGGTTCTACCAGTAACCATTGACAAAATACTCAGGAAAGCTTGGAAGATTTTTGTTAAATCAATTACAATCCATGCGAGATTTAACTCTGGTGAGTGTACAACTACCTATGTACCTTAAAGACAAGCTCTTCAAAGTCATGTTCAACATTCCCATTTTTGAATGGATGTTGGAAGTATAGCTTAATTTTGGTTCCTCCACAGAAACTGAGAATTCCATGAAGTTAAGGTTTTAATCATATTGCATTCATTGAGTCTAGAAATAATCACATTAATATCAAATCACATCCGTTCATTACCTCTTGAACTAATTTTCTGCAGACGTTACCTTACTGAACTTCATGTTATTGAGAAATGTGTACATTAACAATCATTCTCAGCATCCACAGAACTTCTATATATCCTCAAGAGCATTGCCTGGGTACCTTATAAAACTAATGTCGGTAGGTTCCTTGGATCCAATCATAAGCGGAAGTAACTGAAATTTGATGTGTGGTGTAATGACATGACAGGTAATTGCTTTAATGACCTGACACTTTAGCCAGGCGGCACACTTTCCTACAGCAGCTATAATGAGAATATTATTCCAATTACCTTACTCTGCATATCAAACTATTACACTGCTGCAGAAATGAGAATCATAATTTTCAAGGCTGCAATTGCATGCTAAAGCCGCAGAAAATTGTACAGGTAAATCTGACAACAGACGAAGCCATTTATGGTATCAATATATACTTCACTGTCACATGAATTTTTAAACAATTTTCCCCAGAATTATATTACTTTCGTTAAGAGAATTTTTTCTGAAATTAAATTTCTATGCATTAGTATAATTATATTAACACATCATAATTGTGCTAGTATAGATATTCAAAATATTTCTTCAGAATACTGTTACATGATGTTTTTACATGAATGACATTACAGAACAAAACTATTAAACAGCAACATCAGTGTTACCAAGCTAAACCTACACCCTTCAGGCCATTTTATGGACCAAGTAGAGATACAGTGGACCTGAGATAATCCGGACGCTAATAGTCCGGAAAATACATAATCCAGACGAAAATGCATGGGAACGGATTTCAGTAATGTTATTTTTACTAACCAGTCCAAAATTTGGCAGTCTGGAAAACTCTGTACGGTTTGTGCTTGGAACAAGGGGTCGGGATAATCGAAGGTCCACTGTACTCTTGCATGGTGTTTACATGAATGATAAAAAAGAACGGTATAGTGTGTATTGAATGGTAGCATCAGTATGTCACCAAATTTTCTACGCTGCAGGCCATTTTACAGACCTGGAAGAGACTGATTTAGGAAGCCAAGTGTGTAGTTTTATACAGCTACAAAAAAAAGATCATATTATAAAACCATTTTTATTCTGTACTGAATGCTTATAATTCAAGTGAAGTTGTACATGACTTTGGTGCAAAATCGTTCACCTAAAACTGTTCTTTGATTATTAGGTTGTTTTACAAGTTTATTGTCCGCCATTGGCTGATAAAAGTCAGTCCTCCAGGCGATGTGAGGGAGTAAATTGTTGTTCACCAGGCCCTCTGGACATTTAAAATGTCTTTGGCCCAGCCAGGTCACACTACTAAGGTTATGGGTGGACTGCTCCTGGCGGGTCACACCGGCTCTGGCCTCTGATCCATGTCCTTCTGCCCTCCTATATATAGCTGTCCACAACCATGAAAGAAATTTATAACTGATAACATGTGACATTATAATCACAGCGGTCATCAAGGTCACTTGCACCTTACACCTGCAGTGGTGGTCAATTTCAACCGGTCAAACGATTGATTGATAGGTAGTTGATGAGATGACTGGTGGCCATGTCAATGAGGTAGATATAACATGGAGATACAACCTCAGGTGACCTTTGACTATGTTTACCCCAGAACATGAAAATGGAATTTTGCTTCAATCCTTTTATCATCTTCCTGATCAGAGGTAAAGGGAGGTAATCAGGTCACCACCTCCTCCCACCCACTCACACTTCAGTACCATTCCTTCCATAAAATATGCAGGATGTATCCTGAAAAATTACTTATATCAGAGAAATCTGATTTTAAGATTTTCACCCCTGATATTACATATTCAACTCCACCAACCTTTGAATTGGAAGAGTTCAAATGTGTATTTATGGGTAAATGAGTTACATAATTATGAATGAAGCCAGACCTGATTTTTTTAAAATGCCAATGAATTATCCAACACTAAACCATCTATAATGTGATAACTTAAATGAGTCTTTATGGTTGTAGGTTATCTAAAACTGGTTCATTTGTTTGTCTGTGTTAATGAGACCAATCATTGGACGTGGCAGCCCCAAACAAGTGTTGACAGTGGTGGCCGTTAACAGCAGGTGGGGTATCTGGCCTATCAGGGAGAGATGGGAGATCAAGAACCCTGGAGACAGCAAGAGCAGCCTGTTACCATTGTCACTTAAGGTTGTAAAGACCGAATGAATTATGCAAGAGGAGATGATGTTTGTGATACTACAGCAGAACAAGTGTCTGTCACTGTTTACTCCGTCGTAAGACGTCCATCTACGCGAACCTTTATTCATGAAAAGTTTAGCCTTCATGGTTAGCGGTAAATGATTTTATTCATGAATGTGAATAACTTACCGGACCACACCGATGCCAACCAAATCTTTTTAGCAGGTTATCTGTGATGCCAACCAAATCTTTTTAGCAGGTTATCTGTATTTAACCTGGACTCTTTTCTCGTCTGTAGTAGGTAATAGTACACCCCAATGGGACATATCTATCCACAGTGATCATACTGACCAGATATAAAGGGTTCAAGGTCATATTGACCGACAAAACGTGTGACCTAGATGTGTATACATCAATTACTCTCCATTCAAACCAAAACATTTGATATCCAGACGATCTATGCATATCAATACTGCTAATACAGCTTGCAATCAAACTGAAAGGCAAGCGCTCTCCTCGTGGAACAGCAACTTTTCCTTCAATTACGCCTGCATAATAACTGACCGAACTGCACTGATCATGAAATTCCCATATTACACGTACATGTCACACTGAGGACCTAATTTACATGTCCTTTACATATTCAGATGTTTCCATCATAAATTTATATCTGAGGAAGGAACACAAACCATTAAATACTATGCCAATCACTTTTGAGCCCTCGTCTTTCAATCAATTCGTACAGTGCATATTTCAGAAACTCATTTAAAATACAAACAATATAACTCAAAATTTTTGTCAGGGCAAGCAGAAAAGTGGTTTTAATTTTGAATTCCACAAAGGAGCAAGTCCTAAACTTCTGCAAAGGATTTTGAAAAACCAAAATGTTGGTCTTATCAACAATAAAGAAGTCTAGATTAATGTTTCAATGGTAACCTTCAATAATGACCTTGACCTTGCCAAAAGCTGCAAAATGGTGCTTACTGCAACTAACAGATAGTAATTATATATAAATAAGCAAGACTAACTTCTGACAACGAAGAAGTTAGTGAATCTGAACAAGACAAAGTCAATTCATTGTCTAAACTTGAGGCTACCTGTATCAAATATATCACTGACCAACAATTATACATTTACCAAATTTGACCAATCAACTGCTGTACCCTTACAGGTGCCTAAGTCTTTAGTACTTGCATGCCACAGAAAATGTTTTTTTTTCGGTACTACGTTCTGTAATCTTTTCCGTGTTTTTCAGTAAAGAATACAGCACAAGAATTAATATTTGCTTTCCCCACATGTTATACGTGAGATATGACATTAACTAATTGGTTTATTTTGTTTTACGTCCTGTTAACAGCTTGGGTCATTTAAAGACATGGTTTTGGAGATGAAGGAAAGCCAGAGTACTCAGAGAAAAACCACAGATTGACAGTCATTATATATGTAACCTGGCAACTGCCCCACGTTGGTTTTGATTTCTAAATCCAGAGGTGGAGGACTAGTGGTAGAATGTCAGGACACTTGAACCACTCGGCCACCATGCATTAATTAATAACCATGCATTAATTAAAAAAGACATTTCAGATAAATTCTTGAAAATGTTATACTCCATGTAATTAATTTTCACTTCAAATGAGATTTACAAAAACTTGTCCTATTTTTTTTCTTTAGCTCAGCAAGTTTTCTCAGTAAAATTGTGAGTTCTAGAAACTTTTCAAAAATCTTGTGTGATACTGTTCTATCATCCTAATGAAACAGATAGACAGATAATGAAGAAGTATTCATAAAAACTATTTTCAAAACATGCAATTTTATGTACCTAAAATTTCAGATCTTTATGTTTTTGTAAGATGTGAAAAAAGAAGCATCTAGCCATTTAAATCATTAAAAGGAAATTCCACCTAATGGTTTGTGAAAAGGAATACATTATGTAATCTCTATTGACAAAACAATTCCCATGATTTCACTTTTAATTCATAACCCATCAGAGAGTAATTTCCTGATTTTCAACAAAAATCCATAAACGTGTTGTTTTTTTCCCATTTCTTTCCAACAAATGATTTAAAAGTCTGATTGAAAATACTCTTTCTCACTGTGGTGCCCAGGATTAATTGTGACAAGATCAAAATTTATAGCATGGTGTCATGATATTTTCTTCCTTGTGTTTGCAGGATTACTGCTGTAGTTGTGAAAGCCATATTCATTTAAGAGATGAAATTACTTCACACACTGGTATGAGATATTTAAGAATTTACAGTACACATGGGTATGAGATGATGCAAGACCTTTATGGTTTTAGCCATTTGCTTATTTTTGAATTAATATATACATCTGGCCCTTTTTGTGCTTGCTTTAATTTACCTATCATTTGCCCTTTTTACCCTTATTGCGCTTGTTATAGTAGAAAATTTGCCCTTGTTGCACTTGCTATGTATAATCTTTGCCCTTTTTGCACTTGCTTAGTGTAAACTTTGCCCTTTTTGCACTTGCTATGTATAATCTTTGCCCTTTTTGCACTTGTTTAGTATAATCTTTGCCCTTTTTGCACTTGTTTAGTACAATCTTTGTACTTGTTTAGTATAATCTTTGCCCTTTTTGCACTTGTTTAGTATAATCTTTGCCCTAGTTGCACCTACATTGAATTTCATACATGTAATCATTATACTGACTTTATTTAGTAAAGATTTTGACCGCATTGCACTTGCTGTAATACATGCATTTAGGTTTTCCTTTTTGCACTTACATTGGTATTGATAATCTGCCCTTTTTGCACTTACATTAGTGTTTATAATCTGCCCTTTTTGCACTTACATTGGTATTTATAATCTGCCTTTTTGCACTTACATTGGTATTTATGATCTGCCCTTTTTGCAATTACATTGGTGTTTATAATCTGCCTTTTTTGCATTTACATTGGTATTGATAATCTGCCCTTTTTGCACTTACATTGGTGTTTATAATCTGCCCTTTTTGCACTTATATTGGTATTTATAAACTGCCCTTTTTGCTCTTACATTGGTATTTATAATCTGACCTTTTTGCACTTACATCGGTATTTATGAACTGACCTTTTTGCACTTACATTGGTATTTATAATCTGCCCTTTTTGCATTTACATTGGTATTTATAATCTGACCTTATTGCACTTAATTTGGTATTTATGAACTGACCTTTTTGTACTTACATTGGTGTTTATAATCTGCCCTTTTTGCACTTACATTGGTATTTACAATCTGACCTTTTTGCACTTACACTGGTATTTATAATCAGCCCTTTTGAACTTAAAGTATGTATTCATCAATATATCCTGCTCCCACTATTCTGTTCTATTCTGGTATTACTATAGAACTATTTATCACATTAACCGTTATTCTTGGCTCTTCATTTTAGTTACCTATTACCTTAACCTACACCATAAATGTGGTTATGTTTGCAATTGTCCGTCAATATTGCTATTATTATGAAACTCAAACCCTGCAAGAAGAGATGAAAATTCTGTCAATAGATCTAATGAGGGACCAGTTCACGTGAACTTTTATCGTCATTTTATGAACACACATTGCAATTTCAGACAATTTACCATAAACAAGTACCACTGGAATGAGCTACAGAATGATCAAGAAGACATAATTTCTTCCTCATTGCAAGAGTACAAACAATTAAGTTCCTTATTGCAGAAAGAAAGGGCAATTTAATCGCCCATGTATCTAGTGTAAGCTTACAACTGGCAGTTATATAATTTAACTCTCTCCAAATTATTTTACTTTCTTTTAAACATCAACAAATGATAATAGATATCAAAATATTAAAAAATAATATTCATAATTATGATCAATCTGATAAAAGAGTAAATTCAAAGAGCTTGACTTACGTACATAAAACTATTATAATATTATACAGCCTAACTGGTAAAGATTCAGATTTCATTTCTCATAACATCTATAGTCTGTGCGATACTTGTACTTGGAATACCAATATGTGCTGGTAAGTGAAATGAACTGAAATAGATGAGGATGCTGAAAAAGTAACCAGACCAGAAAATCTGCAAGGTCACATCCAGCATCAGAACAAGACAAACTATTTTACTAAAGTACACCACTCTATAACAAAAATGTTCTTTTCATTTCTGATAATGATACATATTTGTGTGATCGGCAAATCAAAGCTGCAGCTTGATATGCAACTTAATATTTATTAAGGCAGTTGGCATATCTTCTCAAGTCATACTGATTAGACAACTTTTAATTTACTTTATGATACAATAGTGAACAGGTCAGCTAGGCAGAGAATGTCAAAATTAATCATCGGACACTTGCTCAGAGATCAGCCGTCACCATCACTGGCAAATTGTTCTGAATCCAGCATTACATGATCAATGTGTTAAAGTGGGGTTGGAACTGCACAAAGAGTACCTGGTGAAAAACCGATGCAGTCAGACAGGTGTCACAGTATGTCATTACTTCCACTCACGGAATCAAACCCTGGTCACTATGGTGAAAGGAAGATGCTTTTACTATATACTGTGCTGGCTCAGAAATCAAAGGTTGCCATGACTATATAGATACCTTCAAAGTTTATTGGGTTTTTTTGTCTTTCTAAGTTGTCCTTACAGCCAGTTCTTACATCAATTGGGATAAATTGGGAGAAAATCGCAATCTTTTTAATGAAATTGGGAAGTTACTTCTCATCCTTCCCTTTTGGAGAGGGGTGGTGGAATAAAGCATCATTTGCATGGGCAAGCAGTCTCTATATAGATGCAAGACTGAGCAAAGTCTTCTCACTTTTGTACCACCTCAAACTAACAATCTCCTCTGAATATAGTTTGCCCAGATCCAAGATGCCCCCCTCCCAAAAGAGAGTGATTCATATGTCATCATTTTCGAATTCGATTAGAATTCTGTCACACTCTTGCTTTAGTAGAGTGATCACACACAGTACTAAACTTCCTGTGTCTGTTCCATCTCGTTTAGGTAATAAATCCTAAAATTGAAGAGGAAATTTAATGAATTGTCTCCTTATATTCCATTCATAATCTCATCTGTTTCCCATTTCGATACCAGCATCTGATGCTGCAGGCACTTGTTACATTATAGGAGCGTACATGTTGTAAGACATGACTGGGAAGGCTACACTGTGTCTATAGAATACATTGAGTGGTGAAAAAATTAAAGTGAATCCATTTATGTACAAATTCTGACGTCCAAAACTGGTTTCATCATAGACAGGTTTGGTATTTTTTGTTTTAAATCCTATTAACAGCTCAGGCAATTTAAGGACATGCCAAGTTTTGGTGGCAGAGGGAAGCCAAAGTTCCTGGAGAAAAACATCGACCAATGGCCATTACCTGGCAATGGTGACTGTCCCACATAGGCTTCAAACCCGCAACCCGAGAGAGATGCTCACCATTATAGACAGATGCTCATCATTAAAACATGTGTTCACGATAAAGGATGCCAACCCTTACAGGAAAATGCTCACCATTTAAACACATGTTCACCATGAGGGATGCCAACCATTACAGGCAAATGCTCAACATTTGCTAACCATTATAGAGAGATGCCCATCATTTAAACACAAGTTCACCATGATCTAGGGATGCCAACCATTACAGACAGATGCTCACCATTTAAACACAAGTTCACCATGATCTAGGGATGCCAACCATTACAGACAGATGCCCATCATTTAAACACACAGTCACCATGATCTAGGGATGCCAACCATTACAGACAGATGTCCATCATTTAAACATACATTCACCATGATCTAGGGATGCCAACCATTACAGACAGATGCCCACCATTTAAACACATTTTCACCATGATCTAGGTATGCCAACCATTAAAGACAGATGCCCACCATTTAAACACACGTTCACCATGATCTAGGGATGCCAACCATTACAGACAGATGCTCACCATTAAAACATGTGTTCACGATAAAGGATGCCAACACTTACAGGAAAATGCTCACCATTTAAACACATGTTCACCATGAGGGATGCCAACCATTACAAGCAGATGCTCAACATTTGCTAACCATTATAGAGAGATACCCATCATTTAAACACACGTTCACCATGATCTAGGGATGCCAACCATTACAGACAGATGCTCACCATTTAAACACAAGTTCACCATGATCTAGGGATGCCAACCATTACAGACAGATACTCACCATTTAAACACAAGTTCACCATGATCTAGGGATGCCAACCATTATAGACAGATGCCCACCATTTAAACACACGTTCACCATGATCTATGGATGCCAACCATTACAGACAGATGCCCACCATTTAAACACACGTTCACCATGATCTAGAGATGCCAACCATTACAGACAGATGTCCATCATTTAAACATACATTCACCATAATCTAGGGATGCCAACCATTACAGACAGATGCCCACCATTTAAACACATTTTCACCATGATCTAGGTATGCCAACCATTAAAGACAGATGCCCACCATTTAAACACACGTTCACCATGATCTAGGGATGCCAACCATTACAGACAGATGCTCACCATTAAAACATGTGTTCACGATAAAGGATGCCAACACTTACAGGAAAATGCTCACCATTTAAACACATGTTCACCATGAGGGATGCCAACCATTACAAGCAGATGCTCAACATTTGCTAACCATTATAGAGAGATACCCATCATTTAAACACACGTTCACCATGATCTAGGGATGCCAACCATTACAGACAGATGCTCACCATTTAAACACAAGTTCACCATGATCTAGGGTTGCCAACCATTACAGACAGATACTCACCATTTAAACACACGTTCACCATGATCTAGGAATGCCAACCATTATAGACAGATGCCCATCATTTAAACACAAGTTCACCATGATCTAGGGATGCCAACCATTACAGACAGATGCTCACCATTTAAACACACGTTCACCATGATCTAGGGATGCCAACCATTACAGACAGATGTCCATCATTTAAACACACATTCACCATGATCTAGGGATGCCAACCATTACAGACAGATGCCCACCATTTAAACACACGTTCACCATGATCTAGGGATGCCAACCATTACAGACAGATGTCCATCATTTAAACATACATTCACCATGATCTAGGTATGCCAACCATTACAGACAGATGCTCACCATTAAAACATGTGTTCACGATAAAGGATGCCAACCCTTACAGGAAAATGCTCACCATTTAAACACATGTTCACCATGAGGGATGCCAACCATTACAAGCAGATGCTCAACATTTAAACACATGTTCACCATGAGGGATGCCAACCATTACAAGCACATGCTCAACATTTAAACACATGTTCACCATGAGGGATGCCAACCATTATAGGCAAATGTTCAACATTTGCTAACCATTATAGAGAGATACCCATCATTTAAACACAAGTTCACCATGATCTAGGGATGCCAACCATTACAGACAGATGCTCACCATTAAAACATGTGTTCACGATAAAGGATGCGCATCCAACACTTACAGGAAAATGCTCACCATTTAAACACATGTTCACCATGAGGGATGCCAACCATTACAGGCAAATGCTCAACCTTTGCCAACCATTATAGAGAGATGTCCATCATTTAAACACAAGTTCACCATGATCTAGGGATGCCAACCATTACAGACAGATGCTCACCATTTAAACACAAGTTCACCATGATCTAGGGATGCCAACCATTACAGACAGATACTCACCATTTAAACACAAGTTCACCATGATCTAGGGATGCCAACCATTACAGACAGATGCCCACCATTTAAACACATGTTCACCATGATTTAGGGATGCCAACCATTACAGACAGATGCCCACCATTTAAACACACGTTCACCATGATCTAGGGATGCCAACCATTACAGACAGATGTCCATCATTTAAACGCACGTTCACCATGATCTAGGGATGCCAACCATTACAGACAGATGTCCATCATTTAAACGCACGTTCACCATGATCTAGGGATGCCAACCATTACAGACAGATGCCCATCATTTAAACGCACGTTCACCATGATCTAGGGATGCCAACCATTACAGACAGATGCCCATCATTTAAACACACGTTCACCATGATCTAGGGATGCCAACCATTACAGACAGATGCCCACCATTTAAACACATGTTCACCATGATTTAGGGATGCCAACCATTACAGACAGATGCCCATCATTTAAACACACGTTCACCATGATCTAGGGATGCCAACCATTACAGACAGATGTCCATCATTTAAACGCACGTTCACCATGATCTAGGGATGCCAACCATTACAGACAGATGCCCATCATTTAAACACACGTTCACCATGATCTAGGGATGCCAACCATTACAGACTGAAGTCAACCAGTCAGATAGATACCAACCACTACATACAAGCTACTCGTTGTACATGTCTGTTAAATTAGATTCTAACTGACAGAAGTCCATCACGATGGACACATGCCAATATCACCAGAAAACTTGAGTTATGTATGTTAGCTTACCTTTAACAAATCTAAACCCTTGTAAAAATGAACGGAATACCAGTAAATCACCATCATGCCTGGACTTACCTAGTAATATATCACCATAACTTATTTTAAGTTTGGTTGTGTAATCATGTAGGAAAAAAGATTGCATAAATCTGTATCCTTTCAAACTTAATAAACAATTTTGCTGATTCTCTGCATCATATACAATATACTAAAACCAAGTGTATACTGTAGGCATTAGCAGACAACATGAGCTATGTATCTCATATAAACCTTTTATCATTGATTTCCATCTGTAAGATACATATCAAAATAATTTATCTTCTCATGAAATCAGATTTAAATTGTATTTCCCTTGATAAAACATTAGTTTTTCATGCATCATTTATTGTGACAAGAACACAAATTGTATAATCTACATTTCTTGAATGAAGAGATGGTAACAAAATTAAATACCTGTCAATGTGAACAAAATTAAAATTGTAAGTCATAACCATCCTAAATAAGATCTAACGCTGTATGACTATTGCAAGTCTAAAACAGTATTAAGTTAAGTGGCAGATGCGGATCGAGACCAATTGGGGGACAAGTTTTTAAATAAGGGACCTTAAATGGGAAATATACAGTATGCATGATGAGGGATGAGGGATAGAGGAGACATGATGAGGGATAGAGGAGACATGATGAGGGATAGAGGAGACATGATGAGGGATAGAGGAGACATGATGAGGGATGAGGGATAGAGGAGACATGATGAGGGATGAGGGATAGAGGAGACATGATGAGGGATGAGGGATAGAGGAGACATGATGAGGGATGAGGGATAGAGGAGACATGATGAGGGATGAGGGATAGAGGAGACATGATGAGGGATAGAGGAGACATGATGAGGGATAGAGGAGACATGATGAGGGATAGAGGAGACATGATGAGGGATAGAGGAGACATGATGAGGGATAGAGGAGACATGATGAGGGATAGAGGAGACATGATGAGGGATGAGGGATAGAGGAGACATGATGAGGGATGAGGGATAGAGGAGACATGATGAGGGATGAGGGATAGAGGAGACATGATGAGGGATGAGGGATAGAGGAGACATGATGAGGGATGAGGGATAGAGGAGACATGATGAGGGATAGAGGAGACATGATGAGGGATAGAGGAGACATGATGAGGGATAGAGGAGACATGATGAGGGATAGAGGAGACATGATGAGGGATAGAGGAGACATGATGAGGGATAGAGGAGACATGATGAGGGATAGAGGAGACATGATGAGGGATGAGGGATAGAGGAGACATGATGAGGGGTGAGGGATAGAGGAGACATGATGAGGGATGAGGGATAGAGGAGACATGATGAGGGATGAGGGATAGAGGAGACATGATGAGGGATAGAGGAGACATGATGAGGGATGAGGGATAGAGGAGACATGATGAGGGATGAGGGATAGAGGAGACATGATGAGGTTAGTTGGTAGCTAATTTCTGCAAGCATTAATAAACTTCCTGATCTGCCACTTTTAACAAGATACAAAATTTACAGTGAGTTTGTCCTACCTATATTCTGTACCCTGGTGTGACCTGTGTGGTGGATGTGCTCCTGTACACAGCTGTTGGTCAAGGGATACATTAATACAATGTATACATTCAAACAATGCCTACAGAGTCATATATTCTGGTATCCCGAGTAAATAAATTTATCTGCATTAAAATAACTTATCTATGTCAAGAACTTTTCATTATCTATTCTACTGGATAACCAAGCGAATGAGTTCTCTCCCACCTATAGTACACGGCACAGGTAGACCGCGTCATTCATGTGACATCAGAAATCTGGAGTGTACATAAATACCCGAATTCAATTTACACAGTCAGTAGTCTATAATGAATATCACTATTGACCTACTACCCTGTACTGACTTTAATTTCCAATTGTATATATACATATCTCATTCAACGTTTACTTTTCACGCTACCTGTCGACATGATTTCGCCACTCACAAACAGATAACCACTAATTCCTATTGTACGGCATAATATGCAAGTACACGTTTATGCGGCCAAGGGTCTAGTTATGACGTCAATCAGTTTATAAATACACGATCAAAGTTGAGAAATGGGGCTGATTTTAAATCCATCGTTTAAAAGCGATTAGAAAAATACTAGATGAATAGAATTGTTTGTAAGTATTATATAGTTGTTACCTTTTGAAAGCTGAGGCACTTAACTACCTCATGAAGTGTTCAAATCAAGATATACCTTTATAAAGGAAAACATATGATTTATATAAATCAATTATTTTCAAGTTGAAAGTACCATACATCAGTTATCACTTAACTTAAAATTTATTTTCTCATTCTCTTACACTTTATAAAAAATAATTATTACTTATATTATCAGATCTTAGGGACATGAGAAACTCTATACAAATAAAACTATAACTTTCACTACGTTGTGAAGCCTATAAGGCCATTAAACATGCATCAAGAAAAAAGAAAATATTCAAGAGTTCAAGAACCCTGACCTTTAACCTCCTGTCTTAGCAATCAACAACCCTGACTTTTAACCTCCTGTCTCAGCAATCATATAACCCTGACCTTTAACCCACTGCCTTAGCAATCATCAACCCTGACCTTTAACTTCCTGTCTTAGCTATCAACAACCCTGACCTTTAACCTCCTGCCTTAGCAATCAACAACCCTGACCTTTAACCTCCTGTCTTAGCAATCAACAACCCTGACCTTTAACCTCCTGTCTTAGCAATCATGAACCCTGACCTTTTACCTTCTGTCTCAGCAATCATGAACCCTGACCTTTAACCTCCTGTCTCAGCAATCAACAACCCTGACCTTTTACCTTTATAAGTCTCAGCAATAAAAAACCCTAACCTTTCAACTTCAGAGGACATATCATCATCAGCATCCATTTTTACAAGTACAGTTGGACTCAATTAACATGATCAAAATATGCATGCACACCCATGCTGTCATTTCTTTAATGTGTTTTGCATTTCAATATCCTATGCGTGTGCATTATAGATACACCTGGTAAACAAAAGTACATCAACGTATAAGATCAAATCCGCATTAAAGCCATACTGGTATCTGTGGAGTATAACATACAGACGGACATGTATGTGACAATGATATGTAAACACCCTACATCAAGGAATTACTGGGAAATGTAACAAAATTTACATCAGAAATACACTTCTGATAAAAGGACATCAAATGACTGACTGAAAGCAGACTCTTGTGTTTTGTGGACTGACCTCACATTTACACATTGCATGCTTACCATAATTTCCTGTGTATTGCTCGCAGGCTATACATTTTTTTACATCAGAAGATGCCGAGTGTGGGCTTTGTGCCGATACTGTAAACCAACTTATTTTCGTGTGTGATTCATTTTCGTGAGTTTCGCGGTTGATTAAAATTCGCAGAAATAAATCACAGCGAAACAGTTTCAATCAGAGGTATGCCAACTATAGGAGAACTGTACTATATTATAAATAGGATTTATGATCATAATTATCGCGAAATTAAATCATCGCAATTAGTTGTTTCATAGAAAAACACAAAATTAAGTCACCGCGAAATTAAGTTGGTTTACAATATGTTCAATCCACGCGCACATGGAAAACAGACTTACAATAATGATTCCTCAAAACCGTTTTTAAAGTGTCCTGGTTATAACAATGCATATAATTTTGGTAAAAATTGTATATCATGTGACATAGTTATTTAAAGAAATAAGAACTCATTTCTTACTTGTAATGGTGGCAAATTTGTGATTGTTCTTAAGCATTTTGATATGTTTTAATATCCTTATTCTAGAATAATGCAACAGCTCATTATTGTAATGACCATAGGTGAAGACTGACAGAAGATATGGTCCCTAATGAAAGTGTCATTTTACTGTCGGATCCAACGTTACCCCTCTGGAGGTCCAATGTGAAATATAGTGTCCTATTTTACCAAGTTCTGTTTTAAGTGAAAATACCCAACATTTTAACACAGTGATCCACGAACATGGCCCGAGTCATGCGGGTGTTAAAGGTCATGTAATACGCAATACAAGGTCCTCATATACTTTGATCTGCAAGTGAAATGAGATATCTAATTTTAGGGTCTGATCTATTCTAAATTCAGCATTATTCAAATCTTTGACGTCATTCCTTTGTTACAGAACTAGATAGATTAGATAGATAATATGTAAATACATGTGTATTTATGTATCAACACAGAAGCTATGCTAAATATATATATGTCCCTATCTCCATAAATAATAGCCAGTCACCCAGATCTTTAAAACCTATTTTAATGTCCCTATCACTGAAGCAATGTTTGATAATATTTTAGCTTCATTTTAGAGATAAGTATTTAACCGCAATCTATAGCTCCATTAAACTGGATTCTTTCCAAAAGTAATACTCGGTCCATCCTAAGAGCATAAATCATGATTATATTTACCATTCCTATTACATGTATTCATGTTATTTTCCTTTAATTTTGATTTCTTTCACTTATACATACTACCTCCTGTGTAAAGCAGTCAAACTTTGTCGATAAATCCCTGTGTTCTTTTATGTTGGTCACAACAGAGAAAGACCCTTGAATCTTATTATACAGAGTTGGTTAGAGGGGAAGTTCAATATATAGAAGGTCAGAGGGGAATATTTATAGAGAGAGTCAGAGGGGAAGTTCTATATATAGAAGGTCAGAGGGGAATATTTATAGAGAGGGTCAGAGGGGAAGTTCTATATATAAAAGGTCAGAGAGAAATATTTATAGAGAGGGTCAGAGGGGAAGTTCTATATATAGAAGGTCAGAGGGAAATATTTATAGAGAGGGTCAGAGGGAAAATTCTAATAGAAAGTTACAGAAGTCCAGAGTCCTACATATAAAAGGTCAGCGAAGAATTCCTTATAGAGGTCAGAGTGGAAGTCCTATTTTTGAAGGTCATAGGAGAAGTCTAACATATAGAGGGTCAGAGGGAATGTCCTATTCTTGAAGGTCATAGGAGAAATCTAACATATAGAGGGTCAGAGGAGATGTCCTATTTTTGAAGGTCATAGGAGAAGCCTAACATATAGAGGGTCAGAGGGAATGTCCTATTTTTGAAGGTCATAGGAGAAGTCCAACATATAGAGTGTCAGAGGGGATGTCCTATTTTTGAAGGTCATAGGAGAAGTCTAACATATAGAGGGTCAGAGGGAATGTCCTATTTTTGAAGGTCATAGGAGAAGTCCAACATATAGAGTGTCGGAGGGCCCAGGGATGTCCTATTTTTGAAGGTCATAGGAGAAGTCCAACATATAGAGTGTCAGAGGGCCCAGGGATGTCCTATTTTTGAAGGTCATAGGAGAAGTCCAACATATAACGGGTCAGAAGGGATGTCATATATGAAGAAATGTACCGTTTCTAGTCTGCTACAGTAAAATAAAGTAACATACAGGTGCGGTTTTATACATAAGATACAGACGGAAACTTAACAACATGCCTTGAGAGACCTTAAATTGTCCTACAACCTTACGCAAACACTCCCAAATATAAAGCAATTACATTAATGTCAGTTCCTTACCAGCAGGAAGACTTACACAATTACAGAATACAAGTGAGCTCTTTTTATTCCATAAAAATTCAAATTCAATTATCCTTCCTAAGCCACCCTATATTTATTGTGTTATAATTGTTGGGCGACGGTACTCAAACAACAGTTGCCTGGCTGTGTTACTACATGTATTTGACAAATAAGGTTATTGTCTGTTACTACGAAGGTCAACAAACATATAAATACACCAACATAACCATTCAAATAGCAGGTTTATACCCTTTCAATAGGGAATATACTTTAATTCAAATTCAAAACATTACTTGCGAAGTGGTACAAATATTTGTACTTGAGCAAAATGGAAATCTATGCGTCTATCATTGTTCTTATAACAGAATCAATATCCCCAAGGTAGATATATATGTGTATTGGTCCAAAATAATCAGAAGCTATGACATTAAATCCATGGTTTTCATTAGATTTAAGTCTTTTGACCAGAGACTAAATCTGATATATCTGCTAGGCCGTGAGTCCTTTTAAACAAGTATGACATCTTAAGCTGCCTTTCAATGTTTTAACGTAATCATATAAAAATTGGATGTAAAATTATATATAAACCTAATGTTAGAATGAAGATAAGAAAAAAAATTATCAGAGCATGAATTTTAATATATTTTGGAATTAATGTCATTTATTTTTAATTTTCAGGTTAATTGACTTAATGCCAACCCAATTAGGCACAGTTTATTAAGGAATAATTATGGAATATACAGAGCTCATAGGACAGTCTTTTAAGGTTCATGTCCAATATGAGTACAAATTCTTGTTCCCAAAGGGCAAGGTTGGAGGATGGGCGAGTACAAATTCTTGTTCCCGAAAGGCAAGGTGGGAGGATCTCGGATGGGACACCCAATCAAGTATGCACTGTTCAACTTTTCCCACCTAATTAAGGTTTATGAGAAGAAAGAGGCCTTGATGGCCTGCATCGCTTACCTGGATATTTGTGAAATCATGGGAAAATATTTCCAAATTAAAAGTACTAAGCAATATTTCCATACATTGGGTCTCCTTGACTTAAGAATATTCCAGATGAAACTTTATACTACTCTAAGACAATATGCTACTGATCACATGTCACCATCCAGGGCCTCTGAGCTCTTCGACTGTGGGAGACCATTTAAAGGATTGGTTTCTTTTTTACATATTTGACCCCATTGACATTGAAAATTGGTTAAAGTCATTTATTTTAGGAAACTTAAACCAGGTACCTATATATTGGCAAAGGATCAGTACTTGTGATATTCTGGTTATTCAACAGAAGATTTTCAAAAGTTTTTACATTGATGTTTTGACCCTGTGACCTAAGTTGAAAGTAATTCAAGGTCATTTACAAGAAATTAAAGATCTTAAAAACACTTTATCTCTGTTAAATACTGGCCAAATATCAATACCTTCTGGTTATTTTGAAGAAATTGTTTCAATCAGAAAATCGACTCTTTATAGACGGTTAACATGCAGACACCATACCACAGCAATAATTACTTACTCTGTGCTTTGAGCCAGGTAAGCTAAGAAGCACCATTTTACACAACTTTGTATTATATCAAGGAATTTATTTCAATAGGCTTAGCTGTGTATTGTGAGTTATCATGAAATCATTGCGTTAAGGCAAACTCCAGATTGGTAAAAAAAATATCAACAAAAAGAATGAACAGAGGTAGTTCAGTATGCCCATAAGCTTAAACAGCCGTACCAGCCCTGCAGATATAGATCCCAAAGGATCCTGTGGCAATTAAACCCAGATACACAACAATAAACCTAATCATTTAACACAGCCAATTGATATCATTTCCAGCATTCTAAGAAATTGAATTTGTATATTTTTGGTATTAAATAGTTATTTCATCCTAATTGGTTTTACAGTTATTCTGCTTACAGAATTAAACCTGACAGCTGAAGCTATTTCCAGGGGACCAGATTTCCTAGCAGAACGGATCACAGTGTGGGACCTCATTATACCTGTTAAACTTTGACAAGAGCAGTTGATCACCATCACAGTATAGGATCCCATACTAATGATAGTTACTAAAAATCTACACAAGGCTAATTATACAATGCTAAATATATCAATTGAAACAAGTTATTTCGATTTGTGTTGGTTATTTAAAACTAGAAATGTGTTTGTAAAACATGGATGCCCCGCTACCCGCTATGTCAGTAACTAAGTTTGTCCGAGGTCAAGGTCAAAGGTTAAATCAAGGTAATAAAAAAACCTGCAACCAACACTACTTGTTTAGTTGTATTAGCTTATGCAGTTTCTGAACCATAACCAGTACTTAGGCCAAAATTGACCTAAACGCAGAAACTAACCTGACAGAAGGACAAGAGTAACACTTAATTAATGAGCCACACCACTTCGCGGTGGGGCATAATAGTCCTTAAAGGTTATTTTTGTGTCTGGAAATCCATGATAAATGAAATGGATGACTATAATGGAGTATTAACAGTCCCCTAAGTATTTGTGTGGGATTTACATTGGGTCAAGGCTACTGGAAAGACATTCACATATATAAATCTTATGTAAGTTAAGACTCCCAACACATATTCGGTGCCAGAAATTTCATTTTGTGGACCAAAAACATCAATCAGCTATTAGTGAATGCAAATTCCTAAGCCTCTTGAGAGTCTAGTTATGTGGAGCGTGATTTAACGGCACATATTATTAGTGGAGGAGGACCCTTGGGAAGATCTACAAGAGGTCTGTCATCGCAACATGATATGGATGAAAATAATACATAAAACTAAATATGGAGATTAACTCTTGAGGTTCACAAGGACATTAACTGGCCCATTGCAGTTTGTTGGATGACTGTATGACCACCCAGTCAAATATTTACCCGATCTCGATAAACCTTATATTTAAGACCGTTAGGTTTACCCTTCACAGTTTCGACTACCCTATTTTGCATTTTGTGGACTAATATTCGATATCATTTAACAAATTCACTCTCATTCAGAAGGTTCTATAACACTCTCTCACTCACTGATGTATCATAAAAGTTACAGGTCATGTGTATCTCTTACCAATCATGCTATCACTTCCTCAAACTTGGTGACTGTGATGGTAGAAGAACGAAGCAACAGAATGGAAATTGTTCATTCAGCACTTTTCAAGAAATAAAGATAACAAACTATTACAATCAAAACCCAAGATGGCCACCTGTCGGCCATTTTCTTTTACAAATCAATTAAAAAACTAGACAAGTCACAACTAAGGACAAAGAGGAACCTGCATATGAAATTTGAGAAGAAAAATAACAATCAAAAGAATTGTTTAAGAACAGACAGACAGACCACAAATGCAGGGCCATTTGAAAAATGGGACAAATGGTTAACATTGTGCATTAGATACACTTGTTCAGTCTTCAGTGATCCTCGATACTCTTCCAGGGTTTAAGTTTACTTACGTTTTCTGTACCCATGAAATATGTTGTGACAATACCAAAGGCTAAATAGACCCTGTAACGGTAAAAGATGATGTCGGAGTCCCTCCTCTACAATGATAACCTGAGACCACCCAAACAGCTAATGGCATGCCTTCAGAGCCAATGTGACCGTAACCCCTGGAGTATCTAGGATAATGTTCAGCGTTTCAGTGATGGCTACAAATGCTGACAAAGTGATTCCTTTGCAAAGTTTCAAGTCATAAATTACCGTAAAAGCCAAAAGATTTGGGAATCTGATAGACAGTTTTCACGCACTAGCGATCTAAACAATCACAAAACCTGGCTTTTTGTATATTAGGGATATCCTCATCTATCTCCACTGCCTGCATATCACTCAAGTCCACGATGCACTTCTCCCGCAGGGAGCTTTACTTGACCAAGATATTTTAGAATGATCTAAATGCAGCAGATTGGCATGGAGGCGGCACATTGATTTTTCTCTCTCAGGAATGCATACAAATTCTTTTACAATATTGTCAATGTTGATGTTTGTAATACACAGATTAGGAAAAGATCAAGAAAATGTCTGCATGAGACATAAATGGCAGCCACATCAATCATGTAAACTCTAAATTTATACATCAATCATGTTAACTCTAGGTTTATTTTATGCATCAATCATGTAAACTCTAAATTTATACATCAATCATGCTAACTATAGATTTATAGACATCAATCATATTAACTCTAGGTTTATACATCAATTATGTAAACTCTAGGTTAATACATCAATTATGTAAACTCTAGGTTCATGCATCAATCATGTTAACTCTAGCTTTATAGACATCAATCATGTTAACTCTAGCTTTATAGACATCAATCATATTAACTCTACGTTTATACATCAATCATGTAAACTCTAGGTTAATACATCAATCATGTTAACTCTAGGTTAATACATCAATCATGTTAACTCTAGGTTTATACATCAATTATGTTAACTCTAGGTTAATACATCAATCATGTAAACTCTAGGTTAATACATCAATTATGTTAACTCTAGGTTTATATATCAATTATGTTAACTCTAGGTTCATGCATCAATCATGTTAACTCTAGGTTTATACATCAATTATGTTAACTTTAGGTTAATACATCAATCATATTAACTCTAGATTTATACATCAATCATGTTAACCCTAGGTTTATATACATCAATTATGTTAACTCTAGGTTTATACATCAATTATGTAAACTCTAGGTTTATACATCAATTATGTAAACTCTAGGTTTATACATCAATTATGTAAACTCTAGGTTTATACATCAATTATGTAAACTCTAGGTTTATACATCAATCATGTTAAATCTAGGTTTATACATCAATCATGTTAACTCTAGATTTATACATTAATTATACCCATCATTTAAACTAATTGAGTCAGGCTTGTCCCAAAGATGCTACAAACCAAATCGAGATGAAATTCCTATTTTCTGATGTAGAAGATAGATTTTAAGAAAAAAACTCTATTTTCCCTATTGGGCCTCAACCACCTGCCCCCAGTTGAGCTACAACCATCATTTGTATCAAAATTAAGTCCCCTTGGCTTAAGGACACAACAGACCAAATCAGGAAAGTAACCCTTTATTCCTATAAAAGAAGAAGAATTTTACTAGGTTTACCTCTATTTCTCCGATTGAGCCTTACCTCTATTGGGCCACTCCAAAATTTATATAGAATTGAGTATCCGTGCCCATGCTATAGACTAAGGTGAAATACCTATAATCTTTCCTATGTCAAAAGAAGGATTTTGGAGGTTTTATCTCTCTTTTCTCTTTTGGGCCCTCACACCTAGCAGGGCCTATCCCAGGTAGTCTGGTCGTTTATACAAAATTGAATCACCTTGACCCAATGAATACTCGTGGCTTAATTAGGTCAAATTCCTTTATTGGAGCAACTACCTTAGGTACTGTAGAAGAAGGATTTTGAAGGATTTACCTCTATTTCCCCTATGGGTAACGTCCCTCTGCCCCCTGGGGGCCACACCCACCATTTACACAACATTAATGGCCCTTGACCTAAAGATATTCCAGACCTAATTTAGTTCAAATCCACTCAGCTGTTCATGAAAAATAGCATTTTAAGCAAAAAGTTAACAGATGATGGACGCTGTGACATGGCATGAGCTCCCTTGCCCTGCAGGCAGGTGAGCTAAAACTGTGAGGTCTTCAGTATGTATACAAACCTGATACAGGTCATATAATCACATAGGACAGTGGCCGTATATATCGAGTAAGTATCCCAGGTCAACATCAACTAGTTATACTACAATATCCTGACACCGCAGACTCACAGCCGATGATGTGCAGAAATAGATTTTACATGATAAATGCACGTTCTTTTTTCTTTGGCTGTCACACACATATATACGACAATCCCAGATTGTTTAGTAAAAGTACATGATATTGATAACAATGCAGAATATTCTATCCAACAAGCATTGATGTGTATAATATTCCCATATAAATACTCTGACTTAATGTGTACACAAGCCTAGGAGATGTGTATAATGCCAAGTTTATTCCTTATGTGAAATACAGTTCCTGATTCTTTTGATTTGTTCTTGTGATTTTGAGATAAATTAAAATCAACTCCAAATCACAATACAATACTAAGAGTGTTGTTTGAAATGTTTGGGAAAAATTTTGAAATCAATCTGCAATGATTATGCTATTATCAGTGTAAATCAGAAAGCTCATTGTTTATCAGGAGGGAGATGGCAGAGACAATCACTGGGGTCATTTAAATGATAAAGACCCGGGTTAAACATCTGTTTGATTACGTCAACAGCTGTAACGTGATCTGTAAACAAATGACATAACGGCCCTCCCGTGAGTGAGCGGGGACACCTGTGTACAAACCATTTAAACATTCGTAAAATAAAGTCAGAACATCTTACCTCAGTGGCTACCCTTATAGACGAGGAGACTCGTGTGTAGCCCCTGGAGCCACCCCTGATAGCCAATGTCCACACTCAAGCCATTAAATTCAGGTAGCCTATGAATATTGAATAGATACAACAGCCTGATAACTATACTTCAACTTTTAAAATGTACACACACACATAGATATATATTGTCCATGTAGTAATGTATACTTTACACACATCTCAAAGTAAGTCAATACATGCATGTATGTGAATGAGAAACAAAGATGCTTATGTGTATCAATACATTATACCAACTATCCGTACCTGAACAACCTTTATGCAGACAATACGACCAGCAATTATAAAGTGGACAAAAACACACAGTCTTCATTGTACTTTTCAGAGGTATTCTTCATTCTTATTATATTAACAATGGCATTTAGGAAGCTGGCTGATAAGGATTTGTGTAAAAAGCTTTTCTTAAAAGAAATATTACATTAAACATTATAAATAATAATCAGAAATGAGCAAAACTTGTTGATAGGTCATTGGGCATAAAAAAAAATTGAAATTTTGCGGGAAAAGAAGTCCTCTAGACTTTTTATAACAAATACATGGGATAATTAAAATTTTCAAATATTATATCAGATGCTTAGATAAAATATCTTTATTTTGAGGACATCAAAAGAAAAATTGGAGTCACTGGGCAATTTTTTAACATGTGCATAGCCAACTCCCTTACAACAAAACCTTGAACAATTACAGTAAAATAATCCTTAATCTGCAATACATAAAAACAGTGATATGGAACTAAAATGTTAATCAAAACACTATCTTCAAATAAAAAAAAATAGGTTTTCAGACAAAAGATGCCCAAAACTTTACCAAGTTGACTAGGATGCAAGGTACAGTGTACCCTCGTTATACCGTCACCTTTCGTCCACAGCAATTATGGCGGTATAACGAGGGTGGCGATAGTATTGAATTATGAAAATTATAACCATGAATTAAATTGCATAATATATTGCATTTCCAACATTTTATTAAAAACAAGCTTAGTATTATATCATCATATATATTTACATTGGCACAAATTTATATCTGAAAATAGTTATTGATCTGCTTTTGCCGCATGCCATTCCAAATGGAATACTAAAGAGTTCCTTGATCTCCAAAAACAGAATAATATGGTGTTATAGCAGAAAGCCCTGTGTTGATTGAAATAGAAATTATCTTACCTTTTGAAACTATAGAAAACCTTAAATATATATATTTGTAAGTGTTATAGATATATTGTACAGTATCTGAAGTTTAAAATCAAGCCAAGAAATTTCAGAATGAGTTCTCAATGGATTCAGTAAATTTTGAAACAAAACAGCATTCAATTTAATGTGCATTCTGGGCAAAAAAAATAGAAAATTTTATTGCATATCCATGCAAATGATCAAAACAGAACCAAAAAACAGTCGAAGTGAACAACTTTTCCAAGAAAGGCGGTGAATCATAAATGGATGAAACATTTGGAGCAGAAAATATTGCAGTATGCAGTATATATGTTACTGTATTGATATATGGCATGCACACAAATCAATTTCTATCCAATTCTCTGTTGCTTTGACATGAAATTAATGGGTTTACTTCAAATCTGAGTGATTACATGTTTGATTTATGGAAATATTAATATCAATTGCACAATATCTGAAAATAAATACAATTCCCATAAAAAACCCTACTTTTGATCCTACTGGATGACCTCAAGACAGAAAAAAACACAATTGTGTTTCAAACTCTCTACAAAGCAATATTGTTTTATTTTCTTCAAAAGCAATAATCCTTTTCCTTATACTATGTTTTTTTCAGCAGAAAACTTAAAAAAAAACCTAAATGTTTTGACTAACAATGACTTAGCAATAACTCTATTAAGAGTAGATCAAGTGTTGTGTTAGGTGTAATCTTTGACAATAACACCATGCATATCCTCCCTAGTTCTTACATCAAGTGGTCTGTATTATCTCAAGTGTCAACATCCACAGAAAGATACCACCACCTGTTGTGACATAAGGAGCGTCTACATCAGCATGGAACTACAATACACAACTAAACATTACATCTAATCGATCCCTTTTGTCCTTCAACTAAACCGTAAATCTTGGGGTAACATTTCTAAGCATTACTCACCTTGTAGCACCTTTCTCCTAGGATTACTATACTGGGCCAATTCCAAGGCTTTATATACCCTTGATTATTATGCAAAGCACTGCAGGTATTTTTATGGATTTCATGGACAGTACGTAACTCAAATTATTGTTTGAAAACCGATTTTCTATTTATAGCAGGTCAAACCTTTATTTTCATCTTGACCTTTAATGGGCCTGAAATGTACACCTGAACAAGCGTGTCTTTTAAGGAAGCACTTTCACAAGTTTCATCAGATTTGGCCTTCTAGGATTCGAGTAATTTTGCAGAAATCAATTTTCAATTGATAGACATGTGACCTTGCCCTATAACCTTAAACCATTTTGTACAGGAAAGAAGCACTGTATTAAGGTCAAGTAAATGTGGTTAACTGAAACTTAAATTATTGTACAGATTATTTGCAATCACATGTGTAATAATAATGGGCAAAGCACTTGACAAGCACATGTGGCAATGACGGTTAATTAGAACAGTGTTGGTTGTCTATATAGTATATAAAGTCAACCTAAAAATATTTGGTATTAGAGTGTTTCTGTGCACTGAAGTTGAATCAATCAAGTAGTCTCTGTCAATTTTCAGATAAATGAAATTACAATGTCACCAAGGATAAAAAAACAGATCGCCTTGCAAACAGCTTATCTAAGGGCTAAGGCAGGTCATATGAGCATAGCAAAGGCAAGCAGGCTTTACCAAGAATTACATTGACAGATAGGGTCAATTGTCAGGTCCCAGTTGACACAAAAATGGGCACATCTACAGCTCTCACCATACAGCTGAGCAGGGTTAGTTCTGGTAATTTCATAAATGGGGTCCTTTCCTAAATAAATGGGGTCCTTCTGCATAGTTTAAATGGGGATCCTGAAAAAAAGTGAGGCCCTTTTCAGTTTTTTATGTTTGAAAAAGATATAGGGACAGTTTCAATGCAAACCCTGGCTGAGGAAATGTCATTGCTAAACTAACCTACAATGGATCTCAACTTTCTGTATAGGAGGTCTTTGGGTTTGTTACAAAAAACTTTTTAAAAAGAAACTGTCTCAGAAATGGTGGCAAAAGAAATTTAGTCTTGTCATCTTGAGGTAATATTAAGAAAACCTGATGCTCTGAAAAGGGGGCAACAAGCAGCTATAAGCCAAGTTTCTGGTGTCAAGTATTACTTTGATTTCCTCAAAACAACATTAGTCTTTAGAATCCAACAAGTCTCTTCAGAAACCAGGAAGCAATGATAAGTCAATTGTTGTGTTAATGCCACAGGTGTAGCTCTTCAAATAAAGATAATCTTCAGCGAGGGATTTCCAGGGGGAGCATACAGTACCTCACGAACAGCATTTTAAATACTGCATATGCAACAACTGATGGTTGGATCACGGACAAAGAGATCTATGCTTAATTGTTTGCAATTTAATCTTTCTAAAGCCCGCTATAAAAGAGAAGTTGGTTATACTCTATCAAAACACACAAGATTGTGCATTGTCTCTTTTGAGCCAAAATCTAGTGAAATCTGCAATTAAAAATGATCTTATTCTAATATTTCTGCCTTTGAAGACAACACACATTCTTTATTCCAATGGATGTAGCCATCTACCAGGCCATGAAAACAGAAGCCCGGCCAATGCAAGCTAAAAAGCCATGCATGGATTCTTAATTCAGTCAGATCTATGGATCTCTAGTCTAAGAAGAATGTGAGCTCTGTCTTCAAAATAATCTATGAAAAGAGTTTTACAGTGTCAACAAATTGTCATTATAGCCAACTGCTTATGAAAGTGTGGGATAAACCAATTTGACCAGAACACCATTGATAGGTCAACCTCTTTCATCATTCAACTGTTCAACATAGATCTTAACACTGTTGACACTTCTCTGCCAGTTTCCAGTGAAGGTGAAGATGCTTACCTTACCCAACAGGAAATCGCCTAACAGGACAGCACATCTCCAACAGGCTAACCAACTGCAATTAAAAGGTCACTGCTAGCATTAAAGGATCCACTTTTTGCAGATCTATATAAACAGTATAAAGACTTCCCTCAAAATGATTTATTGCTCAAGTGATTCAACAACTATCCTTATTTTGTCGATTAAAAAAGAAGGTTCATATCTTAAGTGGTTCACTTCTATTCAACTGTTGTACATCACTTATTGATCATGAGAAGACAACAAGGGAAGTTTTGTAAATCACACAAGAAAAGAAAACATTCACATAAGAGTCTTTGAAGTTTGACATTGAAATGAAACAACTGTCAGAAGGTACAAGTTGCTAAATCCAATAAAATGCAAGACATACAGTAAAAGATGTACCGACAAGAAAGCATCCCTTGGTTTCTGCTGGACTTATTTCTGAAGTTTTGAGGTTGGTGCTTCTTGTTCTGGAGCAACCTAATATGCAGTGAAAGGAAAGAACTAAAAGAAAATACAACAGAAAAGCAAGAATCATGCAGAAAGCCCTATTTGATTCTGTTATGAAGAGAAAGCGGAAGTAAAGGAGAAGATACCAAGGAAAGAGGAATAAAAAAGGAAAAAGCGAGAAATATAAGAAGAAAATAATAGAGAAACAAGATAAGTAGTATTAACCATGATCAAAGAAAAACACAAGAAGGTGAATAACACTTACAAAGTGAAGAAGTCTAAGACAGTCATATGGTCATGGAGACTTCCAGGATTTGCAGTCTGAAGGATTTTTGTTAAGGAGATCATTGCCTACATTTTTTATATGGAAACAGAAACTACACAAGATAGGGAACAAGAGAAAAATACTACAAGAATGTATACGCGGTTTATAATAATAAATCGTCTCAATTCCACAAACGACCTTATTATGTCATGTGCATGTAAACGAAATAACACTGGATTAATCTGTTCATTTCATTCCACCGCATTTATAGAAGAGGCTAACAACATGTTTGTAAACGTCTTTTCGATACAAATACTCTCATATGAAAAGTACGGGAACTAAATTTCAAATTTCTGGGGTTGTTTTTTTTCAGAAGTACATTGTGACAATGAATCTTTTGGGATGACCATTACATAATTTTGACCATGTTTTGATCGGCAAACGATCGTGCGATAAAACCCTTGATTAGCTGTTTATTGTTGATTTTACTCCGTCTGTAAAATGTCTACTGTAAGCATGCTCTCTGTTTGGAATGCAAATGTATGCTGTTTTTATTACCTTGGCCTATCTGCAACTGTCGTTTAGGGCTCAGCTACCATATTGTTGAAACTTTTTTTCCCCTTCTCGTCAGCTCCGGTCGACCACCATTTTTTTATATGACGTCATCAAATCGTTTAGGTGCACGCGTATCCACGCATATTCTGTAATTGTCATTGACACGAGCTAATACCATTATTGAAAGTATTGTTTCCGAACGTGTAGTAAATTGTTTCCGAATGTGTAGTAAATAACTACAAATTCCCTTTGTTTTCAATCCGATTAAAACTTTAATGCAATCACTGATATATTTTATTTTTGCTCAGATCTACGCGATCAGGTTTGTATATTCCCACAAAAATAACTTTAGAATGATATCAGATGTACATGCATGTAGATATATACGTTTTATCCTTCTGATAATCACAAATTGTACGAAGTTTATAGGTCTAATTTTCATTCCAGCCTAAGGTAACTGCCTATATCGATCTGAACTAGGGAGTTTGTGTCTTCATTAGAAATTGTATATTTCTATGAAATGTCGCTCGACACAAGACGCACGTAAGCTTACATAAATGTATAATCTGTTCTCTTGTCACTCAGAGATGTTTCTGTGTCACTATACTATCAAAAATAAATCTATATATATACAAATTATTTTGGCTTCTTTGGAATCCCCTTTCCCTCTCATAACATTTTCTTCAGCCACAGAGGTTTGTAATGAATGTTTATGATAAAAATTAAAAATATAGCCGTGGTCAGCATATATACAAACCCCTGTGCTTCTACTTGTTGAAATTGGTCATTTCCATTTAGAATTTAATCGTAGTACAAGGAATCATTTGAAGCTCGCACTAAGAAAGATAACTCTTACTAGTTTGGAACATTTTCTTCCAATAAAAAAGAATAGGAGCGTAGGCGGTTACTTTTGTAATATTTGTTTCCTTCTTTTGAGACTATTTTTCAACGTATTGTACATCATATTATAGTATTATACATGTATTTGACAATATTAATTACTACTTCCATGAAGAATGTCGAGAGATCAAAATAAATCATACCAAATTATAAACGTGATTCATATATATATGCTGATTTTGCACTAAGTTCATAAATATTTGATGAGAGGTAGACAAAAATCAGGTACACTGCATTCTTTTTGTGAACCACAACTATGTACTGTACATCGTCTTAGAAGATGGCAAGAAATAGAAAAGTATATACGATAGTTCAGGCGAATAATAAGGTCCAGCAACTTGTGTGTGAAATAAAGGAATATAATTAAATCACCTGATTCAGCTGCTTATTGCGTTGTTTGTTGTTGTTGTTGTTACTGCTGAGTAATTGTTGTGTCGTACTTCGACAGATTGATTGATAGCAATGTAGGCTGTTACCATTACGTCAGTAAAATCACCTCCATTCATTGTATTTCTTCCAAACCAGTTGCCATTGAGTTAATGACATAAGAAAGGTATGGATAATGATTTTGTTTCCATACATCATGGAAATCAAACATATCGTATTCCATTTTCGCATTAATAATTTGTATAATGATAGACCAGACAATGATAATTCAAACAAGTCCATAACAATGGCACCATTTGAAGTCCAAATGTGATTTTGTTTTCCTTGAAGTACTCCCTCCCCAAAATGTAAATTCGCGTGGCTTGCACATCAAAATATCTCCAGCTACGCCCCTGAATTTCGAGATGGATTCTCCAATAAAACATACCGTGTTAACATACAAATTTTGGTGCATTCAGATTAGAGTGCATAACTGAATCTAAACAGATAATTGACGAACTCCCAACAGTTGCTGTAGAAATCAATATACAGAAGCCGTATTTTGCGCAATCATGATTTTACTCAGGATTGTTTTCAGCGAGAAAAATCGCTAAAATAAGGTTACCGCTAAAATATGTATGTTTACAGTAACATGAATTGAAAACTGGACTGTTATAACAAAGAGAGGATGTCCGGATGGATGGCATTGTGTCTGATTAAAGGCCCAATATACGTAACTTTCGGCAAATCTTGAAGCGAAAATCAAGACTAAAAACTGATTTTATTTATAGATTTAGTTAAGATTAACTTATATCACCAATATTCAAGATGAATTCTTACGCGGTTACCGGTACAGCAGCAGTTGAATCTCGGTATTTGTAAACACGCGTCCATTTTGAACAGTCTTCTCACTTCGGTTTGTTGTTGAAGTGGGCCCCACCTGAATCATTTTCAATTCTTTAGATTTTTCTGTAAAGAATTTCTTGTTAGTTACTGCTCGTGTTTACTTCGTTTTAGGCTTATTTTTGCATGGGTATCAACTGGATTTTTTTCAGAATTTTTCAGAATCACGAAAAAAAATCCTGAAGTTACGTATATTGGGCCTTTAACATATATCAGTAATGTCTTTGTTTGAATGAGGATGATTTGTAGTAACAATTAAGTATTGCTGACCTTGCAGGATATTCTTATAGTAAGTAAGTACGGTACTTCGTGTAAACGAAATTTCACTATAGCAACATGGTTCTGATTTTTAACAGGTTCACATGATTGGAGATGTTACACCCGGTAATACCGGTGGCGAGATCGTGAATTACTGATTTTTCGAATATGAAGGATTGACTAAGTTCTATAAATGTAGCAGCTAGAGTGATTTTGAGGGGGTTTTGTGTCTCATTGAATTAGTATATGGTTCAAGAAAGTTTTACTTGGTATGGTAAAAAAATGGAAAAGACTGACGGGAAAAGATGGAAACTTATCATACCGATACTTAGAAATATTTTTATTTCAAAGATGACTGTTACAGGATTGAAACATAATCCTGCTTTGTCGGAATAAAATCAATTTACGAATTAAACTCTTACCAGATGTAGTACGAGGGGTGTTCCAAAAATAATGTCACTTGCATCGGTGCTCATATAGCGGAAGTGCTTTTGTTCATTTTAATTTGCTCTGCCCTTCAAAATGCGGAAAGACGGTAACCTTCTCTGACTCCAAAAAGTCAGTCACAATACGTGCCTTGTGAGCGGGTGCATTATCATGCAAAAGTCGGACATACTTAAGTCCTGTTTTCGGGCGGCGACTTTTGTAGTAGTTCTTCAACTTTCTCAGAACAACGTTTTTATAGAACTTGCCTGTGACCGTTCTGCCTTTTGGCACCGGGATTTGAATAGCTGGACCCTTATTAGTGAAAAAAATAGCATACAAAACCTTCTTTACCGTTCGTATTCGTTTGGCAATACTTGGGCGTCTGGCATTTTTAGTGGCCCATATTCGGTTGGCAACCTTCCGCTTTGGTTCAAAATAATACACCCAGGTCTCATCACCAGTGACTATATTATAAAAAGCCTTTTTACTATATTTTGGGTACATTTTGAGAAATTTTTTGCCATTGTTACACGCGCCTTCTTTTGCTCATCCGTTAACAAATGGGGTATCCATCTTGCATTTATCTTTCTAGCTTTTAGGTGATTCTTCGAAATTGCATGAACTCTTGCTAACGACAAGTTTGTCATTCGAGCCAATTGTCTTACGGTGAATCGAGCATCAGTTTGGAGGATATTTCGGATTTTTTCTATGTTACCTTTGGTCGTAGTTGTTGCAGGACGACCTGGGTGAGCAGCATCTTTCAGTTGCTGCTGCCCAGCACTAACTTTACCTACCCACCTACAAACAGTCCTGTGAGACATTTGGCCCTCCCCATATCTACAGCCTTTATGCTGAGTAATGACCTACCTTTTATATAGGCCCTAATTTCAAGAACATTTTCAGCTCGTTTTCCTGTCATTTTGTGTCTAGTCTAACGAATAGACTATGAAACGATGTACACTGTACCGAGGCCAGTGAACGTGTGGACGAGATATTTACCTGTGTCACGAGCCAGGGATCACTCAATCGACACGAGGTGGTTTTGTGCATAAATTGCACGATTTCCGCGAAATAAAGTACAGATGACATTATTTATGGAACACCCCTCGTATATTACAGTCGATATGAATACAATTTGGGTGACATATATCAATGCTTAAATAAGTTCAATGCTTATTTACATTAAGGCTATGTTTTTACATTTCTTTGGGATATTGTCGGTAAACGTTCTCCCTATTTCTGTGTACGTTACTAGAAGAGCCTGATTTAAATCAATGTCCTCTAAGCTATTGATTCAAACCCATCATACATGTTATCTGAGGTGGAGTGCAAAGCGTTGACGTAAAGTAGTTCAACATGACGCCGGAAACGACGTCATAATAGCCTGATTTAAATCAGTGTCATCTAAGCTATTGAATCAAAGCCATTTAACATTTTATCTGAGACCGAGTGCAAAGCTTCGATATTACGTAGTCTAACATGGCGTGAAAATAATGTTTTGAGGCATTGCAAATTGTAGTAAACAGTGTGAATATAGTACAATTTGGTGTCCTAGTGATATATAGGTGAAGGGGATAATAATATGTAGTATTATTTTGGCATTATGTCACATGTAGTATTATTTTGGCATTATGTCACATGTAGTATTATTTTGGCATTATGTCACATGTAGTATTATTTTGGCATTACATCACATGTAGTATTATTTTGGCATTATGTCACATGTAGTATTTTTTTGGCATTATATCACATGTAGTATTATTTTGGCATTACATCACATGTAGTATTCTTTTGGCATTATATCACATGTAGTATTATTTTGGCATTACATCACATGTAGTATTCTTTTGGCATTATGTCACATAGTATTATTTTGGCATTATGTCATGTAGTATTATTTTGGCATTATATCACATGTAGTATTATTTTGGCATTACGTCACATGTAGTATTTTTTTGGCATTATATCACATGTAGTATTATTTTGGCATTACATCACATGTAGTATTCTTTTGGCATTATGTCACATAGTATTATTTTGGCATTATGTCATGTAGTATTATTTTGGCATTATGTCACATGAAGTATTATTTTGGCATTATGTCACATGTAATATTATTTTGGCATTATGTCACATATAGTATTATTTTGGCATGATGTCACATGTAGTATTATTTTGGCATGATGTCACATGTAGTATTATTTTGGCATTACATCACACGTAGTATTATTTTGGCATTATGTCACATGTAGTATTATTTTGGCATGATGTCACATGTAGTATTATTTTGGCATTATGTCACATGTAGTATTATTTTGGCATGATGTCACATGTAGTATTATTTTGGCATTATGTCACATGTAGTATTATTTTGGCATTATGTCACATGTAGTATTATTTTGGCATTATGTCACATGTAGTATTATTTTGGCATGATGTCACATGTAGTATTATTTTGGCATTATGTCACATGTAGTATTATTTTGGCATTATGTCACATGTAGTATTATTTTGGCATGATGTCACATGTAATATTATTTTGGCATTATGTCACATGTAGTATTATTTTGGCATTATGTCACATGTAGTATTATTTTGGCATGATGTCACATGTAGTATTATTTTGGCATTGTCACATATAGTATTATTTTGGCATTACATCACACGTAGTATTATTTTGGCATTATGTCACATATAGTATTATTTTGACATTATACATTAAAAGACTAAAAATCCTGAAAGTTAATCCTTAAAGTGAACACTATTTGTTTTACTGTTTATCATAAAGCCAACATTAAAGTCATGATTGTTCCTTTACTTACAAATAAGTTTAAAAAGACAGACAACACTTTTGAGTTCATCATAACAGATGAATATTTATTAATTTCTGGTCCAAACAATTTATTTCTGCACAAAACATAACAATACAAAGTAATTTTTGGTGTTGAGGAATTTCAAACAATCACAAATTAAAATTACAAATACCCTGTCAAAACATTGGGATTTGTTTAGGTTATTGAGTGTATCCTGAAAGAGTCAAACATTGGAAAAATAGCCTAAATGGACTGATATAGTTATAACTTACATGTATGTAAATCGTTAAATACATGTACACAATTGTTAACATGTATATAATATTTTACATACATGTATATAATGTAATTATCACTAAATACATGTATTGTATATAATGTAATGATTATTACATACATGTACAACTGTATATTGTATTAGACTTAGTTAGCATCATATACGTTTTGGGATCGCAGGTTTGATCCTCTGCGGAATCACACAACTCTCTTTCCTTCCCGTGTTGGTGGCTCTCCCTATGGTGACAGGAGGCTTAAGCTTGGTAAGGGTTCTGGTGGTGTTCCAGGACAAAAATCACAGTTAAAATGGGGTGGGGGGTTTAGTAGTGTGATTACATATATTTGGTATTGTTGGCTTCTAGCTTTTGCTTCTAGAAAAAAATCCTTTAGCTAGATTTAGCTACATGTAGGTGTACAAATCTGGGATCACATGGAAGCACCCTATTCTCTTTCCTACTACACATGTATATATAAATGCGTACAGTGTATATATATCTATATACTGGAATGAAAAGAAAAGCTCAATAAAAATGCCACATGACTCAACAAAACATAAAATTTAAAAGTCTAACGAAGACATACACAGATCTGGAGTATTGGAAAAGAAGAATTCAAAACACTAGGGCCCGTATTTATCAAATCGTTCTTATGCTCGAGCATAGATTCTGTGTTAAAACCAGTTTGCTTTTACTAGCTTAAAAACAGTTGGCATATATAACTGATCATTTGTTTAAGTCAAATTAATTTTTGTCCAGTACAAGTTTCGCTAACAGCGGTTTGTACTATACCAGCCAAAGAAATGTGGACATTAAAAACAAGTACATTTTTTTTGTATTTTGCATTTTATAATAGTTTCCTAAACTATTTCCCAAATCATGAACAAAATAATAAGTGTGTTGTTTGTTTATAAGCAGAACAAGTCTACACAGACTTTGTACATGTACTTAGCACACAGTCCATGTTTGAGTACATATGAGATTGGTTTCATGAATATGGGCCCAGGCTAGTTATATCTGGTAAATCATTCAACAATTAATTCCATAAAATCTAGTATACATGTTTACATGTGACAACTCTTACAAACACCAATTCTATAGGTCTATCTCAAAAGTGTTGTTATCTCCCTTGTTTACCATATCATGGCTACACTGGGAAGTGTTTTTGAAACTAATTCGCACCATGTTATCATTACGTCATAATGGGAATAACGTCATCCGATTGTCACATGGCGCCAATTCATAACAAAAACACTTCCCGGAAGTCAATCTTGTATCCATTATTATGGACTATCAAGGGGAATAACAACACTTTCGGGAAAGGCCTATATATAGGAACAATCAATTCAGTCTGGCAAGATGGTTAATTTATGAAAAAAACGGATAGCATAAAAAACAAAATTCAACTATAAATGCAACATATATAGACTTGAATAGCTTTACCACATGTTTTTAAAAATATGCAAAGGGAAGATTTATTCTTTCTAGCATGATATGACTGAAATAAAATTAGTAAAAAGATCAAATTTTCACTTTATGAGAACTGGTTAAAAACTCAAATGCGCCTAAAATAGAATGACAGTTTTACAAATACACTGTACTTTCTCCCTTGTTTAAAACAATCAGTTTAAACACCACAACTGAACATAAAGACATTTTTGTCACATCTGAAGACTTGAATCTTAATGAGGTCAAATTCATTATGACAGGCAAATATAGGTATAAACACCAATAATTATTCACTAATTTCAATTACAAATATGGATTTCACCATGGCGGGCAAGAGTTTGACTAAGTTTGGATGATTTGAATTAATTAATCTTGCTTGTCTATATACATGTATATCTTATACAGTATGCTTACATTCCTATCGTAAAAGAAACTTGACAGGAAAAACATAACAGGTTAGAATAAATGCAAATTTACAGACCGTGGTTCTAAACTGGAACCCTTCAAATTCTTGACGGACACTCTACCAATTGAGCTACCAGTATGCCAATATCAACCCAATCCAGTTTCTCAGCTTCCTCTACATGAACATTTAACATATTTCACTTATGATACTTATCATCCATGATTAGGAGGGAAAAACGAAAAAAAAAGATGAAGCAAGTTTGTAGGTTGATATCCAAGGATGTGCTGCCATGTGTTTAATTTATACAAAGGTTTTTGAGGCCGTAAATCTAAGAGACGAAGCCTAGAGGGAAAACCTAACCGCCAATCAGAAAGTAGTTCGTACCCATCTCATCAGTAATGCTTAGGCATTTTGTGGTTTACATTTCACTGTCCTTACAAATATCTGATTTCAGACTTCAATTATTGCATATTCTACATTGTAAATAACATAAAATGTTAGAAAAAAAAAATGCTAATTTGATATAATTGTATTCATCTCATTTCTTATCAAGTCAGAAATATAACATACATTGTATATAAGTAACACTAGATAATTGGTATAAAGGCAATAAAAAGAACATATGTTTAACACATTTTGTACTACTCTGGTCTTGAATGGGGTTTCCTGCTAACTTAATACTGCGCGCCAGGCAACAGGCCTTATTTTCTGGTGACGTAAACAGTTGGTGACAGATGGGAGACATTTATAAGCTAAACCAAAAAAAACCTTACACCTTTTTGTTTGTACCGGTTAAATTTAAAACATTTAATTAAATCTATAAAGTAGTGTTTGAATCCATGATAAATATAATAATAATAATTCGAGGTTCTTAAATACCATTTTATCACAACCTAATTAAGGCCGTCTCAAAGCGGTTCACAAATTACGCAACCAGCCAATATCGTTCTCAACTCGCTGGGGAGCATATAAAACTGGTACTGCCATTTCGGCACTCACAGCTAGCATTCTACAATTTCTAGCACTGCCCAACCACATACTCATTTACAGCTGAGTAGACTGGAATAAGCAGAGTAAAGTATCTTGATCAAGGATACAACACAATTGCCGTGACCGGGACTTGAACTCGCAATCCTTCAATCAGGAGCCTAGCATCCTACCACTAGACCACCGTGCCTCCATAATATATCTTAACTTGGATTTAGCTCCTCTTTTACAGTTAAGGCACTTCTGAACATACATTCTGAAGCACATAATACAGCTAACGAATAGAATCTACTGAAAAAGATGAAAGCTGCACGAAAAATTTCATTTTGAGAATCAAAAAGAATAAATAATATTTTTTTTTTATCCATAGAAAAGTTACTTTTGGGTAAGCATTTGATACAAATGTCAGAAAATGCCCCACAAGATGGAAATGTTCGTTGGTATTCGAGCAAATTTAAAGAGCCCTGGGAATCTCTTCCTTAAAATACAGTGAAACCTCTCTATTAAGACCACCTTAGGGACTGCACCAAAGTGGTCTAGCGGGGTACCGTGCACGTGATCTGAATATATACCGAGGATGACTATGCAGACAGATTTCTCTGAAATCAACTTTTTGACATGCTTTCATGGTCCATTAACTAATATATAAGATTTATAATGTTAAACTTACAGTTATTGTAACTGATTAGCCAATTTGACACCAAAATATTACTGATCTAACACTTGACAGGTATACACAGTGGAATACACACCAGGTGACTCTGTGTTTGGTCGGTGGTCTGAATTTTTGGGACTTTTCAAACTGGTTTTAATAGTGCGGTTGTCTCAATACTGAAGCTCAAAATGCAAAGATATAGAAACTTTTATTCGGACTGAAATGAAGTGGTCCTAATAGTGTGATGCTCTTACTTCTGAAGTGGTCTTTAAGTGATCATGAGGTTTCACTGTACAGTAACATGGAAATTATGAAATTTGAAGAGTACACAGTATTTTGCTGTTGAAACAAATAAGATACAACTGTAACAGTAGATGTAGGTATATGTTTTGTATGTGTTTTGCATCATGATATATATAAAACATGAACGTAATCATTTTGTATTATACATGTACATGACTGTATTGGTAAAAATCAAAAGTCATGATTAATCACTCCTTTTTCTATCAGAAATGATCAATAATAGGTCATTCATTGAAAACAAATTAATATGCAAATGAAATTAAGAAAGAAGCAGTCACCAAACTAGATAAAATGTGGTGGATACTTCATAAATACGTAGCTATTAGGCAAAAAATTTGATAAAAGTTTTGAAAAAACTAATTGATTAATACAATCTTGTAATTAATAAAATCTTATAATACAGATTTCAAACCATGATCAGTAACTGAAAATCCTGACTGATTAAACTAAGTTAAAAAATTAAACTTAGTTAAAATATAATTAGCTAAACCATAGACACATCCAATAACTCACTAGTGATTAATGTATTGTTGTTCATGCATCAAAATTATCGCATGTAAACATTGTACATTGGAAAAAATTTCACTTCACTTCACTATGTTATACTCACAGACATAATATTCATAATTTATAAAATGAATTATTATTGATTAGATTTTCTATTTGTGAAAAAAAAATCCCAAAACAAAAATGGATTAATAAAGATCAAAGATAGTGTGACACATAAATTACAATTTTTTTTAATTCAAAAAGGCGACATCATGCAGGAGTCATAAAACACTTGATTAATAAATTATTTAGAAAAAAATCCTATTTCATGTAAATTTTAAGTACACTATTAAAACACCACATCAATTTACATAAATTGAAGTAGAAAAATAATCTACCTGAATGAGTTTGTTTTTCACTCAAATTTGTACACAGACATTTACACCTGGTCTACAGACAAAACTGTACAAACACTTCATTGCACTCTATAATGAAAAAAATACTGATTGGTGATTTTTCTTATGTCACATAATTTAAAGAAAAAATATTACATAGTATCTAATCTATGGTATCATCAATGCTCAAACCTTCGGTGAGGTAGTTCACTACTCGGACTGTCCTCTCGCGACGGATTCGACCCGGAACTGCCACTTCCTGTGCGGCTACGTGTACGGTCTTCAAAGAGTTCATCTCTGAATTCCGACCCAGGAGAAATAATGTTCCCACCGCTGGCTCCTGAGCACCTACAAACATCACGCTCCAACTCGGCTAATCTTAACTTTTCGTTTAATTTTTCGTGGAGTTTAAGCTGATTTTCAACCTTATTAGACATTGGGATGGCTATCCTCCCATCCTGTCTGCTGTTACGTCGTTGGGTCAGATGTTCGGTGGGTAAGCGGTACATTGAATCAAAATCTTGGTGCGTTTCTACACTGTATTTATTGTTTTTGTTGTTTTTCATTTTTTCCTGTTTGGAGTTATCTCCCTTGCTTTTGTCTTTGCTGCGACCTTTATTTATAACCCCCTCAAGGTCATTTTTTCCTTTGAGTTTATTTGGTTTTTCATCTCTAGGTGACTCTGCTCGTTTTTCCTCATTGAGGCGATCTTTCACTTTTGGACAAGTGAAATTCCTCAAACCCTTGTGTCCCTGAGATCTTGGAGAAGAAAGACTTTTTTCCTCTTGCATGTTCTTGTCTCCCTTTTTCTCACTCTCCTTTTCTTCCTGGGATTTTTCCTCCTTTGGAGAAAGCTGTTCTTTTTTGTTTTCTTCATCAGGTAAATTGACCACGACATTTAATTGCAATTCTTTCTGAAAGTTTTCTTCAATATGAATAATTTCTTCACATAATTCATCTGAGGGGACTATTTCAATTTCCGTTAAAGAATCAGTACTGCTGCTAAGTGAGTCCATTATCATTTCCTGATTATCATTTGACATTCCTGAGTTTTTTATCGATGAAGTTGATGATGAAGAAGAGGATGTTGATGATGAAGATACTGACTTCTTGAGACTGTCCAGTTTGTTGCATGAGTCCTGCTTTTTCACCACAGAATCATTTATATCTGTTACCCTGGTTACCTCAATATGGCTGCCACATTTATTTGGCTTTTCAACAGATTCCTGATTGATCATTTTTCTGAGTACTTTTGGTGACAAATCATCAATCTGAAAGGGAATTTCATATAATTAGTATTACAATTTATATCATTACACATATATAATTTCTTCAGTTAAAGTTCCTTGTCCCCCAGCCAGACATTATTGAAAATTACTTTGTTTCCCAGTACAACTATGACTTTGTTAAAACCATATCTTTCGAGACTTATATGAGAAATAACAAGACAATTGGACGAATTACAGTTCCCCCACTGAATGTGACATCACCAAGGTAAACTTTTAACCCCAGTGAGTAGTTGTGTTGTGAATAGAGCCCAGACAATCTTTTTCTTTGATGTAGGTCAAAGGTCAAAATGCAGGTCACAGTGACCTACCTTTTGATACATGAAACATTGTTTCCTCAGATTTTATTTTAGTTGAATATACAGTCTGTACAAATTTTGTCTTTGTCCCCCATTGTAAACTTGTATAAATTAATGTACCTCATGTTCAATATGGAAGGACTTGATGACGATTGGCTCGTCCTCTGGGCAGCTGTATTTCTGGAGATAAGGATGGGCCAAAGCTTCTTCAGCAGTCAGTCGCTGACCAGGACAGAAGACCAATAGTTTCTCAAGCAGATCAACAGCTACATTAAAGATAAAATCACAAACATTTTATACTACACATGTATATAAGGTAGAACAAAAAGCTAAATTAAAGATAAATATACCAACAATTTATACTACATATATATAAGATAGAGCAAAAAATGTATATAAGAAAGAGCAAAAAATCTACATCAAAGATAAATACATTAACAATTTATACTACATACACATGTATGTATATAAGACAGAGCAAAAAGCCTGATAAACATGATTATGATATAACAAACCATCACTCTTATAGGGAACTTCTATAATCTGATCCTAAATAAATCTCACCATCAGAACTATAATCCTTCAACTTTAACTTGAGAGAGTGTTTTGGTGCCTTGGACCTCTGTCGAAGCACTGATCCTGGGAGGACCTGCGTTAGTACATTCCATTCATTGTCATTGAGGGAGAGGGCATCGATGATCTGGCCCATCTGATCCATCTCGTTGGCACCGGGGAACAGCGGCTTGCATGTCAACATCTCAGCAAATATACATCCGACCCCCCATATGTCAATGGCCTTGGTGTAGTCCCTGGGAGAAACGATCAGCTCTGGGGAACGGTACCAACATGTCCCCACCCCATCTGTCAGGAAACCCTGAAACATCAATTTAAGAATATGTACATTGAATAATGAAACATTTGAATGTTTCAAATGGCAAAAATATGAGTCCTAATAAATATTATATAACACCTCCAGTCTAACTGGTGCTTCTTGTTTTTAATGCAATGCAATGCAAGCTGCCAATGGAAACAGCATGAAGCATGTATGTAATACTCAGAGTAAAATTTCATCAAACCTTGTGAGAATATTCCGTATCCACAACCCTGGCTAGTCCAAAGTCGGCTATCTTCAGCACCATATCGTCTAGGTTGATGAGTAGATTGGCTGGCTTAAGATCCCGATGTACAACATTTGCAGAATGTATGTATTTTAGTCCTCGTAACAGCTGATACAAAAACAGACGGGTGTGTTCCTCTGTCATCTGACCCTGCTGAACCAGCTGATACAGATCAATGTCCAGTAATTCCTGAATGATGTAAATATTCTTCATTTCATTTATGTTGATATTGCTATGGCGTCCCAATGCAAAACCATTTGGACCCAATATTTCATACACTGTGACTATATTTTCATGTTGTAGACGGCGCATTATCTTAATCTCTCGTAGTACATATTTACAGCTTTTCTTGTCGATGAAACAGAGCTTTTTGATGGCAACAGATTTATCACAGTCACTGTCTGTTGCAGAATAGATGATACCATTTCCACCACAGCCGATTTTCTGGAGATCAGTAAAGCGTGGGTCTACGCTGAACTCTCCCTCCTCCAAGGTCTGTTGGGAGGGATATTTGTCCGCCATACCTACCTATTAAAAACAAAATAGATGAAGAAATGTGTATAGTCAACATATATGTAATAGGGATGGTTCAGAGTTACTTCCCCTGTCACCTGTTAATGATATATTCATCATGATTATTTTGTAACCACCGGTTGTGTGATGAAACATAACTAGGGTTTTGTTAAATATTATTTGTGTTAAGATAACTTTTAAGTAATACAGAACGAGGAATAAATTAAATAATTCACTTCTGATTGTACATTAAGCAAATTACACTTGCTATTTTATATATGCATTTTATTATAAAGTGAGTATGTTTGTAAGTTATAGTTCGACAAAGTTTTAGCTTTGACACTGAGTTATGAAAGGATTGCCAGGTTTCCTGAATTATTTGTAAAAATATGTGAACTGGGAATATTTTAATGGGTCTTGTGTAATTAAGGAGATTTTGAGATATACATTGTAGAATGAGTGTTCTGGTGGTAAGACGAGTAGATTAAACAGAGGATACTAAGGGCAACCAAATTGAACCTGGGTTGACAGTGGGACTTGGTAGGTGGCAACTAGCTGCGATAACGTAGCTCTTCACCACAAGATGATTGAAAAAACTACTGTCATGACAGTTCATGTATGATGTTATCTCAAATCTTGTTTTTATATATATGGCCTGCATGGCCAAATATGGAATTACTAAGCTACGGCTTACTAAGACCTCCTTATTTGGTCCGCACACACATGTCCATTCACAAATTTAGAGGAGCTCTTCAGAAAGTACACCAGGAAATTTACTGAAGTCTTAATCATGGCTGCTGCTCCTCATTTCAGTTTATGCTGATCGTTACGTAAACTGAATTGATATTGAACTATATTTAAGATGGATTTTAATTAACAAGTTAGGTACAAGATCGACAGAAATGGTTTATATTTAAGTATCGACAGAAATGGTTTATAATTAAAGTATATTTATCAATGAGAACCAATCAGCCTATAAGTGATGCGAAAATCGCCCCGGTGTAAATCACACCGGGCTTGCTCCATATGAGGCCGGTATTAATATTAGTACTATATGTGGCAACATCCAGTCCTGTTACATATACATTTTATAACAGAGATTCCATTGTGTGGTCCTCATCCTCCTTTGTAAACTTAAATGCTATAATACTTCAGCATTATTTCTACTTTATCTATTTTCATCCTGCAACTCCATAAAACTTGCATTTTGATTTCTACTTGCAATTGTGAATTTTAGTGTTCTGCTGCTACCGGAAGGAGGTTCCATGTTGCGTGTTGGGGAAAAGGTGAATTTGTACATGTATGTATCCTTGTGTGCACAGATCTAGAGCTAGATAATCATATGTGTGTGTGTGTGACAGTACAGTAGTGTTACAGCACTTTAACTTATAATATACTCAATATAGCAAAGACCTACTGGGGTTTTCAATCGTAGCCTTTCAGTCAGTATGAAATGTTTCCAACATATTGAAATACCTACACCTTGAGGTGCTTATACAAGACCTCCAAAGTCACTTCCGTTCAGCAGGGCCTTTTGTTAGGAATCGTCAAATCATAATTCATTCTACAGTGTTGACACTTACAAGCGCCTCATTGATAGAGATGGCGAGGATAACTATTGAAATGGTAACGTGATCGGAAATCCGGAAAGTGCTTTATGAAGACACATCAGATTCATCTTACACAAGACAAAAAGCTTTGTGTAGATCTATGAGCTTAACCACGGACTTAGATTAGCCATGTACGTACATGTCATGTTAACTGGAATAAACATTATATTTTTTAGGAAACGAAAAACGGCCCTACATATCCGAATGGTGCCACACCACTTTTATGTTGTAATTAACCAAAGAAGCGTCTTTCTGACCCTGATAAAGGAAATATCGCAGCGCCATCTTCGTGAAGGTCAACAATGGCTCGTCGGTTGCTGAGGAAAATTATTGTCGATCTCCCAGCTCAAGTATTTATTTCATGACTATTTCCTTTTAAACGAACGTTCCATATTGTTCCTGAATAGTTGTATTATATTTTAGCTTTATGATGATCTCTGTAACTTGCTATGGTATCTCCTTACGAATCACGGTATTCCCACGTGTGTTGCAGACGAATTTTTTATGTCAAATGTCATATTTTCTTACACTTGTTCTGTACAGTGCTTCTTTTGTCATGTAAATTACTCTCCAAATTACATTCGATTTATGTAACTCATTTTCTTTCGTGTAATAGTGACAATATCACTTATTTCATTAATGAGTCTGTGCTGTGGTATTACAAATCCTTGCATGGCCCATCCCATGTACTGTACAATACATGACGTCTTGTGTCATTGGAAGGCGGAGTCCATAATTGTTCACATTAATTATTGCTTTCCTAAATACTTGTTGTTGCTATTTCTCTGTTTAAATATTTTTCTTATACTGCATGAAAATGTTTTGTATCGTAGTTATAATTTAATATGTAACCAATATTTAAAAATCCTGAAATGTAATATTGTTTATTTCTTTTTAAACATTTGATATTTTATTTTCAAAATAGCCAAAATGGGATCAAGCAGTTCTATCCAGGAATTTTTCATCAGAGGTAAATTATATTTATCATAAATCAAAACATTGAAAATACTTATGTTTATGTACAATTAATTTGTATTCAACCTACATGAATGTTAATGACAGATATACCTCATCATTGCACCACAGATCACAAATAAAACTATGGTTATTTTATAAATATTTCGACGCTATACATGTGTGTATATGCTTAGCAAAAACCACGTACAAACATTTGTGTGCATGGTCCTCAAGGATTTTGTCCTTGAAATAGGACTACATTATCTCTCCCCATTTTTGCCTTTCTTACTTTGAACTTGGAACGTAAAAGTAAGATCACTAAATCCAATTAAAAAAATAATTCTGCAAGATGAAAAACATGAAAATGTGTTCTTTGATCGTAAAATTGCGACATGTATGTCAACAACAACAGAAGTTTAAAGGTAAAACGTAATAATTTAAGTAATGATTTAAACCATTTTACGTTGTAGAGTCGCCTGGTGACCATGATTCCTGGAGATGGAATTGGACCAGAGATTTCTGAATCTGTTAAACAAATATTTAGTGCAGCTGGTGTAAGTTTTGTATATGTACAATTTAGAAACACTTTTCTTGTATAGATTATAAGATGATCATAAGAATACCTCCCCATATTTTAATAAGCGTTCCATCTGCTGTTTTACTGTAAATTATTACAATAAGACCATTTCATATATTAGCATTGAATATTACAAAAATGAACTCTTCTTTTCAAAAATGTTAGCTTGAGTATGTGTTTTAAATCAGCATGTGTCCTTGAGTCAGCCATCATTCAGTCGTAACATGGCAGAAATGTTAAGGACATTATCTCATGCATTCACCCATGGATTTTCATATGAACTATTCCAAGCTTTGAATTGTAAGAGTTCAAATGTGGCTTCAAGGGCGAATGGGTTAATCTGACACTTGTTGTTAATACAGTCCTATAGCTTTAGTAAGAAAGAAACGGAGGATTATTGCATTAAAACTGTGTGATCAAACATCATCTGTTCCAGGCCCCTATTCACTGGGAGGATGTCGATGTTACACCTGTCAAAGGCCCTGATGGTAATTTCCGTCTACCTCAGAAGATTTTTGAGTCTATGGAGAAAACTAAAGTTGGTCTAAAAGGTCCCCTTGCTACACCTGTGGGTAAAGGACACCAGTCTCTCAACCTGGCCTTACGAAAGTGAGTATAGAATAAGTAATGTATCATCAAAATTAATCCTGCGATTAACCTATACTAGTTTTCAAAATTAGTAGTTAATAGGAAAGGTAAATAGGAGTATTAATATGATATCAAAATTAGTATAGGTAAATAGGAGGACTAATGTGTCGGATATCAAAATTAGTATAAGATGTGTCAGATATCAAAATTAGTATGGGGGAATTAATGGGACATCAAAATGTGACCTCAGAATGTCACAAACATTATAGGATTAGGAAGATAAATGTAAGACATCCTTTAAGATTCAGTACTGAAGGATTAATATGTCATTAAAGCCAGTTTCAGAGCGCTAATGTGGCATCAAATCCAGTATGGGATAATTAATGTGGCATTAAATTCAGTAAAAGGGGATTAGTATGGTGTCAGAATCAACATAGTAAAATTAATGTGGCATTAAAGCCAGTAGTTAGTAAGAGAGGAAATGTGGCTTCAAAAAGCGAGTATAGAGGAATTAATGTGGCATAAAAATTGTGTAGGAAGTTAAACGTGGGATCAGAGTCAGTATAGGAGGATTAATGTGGCATCAGATTAAGTATATGCATGTGGCATAAAAGTCAGTAGGGGGTCAATCTAGGCCTGTTTTACTACCATTTATGGGAAGTTTCCTCTCAGATTTTTTTTTCTTTTTTTTCCCCTCAGAATTGTGTTAAATTTACTGAAATATTGTATTTTCCTTCATTTTCTTCCAGATTTGTTTTTTTTCTGATTATCCTTTGCTGTTTTCAATTGAAAAATGTGCTTTAATGTTTAAAAAGTGTAACTTTGTGATTATTAAAAATTCCCCTTTGAAGAACTTTTTCCCCTCTCAAGTAAAAAAGGGTAGTTTCCCCATGATCCTAGATTAATCCCTGGTCAGTATATCAGGGTAATGTGGCATCAGTCAGAATAGGCATATTAATGTGGCATCAAAGAGAATATAAAATGATATGGCAGATAGCCAATAGAAGCACTTATGTGGCATCACAGCCAGTATAGAAGGATTAAGGTGATATTAACTGTGACTTGACCAGAGTACATAAATGTGCTAAAAAGCTGGACTGTAGTTTTACAGCAAATTTGCACAACAATTTTATAATTTCGAAAAAAAAAATCAAAACTACTATAGACACTTTTTCGTTATGTTTATATATGGACCATATGGATGATAGCTTCCCAAAGAACACTGATGTTTGTAGGACACCAATTATTAAGGCCTACATTTTTGTGTCCATAACAGACCTAACTCTTTAATTTTTCAGAGCTTTTAAATTGTATGCCAATGTTCGTCCTTGCAAGTCCATAGAAGGATACCAGACCCCTTATACAGATGTGAATCTGGTTACCATACGGGAGAATACGGAAGGAGAATACAGTGGTATAGAACACGAGGTGTGTTAATTGTATACACAGTGTTGCTGATGAGAAACATTTTTACTTGACTCAAAGGCTCAGAGTCAAATTAAAGTGGTTTTTAGGCATAGAGTCAAATTAAAGTGTTTCTAGGGCTCAAAGTCGAGTAAAAAGGATTTTCCTGACAGATGGAAGTTTTTTTTAGAAAATGTTCTTTTTTTAGAGAAACATTTTTATTTTCACTAGATCCATTTAAATACACTTTTAAAGTCATGATAGAAAGAAAAGACTTCTTTTGGCCAATTCTTCTTAACACACGAGATAAAAAGAGAGCAAGTTGACCAAGAGGGCAATTTTTTTTTCCTTTATGATTGTTCCATTTTACATCTGACAGTGTGATACTTTGAATTACAAAAAAAAAAAAAAAAAAATACATTATTAAAATCGTCATTTTTTCTTAGAAAATATACAAGGTAACAAATGTTATGTATAAACTATGTCTTCATTTGGTAAATTGGTAAAATTTGGTAAAATAAATCTGATTGTGAAATATTTTCTCCCCTAGGTTGTAGATGGTGTTGTACAGAGTATCAAACTGATCACAGAGGACGCCTCCAAACGTGTAGCGGAATACGCATTTAAATATGCCCGCGACAACAACAGGGACACCGTCACCGCTGTACACAAAGCCAACATCATGTAAGACTGCTTAATAATAGACTTCTTTGATGAAATGAATGATATTTCAATAAGATAAGGATTTGAGGAAACAGTCATGAGAAATATATTATTACATGTACTGCAAAAAGTTCACTAATATACATAAAAGTTGAACCTGTACCTGGAGACCATCTTCAGGAAGTCCTTTACTTTTCATAATATTTCAGGTTGCATTTTATACAAATTCGGTTAACTTACTTGCAACGGAAGGTATAAAGCCAGTTGATTCCCTGATAAAAGACAATGATTTGCTTGTCTTTTAAATTTCCTCAAGATTCCCTACTGCAATTTACTGGACTTCCATTAGTTTTTAGGTATTTTGTAAATCTGAGAGTTTCAATATTGCCAGTTTGAATAATAAAAAGATATTTACGATTTCTAGGAGAATGTCAGATGGTCTTTTCCTCAAGTGTTGTCGGCAGGTAGCAGAGGACAACAAGGATATTCGCTTCAGGGAGATGTACCTCGACACTGTCTGTTTAAATGTGAGTCCAGCTCATGTGGTTTGTGTATACCATATTTGTTAACATATCCATGCAAGATTTTCTATTGTTTGTATACATTGATGCAGAGGTCTGGCTCCCTTTTCAACAAAACATTGTACAACATTATAATTATATATTAAAGTACTTAATTTTCACACTTAGGTCTTTTCAATTTGAAGTCCCTCCTGCTGATCATCAATGAAAGTGTAAAACTTTAATTATAGTTTTAAAAATACTAGATTTTGAAGAAAAAAACCCATTTAACTCGAAAAAGAAAAGTTTTATTATGAATAACTTGAAGTTGGTATTTGAGACATTTCATTCAATCTTTTAATACCTAAAATCTCGTTCATACATGTATGAACAAAATTTTAGATAAATATAAGAATGGGCCGATTACATTATTTACCTTATGTTTGATAAACCGGTATTCTACTTAACTTCATGCAAAGTAAAAAAAGTAAAATATGGAAAAACACAAATTGTCGGAGTAAGTATAAAATTAAAGAGGCACTGATTCATCTTTTAGCGTATATTGTACAGTTGTATTTGAAAACAATTATTATTATTCAGTCTTAATTATCTCTCTGTTTCAGATGGTCCAAGATCCCACTCAATTTGATGTACTGGTAATGCCAAACTTGTATGGAGATATTCTCAGGTAAACTCATATTGTGTAATACTGAATTCCTTTTCATGTAGTTTTCATCAAGCTAAAAATGACAAACAACTTTTAGGAAAATGCTAGCATATAATTTTCCTTGTAAAAGCATAAATTTCAATAAAAAAAAATTGTTTTTGTTTCTTTCAAGGATAAGTTGTCAATTAAATTTAACACAGTTGGAAGCTGTCATGTTTTAGGGGTAAGAATTATAGACTGATCTGTTGTGATGTATAATTATTTTATAATTGATACCTGAACACCTTGATATTGTTGATACAATAAGGGAAGCCAGATAATCTGAAACTAAGGCAATTCCCAGCTAGACTGGTGGTACTTTTAACTGCTTACCCGATTGTCAAGTCAACATTTGATATATCTTGTCTTGTTGAATAGCTGTTAGTAAAATTTACACATAGACTTTTAAAATTGGAAACTACTTTCCAAATAAGCTATTGGTATTCAAACAACCTTTAACACTGGTGTGGTAACAGCTATCATTTATTCCTGACAGTGATCTCTGTGCCGGGCTTATTGGAGGGTTAGGGGTGACTCCCAGTGGTAACATCGGAGAAAACGGTGCCATCTTTGAGTCGGTGAGTGAGAACAATCATTGGTTTACATTTATTTAGGATATGCATTGGTGTACGATGTGCAAATCAAACTTGACGAATCTGGGTTCCCTTTATAAACTCATTAGTTCAATGCTGTAAAAAAATTATAACATCTTTATCAAATTCTTCATTGAAACTTCTGGAAAGTTAAGTTTAATGAGAGTTTGAAAAGAAAAAAGAAGTAATAGGAATCTAGAAAACAATAACATTATCAATTTGTTATACATTAAACACTTTCTTCTCTACTTGTGTTGTCCTTAAAGCTGGTTCAGTTGAAGAAATTATCTGGGATATATTTTGTCCTGTATTTAAGGTAGGGTTGAGGAACTAAAACAGGGAACATTTGTAAAATATTTTAAACAATATCTTACCTTAGATTGCTTTTGATTTAGATTTATAATCCCAAAATATATAAGATGGGTCTATATTAATAAATAGTAATAAGGCTTCTCAACATCAAAGAAAAGTTTTCTGCTTTATTTTGGTCTAGATGTCATTGACATGTTTCAAATGCTAGGCAGCCATCACCTTGACATCTTTTATAACTTTTCTATATTTAATAGTTTCTAAGTTGTGTGTATATATATTATCACCAGGTCCATGGAACAGCCCCCGACATTGCCGGCCAGAACAAAGCCAACCCAACTGCTCTGCTCCTCAGTTCTGTCATGATGCTGCGGTACATGGGCCTAACATCGTACGGAGACCGGATAGAAACGGCCGCCTTTGATGTGATTCGGGAGGGCAAGGTCAGTACTCCTGGTCAAAACATTTTATAGAAACTCATTAAAGGCCCAATATACGTAACTTCAGGCAATTTTTCGGGATTCTGAAAAATTATGAAAAAAAATCCAGCTGATAACTATGCAGAAAGAAGTCTTAAACAAAGTAAACTTGAGTGGTAACTAACAAGAAACTCTTGACAGAAAAATCCAAAGAATTAAAAGTAATTCAAATGTGGCCCACTTCAACAACAAGCCAAAGTTAGAAGACGGTTCACAATGGACGCATGTTTACAAATACCGAGTTTCAACTACTGCTGTACCAGTAACTGCATACGAATTCATCTTGGATATTGCTGATATCAGTTTATCTTAATTAAATCTATAAATATAATAAGTTATTAGCCTTGATTTTCACTTCAAGTTTTGTCGAAAGTTACGTATACTGGGTCTTTGACCTCAAGATTTCATAATGGAACAATTCCAACCTTTTAATTGGGAGGAATTCATATGTTTCTTCAGGGGTGAATGAGTTAAGGATATGTGCCACAATACTAAAAAATGTGTGTTCTTTTCAAAATAATTCCATCAATATTTATCATTTTTTCCATAGTTGTTGATTTCAGTTAATTGTTTGAGTGTCTTAATGTTTACTTTTACTAATTATATTTCAACAAGAGCTGAATAAGATTGTACATGTGTGATTTCATGTTAGTCAATTAATACAACTTTGTTCCAGGCTCTGACTGGTGATCTGGGAGGATCAGCGACTTGCTCCCAGCTGACAGAAGCTATCTGTGAGAAAGTTGAAGCCTCGGGATAAACAATACAGCATAATGTGACATTATTTATGAATTTTGCATAAGATATAGATATATTACGGTATTGTTTTGTCGTTATCAACAATATCTTTTGAGACATTTAAGTTCATGATAACTCGTCCTGATATTTAAGTTCTTATGACTCTATCTTTTTTAAGATTTCTGATTTAAAAAAATTATTCTCAGATCAGAAATATTTTCTTATGGAGAGAATGACTGTAAAATGTTTTCTAAATGGGTGTCGGAGCAATAGGTAACATTATTTATAAGAAAAAGAAGAAAACGGGTAAATTTTGACCTAGTTTAGAACACCCATACCTTTAATATTACTGGTAGTTAAGTCTTTGTTCCCCAGAATTCTAGAACAATTTTCCTGTTAATATGTATACTGAGAAGGAAACAAGTTGATTTATTTTGTCAGAAGTGTCGTGCGTTCTTCATTTTGTTTATATAATTTAATACTATGAACTGTATCCAGTTTATCGTAATATTTGTAGAATGGTTTAAAACTGAAGACTGGCAGTATATGGTGTTACCAACACTAGAGATATTTGTGAAGATTCATTTTGTCTACTTGCTGTCAAAAGTACATACCGGGTACATTTGTTTAACTTCAATATTATAGATCTGAAGCATTTATATTTATTACAATATTATGGTTTCGTAGCAATGTAATGGGTTGGAGTATATACTTGATATACTACTCAATGTATTTTGTATGAACTCTTTTTCACAGTACTGTACTTTTCCTATTTGGCCATTCTCGCTTATTACAAATTTATTTAGGACAAAAAACGACATTTATTTGTGTTCAAACACATTTTGTGCTTTAGCAGATGTACATTACCAATATGGAATTGTTCATGCGATACCTTCTTCATATACTATAACATTAATTTAAGAAAAATGTGTCGATGCCTTTTTATGCTTCACATTGCAGTGATATCATTATTAATTGAGCTAATTAAGAGACCACTTTTGGCTTTAATTTATCACACAGAATATGAGTACCGTACTCCATATTAATGATAAAAGCATTAATCAATGCTACACAAATTTCATGTTGGGAGACCGAAAAAATTGTGCCATCATTAAAATTTCTTCAACTTTATATCCAATACATTACAACACACAGTAATAAGTGCTATTGATGTCTATTGTACATATTTTCCTTTGAATGATAGTCTAGCATCACCCTTTTAACAACACTGATCATTTTCAAAATAACTTTAAATATATCACTTGACAATTGAAAGATGTGTTCAAATAAATAGATGTACATGTATCTGTAAGTTATTTTGCTGAACTGCAGTGTAATAGTATGTTTTAATTTTAGTAATAAAATAACGTAATGAAATACTTATATCTGTCCGGTCACAAAAAAAGGATAAGTGTTTTATGAGTGTAAAGGTTAATCAGATTATTGTCAAATAATTGGTTTTAAATGAAATTTTAAAAATCACTGAACATTTTATATAATGATGATATTACAGATAGTTCAAAAGTTATATTTGGTCGGAAATAAAGAAAATATTGCAATAGGTGTATTTTGATGTCCTGGAAACTGTGGTAGATAGGAGAAATGGAGGAGTTGTATATGTTATTGTAGGTGTAGTACCCAAGCCTGGATATGTTGTTAAATATGGGAGAGTTACTAGTATTGTGTTGGACATTGAATATGATTTTATGTGCATCCATTCATGTGAAGTTCATTTGCAATATTTTACATTAAGTTAAATATGTTCGTTAGATCTCCTCTTGAATAAAATCCTTGGTAGACGAACCTTTGTGTTGTAGTTGAACCAGTATCCATCAGATATATGTCTGGTATGTTTCTTGTGGCACATTTACAGGGTATTTTAGCCCACCATCTGATCCACCATCATCAGATGGTGGGCTTATCAAATCACCCTGCATCAGTGGTCCGTCCATCCATCCTTAAAACAATTATTTTTATCGCTAATTATTGAGAAGTACGTATACTTGATGGATCATTCTCAAATTTCGTTTGTAGGTTCCCCTTGATGCCTAGTTGTGCATAGTCCATTTTCAGACAGATCCAATAAATAATATTGCCGACAGGTGGCCATCTTGGATTTGTAAGTAATAGTTTGTTATCACTATTTCTTGAGAAGTACTGGATGGATCATTCTCAAATTTTGTTTGTATGCTGACTATGAAAGTATACTATGGTTATTTTTAAGAAATACAAGATGGATTTGGATTTGGAATTGATCAGAAAAACTGACAAGAGACCTTCTTTGAACAGTTATTAATTTTCAAGAGAAATTCATAGAACTAAGATTAAATACATAGATGAAAGTTAAAATAAGAAAGGAAAAGATCCATCTTCCTGAGAATGAATGACAAATCATTGATGGTGGGCACCAAGATCTCTCTTGGATCTCTTGCTTTCTGCAGGGAGCATTCTTTTAATTTTTCTTAAATACCTAATCAGGTCATCTTTTACTCAAACAAAATGAGATTTTACAGGGCAAGATACTTTCGGCAAAATCATATCCGATAGAAAAAAAGACCGACCAGTGGCCTTTCATGTTATAGGAGTTGTCCTGGTCACAAAATGGCCACTGTGGCTTTGAAGAGGCAGAAAAATAATAACAATTTTTCACATCAATGACACCATTAAAACTAGATAAGTTTGAAATGTGGTTTTCAAGATGGCAGCCATATTGGATTTTTGACCAACCCAAAAAATAACAGGATAATTTCAGGCAAGTTTGAACTGAATTTCACTGGTGAAACTGGAGAAGTTTGAAATGTGAAAGGTTTGTGCACTACAGAAGACAACGGATGAAGCACAAGGACTAAAGGTCATCATGTGAAATTTGACCTTTGATTGGATGACCGTAAGGAGTGCTTCATACCGACCAATTTTGCATTATTATTTTATAGAAATATGTTTAGCACTTCAGAGATGTAGACCTTTGATTCGATGACCTTGGGGAATGATGTACTATATAAACTTGACTTTTGAACGAAGGCTTGGTAAATTATTGTTACATGTAATTAGGCACAGTGAGGGGCCACTGACATCACCTTGGCATACACCTTTGAACGTGTGATAAAAAAATCAGACATACCTAACCTCCAACATTTGGGTGAAGGTCATAATGACCTAATAACAGTGCACTACACATTGTTTGCTGGTATTCTTCAAATTTAATCAGTATATCTTTAACTGTTAGAAAGTCATCACTTGGTTAAAAAATGTTTGACCCTTGACCTCAAGGTCAAAGTGAAATAACAGCAGTACACTGCACGTTGGCTTTAGGTGATGCAAATACACTGCAAGTTTTGTCATGATATCTTGAAGTTATAATATCGCCAGACAAATATTACTAGAAGAGCCAGAAGAACTGGTATTAATTCAATATGTCTTCTTTCATTCGAAGGGAAGGCATAATCAGCTCAGCATCTGATTAACCAACACCGGTCTGCATGCTAAAGTCAAACAAAGTCGAACTGTGATATGAAGAAAAACAAACAAAACAAAATATTGCAAAATAACAATTGTTTTATTACAATGTTAAAATTATAAAAAATATTTCACGTTTGAAATGTGAAATGAAAAATTACAATATTCAAGGGAAATAACTCGTTATGATCAGGCGATGATAAATGATATTACAAATTCAAAAATACCATAATGGTAGAGAACGTTTAAATTCTTGGAAAATGCCCAAGTAATATCTTATTTTCTATACAATTAAAACTGACTTTTACTTTATACACAAATACCTATTTGTTCAATGCGTAACAATCTTTTTAAGACTGGCTCTTTGTCAAGGGAAGCTATGACGCAGTCAGTCTTACTGTGACAAAGAGACCAGTTAGTCTTGAAATGTTGCGATATATTTAGCATTTACAATTTCAGTGTTCAAAGTAATTTTTTTGTTTTCACATATTTCAAATTGATGAATCTTATTGAACATAACTTCAATGCATTTCTTGTAACATTCGCTGTTGTTCTCATTACATACATCGACCGACATATTTACAGAATACACCTTGACAATAGAATCAGCTGTTCAAAAGGTGATGACTTTAAAATCACAAGCAAAAACCATTGAATTTCTTATAACTTTCTAGATATCAAAAATTTACCCTGGTAGTAGTAAATTTACCAGGTACAAGAACATTTTTTAACCCTAGCTTGTATATTGACAACATTATGAAATTTGTCTTAAACTGTTATTAAGCTTTAATTCACTTTTTAAACAACTGGGCCCTGATGAACAACGTTACTTTGAGCATCAAAGTCACAACATTTTGTTTCTTGCCAAGTCTCAAATTCCATCTGACAGGAAAGCTGTCCTTTTCCGTTCAAATCTGCCTCTATACATTCTGAATTGTATAATGGTGACAATTCCTTTAATATGATCACTCAAGATTGCAGTTGTCACTCTAACTTCTCAGCACTTTTTCAAAATATGAAATCACAGTTGTCTCCCTTCCTGTGCATACAGCTTCCGCTTCCACGTATATCCACTCATATTTCAGCACATCCATTCTCACTTTCTCAGCCTTGAACACGATTAGCTCTCCCTGAGATATTTATACCCTCCTCTTCTGGGTACTGATGTATAATACTGAAATTAAAGAGAAAATAGATTGTTTAGATTGATTTCCTCAATTCGTTTATCAATAAAAAAAAATATGTATACAAGGTATTACAGACAATACTAATACCATCATGCTTCAAACTGATAAGAAACACAAAGTGAAAAGCAAAATGTTTTCATGACCAGGTATGTATCCATGATAAAACCTACATTTAATATTAATGATCCTGAAATTTTATTTATACCTGGTAGTAACGATGACCTAGTTTTTGATCACAGAATATGGAAACATGAACTTGTGCAAGAAATTATGTTTGTGTACACTCATATGAAGTCTCATGACAAATTTGTGAAATATTAAGTTTGCACAGCAATGATGCCATTATGGAAATGTACAAACATTTGTATATACCAGGCAACTCCCTATATATTCTCGACAACCTCGTGACATTATGTTTTATGTTTAATATAGATTTATTTTCATCAATTTTCTTGTTCATGAGTAATTTTTGCTGTGTTTTTTTCAATAGTAGTTTGTCATTTTGGCTATAACAAAATATTACATGAAAACTAACTAACAAAGAAATGTATGTCGGATTATCTCATAAACATCCGTAAGGTATAGGGAGTCTAAAATTAATGAATTTCATAAAATGAAGAAATTCCCTGAAGTAAGAAATATATAAAGAAATATACATATAGTTGAACCTCATTATTTTGAAGCTGGTGGGACATGGAGTTATTCAAGTTAAGTGAGTTAGAATGTTTAGTTTTAGCCGTGACAAATAAATACTCTCTTAAATGGAGTCTTTGATTTACTACAATGTAGTTCGAGGTACATTGTAGCAATGGCTGACTATATGTATGTGCCATACATAAAATTTGTATACCTACCATTGTTGCCTCTGATGAAAGCATCACCATATTTGTTCTTTAGCTGGCCATTTACATACTCCTCGGTCTGCTCCAAAGCTATGTTCATGTACCCATCCAAACAGGCTAGCACACCTTCAGATACAAGCACAGAATTTAGAGAATTATTCCTTCTAATTTTATATGATTTCATTTCTGATTACTTCACTTGGTCAGACTTAATTCAAAATAATGAGTTTCCATGTTTTACATTAGCATGATCTGTGGTCCAAGGATACTGAATATGGAATTCAATAATACACAAATTAATAACATCAACATTTTTTTTGTAGTTTAACTTGTTGACTGTTTGATCAGTCAAATTTGCAACTTTCAACATTTTTTTTATTTAAATTTTTTATAATCATTTGCAAGGAACTAGGATGTGAAACGACAGAAAAAAACCTTAAAGGTTACCGTTTCCTTAATAGTACGAAATATTTTTCACATTACAAGTACATAACTAATATACTTGTTTTGGTGGTAACAACACATCATCCATGAATAGTAATAAAAAGTTTCTACATGACCTCACTGTTTTGTCTAAAATTGTACAGCTATTTTACTTCAGCTGTTTTAAACATTATATAGCTTAATTATAATTATAAGACACAAACTATACTTCTGGTCAAATCATAACTCCCTCCAACTTGGCCTATCCTGGCCTAGCTGCTCTGTGGCCATCTTGAGCTCTAAGCATTCAGCAGAGTTATGTCCTTATATATATATGCATATGTAGCTTATAAGACACAAACTACTTCTGGTCAAATCATAACTCTCTCCATCTTGGCCTATCCTGGTCTAGCTGCTACGTATACGTGGCCATCTCTCAGCCTTCAGCAAAGTTACAGATGCCCCTTCGGTCAGAATTAATCTGTATTCATATCCAAGCCCCAGAAATGTCTACCAAATATTTCTCCACATTTGTTGCTTTATATTGTATCTCTAGTTACCAATCTGTACATCTAACATATCCAATTCTTTGGTAATAGCAGACATATACCTAATCGCCAGATCCTGTCACAAATATCCCATTAAAAACAGCACATGTGCTTATACTCTCCTGTTGATAAAGCCTACCATTTCAATCATATTAACATGTTTCATTTAAATGGGAATATATTTATAGCTGATTTTGTTAAGTTAGGAATGAACTTTACCTCTGTAATCCACGCCTGAATTTAGTTTCACCACTACAGGACGCCCAATAATTTGCTTCAAAAATTCACTTGGTGTCTGTTTTCTACTCATTGCTGAAACGTAATATAAAATTTGTTGAATTGATGTTAGAAACCTCAGATCTGTTCGAACTGCCATACATGTAGAACTGCACTGCAGTTTTCCTATATAAATTCAGTAACCTACATATACGTATAGTCCTTACATAAAATGTTTGGTATCCCAGCTAGTCCCACTCACTTGTTTTCCTTTAATATGTATATCTATACAGTAATAAAAATAAACTCTTGTGATAATTCAATATGTTAAGAATCCATGTCCCACTATTGTTACTAGAACTAATTATATATTGGAAAACCAAAGTGCAAATTAAGTGGGACAGGGATCCATGAAATATTTCATTGTTTAACTTGTATCATTAACTATGTCCCACACTTCCTTTACAATGTATTTTTTATACAATATTGTTATAAAGTAACAACCTCACATTTACTTAGCTTTAAATAGCTGCTTGACAGCTACAGTATGCTAAATAAAGCTTTATTTAGATTTTAATATTTTATTAGCTAAGCTAGCTAGGCCCAGTAATTAATAACAGTAGATTCCAATTTTTGTTACTCCTTTCATTAAAAAAATATTGATACCACGGAAAGTTCAGTAGGCATGTCAAGCATATTTCATTTCTAACTAATTCCACATAACAAGTCGCTTGTGTGCTGGTATACACTATTCAGTCTGAGACTGGAATCAGGACAGAAGAAGAAGAAGAAGAATATACTTACCGCTGGTCGACAGATGCACGAAAACTAAATGAATTCTCGCGAGATCTTACAATTTTTTTAACAAGGCTAAAGCACACATCACGTGGTGGACTCTCGCGGGAATCAAGATGTCTGCGCCCTTCCGAGTCATGCGACACCGAAGCATTACAGAGACATTGAAAACTGTAGGAAAAGCACATTTAAGAACGAAACTAATATGTGTTCCACAGCCTCATTCACTAAATGAACATATGCTTACAAGAGGAGTATGCGGAGCAACCTATAAAAAGCCAAACCCACCCCGAATCTCGTATGTAGTTGGACTACCTACAGTTAGACGTGAAACGCCCGACAAGCCTACTTTCACTTTGTCGCGATGTGTTGGGGATAGATTTGTGTCTACTCTGGCAGAGAGATATTGTTGGAAATGTGGCAAAACAAAAAATGGCAGATCAGAATTGTTTATTTGTGAATGCGGTGTTGTACAGGAGGTGTCCGATTTAACATATTTCCAAGTTTTAGACATTGAGGAGAAGTTTGATGTGGACCTAAACGCTTTGGCGTACAAATACAAAGAGCTGCAGAAGATGCTGCATCCAGACAAATACAGTCAGAAGACACCGGTGAGAAAATCAATATTTAGATATTGGAATTATTTAGGACTCGCCAAACTATTACTAAATAATTTCCTATATGTTTTCACTAAGCTTTCGAGCTATTGACTTTGATATTTGAAGTTCAACACTAGTGACAACTGTCTAGATTCAATTTCACAGATATATACATGGAATTTCATGGCATTTTAGCTCGCTACAGGCGTCTGCTTCGGACAATCAGAAAACATGTCAAATCAGTGAAATGGGATGGTATATGTAATACCAAACTGACATATCAATCCGCAATCAAATATGAAAATCTACCAAAAGTATACATTTTTGTATAGTTAAACATCTATAGATTTCATTTAATGCAGAATATGTCAACAATTACCTATTTGAATTACCCAGAAGCACTGTACTTAGCCAGAACAAAATTTCTGGAGGGACTACGAACGTATAAAACACTGTTGATAAACGTTAATATTAACATATTAAACAACAAGAAATAATGGTCTAAAGAAATGTAATATTCTTTTTACTACGTAAGATTTTCATTGTACATATGATTCAGGTCACCATCTAGCTTTATTCCCTTTCGCTCAGTGGTAGAGTGTTTGACTATAGGGAGACCTAGGGTTTGATCCCCGCTGGAAGCACCTTAATTCACTTTTCTGTTATATATCCTTTATTGATGTGATTGCATGTTATCAGTGTTTTTCCTGTTTATATAACTGGGCACGCCAAACGACCCCATTCCCAATGCGTTTTAGTGTTATTTTTTCCCAAAATTAACTAAAAAATTCCCAATTATTCTGACTTTTAAAAATCCGGAAAAAAAGGACAGGCACATGATGTTATAATGAAGAAATATCAGTGAGTGAGTCGTTGACTCAGACTTGACTCACCGTGTAACTCTCAGTTCTTTGTTTTCATTGTTTACCATACCGTAAAGTTAAATGATACACTGTAAAATTGGTTAACATGGAACATTTAATGAGTGTGGTTGGATTTAATTTTTTCTCAATTTATTACCTGTTCGCGCCAATTTTTTTCCCAATTTGGCAAATTAAATTTTTCCCAAAATACCCAGGAAAAACACTGGTTTTTGCATCTTAATTTCTTAAAGTAGTATTTCATATATTTCATTCTGTATGGATGTTTTTGCATTATACCCTTAGCAAAAAAAAAAAAATTAGATTTCAAATCTATTTCAGAAAGAAAGAGACCTTTCAGCAATACAGTCATCTCTTGTCAACAAGGCATATTCAACTTTAACAAAACCTCTTTCTAGAGCTCTGTATCTTCTGGAGCTAAACAACCTACCTGTAGAAGAATCTAACAGTGAAGTGGACCCAGACTTTCTGATGGAGATCATGGAAATAAATGAAGAACTGGCAGAGGTTGATTCTCCAGAGTCCTTACAGGGAATGAGGACAGCAAATGATGAACGTGTGAAAGAATGCTTCTTGGAAATTTCAAAAGCCTTTCAAGACAGAAATATTATTCTTGCTAAAGAACATGTGATTAAATTAACATATTATATTAATATTGAAGAGAAAATCAAAGAAACTCATCGTAAAAGTTTTGAATGATCTTTTTTTTACTCTAAGTGATTATTTATTTTTCATGAAATTATTCACCACATTTTAATAAATGTGTATTGAAACATTAATGATTAATATCCAGTGTTTAAATGTATGTCATAGTGTCATTTGTATTATTGATCTGTTTTTATCAGTTACTGGTTACAGGGTGTGATATGTTACCCAATTTCCTGAACTTCATCTGTTTATGGTTACAGGGTGTGATATGTTACCCAATTTCCTGAACATGATCTGTTTATGGTTACAGGGTGTGATATGTTACCCAATTTCCTGAACATGATCTGTTTATGGTTACAGGGTGTGATATGTTACCCAATTTCCTGAACTTCATCTGTTTATGGTTACAGGATGTGAAATGTTACCCAATTTCCTGAACATGATCTGTTTATGGTTACAGGGTGTGATATGTTACCCAATTTCCTGAACATGATCTGTTTATGGTTACAGGGTGTGATATGTTACCCAATTTCCTGAACATGATCTGTTTATGGTTACAGGGTGTGATATGTTACCCAATTTCCTGAACATGATCTGTTTATGGTTACAGGGTGTGATATGTTACCCAATTTCCTGAACATGATCTGTTTATGGTTACAGGGTGTGATATGTTACCCAATTTCCTGAACTTCATCTGTTTATGGTTACAGGGTGTGATATGTTACCCAATTTCCTGAACATGATCTGTTTATGGTTACAGGGTGTGATATGTTACCCAATTTCCTGAACTTCATCTGTTTATGGTTACAGGGTGTGATATGTTACCCAATTTCCTGAACATGATCTGTTTATGGTTACAGGGTGTGATATGTTACCCAATTTCCTGAACTTCATCTGTTTATGGTTTCAGGGTGTGATATGTTACCCAATTTCCTGAACATGATCTGTTTATGGTTACAGGGTGTGATATGTTACCAATTTCCTGAACATGATCTGTTTATGGTTACAGGGTGTGATATGCTACCCAATTTCCTGATCATGATCTGTTTATGGTTACAGGGTGTGATATGTTACCCAATTTCCCGAACTTCATCTGTTTATGGTTACAGGGTGTGATATGTTACCCAATTTCCTGAACTTCATCTGTTTATGGTTACAGGGTCTGATATGTTACCCAATTTCCTGAACATGATCTGTTTATGGTTACATGGTGTGATATGTTACCCAATATCCTGAACATGATCTGTTTATGGTTACAGGGTGTGATATGTTACCCAATTTCCTGAACATGATCTGTTTATGGTTACAGGGTGTGATATGTTACCCAATTTCCTGAACTTCATCTGTTGATGGTTACAGGGGGTGATATGTTCCCCAATTTCCTGAACTTCATCTGTTTATGGTTACAGGGGGTGATATGTTACCCAATTTCCTGAACTTCATCTGTTTATGGTTACAGGGGGTGATATGCTACCCAATTTCCTAAACTTCATCTGTTTATGGTTACAGGGGGTGATATGTTACCCAATTTCCTGAACTTCATCTGTTTATGGTTACAGGGTGTGATATGTTACCAAATTTCCTGAACTTCATCTGTTTATGGTTACAGGGTGTGATATGTTACCCAATTTCCTGAACTTCATCTGTTTATGGTTACAGGGTGTGATATGTTACCCAATTTCCTGAACTTCATCTGTTTATGGTTACATGGGGTGATATGTTACCCAATTTCCTGAACTTCTTCTGTTTATGGTTACAGGGGGTGATATGCTACCCAATTTCCTGAACTTCATCTGTTTATGGTTACATGGGGTGATATGTTACCCAATTTCCTGAACTTCATCTGTTTATGGTTACAGGGGGTGATATGCTACCCAATTTCCTGAACTTCATCTGTTTATGGTTACATGGGGTGATATGTTACCCAATTTCCCGAACTTCATCTGTTTATGGTTACAGGGGGTGATATGATACCCAATTTCCCGAACTTCATCTGTTTATGGTTACAGGGGGTGATATGATACCCAATTTCCTGAACTTCATCTGTTTATGGTTACATGGGGTGATATGTTACCCAATTTCCTGAACTTCATCTGTTTACTGTTGTGAATCAGTTGAAATTTCATGAATTATCATCATTTGGTAAAAACTTATTGAAGATTAATTGATTAATAAGGCTGCCAATGAAGAATAAATGTATAAACACTGTCTTATTAAAGACCCAATATATGTAACTTTTGGCAAAACTTGAAAATCAAGCCTAATAACTTTTTATATGCATAGATTTAGTTAAGATTAACTGATATCAGCAAGATTCAAGATGAATTCTTACGCGTTGACCGGTACAGCAGCAGTTGAAAATCAGTATTTGTAAACACGCATCCTTTTTTAACTGTCTTTTATTTTTGGTTTGTTGTTGAAGTGGGCCCCACCTGAATTTTTTCAATATTTTGGAATTTTCTGTCAAGAGTTTCTTGTTAGTTACCGCTCAGGTTTACTTCGTTTTAGGCTTATTTTTGCATTGTTATCAACTGGATTTTTTTCAGAATTTTTCAGAATCACAAAAAATTTCCTTAAGTTACGTATATTGGGCCTTTAAACAAATATGCAGATGCAATTTCTTACAAGATCCATTTTCTCCTTTACTCTGTGATGGTTATGTGCTCATATCTTTATATTCAGTAGATCTGGCTTTAAAAATATGATTAAAAGAGAATGGTCACTAAAGGAGATATTGTACGATAATTATATGATATAGTGTTCAAAAAAATATGCTAGGGGTAGATAACTCCACAAAGGCAGGGATGCATTAACTTTGAAAGCAGGGTGTCGAGCTGACACTTTTTCAATGATTCAACGGTAAAATCTTCCATTTTTAAGGCTATAAAACATTTCTTCCTCCAAAAATAAGGGAGGGGGGGTTCTGACCCCTCTGGATCTGCTAGTGCCACAGAACAGGGTCAAGTCGATCATGAAATCAGTGACAATTTTCATGATTAATTGGTCAGTTGCTTCAAATGAGGAATGTTCGAGTAATTCAGTTAATAAGAACACAACTACTGTTAACTTAAATCACTTTTTATTCATCCTGTGTTTTTATCAGTAATCTGTTTGTCAGGTGTGTTAGCAACGTGTTGAGTGCATGTTGTGCAAGTTTTATGTGAAAAGGGACATGTTTGCATGTTTATTACAAATGTAGGTGCCTATGAAAAAGGTAGAGTTAACTGCTAGGTTGGACGCATCACATATTGGACAGAAGAACTGTCTGAAAGTCTTACGGGACTCGAAAGGTAAAGCGTACTGATATATATACATTAAAGGAATCAGGCAGGCCCCGGTTTCATCAACGTTCCTTAATTTAAGGAAATTTCTTAACTTAAAATTTTCATAGGAAAGCGTTACAGAATTTAAGGAAAGTTCCTTAACTAAGGATTTTCTTCTTAATTTCTGTAATGCTTTCCTACGGAGATTTTTAAGTTAAGAAGTTTCCTTAAGTTGAGGTACGTTGATGAAAGCAGAGCCAGAAGTATTTATAATATTCATGTATTCTTATATTTTAACATTGTATTTAAAGCGTACTTTGTAAAAGGTGCAAGATATTACAATTCATTACTAAATATCCATCTCATTGTCAGTTGTACTTTTATATGTAACTGGAAAATAAGATAAACAAGATAGAGGAATGACTGGCTTTGGAGTTGTTATTTTACCACATATCACATATCTTTGAACAGATATTGACAAAACATCCTTATTCACAATGATGATCATTGTAAATTTATGTGTTAATACATTATTGATATAAGCAAGAGGCCCATGTGTCTTAACCATCACTGTGTTTTGAAATTTAGGCAACATTTCATTTTCAACATATAGTTACGTAGCCTCTTAGGTTGGGTTCATTGGAGGCAGATTCATAATACATCTATACATAACCAAATCCTGACAACATTTATATTTTAACACATGTCTTGCCTATTAATGGAGGCCACTTTCTCAAAACAGGAAAGGGAAGCTGCCATCATAACACCCTTTTATCTATGAAAAGTATTTTATTAAAAGACAAGAGGCACAATGGGCCTGAATCACTTGCTTGCACATCTTCAGCAAACTTGAAAGCCAACTTCCAACACATATATATGCTATCACACAATACAATAAGAAAGAGCCTATTCGTCATTATGAGATTAAAATTTGTAACATAATTATTTGAACCCTGTGACCTTCAAAGTGTTCAAAGTTATTCTTTCGAACAAACTAGGAGCCTTCAACTGAGAACCATGCAAGCCCAATGTCAATACCCTGGGCCTTTTGGTTAATGAGAAGAAGTTGTTGGAATACTTCCGACACATTTGAACCCTGTGACATTGAAAGTAGGTCAAGTTCATTCATTTAAACAAACTAGCCCTTCGTCCAAGCACGCTATGGATTCAGAAGTCATTTGAACATTAGTTATTCATTTAACCCTGCGAACTTAAAAGTAAAGCAAGGTCATTTATTTGGACAAACTTGGTAGCCATTTAAACCAGCATCCAACAGGCCCACTTTCAGTACCCTTGATCTTTTAGCTATTGAAAAAGAAGTTGTTTGAAGATTTCTAACATAATTGACCTCTATGACCTAGAAAGTGAGTCCAGGTCATTTCATTTATTGTCAGGTCACATATTTGACCCCTTTGTCATTGAAAGTGGGTCAAGGTCATTCATTTGAACAAACTATTTAGTCATTTATCACAGGATGTTACTGGCTCAATATCATGACCCTGAGCCTTTTCGTTATTGAGAAGAAGTTGTTGAATTGATTTAAATAACACATGTGATCCCTGTGAACTTGAAAGTACATCAAGGTCTTTTCATGTAAACAAAATTTGTATCCATAATTCTAGCATCATACTAGGCAAATACCTTGAGTCTGTACGTTTTGGTTCAAGAGAGGAAGTAATTTGAGCCAATTGGCTTTATACGTCTCTGGCCAAGGTCATTCATTTGAACAAACTTGGTAGTCCTTCATACACGATTCAAAGTATTTTCTGAACGTCATCGAATCAAAATTAATCGGACATTGATGTCAGCATAGTCCGAATGGTTCTGACTCTCGCACCCGTCAGTCGTCAAACTTTTTAGCGGGTCAGAGAGTCAGAACACTTAACCCTTCTGACTAATGTCAGCAGTGTGAACTCCGAAAGGCTATCGCTCAAACCGGTCCGACTAGTGGACCATTACATATATTAATTATGTACAAGAGATCATATGAATTGCTTAAAGAGATTAACAGCAAATTATGGTAGTCAAGTTTCTCGCCTGGTCTTATTTTGGTGGTCATAGATCAAGGTTAAAGGGTCGATGCTCATACTTGACCATTTTGCAGGCATGGGAGTTATATCTTTGTGAGTCCCCTCTCTCTCTCTTTGTTTATATTGTTTTGTATTAATTTTTTAGTTTCTATATTCACTGTCTACAAGAGAAAGATTATGTAGAATTCTCACTTTTGGTTTGGGAGATTATCCAGGTTTCAGATCCGTTCTTTTCCGGATTTCATTCGTTTTTCAATGGTTCATTTGTTAGCATAAATAATTTAAACAACTCCCCTGAAATGGATCTTCGACGTCAATCAAGTGGTGAGGTTTTTCACGGCTAATCAGTTTCTCTAAAATCTTTTTGCAATCTCGAGCATGCGCATATATACCTCGCTGCTGTTGAAACAGACGACAGACATTTTGAAAAGCTTGGAACAGTTGAAATTTGAATGATGAAAAGGACTATTTGAAGACAAGAAAGAAGAAGAAGAAAAAACACAAAGGAAAGTACATATATGCTTTATGTATAGTTCCTTCAAACTGTTGAGTTATTTTCATAACAATATAATTGATAGGTCAGAAGAGTTGCAAATATCTTTTTTTTTAAATAATTAACGCTTTATTAAACGCTTTAATTTATATTGGGCAACATATGACCGTTAGTGTAAGGAAAAACAAGACGGGGGGGGGGGGTGTGGGCTTTGAATAGCTGTTTCCGTACGACTTCAGAAACTTGTACAAAACGCGCCAATATCTTAAATTTTCGGTAACCAGTTTGTTTTTGACTGCAATGGTGGTCGTCTGCTACAATAGGGATACTGGTCTTGTGATAAGACTATACTGGAACGTTATATATATAATTAACAGTTCCACTCCCGGCATGTTACTGTCTTGGCCTAGGACCCCTCCGCTATGAGGTTCACTTTTTGTCAGTTTCCAGTAGCGAGTTGAAAAGTGCGAGTTGCAAAAGTGCGAGTTGGAAAGCAACTTTTCAACTCGCAACTCGCACTTTCCAACTCGCACTTTCCAACTCGCAACTCGACAAGAAGTAGCGAGTTGAAAAGTGCGAGTTGCGAGTTGAAAAGTGCGAGTTGCTTTCCAACTCGCACTTTTGCAACTCGCACTTTCCAACTCGCAACTCGACAAGAAGAAACCCTCCTCCGCTATTCACTTCTTTAATGGCGGCAGGCAGTGCAATGTACTTACAAGTGCAATGCACTTACACAATGCGCTTGAAATTAATATTGTGTATAAATTGACGTAGAGATATATATCATATAATACTTTATAGGGTCGTATATTAATAAAGCTATATATTTTGTAAGAATTGGATTTCTTGTTGTTGAATTTAAAACTTTGGAACCCTTGTTTCCGTACGTTTTCACAAGACTTATGTCCCGCCAATATCCAACATGTCCGATAATATTGGAATTTGACTCCAATGGTGGTCGTCTGCAACAATAGGGATAAGACTGTACTGGAACAATTCTCAACATGTGTACTGTTTTGTTTCGTCTTTCACTCTCTCTGACGTCGATCGTAGCTTCACGCAACATGTTTGGTTTAGGTATTGGGGGGGGGGGGGGGGGGTTGTATAGGCGAATATTCAGTGCAAAGTGTTTTACCTAGAGGAAGATGATTTTATTCATTGGTGAATATTCAGTTCAATGTATTTTTCCTGATTTTTCATTGCATTGGTGTTTACCCCGGTTTTGGGTTAACAATATAATTATATTATACATATAGGCGAAATTCAGTGCGATGTGATTTACCTGGAGAAGATATTATGCGAAGTAGGGAGGAGGGAAAGGGTAACTATATAGGCGACCATGCAATGCTATTCACTTTACCTGCAGTGGGACAGCCAGGGAATTTTGACTTCGTATTGTTTTCAGTGGCACTTTTCTGAAATTGTATCTATAATCGTTTCCATTTCAAAGCAACATTTGAAGGCAGGAATATCGGACACATTTTTCTATTAAGATAAAGTCCCCCTTCGTTATGTTATGTATGGAGTAGTTTTTAATTTACTTGAAAAAGTACCAATGATATATTATGATGTAAAAAGGGGGGGGGGAGAATACCAAAGCGTTAACAAAACCATAATTCGAACTCAAAATCGATTAAACTATAGGGAAAATATGAACAAAGGAAATATTTTCGTGGATACCCTGTAAAGGTACAACAGAATAAGACCAGGTGTTCAGGAAGAGTAAGCGTCTTCTGTTTCATCGACGACACCCGCCATGTAAATCTTGGTCACATCCAAATAATCACCAAGTCCTCGAAATGAGAACCGAGTCATTATTGTCAACCGCAACAAGGGAGCACACTAATGAGCATACTCAAAAATATATCACATAGCATAAGTAACATTAGTAATATCACATAACATAGGCGGATCCTGAGCACCTAGGGATTCCCTAAAAATTTCCGAATGACCATTTTTTGCAAGAATTAAAAAATAAGAAGAGATAGCATTGCAAAGCATATTATTGAGCACAAATGTATATATATTTATAAATAAAATCGGGGCTACGCCCTATATAAGACTTATATAGTTTATAATACTAATATTTTTTATTGATTGAATGTAAAATATGATATACGTCTGACAATTAACTACCCCTTCCCCACCTCTTCAATGTTTCTTATTCCTCACAATTTGGCTGATATCGATCACAAGATGACATACCAGGGAAAACTTTTGCCAATAACCTGTTTTCTCAAAAACGCTTATCGAAATCAGAATGCATTTTGTCTAGTTACCTTAAAAAATACCCCCTTTAACTTGAATACACCATTTCAATCTTAGAATTCTTTTTTGACACAATTTCCATACTCCTCTTTGGGTAAACTAATCAGAAACTGGTAAACTGCAGAATCCAGCTCACTTCTGGGCCTATAGACCCTTCTCAAAAATGCTCCTATCTCCTCCAGATATCTGTTGTTGTTGTTTTTTTATTTCGGTATGAGGAAAACATCACACGGGGCAAGGTCTGGGTTTATGGAGGGTGTGGTATTATATTGACTTTTCCGGCTAAAAACAATTGGGACTACAGTTGCTGATTTGTGGGCTGGGACATTGTCATGTAACTATTGGACATATACCTGTTTTAGACGAAACGAACTATTCTAACCGAATTTTGTCCGTCGTCGTGCGGTGTGCGTCGTGCGTCCGTAAACAATTAACATTTTCAACTTCTTCTCAAAAACACCTGAACTAATTTGAATGAATAATTATATGGGGCCTGGCGGAGGAGCCAAAAAAGTTAAAATTTCAAAAATCCTCTTCTCCAGACCAAGATATGCTGGAATCAAATGCTCTTCAACAATGGAAGGTCTTAAGGTACTTTATTTAAAATTTGAATTTCAGCCCATCCCCTCCCGATTTCAGCCCCCCCCCCCCCCCGGACGGGGTGAAGTTTACTATAGCTTATATAGGAAAATGGATATATTTTATTCATTTTTAGTTGGTGATAATTGAAACTTGATTTTTTTTGGGATATTTTTAAGCTAAGGGATTTCCTTAAGTTAAGGAACGTTGATGAAACCGGGGCCGGGTGTGTAAAATCCTTATAATTATTGACGTTCAATATGGTAATTAACCGCTGATCTTGGTCTTCCTAAGTAAGGGACACCTTAGGCTAATTATAGTGACCAGAATGAAATTTAGTAAACCATCTATAAATTGTGGAAATGACATTCGTTTATCCCAATAACAGCACATATGTCATGTATATTTTTGACGCCCAATTCCAACTTCTAACCATTTTTCAGCACAGTGATATGGCAAGGAAACCGATTAGTGGATTTCAATGAAATGTATGCACACAATACAGCGATGACTGGTGAATCAGTTTTTACTAGTTTAATGCACGTAAATTATGCGATACTCGAGTATACAGTGCGTTTGCAAAAAAATAATTCGAGCACAACAAAGATGTAATTATAATGTTGGTGTGAACTCAATGTGGATGATAGGCCAAACAAAAAAGTTAATTCCAGAAAAAAATGCACGCCCCCTCTAACCCAAAATCCTGAATCCGCCTATGCATAAAGATACAGAATATTTCTCAATGAGACCAAGATGGCATATATAGTCTTCGTCAACCTGCATCTCTCTAATCCCTCAACTTCGCAAACCAAGGGTGTACAATACGCTACCCTCTTTTTCATCGTCTTGCACAAAATTTGTCAGAAATATTGCCATGAACAGTTTTTTGCAACCGACAGAATCACACCTTTGCTGGGGTTCATATGGGGACATGGCTAGAAAGTCTGTTAAACAAAACGTTGCATGTGTGGAAACCAGGATAGTAAAAGGTTGGGGTTTTTTTTCAAGAAAAGACATTTATTTTGATGTTTCTTCACTAAGTAATTTTTCCTAAAATTTCAATCAGAATAGCTGCCTGTTTATAACCGACCCCTCAAATACCCTCGTTTCCCGGCGTCAGTGGAAATCTGAGTACGTGTTTATAACTTTCGACCAATCAAAAAGTACTGGTCATATACTAGACCCGGCGAGCTGAAAGTTCGCGTCACTTTTTCCCGCGCAGTCAGCTATCATGGATTGACATCTGGGTAAGTCCAACAGATATTCATTACTATAGCAAAATATGACTTTATCATGCTGTGAAATTGATACTGTCATATAGGTTTAATCTCTGACTCAGTGAATTATGATATTGAATGTATTTTATGCATCTTTTGACGAATTAGTACTTTTATTGTGTGACCAATTATCATACACATGGAAATGATTTAAAAGCTTTCAATAACTGATAAAATGATCCTGGATTTATCAATATTGGAAATTGAGACGTAAAGCTCCTGTTAAACGTCCTTGAAGGCTGTCTTTTCAAATGATTACATGTTCTTTTTCAAGATTATTGTTGAAAATAAAATAGGCCTACCATTTGCTAATGTGAGTAGCTGCTCAGATCACAGGGACCTGCGAACTTGTACAGATAGGACTTAGGCTAAGGTATTCAGTAAATTTACATATAAAAGGGGTAAAAATCGAATCGACATATCTCCATTGTTATTAGTTCAAGATCACCTGTCAGAAGGGCAGTGATCGATGAGCCCGATGCCGTGGCGCAGCGTCCGCCGTCCGTCGGCCGTCCGTCAACCTATAAATCCCTTGCTTCTAGTCATGAGCCACATAACAGATTTTGACCAAATTTAGAAAACAAAAACCTTCGGGAAAGGGGATTCAATATTGTAGTAATGGTGGGTCGGGAACCCTTGGGACTTTCTTCATTTCTTAATATTGAACTCTTGATTAAGATGGTTGTGGAGGGGGTTGCACAGAGGCGTGGATTTCTTAAGTTGTGAACAGTTTTATTAGGGCTTAGGCCCCAACTGAGAAATAAATGTTATTCTTTCAAATCCTGTTTTCTGAAGCATTGGCATGATATTAATGTCCAAATTAAGTTTGAAGCATCCTTGAGTGAAGGGGATTTAATTTGTATAACTGGTTGGACTGGGCCAGAGGGGTGGGACTCAAAAAGGGGTAGTCAATTCTTTAAAATATAAGCCTATACTGAAGGATTGACAAGATATAGATATTGTCTAAATTGTGTAAGATCCCTCTTTAAAAAATACAGGGAACTGTCCATATTTAGTGCCGGAATCCTTTGGGTGATGGGGGTTCACTATTACATATGTACATAAATGGTGGGACTGACCTCAAGGGGGACATATGGGTGGGGCCCATTAGGGGAAATAAAGGATATTCTTTAAAATCCTTCTACTGAAAGAAAATGGGGTAACTGCCCTAGTTTAATGTAAAGAATCTTTAGGCAAAGGAGATCCAATTTTATAGACATTTCAGATACACAATGTAACAGGAAAGTGAACATATTTTGTATACTAGGGTGAAGGGGATTAAATTTTGTATTAATGGTTAGACAACCAGGGCCAGGGTGGGACATCAAAGGGAAAATTAAATATTTCAAAAACGCCTTCTCCAGTCTCCATGTACTACAGTATATTTCTCCGCATGATCTCTATAATAATTATATAGCTGTGTCCTTTTCATTTTCGCGATATTTTGACACTACATTTTGTATTTGTTTTAGAGTTTTTCCCCTTTTTGTAAATAAATTATATATATAGGCCTACTTGTGCCCTTTCACTTTTCATCCAATTTCAACAACATTTGTTAGAGTTATGCCCCTTTTTGTAAAAATTATGTTGACTGTATCTATTAATAACATCCTTATGAAATCTCTATCTTTATTATAACAAACGAGTTGATTTTATTGAAACTTCTCCTGAATGTTCAATATAATTATTATGTTTCAGCAATGCAGGTTCCAACCCTTTTATTGGAGTTACTATATATGCTTTTTGCGAAATTTCAGAGCCAAATGTTTCTATTTTAGTGACCCCAAGTTCAAAGTTATTTACTATATAAGCTACATTGTACCAGCATCTGCAGGGAGTATTACAGTAGTTAAATAACTGATACTATAAATTATCCTACAGATGTTGTCAGGTTTCAGTAGAATATATATATTTCTAATATATCATACTTTTGATGAGAATCACCCTTTGTGAAAGATGATAAGGCAGGGCTCCAAAAGGGTAATTAAAGGATATTATTTTGAAAATCTTCACCAGTCTCAGAAGTATATGTACTACAGCCTATTTCTTTGCATATATATATTAAAAGATCATCAGGGGCTCTGTTAAGGTTATAAATTTCAATACCCCTGCGGAGGGGGCAAAGTTTACCATAGCTTATATTTTGTCCATTTTCAGTAAGAAATTATTCCTACATTACTTGGTGATTATCACCAGACTCAATAGCAAAATAATGTATTTGAATTGTTTTTAAATCTCTTATCCTTTGGTGACAAGTTTTGTATTTCACTTTGTTTACATGTTAATTTCCTCATCAAATCTTGATACAGTGCATTCCTCTTTATATCATGTTGCATTTTTCAGACAAAAACATGATATTAACAGGAATGTGACATTAAGAGAAACATATATAGATAAAATTATTTCAATCAAAAATCATTTTGGGGGTTATTTTTTATTTTCTATGCAACATTTTGCACAAGTTGTATCTGATATCAATGAAAATGACACCATTTTCTTGATATTTTATGTGATTGGTTCAAAAAACATGATATAAAAAAGAATTCATCTCAAAATACATGCTATTAACCAAATAAAATTACATAGATTATATAGAGAGAAAAAATGGTGCTTGGGAAAACATGATATAAAGAGGAATGTGATATTAACTGGGTCAATATAAAGTGGAGTCCAATGTACTGAAATTAAGCTACCAGTACCTATGATATTACTCAGGTGACCCTTAATGGCCTTGGGCCTCTTGTTACTAGAGTTATAGCCCTTTGCAATTCTGATTTCTTTTCTTTGGCTTAATAATTGTTTCCCAGTTGTTTTTTCGGCCAAACTTCTGGTCCAATCCCCTTAAAAAAGTGCATTTTACCCATAGTATCTCTTTAAAAATTATCAATTTAACCTGTATTATATACTTTGTGATTTTGGTAAAATTTGGGAACCATTTCCACAATTTGGCTATAATTACAACATAATTGTTCTACTTCCTAGATTTAATTGCCGTAATTAGCACCCCTTCTCTATAATTGCACCCCCCCCCTCCACATGTTTTAACAAAACAAAACCCCCACACAGATATTGTTATATGACAATAACGCAATTACGAGAACTACCAATTTTGGTCACACTACATCACACCAATCTGATTAAAATACAGATCCTCACTATTATTATTGTGTGTACACACAATAGTAAAAGTAAGGAACTGTAATTTTATTAGATTGACATCACACTTAATTACTTTGAAAAAAAAATTTGTCATCCTATTAAGCACCACTTTTTTTAGGCGCTTGTGTGCTAATTACAGTGAATACGATAATTTATTCTTCACTCTCTCTTTACAGCGTTGTCCATGAGAACTGGAAGGGAAGCCCATTAGCGGTTCTGGTATGTATATAATTATACATTTTATCCCTCTTTAGGTTTCTACACGCAGATAACTTCACTTTTTACCAGATAAATAGCCATCTTTCAAATTTGAAAAGTTAATGATTGATGATAATACCATACTTAAATCTAATTAAAAGTCATTTTCAAATGTAATGACCACATATTAAGATTTTGTTCACATTTCAAGGGAGATAATCATGCATATATTTTCATTTGCAGGATGGACATTAGGCGCAGCCGACCTGTGACCAATGTCGCAAGCGAACTACCCCAGGCCGACAGGTAAATATGTTTGCTATTTATCAATTAAAGGCCCAATATACGTAACTTCAGGGAAATTTTCGTGATTCTGAAAAATTCTGAAAAAAAAAATCCAGTTGATAACCATGCAAAAATAAGCCTAAAACGATGTAAACCTGAGCGGTAACTAACAAGAAACTCTGGACAAAAAAATCCAAAGAATTGAAAATACTTCAGGTGGGGCCCACTTCAACAACAAACCGAAGGTAGAAGACGGTCTGAAATGGACGCGTGTTTACAAATCGCGTGTTTCAACTGCTGCTGTACCGGTAACCGCCAAAGAATTCATCTTGAATAATGCTGATATCAGTTAATCTTTACTAAATCTATGAACATAATAAGTTATTAGGCTATTATTTCGCTTCAAGTTTTGCCAAAAGTTACGTATATTGGGCCTTTAACATTGCTATGCTTGATAAACTAAAGATACATGTATCATGTCTGGGATAATTTCAATCCTGTTTCCCTGATCATGTTGGAGTTGTATACCACAATTATTAACAAAATGAATACAATTTGGGCTTGCTATGCGTTCCCTCTTTTTTCAATGGATCTTTTTAAAATTTTGTGCGAATAGCCAGTAAAATATGGAGATGTGCCCCCCCCTGAAGTAACTTTATATTCTAGATAATTTTACAGAGAGTTGTCCCCCTTCTTTTGTAAAAAATGATCAATTTTTTCCGGCTATTGATTCGTTCTTTATTCAATTGATCTTTTTAAAATTTTGTGGGAATAGCCAGTAAAATATGGAGATGTGTCCCCCCTGAAGTAACTTTATATTTTAGATAATTTTACAGAGAGTTGTCCCCCTTCATTTGTAAAAAATGAACACAATTTTTTCCGGCTATTGATTCGCTCTTTATTAAATGGATATTTTGAAAAGTTTGTGGGAATAGCCAGTAAAATATGGAGATGTGCCCTCTCAAGTTACTTTATATATTAGATAATTTTACATAGAGTTGTCCCCCTTCTTTTGTAAAAAATCAACACAATTTTGTCCCGCTATGTGTTCCCTCTGTTTTTAATGGATATTTTAAAAATTTTGTGGGAATAGCCAGTAAAATATGGAGATGTGCCCCCTCAAGTAACTTTATAATTAAGATAAATTTACAGAGAGTTGTCCCCCTTCTTTTGTAAAAAAATGAACACAATTTTGTCCTGCTATGCATTCACTTTTTTTTCAATGGATCTTTTTAAAATTTTGTGGGAATAGCCAGTAAAATATGGAGATGTGCCCCCTTAAGTCACTTTATATTTTAGATATTTATACAGAGAGTTATCCCCCTTCTTTTGTAAAAAATGAACACAATTTTGTCCAGCTATGCTTTTGCTCCTTTTTCAATGGATCGTTTTAAAATTTTGTGGGAATAACCAGTAAAATATGGAGATGTGTCCCCTCAAGTAACTTTACATTTTAGATAATTTCACAGAGAGTTGTCCCCCTTCTTTTGTAAAAAAACTGAACACAATTTTGTCCTGCTATGCATGCACTCATTTTTCAATGGATCTTTTTAAAATTTTGTGGGAATAGCCAGTAAAATATGGAGATGTGCCCCCTTAAGTCACTTTATATTTTAGATAATTTCACAGAGAGTTGATTTAAACATATTTTATTTGCCTTTAACAAACAAATGACAAGACAAAAAGGATCGGGCACAAGTTCTTATAACTTATTAAGCCCTCTCCTAACATAATTTACAATATACATCAGTTATAGCTGCTAATATACATTTCTAATGATTTTTGTATGTACATTAAAACCTCACTCTCTCAAACTCGTGGGGACCCAATCAATAGCTCGAGGAATAAACGGCACCCAAGCAATCCGAGGCTAGTTGAATATTGTATGAACTCGATTGGGACCAAACGAACTGTTCAACAAATGAGGGGCATTCGAGCCAACCGGGTTTGAGCAAGTGGGGTTCCACTGTATATTTACAGTATATATTTAAATCAATTAGAGTTAATACAATAGTTTGTTGACAGTTGTTTCCCACTACCTAGTTTCAAGAGCAGTTACCTGGTATTTTACCAACATATATTAAATTTTCGAACATAATTGTAATAGTATATTCATGATTAAAAACGGTTTGTGTCTTTGATGTATTTACAAACATAATTGAAAGTTTGTTTGTTTTGATCTATAGTTAAATCTTGATTTCCCCAAAGAAGAGTATTTATATCTGTTATCAGGATCTCTGGTAGATTAATGTTTCTCAGGTTTCTTGACAGGTCATTTCTTGCAGCCAAATACAATGGACATGAGTAAAGATAATGATGTACATTTTCTATATCTCCACATGAACAGTAAGGGTTATTAGTAAGGTTAACCCTGAAAAGGTCATTTTGTAAACTGCTACAATAGTTTCGCAACCTGGTGTGTAGAATTATAAGTTTTCTATCTCCAATTGTTAAGTATTTTTGGACAGTGATAACATCATGTTTAAGACTATTTTTAAATGCATCAAGAGAGTGAGTTAACTTTGAAGTGGGATGTAGGGAGTTCCATAGTGACACAGTTGAAGGTATAAAAGATTTTCTTAGTAATTCTGTTCTACATCGGGGGATAGTGAAATCTTCCTTATTACGGGTAGCATATGCAGATGTTTCAGAACGTACGTTTGGTAAGAGTTTAGACAAGTAATTTGGTGCCATATCATTCTTTATTTTGAAAAGGGTGGATAATTTATTTTGTTTTCGACGTTCAGATAGGAGTTCCCATCCAGTCTCGAAGTAAATTGACTCTCTTGATGCATATAACGGTAAGCCAGTTACTATTCGACCTGCTCGTAGCTGAACTTTCTCAAGTTTTTCTGAATCCTGATGGGAACACCCATCCCAGACTATCGAGGCATATTCTAACAGAGGTCGGATATATGTTTTGTACATAATTGATAAAGAATATCTGGAAACTACATACTTGAGTTTTTTTAACAATGATAGTTTGTTATAAGCCGACTTGGTGATACAATCGGTATGGTATGACCAGCTGCCATCGCCAGAGAAATTGAGACCTAAATGCTTATGGTGTTGGACAAAAGGCAAAGTAATATTTTGAAACTCAATATCAGGTAAAATATTATTACGTTTCTTAGAGAAAAAGATAGCATTTGTTTTTCCTGCATTAAACATCATTAACCATTTCTTTGACCAATTATCCAGAACAGACAAGTCATGATTTATAACAGTCTCAATTTCACCAGTGGTTTCAGATGATTTACTCAGTGATGTATCATCGGCAAATAGTCTACTTATACTTATCATATTTTCAGCAACATCATTCACATATATCAAGAATAAAAGAGGGCCCAGGACAGATCCTTGGGGCACACCTGCCGTTAACATTAATGGACTTGATTCGCTGGATCTGTGAACAACCTTCTGTTTCCTGTTTGACAAATAGCTTTTTAACCAATTTAAAATATTACCCTTTATACCATATTTTTCTAGTTTGTACAATAATCCCCGGTGCCAAACCCTGTCGAATGCTTTTGATAGATCACAAAATACAATACAACTGTTTTGTTGGCTGTCCAGAGCTGAGACAATACTATGATATATTTCTACTAATTGGAATATAGTTGAATGACCTGGCAAGAAACCTGATTGATATTTGTAGAATAAGTTGTTGGTATGCAAATAGTTATAAATATTCTTGAAAACTAAACGTTCAAACACCTTGCTAACACAACTAAGTAGAGATATTGGTCTATAATTTGATACCAAGCTAGGATTATCTTTTTTAAATAAAGGCACAACATTTGCTAATTTCCAAGTGCTTGGGAAGCTGTTTTCAGAAATAGATCTGTTAAAGAGAATACACAAAGGTTTGCTAACAGAAGAAGCTGTATATTTTAACATTCTATTGCTGATTAAATCTGGGCCAACAGCTTTATTTATGTCAAGGGTTTTTAAAATGTCTTCAACTTCAGACTGATCAATATGGATGTCTGTTAGTGAGAATGGTAATTGTGGAGGAGGATGTAATATGGTGTCTGGTTCTTCTAAAGTAGATACTGAAACAAAGAATCTATTTAATGCATTTACCTTGTCAGAATCAGAATATGAGGTTAATGTACTGCCATCAATATTTGTGGATTGTAATGGAGGAATATCTGATGACAATGATTTACGGGAAATTAACTGTTTGTACAATTTCCAGTAAAGTTTTTGATTGCTAATTGATGCCTTATTAATTTTTTCTTCTATATTATTATAAAAATTTGAGATAGCATGTTTTTTCATATTACAAACCTTGTTCCTTGCTGCTTTGTACTTGTTATATAGACTTACGTTTTTGGTAGCATGAGCTTTACGCCTTAATTTATCTCTAAGACGAATTTCAGAACAGAGAGTTGTCCCCCTTCTTTTGTAAAAAAACTGAACACAATTTTGTCCTGCTATGCATGCACTCATTTTTCAATGGATCTTTTTAAAATTTTGTGGGAATAGCCAGTAAAATATGGAGATGTGCCCCTTAAGTCACTTTATATTTTAGATATTTATACAGAGAGTTATCCCCCTTCTTTTGTAAAAAATGAACACAATTTTGTCCTGCTACATGTATGCTTTTGCTCTTTTTTCAATAGATCTTTTTAAAATTTTGTGGGAATAACCAGTAAAATATGGAGATGTGTCCCCTCAAGTAACTTTACATTTTAGATAATTTCACAGAGAGTTGTCCCCCTTCTTTTGTAAAAAAACTGAACACAATTTTGTCCTGCTATGCATGCACTCATTTTTCAATGGATCTTTTTAAAATTTTGTGGGAATAGCCAGTAAAATATGGAGATGTGCCCCCTTAAGTCACTTTATATTTTAGATATTTATACAGAGAGTTATCCCCCTTCTTTTGTAAAAAATGAACACAATTTTGTCCAGCTATGCTTTTGCTCCTTTTTCAATGGATCGTTTTAAAATTTTGTGGGAATAACCAGTAAAATATGGAGATGTGCCCCCTCAAGTAACTTTACATTTTGGATAATTTTATAGAGAGTTGTCCCTCTTCTTTTGTAAAAAATGAACACAATTTTGTCCCACTATGCATGCGCTTTTTTTTCAATGGATCTTTTTAAAATTTTGTGGGAATAGCCAGTAAAATATGGAGATGTGCCCCCTTAAGTAACTTTATATTTTAGATAATTTCACAGAGAGTTGTCCCCCTTCTTTTGTAAAAAAACTGAACACAATTTTGTCCTGCTATGCATGCACTCATTTTTCAATGGATCTTTTTAAAATTTTGTGGGAATAGCCAGTAAAATATGGAGATGTGCCCCCTTAAGTCGTTTTATATTTTAGATATTTATACAGAGAGTTATCCCCCTTATTTTGTAAAAAATGAACACAATTTTGTCCAGCTATGCTTTTGCTCCTTTTTCAATGGATCTTTTTAAAATTTTGTGGGAATAACCAGTAAAATATGGAGATGTGTCCCCTCAAGTAACTTAACATTTTAGATAATTTTACAGAGAGTTGTCCCCCTTCTTTTGTGAAAAATGAACACAATTTTGTCCTGCTATGCATGCGCTTCTTTTTCTAATGGATTTTTTTTTATAAAAAATAGGAAATAGCGAGTACAACATATGGATCCGATCTGTACCCCCTAAAATGACTGAACATTTTCTATCCTTAACAAAGAGTTAACCCTCCCCCCCTTAAAATGAACATAGTTTCGTCTGGCTATGCAACATATTTCCTTTGTGGAAATGGTTAGGCCAATATGGAGTTATGTCCTTAGATGTAAAATTGTAGTTATCCACCTTTTAGTTATTTTATCATCTATTTTATTTCATGGGGGTGCAGGGGGGGGGGGGATGGGTTTTAGTCCGCCATTCTCGCCACAGTTCTAGTTACAAAAAGGTGTGGTCTTAATTTTACCATCTTAAAATGCTAAAAGAATCCTTCACTTTCATGAAGATGTGATATGAAAGAATCTCACCCCTGGGGGGTGGGGGGGGGGATTCTAAAGCTACCATGATGAAGCTTTGCCAAGTGTTGGTCAGCATAGGATCTTTCCTTGAGGGTTGAGATCCTCCTGACTTACTTCAATCATGATTATTTCTCGATGACCCTTTTAACCCTCAGAAATATATTTAATATTGATGTTTCATGAATGCAAGTCAATGCTGATGTGACATGATTGAATTTTGACTTGACATTGTACATGTATTGTTGCCATGACGTCATGGTATTGATGCTTTTATGACATCATACAATTGTTGAGTCCAAAGAGCATGTGAAGCTTGCCTTAACCCCAGGGTGAGATCAATAGAATCTATCACCTCCTCCCCATTTTGGATGAGATGGGGATCTCAACTGGAGAGTAAGCCTTATGTTTGGCAGTTTACCAGTTGTAAGAATCTTACCCAGAAGGTTGAGATCCCCCTGTCTCACTACCAATTAAGGTGGTGAATGATTATTTTTCTCTTACCCTGTTAATTCTCTTATATAATTATCTGATTTTGACGTTACATCAATGCAAGACAATGTTGATGTGATGTCATTGTAATGTTGCCGTGACGTCATGGCATTGTTGCTATGATATCAAACAATTGTTGAGAATGTGCACTAAGCATGTATAGCTAATGTCTCAACCCTTGTGTGAGATAATATACAGTTTGAGTATGGGGTTTAGGGATATAGCAAGTTTCTAGTTTCCCATGACCAGGTCTATTTCCCGAGGCGAAGCCTCAAAAATAGGCATGGTTGAGGGAAACCAGAAACTTGCTTTCCCTCAATCCCATACCTTAACTGTTTTAATATACTGATACAAACATAGGTGGCACGTTCTGTGACAAGCTCTGCAACATCTCTCGCCCGATTGGCTTGGCGGAAACAAAAGAGTGCAGGTGTGTTTTAATTCTCAGACTAAAGCACAGGACTAAAACACAGCTAAGCGAAGTCGAGACAAAAGTGGGGATATACCAATTTAATGCAATTAACTTTCATATAGAGTAAATAAAGTAGATGTATATTAAGAAAATCTCACAATGGTAAAATTGCGGTTATATTCTTGTCCAGGGTAAGAGAATAACGGAATCTCTTACCTCCTTGTTGTGAATGGGGAAATCCCCCCCTCCCCAATGCAATACACAATGTATAACACAATGTTACTATGTAGAGAAAAAATTAAAAGCATAGCTTTCATTTTCATTGTTATGATATGTAAGAAAATGTTTGGTTTTAATAATGATACTTGATTGGATTATCTCCCGTGTATTTTGGTTAAATAATTTATTGGGTATAAATTTGACTAAATCAGATGAAATATCAAAACAAACTGTTGTACAACATTCCGTGAACGGATGTATTACTCATTCATTGACTAAAATTTTTTTTTTTTAAGTTTGTTAGGCAGTACTATATGACTTAAAGAAGAAACTAACTGTCAAATATGACAGAATTAATATTTATTTGAAAATCCTTATTTTTGCATCTGAAAATGATGATGATATAAAAAATTAAGAAACTAAAACTGATTAGATACAGCATAGTTAAGTATTACACTACTTTCACTTGGTACTCATAGGCAATATGAATTCCAACTGAACAAAGGCAAATTCAATGAAGTGCTTTATAAGAATGCCAACTAAAAGCAGTTCAATACTTATTGTCACCATTTTTAAAATCTGTTCATCTAAAAAATAATTCAATTTCTCTTTTCATTTCCAAGCCTTTACCTCAAATAATGTATCTGTCATGTGTATGTTTGTTTGTCACAATGTGTAGAACAGCCATCGGCAGGGGATGGTCAGTAGTACCCACGTAACAATAACAGTGTCATTTTAATGATGACGTCAATAATCTATCAAGGGCATTCATTGCCTTATCAATGCCAACTGAATTTGGTAGAGTTATATTATGGCAATGCCATACAATGGTAAATATAGACATACGAACACAAATTAAAACAAAAAGTAAATTATTGATGATTTATTTTTTGGTCCAAAACATCCACTTCCTGTCGTGACACGCTTTCATTAAAACCATGATGAAACACTGGTGTCAACATTTGTTTACAAATATTGATATTGGTAGAGCCACTTTTCTGTCCTTCTGAAATATCATTGATTTGTAAGAGATAGAACTACAGCAAGCTGTTTGGATTTTTATCCATTAAATACAAATGTCTCAAAATATTAAAGTTATATCTCTATATATGGAAAATAAAGATGCTTCTATTACAGATATCTATTTGAAATAGAGATATCTCTAATCAAACACTAAATAAAAATATCTCTATCTAAACAAGAGATATCTTTATCTTTATTTGAATTCAAGATATCTGTATTTGAATTTAAGATTTACATTTCTTTGTAGAAAGAGACATCGGTTTTGAAATAGAGATATATCTAATTGAAATGCAGATATCTTTAATTCAAATGAGGATATTTCTAGATGTATTTTAAGTAGAGAAATCTGTAATTGTAAAACAGATATCTTAAGATATCTCTATTTGACTAGAAATAGAGATATCTGTACTTAATCACTAAATAGGAAAAATATTACTCCCTTTGTCTCGTTATTTTGCTCATGACAGAGGTTTAGTCGCATAAATGAAATAAAAATAGTGGGAAAAGTTTATTGATCCATAATTCTTTCATTCCTTTTTACCTCAATAACTGGTCATCAGTTCTTTCATTCCTTTTCCCAGCCCTGACCTAAATAACTGGCAATCTGTTCTTTCATTCCTTTTACCAGCCCTTACCTCAATAACTGGTCATCTGTTCTTTAATTCCTTTTCCCAGCCCTTACCTCAATAACTGGTCATCTGTTCTTTCGATAGTACTCTGTATAACCACAACAGTTCTCTCTCTTTCCTGCAGTACAGCTGCCATGACAGCCTCCTGCTGTCTGGCCACAGGCACTTGTTATGATCAGTTATCCCAGTCTTGCCGAGGGTTGACTACATAACGAATACTGTATAACATAGTTGATCCTCAGTAAGGCCTGGATTATTCATTTTACAATACCCTGTGCGACTGGTGCTAGATCGATGGCATTGTCATGTATGTGGATGTTGGGTAGCAATTATTTTTTTCTATTTTCAATGCTAAATCTTCAGATTGAAACACATATATAGATATCTGTATTTAAATTAAAGATATTTTTATTTAGAATAGAGATGTCTGTATTTGAAAAAGAGACATCTATATAAAGATATCTTTGTCCGTCCGTCCATCCGTCTGAAGACACAATTTTTTCCGGCTATGCATTCGCTCAGTTTTCAACAGATCTTTTAAAATTTGCATTTTCAACCCATTTTTCAGAAAGTATTCCCCTTTTTACATAGAGCTGTCCCCTTTTTATGTAAAAAATGACCACAGTTTTGTCCGGCTATGCATTCACTTCGTTTTCAACGGATCTTTTTAAAATTTTATGGGAATAGACAGTACAGTAAGTTAATGTGCCCCTGAAGTTAATTAACATTTTTGACCCTTTGCATTTTTTTACCCTTTTCAGAGAGTTATTCCCCTTATTGTAAATGAACACAATTTTGTCCGGCTATGCATTCCCTCAGTTTTCAACAGATCTTTTTAAAAAATTTTGGGAATAGACAGTACAGTATGAAGATGTGCCCCTCATTTTTTGTACATATAAGGGGCTGGGTATGAGTTGGCCCCCTGACGACAAGTCTAGTTTGATCTGTACCATATAAATACTGTTTTTGCATTCAGCTATAAGTTTTATCTGTTGTATTATAATTTTGAAAGATTTTTTCCACGACTTAGCTAATTTCACCCAATTGATACATTAATGATGATTTGGATTAATATTACATTATATATTAATATTACATATGGGCTGGGCGATCGGAAAATACGGCAAATCAGCAAAATGTTACAAAGAAAAACTTTTTATTACCATTTCATTTTTTCCAATTTATGTTAAACATATACCAAAATGATGCTATTAAATATGTTTTTGTTTTAACAGGACTGTCTTACTGCAAGTGGACAGACCCCTGGTCAGGTATAGATCTGGAAGGGTGATCTGAGCTCTAGTTGGACGATTTGGCGTCTGGAGTACTGAAGCTAAATAGATTTATGAAATTTCAGTTGTACTCTGCCCCCCTTTAACAAGGTTTTTAGCCCTGGCGAATAATCAATATTGAGGTGCAAGGATCCTTATGGTTATATGTAGGGATCCGATATCATGTACCCCTCCATGATAGTCCCATGAGGGGCATATAATCGTACTGATTTGAGTGCTTCAATATTGGTTGTTTCCGAGCTGGGGCTGAATTCGCTTGTTACTGGAGGGATGAGTGCAGCTGAAATGGAAATGAATCTATTTAGCATCAGTACTCCTTGCGTCGGAGAGTCCGATTAGGGTGAAGGTCATCTGATACAGAATATCTGACTGATGGGATAGGATGGCCTCCCAGCCTCCGGACGAGGGTAAATAATATAGATTTAAGTTATTTTATTTAAAACTTATTCCATGTTTGGAATAATAATTACTTTCATATGACTTATAATATGGAAAGTGTAATTTAGAATACAGTTACATTTTTAGCTTTTCAGTCACTTCCCCTCATCTGGATTAGTGTGATTCAACTTTTAACTAGAGTTATTGTCCATTACTGTTCTCATATCTTGGAATATGAAGTGAACATAATTATGACATCCAAAACTATGAAAAAATTATTAAATATATGTTGACCAGATGCTACATAATATTTCATTCCACGGAAGAACTGTATCGAGTTTATTGAGTATTAAATATCAAGTCTATTGTTTTGTGTTTTAGACCCGGAGGAGGCCGTCGTCCGTCCCGGCCAGGCCGTCGCCCTTCCCGGCCAGGAGACGGGAGGAGGAGGCCGTCGTCCATCCCGGCCAGGAGACGGGAGGAGGAGGAGGAGGCCGTCGTCCGTCCCGGCCAGGCCGTCGTCCATCCCGGCCAGGAGACGGGAGGAGGAGGAGGAGGCCGTCGTCCGTCCCGGCCAGGCCGTCGCCCTTCCCGGCCAGGAGACGGGAGGAGGAGGAGGCCGTCGTCCATCCCGGCCAGGCCGTCGCCCTTCCCGGCCAGGAGACGGGAGGAGGAGGAGGAGGCCGTCGTCCATCCCGGCCAGGCCGTCGCCCTTCCCGGCCAGGAGACGGGAGGAGGAGGAGGAGGAGGCCGTCGTCCATCCCGGCCAGGCCGTCGCCCTTCCCGGCCAGGAGACGGGAGGAGGAGGCCGTCGTCCATCCCGGCTAGGAGGAGAAGACCGTCGTCCTACCCGGTCTTCATCATATGCTCCCGGTCCGTTGGAGGTAATTGACATTCTTTATGTTTATTGCAAATCATTTCTTTCTCTTAAATGTTAATTGACCTTGCATGAATATAGCCAAAGTTATGAAATAAAAGATTACATTAAATTTGTAAATAATGTTCATTTCAGACCAATATTTCATCTTATCTATAATGCAATTGATTTCATAAGAGAGAGAATTTCATATTTACTTTATTTCTTTTCATGAAGGACACGGGGGCCGTGCCTGGAGGTGGCACCGAGACACTGCCGTGTCTCTTTGGTTTGACTTCCTTCACACTGAGGTAAGTAATATTATGTAAAAAAATGTGACAGTTGGAGCTGTGTTGGTGCTATGGTCCGTTCTTTGGCCAGTCTTTAAATAATTCTTAATATTAGTATTTCTTTTAGAACTGAAAGGATCTTTCTCAAGTTTCATATGTAGATTCCCCTTTGTCCTTAGCTGTACCTTGTTGATTTTTTGGAACTGATCAGAAAACTAAAATGGCTGATAGGCTGCCACCTTGGTTGGGTACAATGAAAGTATATTACCGCTATTTCTTGAGAATTGTATTGGATCGATCTTTCCCATTTTTTGTGTAGATTCCCTTTGAATCCTAGTTATGCCCCATCTCCCCCACCCCATGTGGTGCATAAGAGTGTTTTCATTTTTAGCCCACCATGCCCTGCGTCCATTGTCCGTCATCCATCATCGTCCTTAAACAATTCTTGTTATCGCTATTTCTTGAGGTACTGGGTGGAGCATTTTCAAATTTTATATGTAGGTTCCCGTTGGTGCCTGGTTGTGCATAGTCTGATTTTGGACAAAATTAATCTGAAACAAAATTACTGACAGTCGGCCATCTTGGATTTGTATGTAATAGCTTGTTATTGCTATTTCTTGAAGTACTGGATCATGGATCATTCTCAAATTTCATAAGTTATGTTTTCCTTGGCGTTAAGTAGACTAGTGCCCATTTGATTGTGGGACTGATTGAAAAAAATGGCTGACAGATGGCCATCTTGATTTTGAGAATGGAAATTTCTTATTTCATGTATAGGTGCTGCTAAGGTTCTTAGTTTGTTTTTGGGACTGATCAAAATGAAAAAAAAATACAGCTACCATCTTTTAATTAATAGTGATTTTTCTAAAGAGGAATTCTCAAATTTTATTGAATTAAAATTAAATACTCAATGTAAGAGAAAAGAAGGGAAAAGATCCAACAATTTAAGAACAAATAAAGATCGTCTAAGATGGGCACCAAGATCCCTCTGGGAACTCTAGATCTGGTTTGTTTGGTCATCTGATAGATTGGCTGTGCCCTCTGATTGGCTGAATTTTAAAATATTGGCAGATTTCGTTCAAAGGTATGTATGGGAACAATTAAATTATTGTAAAACTTACACGTAGTCCCTTGATGATTTCTCATACTTTTTTTTATTAAATGTCACCATTCTGACAAGTGTTCTTCGTCTTGTTTCAATAGAGCTTTCAAAGATTATATGATTTCAATTTTCAATAAAGTCAATTTCCTGTTTTAGCCGTAGCTAGTGTGGAGGCAGTCAAACAGGGCCACGCTCAAAGGCCCAGGGGTGTTGTCATAGTGGCAGGTCTATGAAGCACCATATAGCGGGGCATTCCGTAAGGCAAGGTGAGCAGTATTGAATATAATTTAATATAAGCTAGTTTAAAAAAAAATTATTATTTCTTTTTTTATTTCCACATATGAAACAAAACTACATTGTAATAATGTCTTTAAACTATTAAGATTTTTAATTATCACAATTATATATTTTTGCTTATTAGATTATGTCTTGTTCCATTCTGACGTCATAACCTGTATTTATAAAATGGATTTCATGCCAAATTGTATGTATCATTGTTAATTTCTCTTACAGTAAGATGTGTGATCCACGACTTTATTGGACTCATCTGAAGCATTAGTGCCTTGACCTGAAGGTAGGATTATTTATGAATATTGTGCAGAGTTTGGATGGAAAGATTGGTTCTCACTGACAAAAAAAAAGGCTTTTTGTTTTATTTTTACTGTCAAATAAACCTATATTTTTTCTAAATTATGTGTAATATGAAATTCAATAGATATATATGTTCTGGAAATAAATTTGTTTACTGCTAAATGTAGGGGCCTGAATAAAAAACTGGTATAGTGGTACAGTGGATCCCATTTAATATCACCCCTGTTAATATCACATTCCTCTTTATATCATGTTTTTCCCAAGCACCATCATAATGAAACATCTTCATATGTACATTGAAAAGCTTATTTTTAGTTATGGAGATCGGAAATGCACTAGATTTAGTGGAAAAACATGTTTCTTTTAATGTCACATTCCTGTTAATATCATGTTTTTGTCTGACAAATGGAACATGATATAAAGAGGAGTACACTGTATTATAATTCAGTCATGAAGATCCCACTGCAACCATTGTCTATAAATATTAATTAAATTAATCAGCATGAGAACCTTGACTTATTTTTAAGTCATTACTGGTAATTACAGATCATTTTTTATCAAATATGTGTATACCCCCTGCAATGAAGTTAAGTGGGTTGGGGGAGGGGTATAATATTGGAATCATGTTGTCTGTCCATCCGTCTGTCTGTTGACATATATATATATATATATAAACCTGTAAATGTCAATGAAACTAGCTACACAGGAGAGTTAGGGTCAAAGTTGGGAGGGTGTAAAATTCAAAATTTGTTGTGGAAGTTCTTATCAACTGGAAATTGTAATAACACATTATTGTTTTTTAGTTTCTGCTTAATAAGTAGAACATTATAAGAATCAAGTAGAAAAAAAATAGTGAAAAGTAGATAAAGTAGGTCAAGGTCACAGAAATATCATATTTCTGGACTTTGAAAAAAATTCAACGTTTAAGTTTACATAAGCTGTTTCTGACAAAGTATTAATAACCAAGTACTATACAGTAGAGCAACCAAATTCAGGTTATAGGATTATCGTGGGATGTTTATCTGAATACATTACACTCTTTACTAGTATTTCAACAATTTTTGTATTTTTGTGGTAAAAATCTCAAATTTCTGGACTTAAAAAAAAATTGTTTCCCACAAAGTATAAAATCTACTTCTAGAGAGGCCAAACCTGGGGTATACTGTGCATGTTGTATCATGGGATGAATACCTGAATGCTCGTTACTAGCACTTCAACTATTTTTATGATTTTGGGGTAAAAACCTCCAAATTCTGGACTTTGAAGAAAAATCAATGTTTCTCATAAAGTATGAAAGCTAGAGCAACCAAACTTGGATTATAGGTTTATTGTGGGATGTGTAAAATGCATATGATGATGACAAAGCAGGACAGGCGACACATTATTACGCGTAATTCTTGTTATAATTTAGCAGTGAGAACCAATCTTTATCAGAAAAATAGAAAATATTTTAGAAATATATAAGGAGTATATATGGGTATTTGTTAGTCATTCAGGTAACAGTTTTTGTTTTTTCCAAGTACGTACATTTCCAAATGTATATAAAAAAAATTATGACGGCAAATTCTTCAGAAGAAATTATACCAATGTGTAATTACTACACATTGTAAATAGGAATGTGTGTAATTACTACATACTGTATATAGAATTGTAGGTAATTACTACATACTGTATATAGGAATGCAGGCAATAACTACATACTGTATATATGAATGTGTGTAATTACTACACACTCTATATAGAATTGTTTGTAATTACTACATACTGTATATAGGAATGCATGCAATTACTACATACTGTATATGGGAATGTGTGTCATTATTACATACTGTATAGGAGTATGTGTAATTACTACATACTGTATATAGGAATGTGTGTAATTATCACATACAAATGTACTGTATATAGGAATATGTGTAATTACTACATACTGTATATAGGAATGTGTATATTACTACACACTGTATATAGGAATGTGTGTAATTACTAAATACTGTATATAGGAATGTGTGTAATTACTACATATTGTATATAGGAATGTGTGTAATTACTACATACTGTATAGGGGAATGTTTGTAATTACTACACACTGTATGTAAAAATGTGTGTAATTAATACACACTTTATGAAGAAAAGTGTGTTATAACTACATACTGTGTATATAGAAATGTGTGTAATTACTACACACTTTATGAAGGAATGTGTGTAATTACTTCACACTGTGTATAGGAATGTGTGTAATTACTACACACTGTATGTAAGAATGTGTGTAATTTTACTACACACTTTATGAAGGAATGTGTGTAATTACTACATACTGTGTATATGAATGTGTGGACAATGACAGAATACTTTGTCCTTGTTAATGATCTCGTACATCACTATATTAACGGAAAGAATTCAAAGAGTCCGTTGTTAAAGTCACTTGATATAGAGTTGAAATATAACTTTTTAATACCAAAGTTCACAATATAGAGTATTAAAGACAGATTGAGAAGTGAATAAGGTTACTAATATGTTTCAAGGTCACAGTTGCCAGTTTGTAATGCTTCAGAGGTCAGTGTCACTTAGACAGCTCTTGGGAATTGGTCGAACAGTATGATTAATTCAGCAACCAGCTATCATATATCTGGGTCCACTGTTGTTCAAAACTGGATTAGCTTAATTAGTGATTAGCACAATTTATTTATTATCCTGTAACTATGAAATGAAACCATAGATTTAGTTACAACTTTGCAGATATCAAATATCCAATTGTGTCAATTAACTTGCAAAATTGTAAAATTTTACCTTGTATATTAACAGAATTATTAAAGTTTGAAAAATGTCGTTAAATAGTGATTAAGCTAATCACCCTTTGAACAACTAGGCCCAGTACATTAGAGCCTGAGAAGACTGGTATATTGTTGAATGACCTTCAAATTGCCATTATATTTGTTACAAATATACATAATAATATTTATGAGTGTAAAAGCTGTATTAAAATCAGAAGATCAGCTTATTACTGAAATAAATGATTGTTTTGTAATTGGGTTTTTTTTGTTTTTGTTTTGTAGGTATTGTCCAATGGTTAGGACAATCACCTGGTCAGGTTCTTCGAATGCGTGGATTCTTCCTTTAGACGGATGACTTAGCAATGGATTTATGTGGAACTCAGCTGGTTTAGTCATTTCTCAGCTCCGAACTGTCCTTTTTTTGACAAATGTATTTAATTCCAAATACAGACATGAGTCTGGCATGAGTATGGCTTTACAGTACCATGATTGGTCCATCGGGTTTGCAGTCGGCCTGATGGGCCAATGGACTGACATGGTTCTGTACTGCTCTGTAAATCTTGTGCTGGGTGATTGTTTGTATCTGGACTTAAGTACTTTGTGAAAGAGGGGACAGAACTGGCTGGGGCATGAGTAAATCTTCTTGAGGCTTCATATATCTCCATTGCTGGGAACTCTGTTTATTGTGAAGATGATACAAGTTTGAAGAAATCTGGCCTCAGGGCGGAGAGCCTGGATCTAAAGACCCCAAAGTAAGTAAAGCTGTACTTTCCTTGACATTATGAAGAGAAGTGTAACAAAATTATACTGGAATTGTGTTTTTCGTCCTTAGACTAGTGTCCACACACAACAAGTTTAAACAAAACAACATAAATATACCAGTATGAATGATACTTTATTTGTACACAGCATAACTATTAAAAATAGTTATTTCCCTTTGTTTTTGGAGTTATGCCCTTTACTTGAAATCACTGCAGAAATTTAAATGATAAAGTGTATCTGAAACTCCTTTTGCATTGAGAGGATATAAACTGAATGTAAGATGGAGTCCAAAAGGAAACTTATTATAAACAGCTGTGGGCTGAATAGGGGTGACATATGTATCATAATAAATGTTTTAGACAAAGGAAATCCATGATCACTTGTGAATTGACTTGAAGGGTTGAGTTCCTATGGGGACAGAAAGGCCTATTATTAAATAAATAAATAGGTCAATCTTATTGGTAATAATATCATTAATGACTAATAATGTTTGAAGAATGTTACATTATTTAAGAGTGAGCTTAAGTTTTGCAAATATTTGCATATTTGTTGAAATTAGTATTCATGTACATTACAGGGAGATAGGTGGACTAGCTGTTAATTATTACAATGTAAACCCTTTTAAATTTATCATTTTGTCAACTCGCGAATCTCCACCAAATAAATATGACATTGCAATTTTACAAACAGATTTAAACACCATACAGCTATTGTAGAAGTGATGTCTTCAATAGAAAATTAAGCTATTTAAGGATATTTTTAAAGCACTTCTCAAATTTTATTCTTTTACCTTCATTTTTTTGCAGAACCAAAATCCAAATACAAAAACAATACAAATACGATGACCAACACCAGAAAGATGAAAACCACCACCACCAGAAAGACGAGAACCACCACCGCCACCACCAGAAAGACGAGTACCACCATCGCCACCACTAGAAAGATGAGAACCACCACCACCAGAAAGATGAGAACCACCACCACCACATCCAGAAAGATGAAAACCACCATAACCATCAGAAAGATCGATCGAAAAGAGAAGTAAGAAAAAGGTTTCTTACCATATTTACCTGTTTCTGTGACTTAAACTTGAGAAATTATCTCATTATGAAAACATTTAAAGTCATTGCAAAAAGAAATGCTTCATTTGAAATTTGATATTACAGATTTCAAGCATGAGAGAGTATTGTTTTCACTATTAACTGTTATTTTCAACAAATATTGATTTTATGTACATATGTATTGTATGTATTTCCTGGAAATGTTAAAAGTATTTAATCAATAACAGTAATCAACATATCACTACCAAAAACATAACAAAAATCTTTTGCTTGTATTTTGCAGGACCAAAGTCTAGGACTATTCAGAATGACCATCCCAGACCATGATGGACAAGCAATAAAATTCGTCAAAAAGTTGAAATATTTTCTTCTTGTTTTTAAAAATGAATGAAACAAAAATATAGTGACTGAATTGTCATATAAACTACAGACAACATGCATGATAAAAACTTACAAATCATACACAACTTACACAACTTAGTGTTACTAGTAAAGTCAAATATTATACAGTATAACTTGTCAAGACTGACCCTGTCTAATCTGAAATCCTGTCTATTGCGGCCTTACTGTTTGGTCTGGCACTTCCTTTTACTGATATCTTACCTCTACATACGGTCAAACAAATTTGGTCCCAGTTTAAACAGGTTATACTGTATATATCCAGCATCATTAGATGGTAAACTCTTCAAATTAACCTTTGTTCATCTGTAAAAATATATCAGTAAGTAATATTTTTGGGCTATTTCAACATCATAATTCACATGCTCGTCCACATCATCATTCACATACTCATTCAAATCATCACCATTCTGATTCTTATTCTCATCATACACATTATCCACATCTTCACCCTCATACACATCCTCTTCATCCTCATCATCTTCATCCACAACAACCTCATTATCCTCAATCACTACTCCACATCCTCCTCCTTCACATTATAAGCCTCTTCATCATCTGCATCCTCCTCCTTATTCACATCATCAGCATCCTCATTTACCAGATCCTACACATCCTCATCCACCCCTCATTCCCATCATCAACATCCTCGTCATTATTAACATCATTATCATCCATACCATCATTCTCATCCATACCATCCACATTATCAAAATAATCTTCCTCATCCACCTCTACATCATCCACCTCTACATCTTCCTCATTATCCACATCATCCACATGCTCATCCTCCACATCACCCACCTCCACATAATCCTCTACATCATCTACATTCTGATCCTTACCATTCTGATTCTTAATCATCGTCCATCCACATAATCACCCTCTTCCACATCATCGTCGTGCTGCTTATCCACATCTTCCTCATCAACATCATCCTCACCATTCTTATCCTCATCAACTTCATCATTTCATCTTCCCATCATTATCCTCTACATCCACATCCTTTTCCACATCATTCTTCATCCATCTCATTATCATCTGCATCCCACTTATCTGCATCTTTCATATCATCTTTATCCACATCAACATCATCTTCATCAAAAACCTCCATAACATCTGCATCGTCTTCATCTATATAATATTTTTCCTCATCCTCATCTTCCACACCCCCATCAAAATTCTCATCCTCATCGACATCATTCTCATCCACAACATCTGCATCACGCAAAACTTATCAACATCATCATCCAACCACATCATCATCTGCATCCACATCTTTATCCTCATTCTCCACTTATCAACATCCTCACTATTCTTATCCTCATCAACATTATACACATCATTTGCAGCCTACTTAACCACATAATCCTCATCCACATCAACTTTATCCTCATCCTCCACCTGATCCTCATCAATATTCTCTCCATCATCCACATCCTCCTCATCTTTACCATCATCTTTAACATCATCATCTCCATCCTCATCATCCTCTATTGCATCATATGCATCTTCCACATCTTCCTCCGCATATTCATCCTCATTGTCATCATCCACATCAGCAGGATTTTATCATCATTTTCCACCTAATTCTCATTATTTTCCTCACCAATTTCATCATCATTCACATCATTATCCTCCTCTACATCCTCATCAGTATACACATCCTTCTCCATCCACATCATCTGCATCCTGCTTATCCGCATCTTCATCTTCATAACTCTGATTATCATCCACACCATTTACATCATCCACATCATCTTCCTCCATTCACATTCTCATCCACATCTTTATCATCCCCCTAATTCTCATCATCCTCACAATTCTTATCCTCATCAACTGCATCACAATTTTCATCCTGCTTATCCATATCATCCACCTCATCCTCACCATTCTGATTATCATCCTCCTCAACATCACCATCCTCCTCCACATCCTCATCATTCTACACATCATCATCCTTATCTTGTTTATCAACTATCCTCATCCACATTTATCCTCATCCTCCACTTTATTCTCATCAACATCCTCACCGTCATCCACATCATTATCTTCATCCCCACCATCATCATCCGTCACATCATCTGCATCCTGCTTATTCGCATCATCAACATCCTCATCCTCACCATTCTTATCTTCATCCTGCTCTACATCCTCATCATTATAGTATCATCTTGGGCATCTTGCTTATCCACATTATCCCAGTCCACATCTTCAACCTTATTCTCATCAACATTCTCACCATCATCCACATCTTTATCATCATCCACATTCTGATCATCCAGATCATCATTTTCATCCTCATTCTCGTCCACTTCATCTTCTACATCATCAGTATCATCATCCTCTACATCATCATTATCATCATCCTCTACAACATTATCATCATCCTCTACATCATCATTATCATCATCCTCTACATCATCACAATCACCATCCTCTACATCATCATTATCATCATCCTCTACATCATCATTATCATCATCCACTACATCATCATTTTTACATCATCCTCTACATAATCGTTATCATCATCATTATCATAATCGTTTACATCATTATTATCATCATCCTCTACATCATCATCATCATCATCCTCTACGTCATCATTATCATAATCCTCTACATCATCATTATCATCATCCTCTACATCATCATTATCATCATCCTCTACATCATCGTTATCATCATCATTATCATAATCCTCTACATCATCATTATCATCATCCTCTACATAATCGTTATCATCATCCTCTACATCATCGTTATCATCATCATTATCATAATCCTCTACATCACCATCATCATCATCCTCAACGATTATGTAGATGATGATGATAATGTAATCATCATCATTATCATAATCCTCTACATCATCATTCTCATCATCCTCTACATAATTGTTATCATCACCCTCTATATCATCATCATCATCCTCTACATCATCATTATCATCATTCTCTATATCATCACCATCATCATCCTCTGCATCATCATCCTCTACATCATCATCCTCCTCTACATCATCATTATCATCCTCCTCTACATCATCATTATCACCATCCTCTACATCATCATTATCATCCTCTACATTATCATTATCATCATCTACATCATCCTCTACATCATCTATCATCATCCTCTACATCATCATTATCATCATCATCATCATCCACTTCATCATCATTATCATCATCCTCTACATCATCATAACCATCATCATCATCCTCTACATCATCATTATCATCATCCTCTACATCATCATTATCATCATCATCCACTTCATCATCATTATCATCATCCTCTACATCATCATTATCATCATCCTCTACATCATCATAACCATCATTATCATCCTCTACATCATCATCATCATCATCATCATCATCATCCACTTCATCATCATTATCATCATCCTCTACATCATCATTATCATCATCCTCTACATCACCATTATCATCATCCTCTACATCATCATTATCATCATCCTCTACATTATCAGTATCATCATCCTCTACATCACCGTTATCATCATCCTCTACATCATCATTATCCTCTACATCATCATAATTATCATCCACTACATCATCATTATTATCATCCTCAACATCATCATTATCATCATCATCATTATCATCATCCTCTACATCATCATTATCATCATCCTCTACATTATCATTATCATCATCCTCTACATCATCATTATTATCATCATCCTCTACATCATCATCATCATCATCATTATCATCATCATTATCATCATCCTCTACATTATCAGTATCATCATCCTCTACATCATCGTTATCATCATCCTCTACATCATCATTATCATCATCCTCTACATCATCATTATCATCATCCACTACATCATCATTTTTACATCATCCTCTACATAATCGTTATCATCATCATTATCATAATCGTTTACATCATTATTATCATCATCCTCTACATCATCATCATCATCATCCTCTACGTCATCATTATCATAATCCTCTACATCATCATTATCATCATCCTCTACATCATCATTATCATCATCCTCTACATCATCGTTATCATCATCATTATCATAATCCTCTACATCATCATTATCATCATCCTCTACATAATCGTTATCATCATCCTCTACATCATCGTTATCATCATCATTATCATAATCCTCTACATCACCATCATCATCATCCTCAACGATTATGTAGATGATGATGATAATGTAATCATCATCATTATCATAATCCTCTACATCATCATTCTCATCATCCTCTACATAATTGTTATCATCACCCTCTATATCATCATCATCATCCTCTACATCATCATTATCATCATTCTCTATATCATCACCATCATCATCCTCTGCATCATCATCCTCTACATCATCATCCTCCTCTACATCATCATTATCATCCTCCTCTACATCATCATTATCACCATCCTCTACATCATCATTATCATCCTCTACATTATCATTATCATCATCTACATCATCCTCTACATCATCTATCATCATCCTCTACATTATCTATTTTATCATCCTCTACATCATCATTATCATCATCCTCTACATCATCATAACCATCATCATCATCCTCTACATCATCATTATCATCATCCTCTACATCATCATTATCATCATCATCCACTTCATCATCATTATCATCATCCTCTACATCATCATTATCATCATCCTCTACATCATCATCATCATCATCATCATCCACTTCATCATCATTATCATCATCCTCTACATCATCATTATCATCATCCTCTACATCACCATTATCATCATCCTCTACATCATCATTATCATCATCCTCTACATTATCAGTATCATCATCCTCTACATCACCGTTATCATCATCCTCTACATCATCATTATCCTCTACATCATCATAATTATCATCCACTACATCATCATTATTATCATCCTCAACATCATCATTATCATCATCATCATTATCATCATCCTCTACATCATCATTATCATCATCCTCTACATTATCATTATCATCATCCTCTACATCATCATTATTATCATCATCCTCTACATCATCATCATCATCATCATTATCATCATCATTATCATCATCCTCTACATTATCAGTATCATCATCCTCTACATCATCGTTATCATCATCCTCTACATCATCATTATCCTCTACATCATCATTATTATCATCCACTACATCATCATTATTATCATCCTCAACATCATCATTATCATCATCATCATTATCATCATCCTCTACATTATCAGTATCATCATCCTCTACATCATCGTTATCATCATCCTCTACATCATCATTATCATCATCCTCTACATTATCATTATCATCATCCTCTACATCATCGTTATCATCATCCTCTACATTATCAGTATCATCATCCTCTACATCATCGTGATCATCATCCTCTACATCATCATTATCCTCTACATCATCATTATTATCATCCACTACATCATCATTATTATCATCATCCTCTACATTATCATTATCATCATCCTCTACATCATCGTTATCATCATCCTCTACATTATCAGTATCATCATCCTCTACATCATCGTGATCATCATCCTCTACATCATCATTATCCTCTACATCATCATTATTATCATCCACTACATCATCATTATTATCATCATCCTCTACATCATCATCATCATCATCATCATTATCATCATCCTCTACATCATCGTTATCATCATCATCTACATCATCATTATCATCATCCTCTACATCATCATAATCATCATCCTCTACATCATCATCATCATCTACGTCATCAATATCATCATCCTCTACATCATCATCTACATCATCATTATCATCATCCTCTACATCATCAATATTATCATCCTGTACATCATCATTATCATCATCCTCTACATCATCATTATCATCATCCTCTACATCATCATTATTATCATCATCCTCTACATCATCATCATTATCATCATCCTCTACATCATCATTATCATCATCCTCTACATTATCAGTATCATCATCCTCTACATCATCGTTATCATCATCCTCTACATCATCATTATCATCATCCTCTACATTATCAGTATCATCATCCTCTACATCATCGTTATCATCATCCTCTACATCATCATCATCATCTACGTCATCAATATCATCATCCTCTACATCATCCTCTACATCATCAATATTATCATCCTGTACATCATCATTATCATCATCCTCTACATCATCATTATCATCATCCTCTACATCATCATTATTATCATCATCCTCTACATCATCATCATTATCATCATCCTCTACATCATCATTATCATCATCCTCTACATTATTATTATACTCTACATCATCATTATTATCATCCTCAACATCATCATTATCATCATCATCATTATCATCATCATCATTATCATCATCCTCTACATCATCATTATCATCATCCTCTACATTATCAGTATCATCATCCTCTACATCATCATTATTATCATCATCCTCTACATCATCATCATCATCATCATTATCATCATCCTCTACATCATCATTATCATCATCCTCTACATTATCAGTATCATCATCCTCTACATCATCATAATCATCCTCTACATCATCAATATTATCATCCTCTTCATCATCATTATCATCATCCTGTACATCATCATTATCATCATCCTCTACATCATCATTATCATCATCCTCTACATCATCATTATTATCATCATCCTCTACATCATCATCATTATCATCATCCTCTATATCATCATTATCATCATCCTCTACATTATCAGTATCATCATCCTCTACATCATCTTTATCATAATCCTCTACATCATCATTATCCTCAACATCATCATTATACTCTACATCATCATTATTATCATCCACTACATCATCATTATCATCATCATTATTATCATCATCATCATTATCATCATCCTCTACATCATCATTATCATCATCCTCTACATTATCAGTATCATCATCCTCTACATCATCATTATTATCATCATCCTCTATATCATCATCATCATCATCATCATCATCATTATCATCATCCTCTACATCATCATTATCATCATCCTCTACATTATCAGTATCATCATCCTCTACATCATCGTTATCATCATCCTCTACATCATCATTATCCTCTACATCATCATTATTATCATCCACTACACCATCATTATCATTATCCTCTACATCATCATTATTATCATCCACTACATCATCATTATTATCATCCTCAACATCATCATTATCATCATCATCATTATCATCCTCTACATCATCATTATCATCATCCTCTACATTATCAGTATCATCATCCTCTACATCATCATTATTATCATCCACTACATCATCATTATTATTATCCTCTACATCATCATTATTATTATCCTCTACATCATCATTATCATCATCCTCTACATTATCAGTATCATCATCCTCTACATCATCGTTATCATCATCCTCTACATCATCATTATCCTCTACATCATCATTATTATCATCCACTACATCATCATTATTATCATCCTCAACATCATCATTATCATCATCATCATTATCATCCTCTACATCATCATTATCATCATCCTCTACATTATCAGTATCATCATCCTCTACATCATCATTATAATCATCCTCAACATCATCATTATCATTATCCTCTATATCACCATTATCAAATTATCCTCATCCTGTTTATCCACATCAATATTTTCATCCTGACCATTCTGATTAGCATCTAACTCAACATGATCATCCTCATCCACACCATTTTTATCCACATTCTCATCTTCCAAATCATTACCCTCCTCTACATCTTCATTATTTTGCACATCCTTCTTCATCTATCTCATCTGAATCCTGCTTATCTGCATCCTTCACATCTTCATCATCCACCTTATTTTCATCGTCTACATTCTCACCATCCACATCATCAAGATATTCATCCTCACAACTCTAATTAACATCCTCCATCCACATCATCATCCGCATCCTGATTATCTGCATCATCCATGTCAACATCATCCCCATCAACATCTTTATCCACCTCATCATCCACATCCTAATCATACTCCTACATTCACATCACCAACATCTGCATCCGGCTTATCCGCATCATCCGCATCCTCAACACCCTCCTGATCAACATCCTCAGCATATACATTATATTCTCATCAACATTATCCTCATTCTCATCCACATAATCACCCTCCTCTACATCATCCGCATCCTGCTTATCCACATCTTCCTCCTCCACATCCTCATTCACATTATCATCCACATCATTATCATTCAATACCGTAGGCCAGAATCGATGTAAATCTTTGTTTCCCCGAATAGAAGTTTATTCAGAGATTTCGACCAATCATAATGATCGTTTCTCGTGACAGTCTGTCAGATGATTTACCGTAACCACGATCAGTATATTTCTGTAGGTACAATAATGTATAACGCCGATGTCAATCTTGTATAGCAGAAAACTTATATTTTAATCACAATTGACCCAATTATAACACAATTGACAGGTTTTATTGATAGGCGGTGCTACAAATTAAACGGGAGACCCCGTCTGGATGTCCCGGCTGGATGTAGTCAAGGATGAAACTGTCGATATGATTAGCTACTATTTTAGTATGAAAACGAGAGTTTCCATCGATTCTAGCCCACAGTATGCAAACGTCAGAGAAGTGTACCGTGGGTTTCCGATGATGCACTTTCCATACTATGTGGGAGAAGAAATTCCTCCTGAGACTTGTTTTGGCTCGAAAAAGCACAAGAAAAGATATGCTACTCCCATGCATAAAATATCTACCAAGTATATATCTTGAATAAACTTAAAACAGTAGAATATGGTGTTGTCTTATTATGAAAATAACTCTAGCCTGCCACTCCATAACTAGGTGAAAGTTTGCGTTGTTGAGTTCAGTTGTTCTGGAAAGTTGTTTCTCAGGAAAGACCTGTGCTCACTCTAGTCTGAAAAATGTTTTAGCAAAAATCACTAAAGACCACTTTTCTCTTTTAGCAAATAAGAATTTCCTTTCGTAACTTTTACTAATTGGTAGAGTCAAAATTCAAGTTTTAATATTAATAAAAGTTCTGATGTATTTAACATACCATTCATGGTATTGGATCAATTCTTATTATACATTTATAGGGAGTCAGCGTTTATGAAAATGGTTTATTCAACACAAATTCCATTACCAAAAGTAGCTAAAGGCATATTTTCTCTTTTACTGTCAACTTCGCAAGCCAAGGGTGTACAATACGCTACTCTCCTTTTTGAAAAGGCGTATTGTACGCCCTTGGCTTGCGAAGTTGCTAATCCCTGTGCCGTAAGTTTGTTCGTCAGCAGCTGACATCCATTACGGAAATCTCGATATTCAGAGCAAGCCTTAGAATAACGAATCAACTGCGACATGTAGCACCATAGGATGGAGAAGCGGGGATGTTACTCTCAAGAAAGGGAAAGATCACGATAGTAAAATCGAAATCGTCACGTGTAATATACAACTTAGTAGTAAGCTGCCCATGTCGGTTATAGTTTAAGTTAAGATCGAGATCGGGAACTGGTGCAGGAGAGTCTGTTGTGTCTTCTATCTCAAGTTCAGTAGATTATATACGATCGACTAGGTCAGCAAACGTCTTATTGTTTATAGACAACACATCGTCGATATACCTGAAAATGAAATTGAAAGATTTGGCAAGGCTTTTGTTACCCGACCTGATAAGCCCCTAGACAAATTCAGCCTCGTATGAAAACAAAAATAATTCAGCTAAGAGTGGGGCTCAGTTAGTTCCCATAGGGATGCCAACAGTCTGCTGGAAAATCTTTCCTTCGAACTCAACAAAGATATTGTCAACCAGGAATTCAACCATTTGTACTATATCTTCCTCAGTATATTTAATTCTAGCTTTTGTTGTGTTTTTCACAAACTATGCTCCAAGATAGCTCACAACCATGTATTTATATCATGTCGTACATCTCTCTTGGAAAAGAGAGCTTTCATAATGTTTAGTATGTGGTATGGCACACGTGGACAGGGACCTGAGGATTTGTTAACACTGAAGAGTCCTAGGAGGACGAAACAGCTGTATGGTGCAGTCTAATTCTTTTTTCGGCATACTGTATCTATTACTAAATGTAAAAAGTGCAGCATATGTGTGTGTTACGTCATCTTTACAGCTAGTTTTGGACCTAAACTAAGGTGTTTAGAGTAATTTTATACTTTTGAGGGGTTTAGATCAATTTTCGATAAAAATGTCCCCACAATTGAGGAACATTTTTCTTTGCAAAAAATGAATGTGAAAGTGTTTGCAAACCAGAATCATATGTTATTAGATGTCTTGTCTGCAGACACAACAGCATACTGTTCGAACATCGGGGTCAAGAAATATCGACTTGTGCTTAGTTTTCCTTTTGTATCGCAAACTGCTATTCTTTTCTGATTTGAGGATCCGACAGATTTCACCCACTCTGAAAGTGAATCCAATTCAGCATGTTCACGAATTCATAAGAAGCTTGAAATTCACATTCCATTTGATGGATGGAGTCTCTCGATTTCATGACCAGTTCCCGTAGGTTTATGTTGGGGATGATATTCAGATCGCTGGTTACTATGTGTCCAGCTAGCTATCGGGACATAATAATATAGGGATGAAGAACATGAACATGCTGAAGGAGGGGTCATTCTAAGGTCATCTATGTTCAACTGTTGTAAAGTTATGTTTTCTGCCAAAACTGACAGGACTGTATCACAGGGACCTGAGAATTTGTTACAGCTAGTTTTGGACCTAAAATATGGTGTTTAGCGTAATTTTACACATTTGGGGGGTAGCGTAATTTTACACATTTGGGGGGGTTAAGGGAAAATTGATCTTAACCCCCCAAATGTGTAAAATTACGCTAAACACCCTATTTTAGGTCCAAAACTAGCTGTAACAAATTCTCAGGTCCCTGTGGACTGTATCACAGGGGCTATAGGCACGGACCTATATCAATATATATAGAGTGATTGATAATTATTTAACCTATCTCGAATGTGACCCCATTCGAGATAGGTTAAATAATTTATCATACAATCATTTTATAGTGATATAGGTCCGTGCCTAGCCCGTGTGGAATGTATGGTACAAGTGGATATACACATTAAAGGCCCAATATACGTAACTTCGGGAAATTTTTCGTAATTCTGAAAAATTCTGAAAAAAATCCATTTGATAACCATGCAAAAATAAGCCTAAAACGAAGTAAACCTAAGCGGTAACTAACAAGACAACAATTGGACAAAGAATTGAAAATAATTCAGGTGGGGCCCACTTCAACAACAAACCGAAGGTAGAAGACTGTTCGAAATGGACGCGTGTTTACAAAATATAGCGTGTTTCAATTGCTGCTGTACCGGTAACAACGAAAGGATTCATCTTGATTATTGCTGATATCAGTTAATCTTAACTAAATCTATAAATCTAATAAGTTATTAGGCTCGATTTTCGCTTCAAGTTTTGCCGAAAGTTGCGTATATTGGGTCTTTAAAATATCCCCAGCTTCGCCCACGTAGACTTCTGTGTTTCGCAGCATATGTAGTATGCCTGGTTTAACGGTTTACTTGGTTGACAGCTCAGTTACCCTATATCATGTACGCTTTATACCAGGTGTCAGTGATATGTCCACCTTCCTGGAAGGGGAGGTCTGGTGGTGTCCCCTAAGAAAAAAATGATTTCCAAAAGGTCTTTGGTGTTCTAGTGTCAATTTTCAGGCATACCTAATTAAAGAATAAACACGCTAATTTTCTTGCACAATAGTTTAAATTTTTTTTTTTTTTATTAAAAATGTATTCAAAATATTTTTTTTTTATGAAAATTATGTGCACGCGTGTCCGCGTATAGGAAGCTACGCCGGGCTATCAGAGACGTATAAAACCATGGCTTTGTTGACTGTTCTACGTCTATGATTGTATTCAGGCCTAGAACGGTAGTCTAATACACACCAGAGATATATATAAATATATATAACAGACTTTGGTACATGTGTGTATGTATATTCTATTTGGTGCATATTTTGTATTTTAGGTGTGTCGGTATTTGTCGTAATACACAGGCCAATATATAGGCATATCAGGGACGTATATGTGAGGGACGTATATACAAATTGTATATGGGCGTACATATACGTCCCTGTGCTTATGAAAAGACTTGAATAACGACATAATTAAAATGTATATAAAGACTCTGTGGCTCGAGTCTATTATCAGCAGAGAACGTATAACCAAGATTGTATACGTCTCTGGTTTTAGGCCTATTTTCCATGCATAGCCTACCTGAATGACTTTATATTTTCCCGCAAAAACAAGTAATCTCTAATAAAAGCATTCATGACAACATTCGTATAACATTTATAAAAGATATAGACATATCTTGAACGGCTATATTTTATAATATGAACAAAGAAAACGGAGATGGGGAGGAGTGGGGAATATACTTAAAGATGCGCGATAAAACAATATTTGGTTAGAGGATTACATTTCATTTCGGGCCTTATTTAGAGTTTTCATAACGTTTGATAATAACACAAATGTTCCGAAAGTCCATTGTTTACTTCCGCCTCCACGTCATACTGGCGGTGTGTCTTGGATGATGACACTGACGCTAAATTTAGAACAAATTCCTCGACGAAATCGGCCAACGATGGTGAGGAGGGAAACATTGAAATCTTGACACTGATTTAGCATCAATGACACATTTGTAAAGCCAACACTGGACATATTCTGATAATATTTAAACGTTCCAAACTTGTTATTTTGCAAATGTTTTCATAAGGACATTGGCAACCGACGTAAACACTGTTGTATTTCCTGGTCGATAGGAAGCAGTGTATTGCACAAGAGGACTGGCAGTGCTTTATATATATACGCCGATACACGTGGAGGTTTTGACGAGTGAAGTTTCTGTTTTGAACAGTGACGTGTTCTCATGTGACGATAGATTATCCACGACGGCGAAATTGCATGTACAGCATTTACGCATTACAATAATACCGTAAACAAGAAAGATGGCGGTCACATCTGACCCAGATCAAGTTTTAGACTTGCTTTTTAATGACAATGATGGACTGCTGAAATCTGAAGTTAATGGTATACAGACAGTCGATTTTGTAAGTATGATATTCGACCTTCTTATATGTCAGTATTTAATGACTTCAGAGTATTTCCAATAGAAGTAAAATATGAAAAAAAAAATTAGAAAATCCCATTTCCCTTTGGGTCAATATATCGCATGAAACATATATGCATTAAAACTACAATTATCATAAATCAATGTAAGCCAGCTGCTGCTAATGGTACAATATGAATATTTTGCACGATTGAAGAATGATTTGTGTGACACCAGCTGCTGTACTGGGTAGATTTGGTATACAAAATGTTTATAAATATATATATCTCTGTCGATTAGTTCCTAACGTTATGGTCATGACTCATACTTGTAAGGATAATGTGTAGTCAGGGACTTACACAGTGACATTTCATCATGCAGGAACCAATGGATAAGTAACACATCATCATTCCACCAGGAAATTTATCAATTGTAGCACAGACTTTGATAACAATGCAACCTATGATTCCCTGAACATAGGAAATACCACACACAGTCAATACTTAATTCATTGTGGCTCTGCATGAAGCTGTTCATTTCTGCATTTTTTTCAACAGTGGATGTTTTATTTGTGTAGCTTCATGTATTGTGACTGAAAGCGGATCAAGAGTGCAACTTCATGATAATTTCAACATAGAATTAATTCACAATTATGGCGTTAGAAAGTTGTATTCTTGATAACTATTGTCTGACTGATGATGTCTTCATGTCCGATACTTTGAGTTTTTATGACTCCAATGTGTCTGATTCTGACAGTGAAATATCAAATTCTTCTACGAAAGCTGACGACTGGAACTTGTTCACTCATGATGTTTTGGTACTGATTGATTTTAACTATCAAAATTGAATAAGTGCTTTTAATTTCCTTTTGCCTAATTTTACATTACAAATTGGATTTTAGTTTCAATTTGCCTGAATATTTACTTCTTCCATGTACATATGTATGTCAAAGCTTAATAAATATTCCAGTATCCAGTTTGAGCTCTTTAATATTGCTGAGCTATAAAACATCTAAAAAATATGAAAGATAAATGATATATAACGCATACCAGTTTTATCTATAAATTATTAAGTACTGCATTGTAACATGCGATAAAAAAACACTTTGATCTGTAAGTTACATGCATATGTATAACATTTTTGTCCACAGTCTGATCTTGGACTTTTTTCTGAGGGAGATGGTGATCTGCTGGAAAGTGTCCTTAAGGAAGCTAACCTGGGGGACTTAGAAACTGATATAGATGTTGACCAGCCCCAACAGAAGACATTTACCACCCATACGGACCATGACTATTTCGCCCAGCGATCCCCGACTAATAGTGACAGTGGCGTGTCGTTAGAATCCAGTGCATACTCACCTCAAAGCATGGTTGATGAACAATTACAAAATAGTCCAAAGGAATATTATTTATCAGACTCTTCAACAAATATTTCAACAGACTTCATGGATAAATTATCAGAACACAGTCCTCTTGCGATGGAGGACTTTAACATGAAAGACTTTGATATGGAAGGTGTGGATGATTTAAATACCTCTGGCCTCCTCAGTGAACAAGATTTTTTAACCTGTATGAATGGTGGTCCTCAAGTAAAAGACAGTGCAGCAGTAACTATTAGTTTAGGTAAGTACTGAAAGGCCCCATCTTGCCCCTACCAGACCCCCACCAACCCATTACTGGTAAAGTGAAAATTTTACCTGTTGTGATCATCTCATTTGATTATTCAAAATGAGTTTCAAACTGGATAAGTGATTCGATATCTATATTGCAAATTATTTACTCATAATTTAATAAGCCGTAACTAGCCCATGCTTCGTACAGTACTAGCTATAAGTGTAAAACATATACATGTACATTCATAGAAACTGTCAATTTTTTATTGTCATGTAAAAGGGATTTCAAAATTATTGAGTGACATAGTTAAATATTTAAAGTAGGATTCTGTTATGACAAATGCAAGAATAAAGTTTGCTTTCAAAAGCAAACTACAGAAGTTTTGTGATGTACAGTAAATACAATATAGAATATACATGTACAATGGTCTATAACAACATTTAAAATTGTTATTTCAGATGATAACCAACTGACTAGTTCCGGCGAAGGGTCTGATGGCGCCCATACTATCCGTATCATTAAGGTTACTTCTAACCTCACCGACAGCCTCCCCTTCACTATGAAGGACATCAATACCAAAACAGCAAAGGTAAATGCATGTACTGATATCACATTTAATTGGTGATGATCCAGGAGAGCTTATGCGTTGAAAAATGTAGGATGTAGGCGGTCATACGGCCAGACTGAACATTATGGGCCGCCATTTGGAATTTGGATATCACATCTTTCTGAAATGGAACTGGTCATAGAAAGTTTTATTGAAATATAGGAAATGTCATGTTACATTTCATATATGCAAATAAAATAGAAATAGATGTATATACATAAAATCTTTCCATTTAAGATGGGTGCCCAATGCAAATATGATACTTATAGTTTTGACGTGAATTACTTGTAAAATCGAAATGTTTCTAGGTACTTGAAATAAAATAATAAGAAACGAGGTGATATAAAATGTTCAGTGTTTGGCTTACCATGTATCAAATCACACAAATCAATGGCATGAATGTTGAAAATGATATTGGCATCGGCAACCATACAAAAAAAAGGATTAATCAATTGTCCGTTAATATGATATGCCTTATGTTAAATTTTGGCTGCAACACATACATTGTATTTAAGTAAATCACTGTCAGTACTTGTCATGTGCATTTCTGAAAGACACTGATATTAGCCATGTAAAAAGAGTCTTTTCTATGGCCTAATCATAAAATTTCAAGGGTTGAACAAATAAGCATCTAGATCTTCATGAAGGTGTAAACTGTATCTGTATTATAGAAACCTCTTTTTCTATGTGGTGATACCAGCTCAGTTGGTGTTTGATTCTATTCCGTAGTGGCACAAAAAAAGGTTCGATTCAAACAGATTATAGCTAACTGCACGGTCCTCGAGTATTTGGTTAAGATAGCTATGTAGGCAATATGTGAATTAAGGTTTGTCATATTAAGTTTTTGATGTATCGATGTTCAACCAAAATCAGTGTTCTCACTAAGTTTCGAAATTGTTGGTTGACTTGAATGGAATAGCCAGCTGAAGGTTCACATGCTGTAGTATTGACCTATATAAAATTCTTATAAAATATTCGGTTCAAAGAAGATAAATAACAGGCTACTTTTGCTGGCAACCGGCTTTTAACGAGAACACTGAAAATGTCTACTTATAAGATATGACAATTGTATAAAGAATGTTGGTCTTTGTGTAGTTTCCAGAGCTACGACTAACGGATGAGGAGAAAGATTTGCTGGCTAGGGAAGGAGTCCAGCTACCAACAGATATGCCACTGACAAAAGAGGAAGAGAAGATACTCAAAGCTGTCCGCAGGAAAATCAGAAACAAGGTAATAGTCTGCCTTAGAATTTATACGTGGCATACTATGTATAAAGTGGACTTTGCAATATCAACACTGGAAGAAGTAGTGACATAAGATTAACTTATTTGGGATATGTTGTGGCAGAAAATGAGAATTCATCAAGTCAATGTTTCATAATCTTGATAATGTCATTTGAAATGATTTTACTTACATGTATATCAAAATATTTCAGTGCCAGTACAAAAATAATCCTCCAGTCTGTGCAGAATTATCTGCAGTATATAGGACTTCATTTGAATTATTTTATGAAATAAATTGATCAGTAATTTCCTTTTTCCTTCCCAGATTCAATTCAGGGCCTTGAGATAATAGATATTTTAGGCCCAGCCCCTCACCAGAAGTCATTACTATGCACATTTGAATAACATGCAATTGTTATAAAGAGATTTACTGACAATTTGTTCTCTTGCATTCAGGTGTCGGCTAAAGAAAGCCGAAAGAGAAAACAGGGATACGTGGAGGGACTAGAAAAGAGGGTAAAAATGTCCACTTCAGAAAACCAACAGCTGAAAAAGAAGGTGTCCAGTCTCGAAAATCAGAACCAGTAAGTAAGAATATATCGCAAAGATTTCATTTTAAAAATATTTCTTGTAAAATCGCAGGTTAAATATGTTTTTTTTTCACTTAGACCTGAGAGAGGAGACAATTTAACTGAACACAATATTGTATTGATATTGAGTTTTTATAAATTGGTGAAGTTTAGGACACTCTTTTGAGTATGTGCTACATATGACACTCTGCCTGCAATCATCATGCCAGTAATAGTTAATTATATGGGTTTATAGATCTTGTTTTGTAAGATTTAATTATTTCTTTGAATTTAAAATAAAACTCTGAATTAAGTGTCATAAAAAAAATTTGTCAAATGAACTTCAGCATGCATTTTACAATTTTCGTGGTGTTTTTCTTCAGAACACTCGCACAGCAGCTGAAAAAACTACAATCATACATTCTATCCAAGGCAAATAAACCACAAACATCTACATGTATTATGGTAAGTATCTTTTATTGATATCTTCTTAAAGTTATATGTTCATGTATGTTCAGACTGATTAACTGTCTTAACTTCTAAAACCGTTTTACATGTATCAAGTCATTGTTGAATTTAATAGTCTAGAATGAAGAAGCTCAAGGTTTATGTTCTAAAAAGTTCTAACCCATGATTATGAAAATTGTGTAGAATTTAATGATATAATTTGCAGTATAGAAAGAGGATTGCAATTGTGTTTGTGTTAAATTGGTCTGAAATGTTGGTTTTTCATTGTAAAAACAAAATGTCCATATGAGCAAAACTGTATACTTCACATGCTAACAGAAGTGTTTCCTTTTTATTAGGTGTTGGTACTGTCCTTTGCCTTCATTATTGTGCCAAACTTCAGTCCTTTGGGAAAGAAAGACGGCCTTGAAGCCAGGAATATACCTATGGCTGGCAAATCGAGGAGTCTCTTACATGACTACGGATATGAAAGTGAGGCTGACCTTGATGACCCTTACGGTATCAAGGTATCAATGAAACCCGGACCTCCATGGGAAGTACCACCAAAGACACCAGCTATGAAAATTCCCTCAAATGCTCACACTCAGGTAGAATTTGAAATGGACCAATCAGAAGAAGTAATGGACAAAAACAATATGGCTGAAGCTTACAGTGAGGCTGACAATGCAGCACAGACAATCACCAACAAAATTAAGGAAAAAAATGACACAGTGTTGAAATTTAAAGAAACCCACACAGTGAAAGAGGAAATTTGAGTTTATTTCAATGTGAGTGTGATAAAAAGTGTTTACAAGGGAGGTTCGACTTTTCCTGTGATGGTGTATAACGAATAAATGTTGTGGTAGGGAGTGTGTATCGACAGTTTAACTTATTACAATAAAACCCCACTTACTCGAACTCTTGGGGACCTAATGAATAGTTCGAAGAATACAATGAACATGGTATTTGAGTAATCCGGGGTTGGTTTGAATATGTTCAAACTTGGTCCCATGAACTGTTCGATGATTGAGTTTTTTTAAGTGATGTTATACTGTATACATACTTCATTCTGTTTACTTACGCAGGAGGTTAGATTTCTAATAGATACGTTATATATATCAGGAAACCTCTGTGATGGAAACAGGGAAGTCTGTAGGAATCATGATGATGGATGAAAAAGGACTCCTCTGGCTGTCTGTGTGAGAAGTGTCAGGTTTAGTGTATTTTTGGCACCAAGTCTTAAAAGAGCTCATTAATGTTTATTCATTATCATGATTTCAATTTTGACTGATTATCTTGTTATGTACATAAATTTCACAATGTGAGTAGTGAAAATATAGTGATGGATGTCCTTGACGTTTATATGGAGTCACTTGTTCGTCCTCTTCTGTGTCTCGTGAACTGATGTATGTTAATGCAGTACATGGTGGTCTGTACAGTACTTCATATACCCAGAAAATATTAGCGGAACAGTTTGTCTCGTACAATAGGTCAAATTGTTTCAGTCTTTACTAGTAATAGGTAAAACAACACCACAGTAACGGCTTGAGAGTTGTTTTTAAGCTATTGCCAAAAAATCCAATTCCAGTTTTTGTAACCAGGCATCAAACCAGTTTGCGGTCTTTCGACCGAGTAACCATTTATACTGGCTAACCCTTGACCACCCTGATGATAGTGCTATAATTAGTGACCAATGAAATCCAGACATTGTCTAAATGTGATTCTGTCTACAAGACTAACCCGGCGCTGTATATGTAAGATTAATGACAAACTTACATGTAGCCCAACCAGCCTTTACTTATTTGTCATCAACGGTAATATGTATTATAGGACCATATCAAACACATGCTTAAACATTCATTGACAAATGAAACTTTTGTAGAGTCATCAAATGATACAATAGTATTTATTTCCACGTCACACAATGTTCTACTGTCACAAATATACAGGAGAAAGATAAACATGTTATCTGTTGAGATTTTAATGTCCTTGTAAAACTCAGTCATGCATGAAGAAAAAAAAATAATGCATGGTTTTTCAATCACAGTAAGCTTGAATCGCTATGACAGATGTAGATTAATTGAAAGTCACAGTTTCTGAATAATAATTATATGATGTATGTATATATATGTGGAAAAAAATCTACAGTAAACCATGCTATTAAAAATGTCCTCCTTTTCATCTTTCTTAGCCATTTCTTTATATACATCTCCTTCTATTCATCACCAATCTTTTTTACAAGGCCTCATTAAATAAATGCTGGCAGTATTACAAGGTTTTACTGCATTATTTTGTGTGTGAATTTTCTACCTAATGAGGATGTATTTGTACAGAATACTTTGAGCAATTCATGGAATATTTTGTGTAGATTGTATTGCAATGTATACATGTTTATAGAGATATTATTCTGTAACTAGACGGTTTCTGCAACTTGAGCTGTTCCTTATAATTATGGGGAAGCAAAACAAAACACAGATACTTCAATGATACTATTGGTTCATTTTTCAGGGTTGTGAAAATATACAAATTACATTTTCATACACAAGGGCCCAGTTGTTCAAAGGATGATTAGCTTAATCACTATTTAACGACATTTTCAAAACTTTAATAATTCTGTCAATATACAAGGTAAAAGCTCGAAATTTTGCATGTAAGTTGGTACTATTAGATATCTGATATATGCAAAGTTGTAACTAAATACATGGCTTCTTGTCAAAGTTACAGGATAATTTAAGATTTGCGCTAATCACCTTTTGAACAACTGGGCCCAGGACACATTTTCTACATGTTTTTCACATCATATTACTGTACAGGATCACATCATAATACTGTATAATTGTGGATCTTAGTTAGTGTTACAATCTTTGACTTTTAAAAAGTTGTTGTAAGTGAAGAATGAATGAAGAATGAAATGAGAGAGAACCAACATTGTCTTCTGGTATGTTTACTGGTTATACATATATACAGAGGCAAACAATTGTTAAACATCATTTTTGTATCATCAGTTTTCTTGATATTCGAGGATTTTGTGTTTTGTCTTTAAGAAAACCAGTTGTTAAACAATAAATCTTGAATTTGCATACTTTTGTGTTTTCTTGATATAAGCTTACCTGGTCCAAATGATCAAGGTGAGCTAAACATTCCGTACCACAGGGTCAGTTGTCTGTCATCTGCCAACTATTTCTGATGGGGTGAGGTTGGGGGATGGGCGCCAAAAGAGTGATTCAGCACTAATGGTTTAATCTAAGGTTGGCAAAGTGGATCAAAATCATTGTTATGACATTATGAAGCAAAGTTAGCCAGAATTAAACATGGAGTTGACTGACAAAGGTTATCGGGTCAAAGGTCAAATTTTTGAACTTTTCAGATAAACATTCAGATATATGACATTATGAAGCAAAGCTACTTTGAACAAGCTAATTTGTAGAATGAATATCCTCCACTTTTCCCCCTTTAGTAAGGGGTTAGTCATATCATAGGTAACAATCTTGTGTAATTTTCATACTGTTAACACAAGATGTATTACTTTGAAAATGAACAAAAAAAAAGCCAAATACACAGATATTGATTTGTTGCTATGATTGCACTTATATTGGTATCCCTATACATTGTTTACCCTTGATGACTTGTCGCGAAGGTATATCAATGAGTAAAAGCTTGGGTTATTGACCTCTTTTAAGCTGTAATGAATGAGGAAGAGTGCTTGCCTGTTGTGTAGAATTTAACACAAGCTGATTGTACATGTATTGGCCCCCAAAAGTTACCTGTATCATTTGATTTTAAGTGTTTTCTGGAGGCATGGTCACATCAAGACACTGAGTTGATACTTTACTCTTGTTCCTTTTTCAGATGGCCTAAGACAAAGATTCTGATAATGCAGTATATGTATATATATATAGGAACTTGAAATTATCATTATCCATCTGGACAGCTCTCCTACCTCTGATGATAATAATCTTTTGATGCCAATAATGAATCTGTTTCACTTGCTCCACTAACTCTAACTTATCTGTTGATACCTGTTACGCCTATCTCACATATATGCTACACTATTCACAATACAGTGGATTCCACTTAATATCACATTCCTCTTTATATCATGTTTTCCCCAAGCACCATTTTCCCCTCTATATAATCTATGTAATTTTTAGCTCACCTGGTCCGAAGGACCGAGGTGAGCTTATGCCATACCGTGGCGTCCGTCGTCCGTCCGTCGTCCGTCAACAATTTCTTTAAACGACTTCTCCTCCATAACCACTGATAGGAAATCAACCTAATTTGGCAGGAAGCATCCTTTGGTGCCCAGGATTCAAACTTGTACTAATGGTGGGACTGACCCCCTAGGGGGCTGAGGGGCGGGGCCAAAAGGGTTATTTAGCTATATTGGTTTAAGCGACTTCTTCTCCATAACCACTGATTGGAAATAAACCTTATTTGGCAGAAAGTATCCCTAGGTGCTTAGAATTCAAAATTGTACTCATGGTTGGACTGACCCCCTAGGGGGCTGAGGGGTGGGGCCATAAAAATTATTTACCTATATTGATATTAGCGACTTCTTCTCCATAACCACTGATTGGAAATCAGCCTGATTTGGCAGGAAGTATGCTTAGGTGCCCAGGATTCAAAATTGTACTAATGGTGGGACTGACTCCCTAGGGAACTGAGGGGCGGGGTCAAAAAGGGTTATTTAGCTATTGGTTTAATCGACTTCTTCTCCATAACCATTGATTGGAAATCAGCCTTATTTGGTAGGAAGCATCCCTAGGTGCTCAGGATTCAAAATGGTATTCATGGTGGGACTGACCCCCTAGGGAGCTGAGGGGCGGGGTCAAAAAGAGTTATTTAGCTATATTGGTTTAAGCGACTTCTTCTCCAAAACCACTGATAGGAAATCAACCTAATTTGGCAGGAAGCATCCCTAGGTGCTCAACATTCAAAATTGTACTAATGGTGGGACTGACCCCCTAGGGGGCTGAGGGACGAGCCGAAAAAAAAAAATTGATCATGATTACTTAGATACCAAAGTATCCAGGTGAGCGATACAGGCCCTCTGGGCCTCTTGTATTTGGTTAATATCATGTATTTTCAGGTGAGTTCCTCTTAATATAATGTTTTTTTTGTTTTTTTGTTTTATTAGTTCCAGACAACAATCATATACATATAATGTTTTTTTAACCAATCACGTAAAATATCCAGAAAATAATGTCATTTCCATTGATTTCAGATAAAACTTGTACAAAATATTGCATAGAAAATAAAAAAAATAAGTCAAAAAATGATTTTTAATTGAAATCATTTGATCTACATATATATGTAATAAACATATTCATATGTTCATGATATAGAGAGGAATGCACTCTACCCGGTAATCATATATTTAAACTGTCATTCTGTTTAATGAATAAATAACGAACCAATATGTCAAAAATATAAGTGACATGTTTTAATTTCTGCAATAAGATGTTATATACATGTTAAATGTAACAATATTCTGTATTATATATAGCCCACAGTCCAACACAGAAGGTTGGAATGATCTATTTCATTGAATCCTGTATTGATTTTTTTGTACCAATTTTCACTTTTATAAGTTTTAACTGACATTGTTTGTTATATCTTAGTTGAACTGGTTCACTGGATTGATCCAAAATTCCATTTTTTTATCTCCACTTTGGATACAAGACCACCACCAAGCACTTGAAAATCCTCCAAAATGGCCTCAATATTTCCGACAGTTTGAATGTCCGAACTTTTGTCAGTGTCCAGTAAAATTGGCATCTTTCCCGCTATTCGATTCACCTACAATAAACATAGGTTATTACCATGTTATATTGATTAATTATGGACTTTGGTTGCATGCTGTATACGATTTAAGTGCTGGGAGAATATGTCCCGTATATAGTAAAGGTATATTTAGCTTGGAGGATTTTAAGCTAAAGCTATTCCAGAAATATGTGCTGGAGGGAGGAAGCAAAATTCACTTTTAATAAAGCAGGGCCAGAAATGAATGTTAGAATATGTATTGCGGGACTGACAAAAGAGATTTGGAGCAAAAGGTGACAAAAAGTCAATTTCCTTCAATAGGATTATATCTGTAGACATAACCATCATGGTCTACAGGCAAACTTGTGGTGGTTCATAATAGTTGCAATCTTCAAAACATACGGTCAACTTACTGTTTGAAAAACTGAAAACTTTATACAGTACGTACCGAAAATGGAGATTTTTCAAAGGCCTGAGGTTTCCATAGAACACCAATAAGATTTCCTCCATAGCGGTCATTGAAAAACAGGGCATACTCACTATAAACAGCCTGAAAACAAAAGTAAATTATTTTGTATACATACCCGTTATATTAAAATGTGATAGAGTCAAGCAGGAATGACATCCTTATCGTGTGATTATATCATTGTCTATCCAGTGTAAACCCTCAGCATTTTGTATTATCTCATTGAATAGTTCAATATAAAACTTCATGGGTGAATGAATTAATGTTTATTGCAGTAAAAGCTCCTTGCAATGTCAGATTTTGTCCAGAAACAGTTTCTCATTCTAAATTAGTGTGGCCATAAACACTTAACACAAGACAAATTTATGAAGGAGATATCTATTGCTTTACATTTTCTTCAAGATGGTAATAATGGACTGTATATAAGTTCAACCAGTTAATGTTTGTATCCCTATGTGAGTTTTTGATGACTAGTACTGCATGAACCCTCTCATCTTCATCGGACAAATGATGTGTGAAATGTATGTGCACAAAGATTTAAATTTGCATGATATGTGAAATGAATGAGCACAAAGGTTTGAATTTGCATGATTTGTGAAACATAGGCACACAAAGATTTAATTTGCATGATATGTGAAATGAATGAGCAAAAAGGTTTAAATTTGCATGATATGTGAAATGAATGAGCACAAAGGTGTAAATTTGTATGAGTTGGCAACAATTAAATCTGTCAGGCTATTATATAAGCTTATGTACACTTACATGTACAAAATAACAAACAATTTGATTTGTCTGCACTTTGCTTCATCACTTTATGATACATCAGGGTGAATTACTTTATCTACAGATGTGCAGGAGTCTGAGAGTGAATCAAGGACATTATTGTTAAGAAACCATGAAAAAGGGAGCTATATAGTTTATATTGTTGGTTGGAGAGGTGGCTAATGAACCATTGAAGTACAATGTATTACAGTATTAATTTCATCTTTATCATGATCTGTAGATCGAATTAATTTAAATATACATACAGTAAAACCCCAATTACTTGAACTCGTCGGGACCTGCTCAATAGTTTGAGAAATATGTAGTATTCAAGTAATCCCAAGTTGGTTGAATAAGTACAAACTCGGTCTGGACAAATGAACTATTTGAGGAATGATGGGTAATTAAGTTACCCAGGTTTGAGTAAATGGGGTTTTACTGTATTTACATTTAAGAAAAGTTTAAAAAAAATCAGATATTACCAATTCAAAACATTTATATTTAGATGGTTTATCTTATTGTCATTTACATTATACAAGTGATAGTTAGTATTTGGTGAAACTAATGCTGTGACTGACTATCTAAACTGTCATTTATGTGGATCGTTAACTATCATTAACTAGTGTTACCCACCCTGAGTTCCGACAGGTAGAGCTGTACAGGATCAAATTCATAGACAGGCATCCCCGTACTAGGCCTGTCGGTGAGGTACAGGGGGATGGTCGTTTCCTTGTCGATATCCACAGCCTGATTTTGACGGGGAACCATTCTCTGTCTCAGGTGTATGATCATATCGTAGATATCCATTGGGGGTCGAAATATTTGCTGTGGATTTAACAGAGGAAAATATTTCTGATATTCATTTAAACTAATCCTTAACAAACACTTTTTTAATGTGTCACAAATTTAATGATTGTTTAAACTTTGAATCCATTGATATTGTTCAGCTCAGTATAGTAAAAAAGAATGCAGTGAAGAAATCATTGATATATTCCATTTTCAGTAAACAGTAAACCTACCATTATTGCAAAATATGTTCATACCACTGAGATGTGCAAATGAGTTCAAATGTCTATTGTTGGTGAGATTTCATTTGCTTTTATAATTGTGTAGCCCTTCTTTGTAACACGTGATGGAAATTTACATTTTTGCTTGGTTAAAGGAGACATGTCTTAATTGGAAAATATTTTTCATGAATTTTTCTCTGAAAAAATATGACCTTAAAAACTATTTCTCTTAAAGTTTCCATCAGAAAATACAAAACTTGCACCACAATTATTATTTTTACCACCATCAATTAATGCAACCTGTCAGGTTTTGAGATTATGAAAACTGGTTTGTATCCATAGTAACCACTGACCTTGAAGTCAGTAGCAGCCAGAATTTGACTGGAGTTGAGCTGACTCTCCAGAACCTTCAGAGACTCGTTTGCCAGCAAAATGAGGCGCTGTAGGATAGGAGCGCTAGGTGACCCTGTCGTCCAATGGGAGCTAAGCTTGTCTCCTGGCGTTGAAATAAACATAAGGGGCAAAGCTTTTCTGTCTTTGGAAAATGTGGAGGATATCTCTGCATAGTCACCAGCTACAAAACAAATGGTACACATAAAGCCGAAGAAATCTCTGTATATCAAGATTTAAAAATTTTTAAATTTGTGGGATACAAAGTTGTAACATTCAAAAAATGCCAGAAAACAAGACTAGACCACAATAAAAGGAAGCCTGGGCCCCTTTCACGACATGTATCTGGTTCAACCACTTGTAAAGTGATGTTAGATGGTTCCAGAAATTCTGACAATGACACAGATATTTCAGTATTAGGGAATACTTCTTCAGATCAGCTATAAATCAGGTGCAGCATATGCGTGTGTTACGTCATCTTTCTATAATGAATACACAGTATTTCTATACATGAAGTAGTATCTTTTAAATGTTGATGTTCAACGGATCAAATGTCATTTTTTCCAATTTCATGCTTGTATTAAATAAATATTCCATGAACCTTACAAGGCACGAACATTGAAAGAGTGGTTTTTATTAATCTTCTTATTTACTTTCTTAAAGGCCCAATATACGTAACTTCAGGAAATTTTTCTTGATTCTGAATAATTCTGAAAAAAATCCAATTGCTAGCCATGCAAAAATAAACCTAAAACAAAGTAAACATGAACGGAAACTATCAAGAAACTCTTGACAGAAAAATCCAAAGAATTGAAAATAATTCAGGTGGGGCCTATCTCAACAACAAGCCGAAGTTAGAAGACAGTTAAAAATGGATGCGTGTTTAAAAATACTGAGTTTCAACTACTGCCGTACTGGTAACCGCGTAAGAATTCATCTTAAATATTGCTGATATAAGTTAATCTTACCTAAATCTATAAATATAAAAAGTTATTAGGCTTGATTTTCGCTTCAAATTTTGCTGAAAGTTACGTATATTGGGCCTTATATTTAGGAAACAAAATTACCTGTAAATTCTTGGTTAAGATTGACCAATAGTGGGGTCCTGCTCCAGTCGTGATTTGAAAAAAGATGGAGAAACCGCAAAAATCCAACTAGTGGTGAGCTAAGAACATAATATATGAACATAAAACATCAAGTTAACTTGGGGCTGTCCCAGAGAGGCCTACCAATACACCCCAGCATACTGCTTTCATATACATGTATGAATAATGAATGGGGAGAAATACCTCAGTATCTTTGATTTTGCTTGAAAAAGTCCATAACAAAGACTAGAAATGTCTGTGAGACATAAATGAACCCTTCCCCCATATGAAATTAGTTCTTCATACTTATTGCATATGTTAAGTTTGATGACAATCTGATCAGTATTTAGTTAAATAAGCTGGTTACATTACAATGGGACAGGGCGGGACGCGATGGAACGGACATGGATAACACTGTATGCCCCCCTCCATTTCATGGCGAGGGCATAAAAAAGACTTGAATTAAAAAGATGAATTCTAATTTGCACTAAATGGATGTTGAAATATAAATAAATGATTGGCCTTAACCATGTAGAGACAACCTTATAGGTTTAATGTTGATCACAAAAAGTAAAAAACACAAGGAAATTCCGTATTGGATTCCATGAAATGGATGTTGAACCATGAAGAATTGTCACTGGCAAAATCAGCACAGTTATACAAATATTAAATGCTTGAGTAGTCTGTAAAGGAAGTTGCTAAAAAACCTAAACCTGGATTCTTGGTAAAAAAAAAGTTCAAAAAAGGAAATTATATGAATTTTTCCCAAAATTTATTCTGAATTTGACTCAATGACACCAAAATTGTAGGCAAGTCCCAAACAGGACAAAAACATGAAGGGTTATATATGTAGGTTACAGCCCCATACTTACTCTGGTACACTACATGGGCTAGGAGCTAATAGCTTTTTGCCCTATACCATCTTTGGCACACTGAAGGGGCTGTGGGCTATAAAGTGCTGGGCCCCTATACTTACTTAGGCACAATGAAAGAACTAGGGGCTATATGAATAGCAGGGCCCTATACTGTCTTTGACAAACTGAAGGGGCTAATACAGGCTATATATGAAGAGCTTGTCCCTTATACTTACTCTGCCAAACTACATGGGACTATGGGCTATGTACAATAGAGCCCTATCCTTACTTAGGCATACTGAAGGGGCGAGGGGCTATGTTGCATTTGTCTCTATACTTACTTCAGCACACTGAAGGGGCTAGGAGTGCCTATGTGTGTACACTAGGCCCCTTTACTTACTTTTTGCACACTGAAGTTGCTAGGAGCTATGTTTGTACACTAGGCCCCTTTACTTACTTTTTGCACACTGAAGTTGCTAGGAGCTATGTTTGTACACTAGGCCCCTTTACTAACTAAGGCATACTGAAGGGGCTAGGAGTGCCTATGTTTGTACACTAGGCCCCTTTACTTACTTCTTGCACACTGAAGTTGCTAGGAGCTATGTTTGTACACTAGGCCCCTTTACTAACTTAGGCATACTGAAGGGGCTCGGAGCTATGTTTGTACACTAGGCCCCTTTACTAACTAAGGCATACTGAAGGGGCTAGGGGCTATGAAGAACTGGCCATTATACTTACTTTGGCACATTGAAGGGGCTAGGGGCTACGTAAAGTTGAGCCACCATCAGCTCCAGAGCCTCGTCCTGTATGTGACTGTCCAGTAACTGTGCGGAGACCCATCGTTTGGCCAGTCGGACAGCTCCACTAAACGTGTTGTGTTGTTGCTGGATACTGCAGAATCAAAACAGAATATTTTTTAAATCACAGAGTCTTTCCTTTGCACACATATTTAGTCAATAGGCAGTGTTTAAGGATGTCATTTATCACAAGAGAATGAAAATATCTCCTTGAAACTTTTCCCATTTAAGTTTATATTTTCTGAAGCATCACAAATAAAAGTGCAACTTCAACTTGATACATGTATTATCTTTGTAGAACCTATTCTCTTTATCTGAACAAAAGTTTTGTTTCACCTTTGAGGGGAAAAATTAAAAGGTTCAAGAATATGTTTTTTTGCTTTTAAAATAAGATATTTAAAAACAATTAGAAAATTGTAAGAAATCAAAATTAGCCATTATGATATGTTTTGGGAGTGGCAACACTTACAGATGTAGATTGTAGTGTGCTGTTCAGTTTGGCCAAGACAAAACTCATCTACATATTGATCTGTTTACTAGAGTGATAATACTTACCCATGTAGGGTGCTGGTGAGTTTAGGTAAGGCAACAATCTCTTTCTCTAGCTGTGTTGATTCTGGTGTGTCCCTCATCTTCATCATCCCCTCCGGCGTGCGATGAGACTTGATTAGTGCTATCTCACGCATGTAGGCAAGCTTCACTCGAAATATGTAATTGTTCTGAAGAAGAAGCAGAACACTAACTCTGAGAGGAATCCTACAGATGAACGTGAGCCATTCAAGGAATTCTACATACAGTCGGACCTTGCTATCTAAAAGTATTTTGTAGGTCCCAGCCAAACCTTGTTATCTCAAAGTGTTTTGTAGGTCCCAGCCAAACCTTGTTATCTAAAAGTTTTTTGTTGGTCCCAAGCCAAACCTTGTTATCTCATAGTGTTTTGTAGGTCCCAGCCAAACCTTGTTATCTAAAAGTTTTTTGTTGGTCCCAAGCCAAACCTTGTTATCTCATAGTATTTTGTAGGTCCAAGCCAAACCTTGTTATCTCAAAGTATTTTTTTGGTCCCAGCCAAACTTTGTTATCTCAAAGTATTTTTTTGGTCCCAGCCAAACTTTGTTATCTCAAAGTGTTTTGTAGGTCCCAGCCAAACTTTGTTATCTCAAATTGTTTTGTAGGTCCCAGCCAAACTTTGTTATCTCAAATTGTTTTGTAGGTCCCAGCCAAACTTTGTTATCTCAAATTGTTTTGTAGGTCCCAGCCAAACTAGTTATCTCAAAGTATGCTGTAGGTCCTGGCCAAACCTTGTTATCTCAAAGTATGCTGTAGGTCCTGGCCAAACCTTGTTATCTCATAGTATGCTGTAGGTCCTGGCCAAACCTTGTTATCTCATAGTATGCTGTAGGTCCTGGCCAAACCTTGTTATCTCAAAGTATGCTGTAGGTCCTGGCCAAACCTTGTTATCTCATAGTATGCTGTAGGTCCTGGCCAAACCTTGTTATCTCATAGTATGCTGTAGGTCCTGGCCAAACCTTATTATCTCAAAGTATGCTGTAGGTCCTGACAAAACCTTTTTATCTCAAAGTATTTTCTAGGTCCTGACCAAACCTTTTTATCTTAAAGTATTTTCTAGGTCCTGGCAAAACTAGTATTTCAAAGTGTTTTGTTGATCCCAGCAAAACTTTGTTATCTCAAATTGTTTTGTCTGTCTCTACCAAACCTTGTTATCTCAAAGTGTTTTGTCCATCCCAGCCAAACTTTGTTATCTCAAAGTGTTTTGTCGGTCCCAGCCAAACCTTGTTATCTAATAGTCTTTTGTCTGTTTCTGCCAAACTTTGTTATCTAATAGTATTTTGTCTCTTTCTTGTCTGCCAAACTTTACACTATTTAAACTCATTCAACTCAAAAATTAAAACTTGAAGTTTTCCCATGGTTTACTGACTTTGAGATATCGAAGTTTGACTGTATTTGGGACTCTTTTGAGGTTTTAAAGTATTCTTTGAGGAAGTTTTTAATGGAAATGAGGATAAAATTTCCGCTCTTTTATCAAACTCACCTTTTTGACATCTACATATTCTGGGGTTGTCCGTACAGCAAGCTTGTGTTCATTAGACAAGATCTTTCCCATTGCTATGTGGAAGGCTGCCTTCAGACGACGAAATGGTTCAATTTCGTCCGGCCACTTCCCACTTCCTTCCATCAAGCAAACAACTATCGAACACAAAGGTTATTATTGGAGTATACATCCGAAACTTATATCATAAACAAGAGGGCCCAGAGGGCCTGTATCGCTCACCTGGTTTCATGTGATATGAAACAAGAATGACTCATAAGTGTATGTGTGGCCCTTCTTGTTATGTCAATATATCATAAGCATTTTTGATGGGTACATGTACATTGCTTTTGTTGTAATTCTAAAAATTTTAGGCTTTTTGGCAAATAGGGCATTAATCCATGAAATGCGTTCAGTGCAGCATCAATATAGCCAAATAGACACCTTTGGCCCCGCCCCTCAGGCCCCTGGGGGGTCAGCCCCATCATTTGTATAAATTTGAATCCCAGCCACCTAGGGATGCTACCACTGAAATATAAATGCCATACATTGCTTAGTTCCAAAGAAGAAGTCGTTAAAATCAATATTGCAAAATAGACACTTTTGGCCCCGCCCCTCAGGCCCCTGGGGGGTCAGCCCCATCATTTGTAAAATTTGAATCCCAGCCACCTAGGGATGCTACCACTGAAATATAAATGCCATACATTGCTTAGTTCCAGAGAAGAAGTCGTTAATATCAATACTGCCAATTAGACACTTTTGGCCCCACCCCTCAGGCCCCTGGGGGTTCAGCCCCATCATTTGTATAAATTTGAATCCCAGCCACCTAGGGATGCTACCACTGAAATATAAATGCCATACATTACTTAGTTCCAGAGAAGAAGTCATTAATATCAATATTGCCAAATAGACACTTTTGGCCCTGCCCTTCAGGCCCCTGGGGGTCAGCCCCATCATTTGTATAAATTTGAATCCTAGCCACCTAGGGATGCTACCACTGAAATATAAATGCCATACATTGCTTACTTCCAGAGAAGAAGTCATTTATATCAATATTGCCAAATGGACCCCTTTTGGCCCCGCCCATCAGGTCCCTGGGGGGTCAGCCCCATCATTTATATAAATTTGAATCCCAGCCACACAGGGATGCTTCCTACCAAATTTAGTTAAATTCTGATCAGTGGTTATGAAGAAGAAGTCAATTGTTGACGGACGGACGACGGATGCCGGACGCCACGGTATGGCATAAGCTCACCATGGTCCTTTGGACCAGGTGAGCTAAAAACTCTAGGCAGTCAAAGTTGAAGACAACTATTTGTTGGTTGCAGTTCCTAACGGTCCAAAGAACACACTTGCCAACTCTCACTATTTGAGAGGAACATTTCCGACTTTCCACCCTCAATTTATTATTTTCCATAACTTAGTTTCCTGAACTTTTTCTTTATTTAAAAAATAACCTTACTGTTTTGGTTTTTAAATTTGCAACAGGATATCATGATTTTACTGTGGTATATTTAGTTTTACTGGCATTGGGAAGTACACATGGAAAGTTATTTTACAAAACAAGGGTATATCCATTAAGCGCTATAAATTACAGCACCACATTGAGAAAAGCTCTGATTCTATATGCAGTTGAATAATTTTCATTACAGTCTTATAGGATAAAACTATTTGGAATTAACCCTGTAGGCAAATATAACTCACTCTGGAGGACAGGTATGTACGGAGGCGTGGGCTTGGTTGGCTTTGGACACTGGAAGGCGTCATCGGTCTCCATCAGTTGTAAGGGGGAGGTAGCTGGAAGGGGTGGAAATACCTGGAAATATGAAAACGAGACATACATTAATTATCTTTGGTTCCAATCAATGGTTCAAAGTAGAATATATGTGAAACAAGAGGACCATGGGCCTTAACCGTTATCTGACTTTAAACACAAGTCAGCTATATAATTTTCTATTAGTAATTGCGAAGTTGTTTGAAGATAATAACATACTTGACCCCATTGACTTTGTAAAGTCAATGAACAAACTTGGTAGCCCTTCATCTCAGCATGCTACAGGCCAAATATCCTCCGAGTGGAGGGGCTAGTGGTAGCAGGATGTCAGACACGTTAACCACTTGGCCACTGCGACCCAGAGGTGGAGGGGCTAGTGGTAGCAGAATGTTAGACACCTTAACCACTTGGCCACTGCGACCCAGAGGTGGAGGGCTAGTGGTAGCAGATTGTCATACATTTTATCTGCTTGGCAAACGTGACGTAAAAGTTAAAAGTTGAACTCACCTCTGTATATCTGAACGCTGCGGACGTCCCCTGTATCGAGTTGATTGTGAGAGGCAGGTCCTTGAGATTGCGTAGGATTTTACATAGCGAGTCATAAGTGCGTGTAACGGCTATCGTCTCCTCCTCCCCTGTACCATAACACCTCATACCTTTCTTTGACCTTGCTGGCAGGTACAACAGGGGGTCAAGCTGATGCCCAATGTAACATATTGATTCGGCAGGTATACCAGCTTTTCTGAAATAAATTCATCATTACAGACTTAGCTTGTAAATGATAACATCTCTTGACACTGGAACCCTAATCCCCATCTGCATCATTGTTTATGCTTACAGTCGTGATGAGCCCAAAACTAGTTGCAGCAAGTCTAAACTTCATTACAATGGGTCCATATAGTAAAGCTGTATGGCACCACAAGTCTGACCTCTTTTTATAGAAGCACGACTAAGCACTTTGAGTCTTAACACAGTTGTCGTGATCTTTGAAGGATTTGTACACTGTACACTGGGAAAAGTTTGCCCCATTTGAATTTAAGCAATTTCCACCTTCTATACTGATGGCAAGTTTATCATTTGATGGAAGAAAAGTAAATAAATATAGACTTTATTTATTTCACAACAATTTTGAAACATGTCATTCAACTTATATCAATTATTCTAGTTGGCCCGGATGTTAGCCTGTGAAGGGTCTTATTATGTGAGGAAACCAGAGTACCTGGAGAAAATCCATGTGGCTGGGCAGGTGACCCCATACCTTTTCACGTCTGGTCGGGTTATAGTCAATAGCATAATAATAATTTGTACACTGTACACTGGGAAAAGTTTGCCCCATTTGAATTTAAGCAATTTCCACCTTCTATACTGATGGCAAGTTTATCATTTGATGGAAGAAAAGTAAATAAATATAGACTTTATTTATTTCACAACAATTTTGAAACATGTCATTCAACTTATATCAATTATTCTAGTTGGCCCGGATGTTAGCCTGTGAAGGGTCTTATTATGTGAGGACACCAGAGTACCTGGAGAAAATCCATGTGGCTGGGCAGGTGACCCCATACCTTTTCACGTCTGGTCGGGTTATAGTCAATAGCATAATAAACACAGTTAACAGTATTTCAAACATAGTATTAAAACAGTGTAATTAACCAAGTTATCTAGTTAACACTGGGTTGATATGTATTTTACCAGTGGAGTGGGAATTAGTTGGGTGTACGTTTATACAGTAAAATATCAAGGTCTAGACTTTTTGGTTTCAGCCAGAAACTTAACCGCTCTAATGAAAGCTCAGTGTGCTATAAACCAAAGTCTTGTCAGACTTTATGAAAAGTATGTATAATTTGAACCTAATCCCTAGATAGAATTAAGTATAGACAATATTTACCTGAGTAGAATATGTTTGACAGCTACAGAGCAGACTGTCCTCTTTATAGAAACTTCATTACTGGCTTGCATCCAAACAACTGCCTCACAAATGCTACCGTCTTTAAATCGACGAAGTTCAGATTTCTCTCCCCAAAAGCTACGGAAATCTTCTGCCTAAAAAATCAAAATCAAAATCTGAATGATTGAAATATGTATGTTTATCCAGACTACAAAATAAATACCTTCTCCTTACCATAACAGAACCATATAGATGATATAATTTCTTTTCCAGGACCAGACAAGTTCATGTTGGTTCAACCTCAGTAACAGCAACAGAATCTTGTCTGGCGCTTACTCTAATTACAATAGAAAAGTTATTGATGGTTGATTTACTCCAATTTAATAAAAGTAATCTGAGAGAATGTGATGTATGAAACACAGGTAAATATTTTCACTGCAAAATCTTATATTTTCATGGCAAAATCTTATATTTTCACTGATCATCACTGCAGAGAAAATATAAGTTTTATCAGTTTGATAATTATCTATATTTCACAGGCAAAAATGTAATAAAGGGTGTTCACAGATGAAATGGAGGTCTTATGACACATTATATCATGGAGTCTTGTCATTCTTTCATAACTGCCTATAATAATTGTTGGCAAATAATTATGTTGGCACTCGAGAGGACTGTAGTGGTATCAAGATCCTAGACCACTAATCCTGTGCTTATTGCGATTGAATTATCACCTTTTATTTACTTCCTTGTTTCTCAATTGTCCTGCATACTCAGAAGTTTCCAGGCCGAGATTATGGAACCTACCAAACCTCAATCAGAAGTACGGCTTTATACTCCTTTAATTAATGATCCTAGACAGATGTTCAACCATTGAGCTAAAGAATAATTAATTCCTTCTAGTGTGAAACTAGAAGGTGACTGTAATCCATGAACAATTTACTTCATCACATGGATGATAATAAAAATGTTACTTGTCATCTCTTTAATAGGAAAACGAGATTAAGACAGTTAATAAGAATTTTAAATCAAAATTTCTATTTTTAATACTGGTATCACTCTTTTAAAACTCACCTCTGGAGAGTCTGCTGGGGGTCCCTTTTCAATTACACTAGTACATGTATCTGGGTTGAGCAAAACCCCAACAGTTATCTGCCCCTGACTGCCTGGCATAGGTGGGTCATCCTTGATGGCCCACTGTGTGGATAGTACAAAGTGGAATGAAAAAGATTAGATACAGGAAATGAAAGTAACAGCAAATAAATGCTCAATATGTCTCTTACTTATAGAATCTAATACAATTTTATAACTAGAAATTTCCTTACTGTTGTAACAGGCGCGGGAAATACACTGGAGTTTGAAACCTGAACCCTTAAAACTCTAAACATCACTGATAATAAACCCGAGCCCTGTACCGCAATACTTTGCCCGAGACATATCTTTGAACCCAGCACTAGTGTACAAGAAGATAGTCTTCTCGTTTTTTCCACGAGGTGTTGCACACCAAGCCTTCTATTTTGCTTGGATATATTTCAGGATAGAAGGTGAACATAAACCTTAGAGTATATATGTTGAAAAGGGGTGCTCCAGTAACTTTTAACATTATATGACAGCTCTATTTTCAGAAGTTTATCATGTCACCATGCAAACTCGACACAGTACTTTTAAAACTAACAGAAGTAGGTTAATACTAAAACTGTCATAAGTTTTTCCATACAGAACATTTTAGCGATTCGTGACCCAAACTGACCTGTGGTGTAGACTCCTGTTTAACTTGTAAAAGTGTGATTCTCCGGTCCAGTGCACGCTGTAATACAGAAATCAAACTTGGAGTTACCGTGGCAACGACATCACCACCTAAGTCCATAACTCTGTCAGCCAGGTCCAACTTGCTTACGGAGGTCTCTAGACCGGATAGATCGCTGATACTGCAAAATTTAACATGCATAAAAGTTATGATCATTTACACAAGCAAATTCTGTCAAACAAAACATCCCGTTAATCATGATATTTTCATAGTGGGTACTTGCATAAGAAAATACATTCTGAACATTACAAAATAATAATTCAAAAAAAATCTTATCTCTTAGATTGCAAAATTTCAGAAATATATATTAATGTAAATTAATAAAAGACCAAAATTCCTTGAATAACCCAACTCGGATTTATTTAATTTTAAGAACTTACTGAAATACATTGTCGAATGTGCGGAGGAAAGGAAGTGATGTCATGAAGAATAGGGAGAAGCTGTCGAGGGAGTGGTCGTCAAGCAACAGAATAGCCTTTCCCGCCTCGTATCGAACCTGTAAAATTGGGTCAATATTCAGTAAAACCTTCTTATAATGGCAACATTGTACAGAGAATTATTGACATTAGAAAGAAATAATTGAAGTTAAGCTGTTAACTTGGATAAGATTGACCTTGTTAAATTGTTTCTGTAGTGAAATCAAGGTCACATATTAAGTATGATGACATCCATAGATGTAACCAACCAGTATTTATTTTCACATCTTGGTTTGTCCTAAAAACAATGCACTGAACACACAATGAAGAGGTTTTATTGCTAAGCTACCTGAATGTTTATTATGTCAACAAGAACTTATTTAACATATGACATGTAAGAAAACAAATTGTCTCATTACATCACATTGCATTTTTAAATCAAATCTTCCACTTAAAATAAACATGAAACTGAAAGCAATTTACTGTAATGGTAAAATAAAATGTCTCACCCGGTTATAACAAGTCTTGTTCATGTTGGCACAGAGGTTGTAGTAACCAGTCACATCCACAAACACCACATCAAAAGTCTCCAGGAAATCTGACAACAGAGGGCGCTGGGAATCATCGCCATCCTCACATGATGTAATACCTTCTGTCATCCATTCAGATTTAGCTGAAAAATCAACAAACAATTAGAAAAGTAGACTTTGGTTTACTTTGATAAAAAAAAAAATACATTGTACTCCTTTATTTCCAACTAAACTCATTTGTGGGTGTGTGGGGGGTGTGTGTGTGTGTAGCGGTAGGATGTCAGAACACCCTAACCACTCGGCTACCGTGGCTCCCACCACCCTTTAACCCCTATGTAGTATAAGTAGACTCAACCATGCATTGATCTGGACCAATCTATTTCAGTCTACAGTGATGAAAGGGTTAATGTCACTCTGATGATAAAGGGATGAGGAAATCACTACTCATTTTTATCTTTTCTTAACAGCCATTTCAGCTCGACTTTTACAAGCAATTTTCAAGTTTGAATATTTGATTATGAAGTCTCTGTTCTTATAGACAGTTACATGTTGCTATGGATACTTACAAAGGTTTAGGAGTGTGTTTCTGAAGACCTGGTAGCTACTCATCATCCTGTTGAGACGTCGTTTTGACAGCAGATAAGCTACATACATGGACAGGATGTAGCCAGAAAAACCACCGTAGCCCTAAAACAAATAAATGTTACTGATTTTTTCTCAAAGTATCTGATGGGAGTGGACCCCCAGAAAGCTGTACATACAGGTCTTTACATAGTTCTTTGACAAAAATTTCATACGCAAGTCTACACAGTTCTTTTTATAGAGTTTTTTCTGGGGTTTTTTCTGTTTGTTTTATGTGAATGAAACTGTAAACCAAATGTTCCATCAGTTAGGTAGTCGGGTGGCGCGGTGAATTACCCACTTGCCTTTCACCTTTTTCATGACAGTTTCATGATAGTTACAAAATAAAACACTTTTTGTGGCCCTAGTTTTTATACCAGGTATATGTAATAAAAGAAAAAGAGAAAATGTAACTGCCAGAGCCGGAATTAAACCTGGGACCTTCCGAACTCTAGACAAACACTCCACCAATTGAGCAATCTGGTTGCTGAGGATCAACCAAGACTAATTCTTCCAACATATACAAATGTTCCAAAAACAACAGAGGACAAACCATTTAAACCATTTCCACTCTGCTCATTATTAATATGGTCTAAAAATTCAGTCCAATAACACTGTGGTGAATTATACCAACCATATCAAGTTCCCGTTGCCGCAGCCACACTTTCAGCAGGTAGATGCCCTCCCTGATACCCTGGCTATCCCCTAGTGTATTGGTCAGGTGGTCAGTGTTCTGGGTCAAGGTCAGGTCACTGAGGACTGCCATGTTGTATAAGGGTGTAGCAGGCTGGTCCCCTGTGAAACACAGGACTTCTCGTGTATAATCAGTGATCACATAGGGAATAGGAGAACAGAATTAACACATTCATCCCTGATGACACATTTCATCCCTTCCAATTGCAAGGTTCAAGTTTTCATAAAGAAATTTCAGGGTGAATAAGTTGAATAATGATGAAATAGTAAATTCCTAGTACATATAAGGGTGTTCTTTTTCTTGAGACTAGCACCTACATCTGTTGAAACTTTTGATAAATTCTCACACATTGAGATATTCAAGGATAGGCTTTTTTGTGAAATAAATATTTTGTCTATTTACATAAGAACCAATGTACATTGTGTATAACATTATATTCATGTTACTAGAATAGGTGCACTACCCAAATTGGTACAGGATCAGAAAAATTAGTTAAGAATATTTTAACAGTACATGATGACTTTGAAATAAACATATCAGAATCCCATTAAAATTATGTACAGCAGCAAAATTTTGGATGACTTGGAGATGTAAAATACCAATCTAGATACAGTGGACTCCACTTAATATCACCCCTGTTATATCACATTATAATTATGGGCGAAAAATGGACAGAATAAAAACTTTCTCTGAAAATGAACCACCATTTGTAGTCTTTTGTCAAGAATGATCAAGAAACATTTTTTATACAAGAGCTGAATTTTTAAATACCACTGTCAACATTGTACTACCTGGTAATTGTGACAGCATTATGTTATGTATGTATCACAGTTACCTTCCTCTACCTCCTCTGTTTCACCTCTGTACCACTGTTTTCGCACGTTGTTCTTACTGACGTGAAAACGATTCAGTTTAAACAGGCCCGTCTCAGCTACCACATGCAGATGTACAGTCACTGCTTTCCCTGTGTCACCTGTATCACAACGAAATGATGTTAGATTGAGAGAGGGAAATTCAACCATGACTGCAAGAAAAGTTAGAGACTTTACTGCTTTAATTTAAAATACTGTCTGATCAAGATATCTGACTTAAATTTAATAAATGTCTTCAAAATTTTCCCTTCGTCACCTGTATCACAAAATGATGCAAGATTGAGAAAATGTTTAAAGGGAATTTCAACCATGACTGCAAGAAAAGTTACAGACATTACTTCTTTAATTTCAAATAATGTCTGATCAATATCTTTGACTTAAATATAAAATGTCTTCAAAATTTTCCCTTCGTCACCTGTATCACAATAAAATGATGCAAGATTGAGAAAATGTTTAAAGAGAAATTCAACCACGACTGACTGCAAAGAAGTTACTGACATTGCGGCTTAAATTCAAAATACTGTCTGATCATGACCTAAATATACAATTCTAAAACTTTTCCTACTTTTAACTCGCAGGATGAGTATAGGCTTGTAGTGGCTGCCATGATGATAGGTATAGAGGAGTTCCTCCACGTCCTCCTTCTTCCTCAGGTGTTTCGCAAGGACGGCTAGATAGAGGGCTCTCTTCCTCAAATATCGCTGGTTCAGGTTGTCCTTGCTCTGCAGACATTCCTGTAATAAAACAATTTTTCTGTAATCTATATCTGTGAAAAAAAAACATTTTTCTTCAAAGTATAACCCATTCAGCAGAACCTTCACATAAAAATTTCAGCAGAACCTTTACATCAACCAATCTACAACCTTCACATTTTAGAGGGTAAAAAATATTTTTCTTTGTCAACAGGTCAATTTTTCAATGACTATCCGGTATTTGAAGAAGAATATATGCATCATTCTACCGTAACTGATAGATGTGTTGCATTATTCCAAGCTCATGGTATATTTATTGGATAATTTCAGTGTGAAATACTGTATATGCTGTAATTAAGCCCCCCCCTCCCTTTTAAGGGGGTTTGAAAATTATATAATATAAGCGCACCTTCTAATTGTTACAACTAAATTATAGTATATGATTATAATGTTGCACATCAAGAGTACTACCCCGTCTGGTTACAGAACATTGTATTTATTAACTTAATTAAAGCAACATTTTTTGTCCTGATCAAGTTTTGTTATCTTATTAAGTGCCCCCTTGGAACCAATTTTTAAGGTGCCCAGTGTGCTAATTATGGCGAATATGGTATCCTTACAAGGCATAACATAATACAATTATGATTTATGCAGGTGTTACAAATATTCATATAGAAATATCTTGAAAACATTAAATTATCAATCAACCATCATTAACATTGACCAGTACATTGAGAAACAGAAATACTTACCACTGGCATTGTCACAGAGACGTCTAAAGTCACATTAGGTTTGACACAAGTATTGGACAAGAAGCTGCCAACCACCTTAACATCGGCTGGAGGGAGAAATTGGAATCGACCTTTGACAGCTACTGGTGACTGATACAGTGGTACTTTGACAAACTTTTTCGGTAACCAGTCTTGGTCCATCAACTGGAATAAATATCATAAAAAAAATTGTCATTTACTTTTATTACCGTATGGTGATTAATGGCTTATTAATTTATAAATTTTGTCTGACAATTCAGAATAACAACTATTACATTGGAAAACTAAACAAAGTGTTATGTTTGGAATATGACATTTTAAATGAGATTTAAAAAAAAAGAACAATCCACCTCATGTTACATTCCTCAAAACTTGTTAAAACAAACATTAATCATATATCGTTTTGACATTATCATACAATATGTTATTGATCGTTTGATTGGGTTATTTTACAAGTATTTCAGTCACACTTACCTCGTGAGGTTTTCCTTTGGGAATACTCATAACCATATCCTTGACTGTGGTGAAGACTTGTTCAATTTGTCGTCGCCGTTTAGCTTTCAATTTTATCTCTGATAAAAGCTCTGTAATCTTCATAAACAAGAAATATAAATCAGAAATGCAATGCAAAAAAAAGTAATATTTTATCAAAAAAAATAAAAGTTCCATTTAACTTACTTTTATAATCTTCTACAACACCTAAGAATTTTTAAAATTAATATCAGACTGGAAAACAAAGTTATTGGGTAAAATCCTTTTTATTACATGATCAAGAATTACTTTACTACCAGTACATGTATTGTGTAAGACAAGGTTTTTTTAATGAAGTAAAAATTCCTAATGGTGTATTTGTTACAACAGGTCAAATTCAACGAAATTCTATGCAAGTCTATACCAAAGCATAATTGTAATAACAATTCACTAAAATAAAACATTAATCATGGACTTTCTTTCATTTTCCATAATATTTGGAAATAAAGGATCCTCAACGTCTAAAATGGTTTTTCATTTGGTTTATCTACATGCTTCAACCACTAGCTACATTTTGTAAAATAAACATATATCGTGAGTATATTGTTTACTTCTTAACATAATTTATTACAGTGAATTTGCCAAATTTTTTCAAAAAAGGGATCCTACAAAATATGATTGGCATTTGCAATTGGCAAAAATTGTGAAACATCAGTTAACAGATTTCAGAAAATATGGTTAGTTTGGATGAATTAAAACCTGTGATGGGATAAGCAAAAGGTTTTCATTGATCTCGATCTTTCCTGCAGTAAACTGTCAGATGCAGAGAAATGTGATCTTATTTTATTATTAATTACCTGCATACGGAACAGACTTACATTTTTTTTGTATTATTTTATTAATTAACTGCATATTGAATAGTCTTATTTTATTATTAATTATATTACCTGCATACGGAACAGACTTGAGTGGTAGAGGTTCTCTGTTTCTTTCAGCTGGTTCAACTCATCATTAGTGGGAGGCTTGAACAAATTCTTTTTATTGATTTTTGTTGATGAAGATGCATCAACTGCATCTGATAACATGTTTGAATCAATGACTGAATCATCTTCAAAATCATCTTCACTTTCATCTCCTTCATCACTTTGCAAGCTGTCTTCATCTGCATCAAAATCATCCAACTCCTCGCTGTCTTCATCATCGTCATCATCATTATCCACTTTCTGATGTTTTTTGTTCTGTTCATTGAAGAGTTAAATATAATTTAAATATGTTTATGATACTGAAATAAAGTTATTTTCACATTAGATTTCAATATTGCACTTCCTAGGAAAAAAGTTCTTTGAACACAGATCAATTTATGAGATTTCATTACACAGAAAATCATGGGTATTGGAATTCAACAGGCAAATTTAAGTTTCAAATTAATATAAATATTGTTAATTTCAATTTTGTGTGTATATGCCTGCATTTACATATCATCTAATACATGTATGAATTTAAATCAAACCTATGAAGAAATATAATCTGCTTAGGCTAGGCACATATGGGTAATAATCTACATGTGGTTAAATTTAATTACAACTACCTATATTTGAGGAACAATTTTGATATTACAAATACTAAATGGCAATAAAATTGGTGGTTGTTACCCAAATTTAGGTTTATTAGAAGACATATTTGTCCAAATACAAGCTTCCAAGAGCTTTAAATAAGTTTCTACTATGCTTTTAACCACATTCGACAATAAATAAAGATTATTGTATCTTGTTCTCAGTTTGTTTACAAATGTACCCATACAGAAAGTCATCACCATCAACAGAAAAAGTCAGTTATGTGATACTTATGGTAAACTAACATTAACAGGTTCGGTATCCTGGTTCTTTTGCTTCCTTTTCATGTTGATATATAAACAAATGAACACAATGTAGCCGCTGATAAGAAGGATAAATCGAGGATATCTTCACCAACACGTGTACATGGGTGTCGCCATCTTGGAGTTACTTCACACGCGCAGAACAAATTCAGTCAAATGCTTGATCTGAACCATTTGTCGATACGGAAATAAACGCACACTAATATCAGGGACGTACATGTCTGCTATTATCATTTCGAAATTGTTAATAAGTTTGTATATCGTTAAAGGTAACTTCTGATTTTTTTTTACTTTTATTGTACTGGAGAAGCAGTGTTCATTTCCTGCAGCGAATACATGTTCTCATTATATCAATTTCATCATTAAAATACTTTTCTCAAAATGAGTTGCTTCCCTTCATACAAATTATTATTGTGTACCCCAATACAAATCAGGGAATTAGACAGAAACGTATATAACACACGTATTATATATGTGATAAGTCTATCTAGGTCCGTGGCTTATGGAATTTGATTAATTTGTTTTATCTGTATTACAGCGGCCAACAAAATCCCTTCTATTGTACAAAATAATTATAAGAGCGGGAAAATGGGGGAGACTATGGATATGAGACAGCTGTAGAGACGCAACACAGGGACATGAGAATTTATAGGAGGCATTTTATCGACAATTGATATCAACCACTTAAAAGTGTAGAATTACTTCAAAAAACCTAGTTTATGTCCAAAACTAGCTGCTCAGGTTCCTGTGAGACGTACGCATAAAGCCACGTGCATGGACTAAGATAACAATATAATTCCGTGGATAAGGCTAACGTCTATGAGAAAATGTAAAATGTACGTCATGGGATAGCAGATTAATTCTCATGTTCCTCGGATTAAACACGGTCTTCTACGAGGGAACTTTTCTGACGAAGATTTTAAATGATGTATAAGTTTATATTTATCATGGCCATAATCAGAAACGTATATACGTCTCTGCCATAATGCAGTATACGTCTCTGAATAAAGTAAGTGTGGCTACGTCCCTGTATTTATTATACTTGTATAAATTGTCACGTCATATGACAAATATATGTCAGTACACGTGTATACGTTTATGAACTTTATATAATTAACATTATACAAATGTACATGTACAAATACTTGAATTATAATTGCGATGTTAAAATAAAATATAAATAGCACTTTTTATACTTTAATATCACGACAAATAGATCGTGTTGCCACGGAATTAGACAAGAGCGATTTTATACGTCTCTGTATAATTGATTAATAAATAAGTTTAATTTCTCTGATGCGGGATTGCTGAGTTATGTGTGTCGTTTGGTATCGAGTCGAATGATCAAGTAATTGAACGTATATATCGACTTACGTCTCAATTTATCATTTTCATAACTTTTATTTCACTGCAAAATATGCTTTAATTAACTATTTATTTGCCAGGCTCCAGTCGAATTAGAAATAATTCGAAAGTATCCCATTATATTTTAATATGAATTCATATTAAAATCAATTTCCCAACCAAACTCTGATAATGTATTTTAAATTTAACTGTAATTTGATAATTCAATGAATTTAATTCAATAGAAACATTTTTAAATATGCACATTATGTGAAGGCTCATGATCAGCTATGATTATCGATAGCTCTGTTGCAATTAATTTGTGGCAAGAGATGTTCAAACACGGAGACTGGGCTCTCGAGATAATTGATCAGGCTACAACTAGCATACAACGACAGTGTGTATTAGATTTATAATGTAATGTACAAACATGTACACTACAAATATATTTTATATACTGTACATGTACATGTACATATTCTTCTTGCTCATTTGCTGTTTCATTCCTTTTGTCATTTCTTGATGTGATATATCTCTTGTTTTTGTTATACTTTTCTTTATAAATTTTACTTATGTTAAGTCGTAAAATTAGCTCTTCAGAGCTAATGTTCATTCTTTTAACAATAAATAGTCATATATCTTGTATCTTGTATTTAAATCTGTGTCCCTTTAACTCTTTTGGTTAGGCCACGCCCCCTTTTCATAGTTACTTCCGAACCGTGTCACCTCTCTTCCGCTTTCGTGACGTCACGTGTCACAAACTTCGAACAAACTTTAGCAAGTTGCTATGAGTTTTAACTGGGGAGAAATATCGTAGTTTTGACACATATTATACACAGCTGTGACACGAAGAAGAACGCCTGATACACTTTCCTGTCTGGTGAGTATTTTATGTCAACGTAATGTGTATTTAGAATTCACTGTCACGAAACAGCTGATCTCGAGCTCGGGGTCAGAAAATATTTAGTACCAACGACAACGATTTTGGGATTTGGGCATATCTCGAGCTCCCTTCCTTTTGTTTAAATTCTCAGCTTATGACATTTCTGTTTCTTATAATGTTTATCATGACATGAATACATATTATACAATATATTTATGAATTTGGAGTAATTTAGCCAAGTTTAACAATGGGAACACAAGGGTATTGTTTGTGAATCGTGCGATCAATGGTTTCACATTGACTGTCAGAACATCAACAGCCATTCTTATGAGGAATTAAATGATAGCATGGTTAGTTGGCACTGTATCATCTGTAATAATCCAAATTATTCTACGCTGTTATTCGATCTCCATAGCGTGTGCACTCCTAACCCTTTTGACAGCCTACCTGATGAACTAGCCTCCATAAAGAGTTTTGATAGTCATATGAGCCCTAAGACCTCTTCTAATGTATTTAATCCTGGACACTCATCTACTCCAGTTAGAAAGGCTGCTTTTTCTAAAAAATCATCCTGCAAGCCATTACGTATAATGAATGTCAACTTTCAGTCCATCCGTACTAAGCAACATCTAGTACACCAAGTCATCGACAGTACCAAGCCTGACATCATACTTGGCACTGAGACATGGCTGAAACCAGATATTAAGAACTCTGAAATTTTTCCAGATGGATTCAGCATTTACAGGAAGGACAGAGTTGGTAAAATTGGTGGTGGGGTGCTTATAGCAATCAAAAATGACTTTATTTCATCAGAAGTCCATGACCTTTCCCCATCTGATGATACTGAAATAGTTTGGGCGAAAGTTGAAATGACTGGATGTAAAACCTTGTATCTATGTTCTTTTTATAACCCTAAAACATCTGATGAATCTAATTTGGCAAACTTCGATATATCTGTAAAAAAGGCTAGTACTATTCATAATGCCAGTTTACTCATTGGGGGTGACTTCAATCTCCCAGGTTGGGATTGGGAGCATAAAATTCTTAAACCCAATACCCTTCACTCTAACATCCACTATAACTTTGGCAACTCACTTGATGATGCAGGTCTTACCCAACTTGTTGAAAAACCAACTAGAAACAATAACATCTTGGATCTTGTCATTACCAACCACCCTAACTTAGTCCCCCGTATTGATGTGATGCCTGGCATCTCCGACCACGACATTGTGTTTGTCGAATTCCTGGCCTCTACTGCAAGGCATAAACAGATTCCAAGGCAAATTCCACTTTACAAAAAGGCTAATTGGGATTCTATGAAGAATGAGCTACGTAATTTCCATGATAAACTCCAATCTTCTAGCAACAAACATATTCTTGACACTAATACCATCTGGTGTGATTTCAAGTCGCTTCTGATCTCTCTTGTAAAAACACATATCCCACATAAATTATCAAAACCAAAAGAAAGTCAGCCCTGGATATCACATGAAATTAAACATCTGATCAGTAAACGTAATAGACTGTACAAAAAATCAAAAAAATCAGGTGACCCAAACACAATAAAGAAATATAAAGAGTTAAAACACTTAATTCAAAAAAAGATTCGTCAAGAGTACTGGACATACATCCAAGACATAGTCACTCCAAAAGAAACCTCGATCACTGGAACTTTCAAATGTATGAAAAAATTTTGGGCTTACATTAAACACAAAAAAACAGACTACTCCGGAATCCCCCACTTGAAGCAGGAGGGAAAGCTCATTTCAGACTCGTATTCTAAGGCCAATCTGCTTAACAAGCAGTTTGAATCTGTATTCTCCTCTTCTAAAACCATTTCCTCTGATGTTTTTGTCAACGAAAATTACATGGACTCTAATCAGACATTTCCTACTATGGACACGCCTATTATTTCATCAGATGGCATTCTAAAATTATTGAAAAATCTTAATTGTTCCAAAGCACCAGGCCCAGATGACTTGAGTCCAATGGTCTTGAAGGAATTATCCAGTGAAATAGCACCAATCTTGAGTACCATTTTCAATTTTTCTCTAGATTCTGGCATTGTACCTCAAGATTGGAAGACAGCCCATATTGTTCCCATCTTTAAAAAGGGCCAAAAATATGATCCGGTAAATTACAGGCCAATATCGTTAACTTGTATTTGTTGTAAGCTGATGGAGCATGTCATAGTATCAAACATAATGTCTCATTCTGATCGACACAATATTTTGTACCCTCTTCAGCATGGTTTTCGGAAATCTAGGTCCTGTGAAACACAACTCTTGGAATTTTTTGATGATATTACTAAAACTTTAGATGATTCTAAACAAACAGATATTTTGGTCATGGACTTTTCTAAAGCGTTCGACAAGGTCAGTCACTCTTTACTTGTCAACAAACTAATTCACTATGGTATTGATGAGAAAACAACATCTTGGATCTCCAATTTTCTTAATAATAGAACCCAATCAGTACTTGTGGAAGGCGTCAAATCTGAATATGTTCATGTTCTATCCGGTGTTCCTCAGGGATCTGTTCTAGGCCCAAGTCTGTTTTTATTTTATATTAACGACATGCCATTTGGCCTTAAGTCCAAGGTCAGACTGTTTGCGGATGATACCATCGTGTATCTGACAATTACGTCAGAAACAGATGCCAGGACCCTGCAGTCTGATCTGGACAAACTGGCCTCTTGGGAGCAGAAATGGCACATGGCTTTTCATCCTAGTAAGTGTTATGCTTTAACAGTCTCTAAGAAAAAATCTCCCATTTATTTTGATTATTCACTTCATGGTCAAATTCTAAAACATGTAAATTCTGTTAAATACCTAGGAGTAACCCTCAGATCAGACTTGAAATGGGATACTCATGTAGATCAGATTTGTAATAAGGCAAATTCTACTCTAGGATTTCTCAGAAGAAACCTGAAAATTAGCTCTACATCATTTAAAGAACAGGCTTATAAATCCTTGGTCAGACCTTCTTTAGAATATGCCTGTTCAGTTTGGGATCCATTCACTAAAAATAATATAAACAAAATTGAAATGGTTCAGAGAAGGGGGGCTCGTTATGTGTCAAACCGTTTTCGTAACACCTCTAGTGTGACAGATATGATAGATACTCTTGGTTGGCGCAGCCTTTCAGACCGTAGGAAAGATGCACGCCTGAAAATGTTCTATAAGATTCATCACGGCACTGTAGCCATACCAACGTCTGACAGACTGCAACGAGCCTCCAGAATTTCTAGAAATTCACACCAGTATCAATATCAGCAGATTTATTCAAAAACATTGGCTAGGCAACAATCTTTTTTCCCACGCACTGTTGTAGACTGGAACAATTTACCATCACACGTCGTTAGTGCTCCCACTTTCAACTCTTTCAAGACCTCTCTTTCTCAACTTTCTTCTAAAACAACCAATGATGAGTAATTTAGAACAGCTGACAGACTTTACATAATAATTTCTTTTCTTCTCTCCTGCTGTTTACTCCTAACAGGCTTTGTAGGAAGGGGATTCCCAATCACTTTGCTGTTAGGAGTCACTCTCTCTCTTTCTTTTCTTGCATCATTTGTAAACATATATATACATTGTATATCTAAGTAAATACTAAATAACTGAATTATTATGTAATATGTAAGTCTGTCACTGAGCATAGCACAAACCCAATCCCGTTACAAGATCTTCAACTAGTTGAAGGTGGTAACTATATGGTAGAAGAAGTAGAATGTATATAATTAGTCTAATTAATAAAAATAACTGGATTTCACTAGAATTTAAATGAATATATATGTGCTCAAAGATTAAATTTAACTATGTTTAACCTTGATACTTATTACAGAACTATATATAGCTACTGTTCACATACAAGTAATTATTAGCAGAGCCTCACCTAAAACACTATATATATATAACTGTAAAATCAAGCAGAATTTATGACAAACCCACCTCAAGCTCTCCCATCATATAATATTCCTTAGTTACAGCAAAGAATTATGTGTACTGTAGTCGATATAGACAAGGTGGGTTGGCAGCTCTCAGTTAGCTTGGTTGAGTGTCAGTCTACAGAGTTTGGAAGGTGCAGGGTTTGAACCCTGGTCCGATTGCATGCGGTTTTTCCTCTCCTGATACTGGTTTTATTTTTCTATGTCTGTGGTACAGAGACTGACACATGCTAATGTTGCCAGCCCAACACTCATAGTGATAATTCCTTTTATCGGAACGTTCCAGATGTGCTGTCTATTTACAATTTATTGAACATCTGAAACGAAAAAACATTTCACTGGGTGCCATATTGGATCCAACTTGGAACCCTCAAATGAAACGTTCCCGATGAATCCTTTTTTTCAGCGGAACATCGTGTTCCATTTAGCGAAACGTCCGGTTTGTTCTGGAACAGCCGGAATGGTCTGCTAAATGGAACATGCTATCAGTTTTTTTGTGAGTCATTTGAACCATGTTGAAATAAAGGTTTTCAGTGATCAATCTACGTGCGAGTCCCGAGTCCAGTACTGACATAAAATTATGAAAGGACTCATAGAAATTCTGGAAATGCTTCAATTTTACATTGTGGGACCCATCATTTTTGGCAATATGTACAAAAAGGACCCATGAAAATAAATTGTAAATTGATTGCTTGGTTTTGTTCAGACTCAAAAATTGGACAGTATGATCAGTATAACTATAACAGTGGCGAAAGAAAAAATCAATATAGCAGATCTAGACCAGGGTTCAAACTCGGGGCCCTTCTGAGTATACTAAAGAAACATTCTACCAACTGAACTACCTGGTCACCATTGATTGACCCAGTCCATTTCCACTACATTCCTTCTTCCGTTTTACCGAGTCTTCGCCCCCGAAGACACAACTACCGTATTTACAACCGATCTTCTGTCTGTTCAGGTAGGCCCTTGCTACAGCAAGTGTACTCCTAATGCTTGAAACATATATTGGCAAGATCTTGAAAATTGTAGTAAGTTTTAAAGATAACATTTTCTGACATCCTGTTAAAAAACTGACCCCTAATGCTTCACAAGGTTTAAAATTTCTATGGGAAAGATTTTGTGTGCCCAAAATTAAAAAAGAGTGTGTGTATTGATGGGGAAAAAGTTCAATTTGAAATATTATATTTTCAGTTGTTTTTCAGATGAAATCATTAGTTTTGATAGTGTTAGAAAATGTTAGATAAGGGTGTGTCTTAGCCTAATGTTGAAAGTCTTGCTTCAAAATTAGTAAAGTTGGAAAGTAAGTAAGTATGAAAGCTTGTATTGTCAAGACAGCATTGATTTAATGTTGAAACTGTTAAAGGGAAAGAAAAAAAATCATGCATGTTCAGATTTAGATTCCAACCCATTGCTTTGAATATCTTAACAGCCTCTCTACCAATTCAGCTACCATCTGGTCATGATTATCACCACACCATCCAACCACATTAGATTAGTAGTAACCTGAACAGAGATCTCCTTACTAACTTACAGATTTTGATGAAATTTCACGTGAATGATCAGTATATTAGTTGTATATCCTCATTTCAGATTTCAACAATTTATAAAGGAGTTATGGCCCTTTACATAAAAACTTGTCCGGAGATCTCCATCTTAACAAAGGGCAGATTTTGATAAAACTTCACCTGAATGATCAGTATTTATGTTGATTTGAGATTTTGACAATTTAAATGGAATAACAACCCTTTAAAATATTTGTCCATGCAGACATCTCTATCTCATCGCGGAAACCCACGGTACACTTCTCTGAGGTTTGCATACTGTGGGCCAGAATCGATATAAATCTTTGTTTCCCTGAATAGAAGTTTATTCAGAGATTTCGACCAATCAGAATGGTCGTTTCTCATGACACTCTGTTAGATCACTTTTACATTGACCACGGCCAGTATATTTCTGTAGGCATGACGCCGATGTCAATCTCTGAATAGCAAGACCTTATATTTTAATCACAATCAACACAATTATAGCACAATCGACAAGTTTTGTTGACAGGCGATGCTACAAATTAAACGGGATACCTCGGCTGGATGAAGTCACGGATGAAACTATTGATATGATTGGCTACTATGTTAGTACGAAAATGAGTGTTTCCATCGATTTTAGCCCACTGTATGCAAACATCAGAGAAGTGTACCGTGGGTTTCCAACGATGTCTCTATCTATGACAGCATGTTTTAATAAATCTTCACTTGATATAGTTGTGCATCATCATTTTAATTGAAGATTTCAACAATTTATAAGGGAGTAATGGCCCTTTATGTGAAAAAATTATCTAGAGATCTCTGACTTAAAGCTGGCAATGCAACTTAAAAAGCTTTTTTGTTGAGATTTAAAAAAAAAATACGGCAAAGTAATTTTTTAGAAAGCTTCTGAGATGCCCCCTAACAGGTTACTAAGGAGATGCAGACATTTTAGTTTTTGCCTTGCTTGGAAACAAGAGTCGGCCTCCCTGGGTATAAAAGGCACCCAGCCTGTCAAACCGGTTTTTACATGAACACTGGCTGTGCAAAGTGCAACACACCTGCGGACACAACAGGTGACACTGGAGTTACAAAATTGGAATGACCAACACACACTTACCTTGAAGTTGAAGTTACATGAAGATGGTCACTCTCTCAGACACCATCATAAATCGTGTGCCAAAGCAAAATAAAAATTAAACTTAAAACACCCTAACTGTCCCTTCACCTATGTATACGTAATGGACATCGACATGTTGATTTTACATTAGGAAGCAGAGCGAAACGTTCCGAACAGAATATGTACTCGCTCTTAATACTACCTATAATATTACGCCTTGCCAGTAAGCGCTTGTAATGAAAATGTAGTGTAACACGTGGGCATAGTCTTGGTTATGTAAAACACGTGCACGAACACATGCTACTGAGGGGAACTTATTTTGATGGAAATACAATGTAAATGGATGTTATAGCAATGTTTATCACACAGGAACTAATTACTGTAAGGGACATGATGTTCCACTGTTGAATGTTGAATACTAAGGTAGGTTTATCAGTTGTCATTCATGTACTTGTTTTTTATTCGCATGAATTTTGGTGTAATCTAATGTTTTTTTTATTTTGCTCATATTGTATAATATCGTTTTAATTACACCTTCAATATCCATGTCAATGTTCTTCAGATACTGATCGAAAATATCGTAAAAAACATCAGAAAGTATGTGTTGGCTAGCAATATAGGTCTATAGAAGTGTCACCGTGCGGTTTTGTCACAACAATAAGAACCGGTTTGACGGCCTGGGTGCCTTTTATACCCAAGGAAGCCGACTATCGTTTCCAAGCAAGGCAAAAACTGAAATGTCTGCCATTCCTTAGTAACCTGTAAGGGGGCATCTCAGAAGATTTCTAAAATTTTTACTTAGCCGTTTTTTTTTTTAAATATCAACAAGAAAGCTTTTTAACTTGCATTGTCAGCTTTAAGTAACTAGCAGATTTTGACAAAAATTCACTTGAATGAATATTTTGGAATAAGATGTGCTGATGTTTGTAGAAATAAATAATTTCCAAGATTTCACCGTGTTGTCAGCCAATTGCTTTAATACCTACTATGTCACAATAAAAAGCAATGTTATTGTGATATTTCAATAATTAATAACAACATCATATATATGCATCCAGTGAGTTAAGACTACTTGACTATTAGAATCTATCACCTCCTTGCATTTGGGGCAGAATGATTCTTTTTCTCTTGTCAGTGTTTTTCCTGCCTATATAACTGGGTACGCCAAACGACCCCATTCCCAATGCGTTTTAGTGTTATTTTTTCCCAAAATCAACTTGAAAATTCCCAATTATTATGACTTTTCAAAATCCGGAAAAAAAGACACGCACATGATGTTATAATGAATAAAACATCATTAAAAGAAATATCAGTGAGCGAGTCTGTGACTCAGACTCGACTCACCATGTAACTCCCAGTTCTTTGTTTTCATTGTTTACCATACTGTAAAGCTAAATGATACACTGTGCACTGTAAAATTAGTTAGCATGGAACAATTAATGAGTGTGGTTGGGTTTTAATTTTTTCCCAATTTATTACCTGTTCACGCTAATTTTTTTCCCAATTTGGCAAATTGAATTTTTCCCAAAATACCCAGGAAAAACACTGCTTGTCCTGTTCACCCAATGTGTATCCAATGCATAATGTAATGTTAACGTTGCAGGTAAAATTCAGGGCTGACATGACATTTATTGTGGTCATGACTAATATTTTTGATGAAGAAAGAAATCACTCCACCCCCAAGAGACTCTTGGGTATATATAATAAGTACAATACAGATTGCTCTCCTAGCAAGCACTGGTTAAAGGCCCAATATACGTAACTTCAGGAAATTTTTCGTTAATCTGAAAATTCTGAAAAAAAATCCAGTTGATAACCATGCAAAAATAAGCCTAAAAGGAAGTAAACCTGAGCGGTAACTTAAACGAGAAACTCTCGACAGAAAAATCCAAAGAATTGAAATTAATTCAGGTGGGGCCCACTTCAATAACAAACCGAAGGTAGAAGACAGTCAAAATGGTCGCGTGTTTACAAATACAGAGTTTCAACTGCTGCCGTACCGGTTACCGCGTAAGAAGTCATCTTAGATATTGCTGATATCAGTTAATCTTAACTAAATCTATAAAAATAATAAGTTATTAGGCTTGATTTTCGCATCAAGTTTTGCCGAAAGTTACGTATATAGGGCCTTTAAGGTGTGGACACACCTGTCCAGGGTATGAAAATAATGGTTCTGACATTTGGTAACAAAGTTGGCGTTGACAATCCTATCTTGGTAAATGCTGGTAGTACACCCATATCAAAGTACTCTGTATATTTTGATGAATTTGAAGACATCTACTATGTGGGCATTCCCACAGGTCATTCATTAGATATTGTTTAAAAGTTATAACAAGCATTGATTTAGCCTACTGTGTATAATACTGTCACCAGCATGAAAGTAGAGCCTGTTCTGCTATAAAAAACAACCCACCCCAAACCTTCCTCCGGTTCCATAAATACCAATTAAAGGTTTTCTGTTTGGGAATAGCTGAAGAATTATACAAGTAGATGAAAGCCGCATGTTGAGCTGACTTCTAGCATTATCTTAGATATAAAATAAATAAAACACTATGGTAGTTTATCCATAGCAAAGACATTCTGATCTTTATCTTTTTGTTAATAATACCAGTAAAAGGAAAATGATAAAGGGTTTAGGGAGTCTGATTGATGTGACAAATAAATTTTAAAAAATTCAATTCTGCAGTAATTTTTCTCTGGTAGAAGTAGTTTGTGTGAAGTTATATGTACTGGTTTATCATCCTTTTTTCAAGGGGTCTCAACAAAATTTGATTTGAGAATTTACTTATATCTAATGATAGAATTGTTTCATTAATTCTTAAAAGATATATCAATTGAAAAATATGTGAAATGGAAACTTTCTTTCACAACAATTATGAAACAAGTTATATAACTTTTATTTATTACTCTTGTTGGCCCTGGGTGTTGGCGCGGGAGGTGTATCGAAGGAAACCGAAGTATTTGTAGAAACCCATGTTGTCGGCAGGTGATCATGATGACCCAATATGCTTTAATACCAATTGTGGAATCAAATCCTGGTTGCTTTGGTGAAAGGCAAGTGTGTTATCCACAGCACCATACTTGACCACAGTAAAAATCATAACAATGTTGGATTGTGTAACGGTTAAATTCACATGCTGCATATTAATGGCATTTTCATCAGAAGGCAGGGTAGAAGTTTTTTCTGATGAAAACATGCTATATGTGTGCCTTACAAGCATGTAACAGGTTAAGAATAAAAAACCTGTATGTAAAAATCTATATTTAATCACGATCTCATTTATCATTGTGGCATACTTTACCAGGTATAAACCTGATCTATCATTCTAGGTAATGGGCTATAAAAATCTGAATTCAAAGCAACAAGAATGTACTTAATGATAGTGACAGCTTGTAGTGTTCTCCTGACAGTACTAAACGCTGTCATTACATCAATCGGCGGTCTTTAGTACTGAACAGTACTAAACGCTGTCATTACATCAATCGGTGGTCTTTAGTACTGAACTTAATAGCAGTGAAACATACAATTTTAAATTTCTTTATTTCGGTTTACCTTATAAAAAGAGACAGGTAAATTTTCAGACCAAATTTTTCTAAAGAAAATTTTGAAAAAAGAGGAAATGTGAAGATAAAACTAAAAAAAAAATTACAAAAAAATGTATCATATTACAAAATTATACTGTTGATTTTAGGAATGCAGTGTTTACTTGATTGTGATATTAATTTCTTAACTATTTAATTATGAATTATCAAATTATTTCCAGTTTAAAATTGTTGTGGTTGGGCTTTAAACTACGGTATCTATTTAGTTTTTGTGTTTAGGTATTGGTGATTATAGTATATATACTAAGTTTTTTTTTTATTACTGGAATTCTTTAACAAAGAAGTGTGGAATGGTGATTAAAAATGTATGATACAATACGTATAGGATAATTGTCCGATTACTTGCTCCTGATGACACAGAGACGGACATGTTCAGACTGATGTATAGGTCAAAGGTTATTAGTTTCTTGTTCCATCACTGAACTCTATTCAACCCTAAAATTTCATAATGAACTGTTCCAACCCTTTGAATTGGAAGAGTTCAAATATGTCTTCAGGTGTGAGTGCGAGTTAAATAACTTTTAGTTTTAGTCACTACGTAATCAGCATTTGCTTTTGAAAATAAAAAAGAGGGTCATTGCCTGTGATGTCTTTTTTTTCACAACAAATCCAAGAAATCAGAAAGATTTTAGATTAGAGCTTAAATGTTTTAATGATGCAAAAGGTATGTTCTACATTTATAGTTACCTGGTTTTTGTTTCCGTTCATACTATTCATTTTCCCATTATGTCAACATAATAAAAATGTACCTGCATGAGTTTTTCATTTATGAAAAAAAAAAAAAAAATTATTGCAGTTTGGAAAAGATCATAAAAATTCATACCAAATAAAAAAATGGGTCATTGTGAATTATAAAAAAAAAATGCCCATTAATATATTTCAAGGGCATTAGCTCTACACAGTCACAAATACTTTTGAGATACCATGAATCATTAATATTTCTAAAGATATTTATAAACAGCTTCAGGGCTTTATCACCCCCTTTTTAGGGCTGGTAAATGGACCCATTCCCAATGAAAAAAATGTGTGATTTTCCCCAATTTTCTTCTTAAAAATGTCTAAATCAGATGCTAAAAAAAAATTGTACATAATGAAATATTTATTCTGGGCATTAAATGTATACGGAGTACTGACAATGATTTAAATATTAATTTAGAAGAAAAAAAAAGTAATATATTTAGTTGTTTTATTGTACTGTGTTTCAAAATTTTCCAAGGTAGCCGTTTTGTTGAGTAATTTTTCCTAATTTGATCTCGGGGTCCGATTCCCAAAACCCCATGATAAAGCCCTGCAGACTTGTATATATTTTGAAAAACAGTGTTTAATGAGAGGCCAAATAAAGATTAACTGAGGTATAAAATATATATAAAAGCAATCAAATTGGGGACAATGTTGTTGTTTGAAGACTTCTTATCAATGATTCGCTGTTATCTGCAGTCAACAGATACAGGCATCAATGCTTGGTGTACTTAATTACCAATAACATAGCTAAATCTGTATGTTATTGGACGTTTTTTTCTCCTGTGAGACTGTATTCCGTTGTTCATTTCTGGTCAATTAAAATGAAGACATTATTTGAGCTAACTTTGATCTGTGTGGCCTTACATGTCTATATATAACCCCAGGTTAATTTGTCTTTGAATACTATTTCTGTTAAGTATGGTAGGGTGCATTAACCTTAATTTATGTAACTGGATGGTTATCAGTATGATACAAGAATCCATTCTCTATATCCTTTAAAGATACAGTGTGCGAAAGTAATGATAGACCGATAGACCGAGGCCAAGGAAAACCTGTCGGTCTATGCAAGATGCTAGTATATATATGCGTATGGTAGCTCAGATGTCTAAACAATTTAATTGCTCATGAATGTCGAAAAAATATCAAAACTGTTTTAATAAGTCATATCAATTGCATTTCTCTTGCGTGTTGTTCATTTCCTGATTTGTTTGGCTTAATTTGTCGTTTCAAATCAATTTTTGTTTAAACATCAGTTGAAGGAGGGGAGAACACTCTGTTTTGTTGACACTGGTGGAAAAGTTCAGTCTACAAAAAATTTGTTGGGTCTATGCAATTTGAAATGTCCATAGACCCATTGTCTTTGGAATTTCTTGAATTACTTTTGCACATTGAGATATACGAATAATCTGTAAAAAGGTTGTCCTATTAGACAAGAAGATTGGTGTCTGTAATTTTGTCAGTCCATTATCATGACAGAATTGAGGATCATTGAGTAATTCTAGACATCAGGGATAAGGTTGTATTCTTTTCCCCTGTACATTACAGATGGGATCATTGCAAAATGTTAACTGTTGACATCATAGATTGGGGTGGTCATTTAAAATTGTCAACTTTTGGCTCATGGATTGGGTCATTGTAAACGTTTGACATCAGGGATACAGGCTGAGCCCTTAGAGGGCCACTGCTGATTAATGACAACAGGGATGCTGGTTAATTGTCAACAATTGACATCAAAGATGTTGGCTCATTGTTAACAAATGACATCAGGGATAATGGCTCATTATCAACATTTGACATCAGGACTACTGGCTAATTATGTACAATTGACATCAGGACTACTGGCTCATTGTCAACAAATGACATCAGAGATACTGGCTAATTATGTACAATTGACATCAGGACTACTGGCTCATTGTCAACAATTGACAACAGGGATACTGGCTCATTGTCAACAATTAACATCAGGGATACTGGCTAATTATGTACAATTGACATCAGGACTACTGGCTCATTGTCAACAATTGACATCAGGGATACTGGCTAATTATGTACAATTGACATCAGGGATACTGGCTAATTATGTACAATTGACATCAGGGATACTGGCTAATTATGTACAATTGACATCAGGACTACTGGCTCATTGTCAACAATTGACATCAGGGATACTGGCTAATTATGTACAATTGACATCAGGGATACTGGCTAATTATGTACAATTGACATCAGGACTACTGGCTCATTGTCAACAATTGACATCAGGGATACTGGCTCATTGTCAACAATTAACAACAGGGATACTGGCTAATTATGTACAATTGACATCAGGACTACTGGCTCATTGTCAACAATTGACATCAGGGATACTGGCTAATTATGTACAATTGACATCAGGACTACTGGCTCATTGTCAACAATTGACATCAGGACTACTGGCTCATTGTCAACAATTAACATCAGGACTACTGGCTAATTATGTACAATTGACATCAGGACTACTGGCTCATTGTCAACAATTGACATCAGGGATACTGGCTCATTGTCAACAATTAACATCAGGGATACTGGGTAATTATGTACAATTGACATCAGGGATACTGGCTAATTATGTACAATTGACATCAGGACTACTGGCTCATTGTCAACAATTGACATCAGGGATACTGGCTCATTGTCAACAATTAACATCAGGGATACTGGCTAATTATGTACAATTGACATCAGGACTACTGGCTCATTGTCAACAATTGACATCAGGGATACTGGCTCATTGTCAACAATTAACATCAGGGATACTGGCTAATTATGTACAATTGACATCAGGGATACTGGCTAATTATGTACAATTGACATCAGGACTACTGGCTCATTGTCAACAATTAACAACAGGGATACTGGCTAATTATGTACAATTGACAACAGGGATACTGACTCATTGTCAACAAATGACATTAAAGATACTGGCTCATTGTCAACAAATGACATCAGAGATACTGGCTCATTGTCAACAAATGACATCAAAGATACTGGCTCATTGTCAACAATTGACATCAAAGATAATGGCTCATTGTCAACAATTGACATCAGGGATACAGGCTAGGGACCTTATAGGGCCATCGCTGATTCTTGACATCAAAGATACTGGCTCATTGTCAACAAATGACATCAGGGATGCTGGATCATTGTCAACAAAAGACATCAGGGATACTGGCTCATTGTCAACAATTGACATCAAGGATGGGGTTTTTGGTAACCTTTTGTATAATTAGAGATCCAATGTCATTGTTAGACATTCTTACTTGACACGAGGGCAGGGCTTCGATTAAGTACTCGTCCACTTGTCCAGACGAGTGGAAATGCCCCGGTGCCGAGTTGGGTCATCCTTACCACTCGTCCCCAGTGCCGAGTAAAATTGATTACTGACTGTCAATATATGCTACATGTATGTCAAACATTGTGCACAACAATTCATTAAAAACGATAGTAATCTAATATTCCTAACAAAACATATTTAAAATGTTTTCAACTTTTGTCGGCCTCGCTTTTCTCAGCCGCGTTAGGTCACTTCATTTCTGGTCCAGATCCTTTCTGCGCTTACAACAGACATGACCGGCCTATACTAAAGCGTCAACAAGACACTAATTGAATTGGGGAATTTTCCATGTTGCGTAATCTGTATGTTAAGGATGTGAAAAAACAAAGGAAAACCAACAAGCATTGCAAGTACAAGTATAGACATTGTTACACCGTAAAGTTTGAAAAGTAAAACAAAGTTGAAATAGATTTTATAATGATATAATTTGATTTAATGATAATGATGAAACAAGAGTTTAATAATATTGATGAAAATCAGCAATGATAATCAGCTTCAAAATGATGAAGTTCCAATCATGATTTGAAAGTACAAGTATGGACATACATGTAACACTGAGCAACTTGAAATATAAAACAAACATTTAGTATTGGAAATTGTCATCTTTAATGATATTATATAATTGACACATTTTATATCTTTTAAATCAATAGCAAAGAATTTGAATATATGCTATAATTTTATATTCCGTGATTAATTAAATTCAAACAACCAATCTGTTTTGTTTGATCTACACCGTATATGGTGCCTGGTAAAATTTGGAGGTGCCGAGTGAGTTTTCGGTAGCCACTAGGCACAGTGCCTAGTGGAAGAAAAAAATAATCTAAGCCCTGGAGGGATGTAGAGTTTTGTCAATCTTTACATCAGGGTTGCAGGGCTATAACATCGTATACATTTGATGATTCCATCAATGACCGATGTTTACATCATCTGTTGGAATCAGGGGCGAGATTATTGTTTACACTTTACATCAGGGATGTAGTGCCATGCATTGCCAACTCTTGACACCAGTATCGTCCGGCCATTGTAGACACTTGACACCAGTATCGTACGGCCATTGTAGACACTTGACACCAGTATCATACGGCCATTGTAGACACTTGACACCAGTATCATACGGCCATTGTAGACACTTGACACCTGTATCGTACGGCCATTGTAGACACTTGACACCTGTATCGTACGGCCATTGTAGACACTTGACACCAGTGTCATACGGCCATTGTAGACACTTGACACCCGTGTCATACGGCCATTGTAGACACTTGACACCAGTGTCATACGGCCATTGTAGACACTTGACACCCGTGTCATACGGCCATTGTAGACACTTGACACCAGTGTCATACGGCCATTGTAGACACTTGACACCAGTGTCATACGGCCATTGTAGACACTTGACACCAGTATCGTACGGCCATTGTAGACACTTGACACCAGTGTCATACGGCCATTGTAGACACTTGACACCAGTGTCATACGGCCATTGTAGACACTTGACACCAGTGTCATACGGCCATTGTAGACACTTGACACCTGTATCGTACGGCCATTGTAGACACTTGACACCAGTATCATACGGCCATTGTAGACACTTGACACCTGTATCGTACGGCCATTGTAGACACTTGACACCTGTATCGTACGGCCATTGTAGACACTTGACACCTGTATCGTACGGCCATTGTAGACACTTGACACCTGTATCGTACGGCCATTGTAGACACTTGACACCTGTATCGTACGGCCATTGTAGACACTTGACACCTGTATCGTACGGCCATTGTAGACACTTGACACCTGTATCGTACGGCCATTGTAGACACTTGACACCAGTGTCTTACGGCCATTGTAGACACTTGACACCTGTATCGTACGGCCATTGTAGACACTTGACACCAGTGTCTTACGGCCATTGTAGACACTTGACACCTGTATCGTACGGCCATTGTAGACACTTGACACCTGTATCGTACGGCCATTGTAGACACTTGACACCAGTGTCTTACGGCCATTGTAGACACTTGGCATTAGGGACATTTTCTGCACATTTGATTGATTTAATTTAGAGTAAATTGATCATTATAGCAAGCAATTTTAAGAAATGTAAGCAACTTAGTAATCAAATGTGAAAGATGAAATAAACACTGCACAAAAAATTGATTTTACTGACGCAGGATAAAGTTTGACTGGCCAAATGTTTTCTTGCATACAATAAAAAATTGACAGGCAAAGCCTTCTCTGACAAATGTAATGGATAACCTTGAAAGTAAATATAAATGTTAGATAATATCCAGGTTATGATAAAAAGTCTTAAGAATTATAAAACAAGCATGTGGTGTCTGGTATATATACAATATAAAGGATGGAGTATCAGAAATTGATGATTTATCTACATGTATATATAATACTCAGTTGGTGGCAGATGGAAAGATATGGATGACATAAATATGATTTTACTATACCTATGGTTTGTACATCAATGTAAATACATGTAAGTGAAAGTAGAAATATTGTTGATGTACCTGGTGAAAACCTAAAAGAAGTAAAACTTGTAATGAAATTAAAATAGAAACAATAATATATATAAAATTCCCTGGTATAGGGCGGGAAAACCAACATTCTGGTTGTGGTAAGGCGGTAGTGGAACGGAGAAGGAATATTCAATGGATACAAATGTACATTTACAATTAACAGTTTGGTTGTAACAAATTCAAATTACGATGATAAGATAGGTGACTGTGTTAGGAATAAAGCGTTATTATTATGGTTGGTTACAACATGTGATCTTTCACAGAATTCACTGTTAGAATTTATTTTTGTTTTTTTTTTCCCCGTATTTGCTTGCTTAAGTTAAGTATATTTCAGATATTTTTCATTCAAAAGTGATAGAAGAAAGATTGGAATTAGAAATAAACAAAACCTATATGTATTTTGGCAATCCAAATGATCATCTAAGGATAAGATGAAACCCTTCTTTACTCGTTCACCCACAGAGATAAATTTGAACTCATCCAATTCATAGCTTGGAACAGTTCATTCTGAAATTTCAGGGGTGAATTGGTTAATTTTCTCCTAGAAATCCCATTTTGGTTTGGGAATTTTTGGTTATGACTTGCTTGAGCTTGTCATGCTTTTGAATCTCTGCATCTTTGAAGGCCCTCATTTGTTAAGGTCTCTCGGTCCGTTGATTATCGTTCTTGGCAAAAACATGGCCGCTTTGACGGATATAAAATTTGATACCTATCGTGGGTAAGAAATTCACCGTACAAATGCCAATGATCATGCAATTTGCAATCCGGCAATGACCCAAGCGTCTGCTAGAATCAAGGTAAACGCTAGGAGGTTAAGTTGGTTGCGTAATTATCGACTATATCAACCTGATCTTATGTAAACGTGTTGTGTAAACAATACAGTATGGTATAGGGGAGGTAATTAGTAACTCCAATGTTTTTAAGTTATTCCCATTTATCAGAAATCTGTTTATGTAAAACATATATTTGGGAGTGAATACAAGGACTTGGAACTGGTAACACGCTTTTGTGTTTTTATCTACAACGATATCATAGGATGGGCTTATATAGTGTAGGTTCATATTATCAAAGATTGTCATTTTGTTAGATATGTTTGACCGGTCCGATGGTAGTGACCCAAGTCTTCATCTGGGCTCAGGTGGAGAGTGACAGTCCACACAGATTTGTCCTTCTCTCCAGATTAATCATGTCCCTGTTGTAATTACTATTGCCCATCAGATATGGTGTTATAATCTGATGATCCATGTCCCTGGAAATTAGAATCAAATCAGGTCTGTCCGTGTCGGTATCTTTTTCTTCTTGGGAATGCTCTTACCAGATGATGTTTTATTTTCTTTACCATTTGAAAAATAAAAATGGATTTGAAGTAAAGTTGGCTTTAATATTATGATTTTGAAAAAGGTTTATGGAAAGCTGGTGCACAGCCAAGTCATTATTTTTTGTTTTGATGGTTATAAGCCAATTTAAACTCAAACTACAGTAAGCCAGCATATGTACACCAAGCTATATACGGTGTAGGTGGTGCTGGGGACATATGTGACTATTTAATAATCTGTGGTTACAGAGTGAGAGTTAGTGTAATTATTGATACTGCTAACAGTGCCTTATTATGTATAATCACCACCTAATGACAGTCATTTTCCAAGAAGTATTTTAGTCATGATACAGGTTGTTTGTGTTAATGAGAGTGACTTTTTCCTTTCTGTGACCACATGTACATGGACTGTTAGAAATCAAATACGATTCCAGGAGAAAACATTTTTAGGAAAGCTGAGTGATGGCAATGTGCTTATGTCCTGGACCGCCCACTCACTTCTGGGATGTCAGAGTGTCACATCTCATGCCCCGTATATATATATGGAGTTAAAGGGTATATAATATATTAAAGTAAATCACGCGGACACACGAATGACGAAGGAAGACAATTTTTGACTCTTGCCCTGTCTGGGTCTTCTTGAACACATGATCACCTTATTTTTAAGCCAGAAATATCTGCGGTCATTACCACAATGCCAACTCGTCATCCCCCAAAAAGGATGATTCGATGTCACAGTGATAAACGGTCCGGTGTTCTGACATGATCATAGTGGCAAATCGTCTATTATAGATGATGTTAATACCTGGATTGCAATGCAATATACATAAATATACACATGGATAGAAATTGTACAAATATTACATATATTAAACAAGGTATAATTATGACAGGGGAATTCACATTTTATAGTAGTGTTTATATAGACTATCATCCTATGTCACCTGCAATTGCCATGCATGCTTGAAATATCTTGATAATGCAGTAATTCACTCAAATCAACTCTTTAAGTCCCCCAATAACATTACAGCGTTATGAGAATGCTTATAACGCATTCCCTCTTTAAAAACAGGTTCATTTTCAAACAGATAAGGACATGTTCTAAATCAACCAAGCCCTGCTCTCATGATAAATATTAAGAATGTTACTATTTATACAGGTAATTGATCAGCTGCATGTAGGGTGTAAGCATTGTACCTGCTGCCCCCACTACATGATTTGTAAGCGGTGACTAAACTGGGAATCTTATCTTATCTTTCTTTACAACTTTCTCCGTCCTAATGTCTCCTTTTACACCGCTTCACTTTTGGCCATAGTTTGAATGTCCCCCCCCCCCCCTCCCTGTGAGGAAGTCTCTGGTCTCTGGGTTCAGTCCCCTGGCTGAGACAAACTAGGGTCTCATAAAATGGTACTTACCACTCCCTGCCTGACGCTGACAATTATTAGAGAAGAGTGACTAGTTCACCCTTTAATGTAATTATATATAACTGAGTGGAGTGTTATGTTAAGGGTCCTTGGCAGTATACCTCAGTGTGGTTGCACTTTAAATTGGCATCAGTTCTGAACTATCACAAAGAGGCTTACATGAACTTAAATGACCTAAGCTTTTAAAAGGGCTGTAAAACAAATGAAACTAAATTAAACCCAGCTTTTATACAGGTTCAGAGGTTCCTTATTAGACCCAGCTCTTATAACTTACACAGGTTAATTAGGCCAATTCTTATGCTACATATTTAGGGATTCCTACTTACACAGGTTAATTAGACCCCTGCTCTTTTGACACAGCTGTTTTAAAAAATATGTACTAGAATGAGAAGTCTAATTTTTGTTTTGTGACAACTATTTTATGATGATTGTAAGATATTAGTTTTGTAATTAATATTACCTGTAAGATATTAGTTTTGTAATTAATATTACCTGTCACCTTGGTATCCCCTAGAGACCACAGTGGATTTTAGATGTATTGTTAGAAAAATACTTCAATACTGTTGGAGGAATATTAAGGTAAATTGTCCAACATTTTGTCATGGTAAGGAACGAATCTATGAAATTATTTCAAAAAACCAAACCTAGACTATTCTACCTCCTACAATAAAACTAGATCTGTATTTTCTCCTCCCACAGCGAGGATTTGTGCTGTTTTTTTTCTTGTCCCCAAAATCTATGTAATATTAGAACCAGCAGGTTGTCAGAAAATGTGATTTTAATCAGATCCAAATAGGAAAATGTACCCAATAAGTGATTTGTCCCTCATCCACAAAGCAGATAATTGGAACTCTCATGTGATGGAGGGCTATAATTGTGTTTAACTCCCACATCATAATTTCCACCATAAAAATCTTAACCCTTCCAGTCTAGTAAACTACCCAATCCTCTCACTAAGTGTGATTATATTGTTTGTGCTCTAGACTTATAACTCTGTATTTCTAGTTTCTGACAGATTTTTGCTACAAATATTCTTCTTTTTTTGGCTCAGCAACCTTCTGACATTATTGAGTTTGTTAAAAAAATTGCAATGTCTTCATGCATCAATAACCAAGTATTGACAGGTTGAGTTGCAAATTATAAGAAAAAAACTTTCTTGGCAATATTGAAGTTTTAATATATTGTGATGACGTATGAAGAATGAAGACCAATCATACAAACCAACGGCCCTATTCAGGGCCACCAAAATATACAAAAAGCTCCAAAAACACATCGATATAACGCATCCCAATCTCGCATACGCACAACTTGTTTGATTTTGTATGCATCCCCATTCCCCGCAAAACGTAGTACGGTCGGGTCCTTGTAATATGATATTTTATATAGTTACCGTATATACCGGGATATATATTTAACTAATGGACATATTTGTATCGTGTACTTACTTTGAAATATGTTCAGATATATATATATAAATATCCAAGAGGTAATAAAGTAACATTGACATAATCCACTAATTATATCAAATATCTTACGTACGGTTCCAGGGACGAAATATGTCCAAAATGTACATTAGATACATACATGTATATTACAACAAAATCCTGTGTATGTAGCGGGGTTGGTCTTGTCTTAAAATGATGACAATGCCGCTGGGTTCGTTTACAATATTGGTTTATTAAATTCCAAAACCACGTTCTGAAACATACAATAAAACATAATTAATTTCACTCACTAATCATACATCTCTCATACAATAGATCACGCGTACATTTACATATAATGAAATGATATTTCCGACACAACGTTAACACGATAAAATATCACAGATAATTACGATTACTCGATATAGTATAAAATCACACACTTACAATACGTATCGTGCATCAACGTACGAAGGCTACACATCACGCTTCCTGATCATCGCTCGTTCAGTACAACTGATTCAAACTACAATAATTAATAAAACACAATTCTTACTACTCATACATTGAAACAATATAGTTTCAATATGAACAATATAACATTTACAATATTACATTTATAAAGATATCACTGTACGTTAACCGGGTACAGTACATGTACGTTATAATATTCAACGTATTAAAAATATGTGAAACATGATCTTATAATTTGGAACATTCTTACAAATCTCAATCTTACAGAAACAGTAGCAGGGGATAACGGGATAATTAAAGAAAGATATGAAACTTACCAATAGAAGAAAATGGCTCTAGACAATGACAAATGAATTCGCTAGAAAAGTACGTCCAATTCCAACGTCGGCGAAATTCAAATGTACCGAGACACAAAGAAACAAAGACTCAAATCCAAAGACAGAAACTTTCAACCAATCAAACAAAGACGGATGTAGTTTGTCACAGTCATGTGTCACGTACGTCAGTGAAATATACTCACGGGTACAAGGACATATACATACCAATATACACACAAAGAAACGCGCTCGCCGGTAACACATATATATACGCACGCAGGTTAAAGGTCGCGAAGGCCATATACCTCAATAATAAATAACTTACGTATTTATTATACTTTATTATAATTATTACACATAATATACAATTCACAAATATTAAACATTTCATTCAAAATGACCCTATTACATACTCCCCCTGGTTTGAAAAAGACGTCCTCGTCTTTTAACAAGAACTTTATACTAATATAAGCAACTTTCATATAGACAGTAAATATAATTATGTTCCATACAACTAAGTTAAAATCAGCAATACAAATTATCACAACAGTCATACAAAAATCAAACCCTCAAAACACATGAGGAACATTCATCATTAAAACAAAGTAAAACAAAATAATCCAGTATTGTTCAAAGAACAGCTATGGCACAACATCCCCACACACGATCTTTAATAAAGCTTCCGATGCGCGGTCTGGAGTCAATATCCCTCGGTCAAGCAGACGCTGAAGGTATTCCGCTCGCGACATCCAATCTGTTGATATTCCTGGACACATAGGTACTTGACTCATGACAAAGTCACCCGACCGTTGCCACAGAGGAGGCCGCCGTGCTCTTGTCGATTTCCTCGGAGCAGGCGTAGGGATGTTCCTTTCCACAGCTTGGACAGTAACATCATCCATCTCACTATCCTCAGAGTCATGGTCATCACTATTCCTTTCCTCAACTTGGACAGTAACACCATCAGTCTCGCTATCCTCGGAGACTTGGTCGTCGCCAGACGGTGCTACATCCCCTGCCACAGGCTGCCGACGATCGTCACCATCGAGAGTCTGCGCAGAAACATCAGACGACGCTGGAGTATCCTCCTGAGGCACAACAATGACCTCATCCTCCTTGTCTGATCCCGGGCCCTCTGAATGTACAAACATGACGACTGACGAGTCGTCATCATCACTGGAGTCAACAATGGTTTCCAGGTGATCTGAACCCTCCTCGTTTTTGGTCTTCTGTGTCCTCGTGGTGGTATGTGTTGTTGTCTCTTTCACATCAATTGCATCCTCATCGTGCAAAAAATCAATGGGCAATAACAGGTTCCGGTGTAGAGTTCTTTCCCGTCCATCACCGTTACATTTCCGTACGACATAAACCGGAATGTCAATGTTCGGTTGGCGAATTACGGTATAGTCGTTTTCCTCCCATTTGTTGGCAATCTTGTGTTTCCCTTCGAACGCTACAACACGGACTAAAACACGATCTCCGACTTGCAGCGCAACTGCCCTTGCCCTTCTGTCGTACTGCTTCTTCTGTTGCTCTGCTGCTACAGAATTAAAGCGCCTTGCCAAGTCATATGACTTCTTCAGATTGTCACGGAGAGACGAAATATACTTCGATAAGCTATGGTGTCTTCCTCCAACATCCAATCCGAATGCAAGGTCAAGTGGTAGTCGCGGATGTCTTCCAAACATCAAATAGAATGGAGAGTAGCCTGTACTGTCATGGCGAATGCTATTGTAAGCATGAACAAGAGGTCCGACATGCCTTTTCCAGTCACACTTCTCCTTTGGGTCTAAAGTACCCAACATTCCAAGCAACGTCCGGTTGAACCTCTCGCAGCTTCCATTCCCCATAGGGTGGTACGGTGTTGTTCTACTTTTCTTGATGTTGGCGATGTCACACAGCTGATGTATAAGTTCTCCAACAAAATTGGCTCCCTGGTCGGAATGAATCCTCCAAGGCATTCCATAATGCACAATAAAGTTGTGAAATAAAGCTTCAGCTGTGGTCCTCGCTGTCTGATTCTTCGTAGGAATGGCCTGCGCGTATTTCGTAAAGTGATCCGTCACGACTAGTATGTGTTGGAACCCTCCTTTAGACGACTCCAAAGTGAGGAAATCCATACAAACTAGCTCCAGTGGCTGGGTCGTTTGGATACTCTTCAATGGCGCTTTCTGTGTCACGGCCTTCCTGGATACACAGCGTCGACATCCCTTCACCCATCTCTCGACGTCCTGAGTCATACCTGGCCAATAAAACCGCTCCTGTGCCAGTGACAAAGTCCTGTCACGACCAGGGTGTCCCACAGAGTTGTGTAGTCCGTATAAAGCTCGTCTTCGAAAAGCAGAGGGTAACAGTAGCTGCTTCCGAGTAGTCCCATCTTCTGTTACCTCTCGGTAAAGCACACCTCTCTCAATCCTCAAACGATCAAATGACCGTAATAAAGTCTGCTGGTCAGCACCTAGCTGTCTCCTGTCAGGTTTCCGGTTCTCTCTGACACAGGCTATCATCTGTCGCATCACAGGGTCTCTATCCTGAGCCTTTCTCCAGTCCCTAGACGACATCTCATGTAAATCATGTCCTGTATCCTCTAGATGATGATCAAACACTGCAGAAGACATAGAGACAGTCTCGATCAAAGACACTGGTTGCTGAATAGATCCGCATATCGCCTTGACTGAATCCAATGAAATGTCACTGACTGATGTAGTCTGTCCCTCCATATATACATCCGATGGCAATCGAGACAAAGCATCAGCATCCGCATTAGCTTTCCCAGGTCTGTATACGATGTTAAAGTCATATGCCGATAGTGCAGCAAGCCAACGGTGTCCAGTTGCATCCAACTTTGCAGTGGTCAAGACATACGTCAATGGATTATTGTCGGTGGTAACAGTGAACTTCCTTCCATACAGGTAATCCGTAAACTTGTCTGTTACGGCCCACTTCAAGGCGAGAAATTCTAGCTTGTGAGCTGGATAATTTCTCTCGGACTTGGTTAATCCTCGACTGGCGTAGGAGATTACACGATCTTTACCATCCTGCTTCTGGTACAGTATTGCACCAAGACCATGTCCGCTTGCATCCGTGTGTACCTCAAATGGTAACTCGTACATAGGGTATCCCAGTATCGGTGGTGATGACAAAATACTCTTGAGAGTCTGGAACGCTGTCTCCTGCTCCTTACCCCATTTCCATGATGATGAGCTAGCAGGTTCCCTCTTGGAATGACTTTTCTTCCTGGTAGGTGGTAAAAGTTCGTTAAGTGGCTTAACGATAGATGAAAAACCTTCCACAAACTTACGGTAATAACCGCAGAATCCCAAGAAACTTCTTACATCATCAGGACCAGTTGGTTTAGGCCAATCCACTATCTTCTGTACCTTGTCCTGGTCTGCTTCAATACCTTCCTTTGATACGACGAAACCTAAGAACTTCACCTTCTTCTTGAAATAGGAACATTTCTGCGGCGCTAGCTTCAAATCATGGTGAAGAATTCTCTCGAAAACCTGATGTAATCGTTCTGTATGCTCCTCGAATGTCCTCGAAAATACAATGATGTCATCGATGTATACAAAACAGATGGTAGTGTTGAGCTCTCCAAGGCATTCCTCCATTAACCTCTGGTAAGTCGCTGGAGCATTAACCAAACCAAAAGGCATCCTATTAAATTCATAAAATCCTAATGGCCCAATAGTGAAAGCGGTTCTAGCCTTGTGTTCCTCCTGGAGTTCAACCTGATGGTATCCGCTTTTCATATCCAATGTTGAAAAATAGTCACAACCTGACAGGGAATCCAAGATCTCTTCCACCCTTGGAAGAGCATACGAGTCCTTAACAGTCCTAAGATTTAACTGTCTGTAGTCTATACACATTCGCAGTCGCCCATCCTTCTTCCTTACTAAGACAACTGCTGAAGCCCAAGGTGAATGCGAACGGCGTATAACTCCGATGTCCAGGAGTTGATGTAGATGGTCCCGTACCTCACTGAGCATAGCAGGTGGAATCCGACGGTGACGCTGCTTAAATGGCACTTCATCTGTCAACTCTATGCGGTGATGAACTGCAGAGGAGTGGCCCAGATCCATATCTCCCTTGGAGAATATGTCCGCAAAACTAGTTATGAGCTGCTTCCCAACTCCTAGCTCCTCTTCTGACAATCTGTCATCAAACTTCATCTGTTGCATCAAAGAGTTGATATCAGTACCGGCAGATGGAGACTCATCAGATGATTCAGTGTCCACATCCTGTAAGCATCCTTCCACCGTAACTGGCTGAATCTCGCACAATATTGCTCGAGGTTGTATAGTAACGTTCCTGGCTGTGATGTTGGATATAGTTACCGGAACAACACCTGTCCTCTGGTATCGATACTGTATAAGGCTCGGTGAAATGTCCAAATCATTCACTAAAGATGATTTCTCTGACTGCTTAAGGTAGGCACTGGTCGGTGTATGTTCAACATGATGATCCACGTAGCCGTTAATAGTAACTTGACTATTAGGCGTAATCCGTATAGCAGCACCTTCTGCACTCTTCACCACACCGAGGCAGAACTTCCTTCTCACAAGATTCTGCTGACGTACCGCCATACATCTGAATGTAATGTACCAAGGTGTTGAGAGTGAGGCTCCTTTCATCAACCGATCACCATAAATCTCTTTGCAGGAATCCATAATACCCATCAAGATATTAGTCCCAACCAACACAGGTACCTTGGCATTATACCTGGTATCCGGCACGACAAGTAGGAGTCCTGATATAGGTGTAGTGTGTCCTTCAATGTTAGTCTCAACATCAGCCTCAATAAATCCATCGTAAGGTAACGCCTCTCCTCCAGCACATTCAATGTCCAGAATATGTCCTAAAGGCTGTAGTGGCAAATGTTGAAGATGGAGATCATAAAATGCACGGCTCACAGTGCTTACGGCAGATCCAGTGTCTAACAGAGCTGTGACACAAACTCCAGATATCTTCAATTCCTCCTCACTGCAATCTCCAACCAATGATGTATCAACTGCAACATCATTCTCAGGTACAATAGGGCAGTGTTGTCCAATCATGCCTACTGGTGCCCCAGTCCTGTAGGCATCCGGGCGTTTAAAGATTTCCGGCTGTGTTCTAGGTTCACTCTACAGTCTCTCTTTACATGTCCTAGTTGTCCACATCTCCAGCATACTGGTCCATTGGTAGTATCCCGGGATGACATGTCCTGTCTCCGTTGATTCTGAGAAGGCGCATTAAAATTCCTAAAGGCTGACTGCCTCTGTCCACCATAACTTGGCTTACTGTCCTGTCGTAATGCGGCTAAGTCATGTTTCAACTTAGATACCTCTGTAGTGAGATCCTTAACCAGAGTCTTCATCTCCCTAATGTCATCACTAGGTGGCATGGCAACCTTAGCAGGTTTGGGTTTCTCTGGTGAAGAGTTGGCCTGTTCTATCTGACGGACAGCAATGCGAAGTTTGTCGTAATCCATGTTACTATCAAACTTGTGACCAGTAACATCACGTAGTGACTTCTGAAGTCCACGCCAAAACTTGGTCCGTAACATCTCTGTAACCTGAGATTGGGTAAGCTCACATCTAGTCCTAGCTTTATCCAAAATATCCTCAAGTCGACTGGCCCAAGATGTCACACTTTCTGAATCAGCTTGCTTAGCAGAGTAAAAGTTGGCAAGTAAATCCTCAGCAGCAGCAATGTTTCCATAGTTTCCAGTCATCTTGTCCAACATCTGTTGTAAGGTAACTGAAGAACCCATTCTCCTAGCTGTATTTACCGCTTCGCCTCTCAAAGATCTTCTTACAGCTTGAAATATAGTCTGGTCCTTGTAAATCCCATCTCTCTGTAGCATCTCAACCTCATAAATCCATTGCTCAAATGGTACTTCTCCATGAGGAACTTGTGGAGATCCTGAGAATATGGAAATCTTTGGCACATAATATGATGAACTCGGTGTGCTGGGTGGTACTGTATTATCCTGATGACCTTGACCTTGATCTTGATCTTCCTGGACTGCTTCTTGTTTCACAGCCTTGGCCTTGGCTCCTCCCGCTAAAAGATCAGTTAACCACTGAGCTGCAGTATCTTTAGATCCTAAATCCGGTTTAAGGTTCATGGCTGCTAAAGCCTCCATCAAATGTTGAGCTTGCTCCCCACCATCAGCCATTGTGGAAGTATTACACAAAGTACACAAGCACAATAATACAAGTAATACAATCATGAAGTCCAATGTGAAAAATGTGAGCCAATACTGCGAGAAAAAAAAAATAGCAAAGTCCAAATATGCTGATTACTGGAAATAAATTCAAGAAAATTTCAAAGTCCAAGTATGCTGATTACTGGAAATAAATTCAAGAAAATTTCAAAGTCCAAATAAGCGAAAAAGTGAAAATAAATACTGAAAATTCATCAAAGTCCAAATACATGAAATAACGCACAAGAAAATATCATATAAGTTATGTATAGGAATGTAAACACAAGCAATAAATCAAAGTCCAAGTTTATCTGAAAATCAAAACTGAAATTGAAAAAGAAATGAAAATGCAAACACGGTTCAAATAATTAAACTAGTCTAAAGTCTACAAAATGTCTGGAAACAAAAATAAATAAACAACACAATATCTGAAATGCAGAAATATATCAAAGCGACAAATATTTCTAAGTATAAACACCAAAAGCAATAAATTCTAACACCGAATAAGTCAGTTAAATGAAAATAAATTCCACAAAATCTGAAAGAAAATACAACACATTCAAAGATATACCAAATTATGTACTATATAAAGATCTAGAGGAATAATGAATAGTCAATGAATCAAGGGCAGATAACTCACCAATATCAATGTAATAATTAACAGGGTGATCTAACTACAATTAATTTACATTATATAAGCAAGTATGTGTCTAAATAGCACTTATGAAAAATAAATTGAAACAACACACCAAATAAAGTAAATCAATCTAGATGACAGTGTAGTTATATTACGCGAAAGCAGAAAATTCCGAAGTGAAAAATAAAGCGTGTCGCAAGCGCAGCAGTTCAACACATATAAACACAAACACTGAGATTTAACAACAAATAAATAATCACATGGAAGTCACGACGGTGTAATGTCAGTTATGTGTCTTGGTCAATGCAAAATATCAACTACCCAACTAAGAAAAGATAAACCGACAGATAAAGAACCAATGCAACAAAAGATTCAACTAAATAGACAAAGATACTAACCTTTCTACAGTGGGTAAGCGGGGCAGGTACAGGTAGACAGGTAGAAGATTTCCATGCTCACATTCACGATACGATTCAGGTCCACACATTACGAATAATACAGGAATAAACACATGACAACACTAAATTCCGGAAATAATAAACAGATAAACACATAAATAATCCATGCTACGATGTCTGAGTCTCTGAATACTATCCGTTCCCGTCATAATGTCAGTTAGAGTTGGAAACATACAGCTGAGAAGTCCATTCACACGTGTGCCACTATCAACATCCGGTATCGAAAATCGGCGTCGTCATTACGAAGTACCCGGTAAAAAGTTCCGGGGTGTAGAAGTTCCGGCCAAACTGGAATTCGACGATCTCGTCAAGCAAGTGTTAACCTCCGGTCCCTCAGTCTAACGGAATGGTCCCTACGTGGGCGCCATTTTGTAGCGGGGTTGGTCTTGTCTTAAAATGATGACAATGCCGCTGGGTTCGTTTACAATATTGGTTTATTAAATTCCAAAACCACGTTCTGAAACATACAATAAAACATAATTAATTTCACTCACTAATCATACATCTCTCATACAATAGATCACGCGTACATTTACATATAATGAAATGATATTTCCGACACAACGTTAACACGATAAAATATCACAGATAATTACGATTACTCGATATAGTATAAAATCACACACTTACAATACGTATCGTGCATCAACGTACGAAGGCTACACATCACGCTTCCTGATCATCGCTCGTTCAGTACAACTGATTCAAACTACAATAATTAATAAAACACAATTCTTACTACTCATACATTGAAACAATATAGTTTCAATATGAACAATATAACATTTACAATATTACATTTATAAAGATATCACTGTACGTTAACCGGGTACAGTACATGTACGTTATAATATTCAACGTATTAAAAATATGTGAAACATGATCTTATAATTTGGAACATTCTTACAAATCTCAATCTTACAGAAACAGTAGCAGGGGATAACGGGATAATTAAAGAAAGATATGAAACTTACCAATAGAAGAAAATGGCTCTAGACAATGACAAATGAATTCGCTAGAAAAGTACGTCCAATTCCAACGTCGGCGAAATTCAAATGTACCGAGACACAAAGAAACAAAGACTCAAATCCAAAGACAGAAACTTTCAACCAATCAAACAAAGACGGATGTAGTTTGTCACAGTCATGTGTCACGTACGTCAGTGAAATATACTCACGGGTACAAGGACATATACATACCAATATACACACAAAGAAACGCGCTCGCCGGTAACACATATATATACGCACGCAGGTTAAAGGTCGCGAAGGCCATATACCTCAATAATAAATAACTTACGTATTTATTATACTTTATTATAATTATTACACATAATATACAATTCACAAATATTAAACATTTCATTCAAAATGACCCTATTACATGTACTCTTGCAGAAAATATTTCCCCAAGCGACTATGCCATTTTTAAAAGTTATGTTCATTTGCACACTTATAATTTACGAGTTAAAAAAAACAACAATTTACGTTTCATCATACACTAGGCCTATGAGACACTTGAAAGCTCCTTATACATATTGATAGGTTGTTATACATAGTCAGGGCCTAAAGTTATTTTTAGCAGAAGCAAAAACAACGCTGAAAATGGGACTGAAACATGTCGAATATAACTTATTTTTCTGTAACAAGATGGTCAATCATACAGATATTAAAACAACCAGTTACCCCAACGTTGCTGTCGGCGTGTTGAGTAAGACAAGCGATAAACGAACAGGTACATTTGACCGGCATTTTGAATGCCGATCTCGCTGTTCAAAATACTTTATTCACTGGCCTAGTCAACTTCGTACGACGTGTTTGAACTATCTGAAATGTTGGTAATTGGTGATATTGGCGGGTTCGAACTAAAAAGAGGTGAAAAATTATTGTTTTTATTTCTAAAAAGTTCGAACTATCCGCCGATTCGAACTAACCGAAGGTTTACCGTAACTTATATAATATAAGGAGGCACGGTCAGGTCTAGTGGTAGGACGCCTGGCTCGTGATCGAAGGGTTGCGAGTTCAAGTTCTGGTCACAGCACTTGTGTTGTATCCTTGAGCAAGATCCTTTACTCTGCTTGTTCCAGTCTACTCTGCTGTAAATGAGTATGTGGTTAGGTAGTGCTATATATAGAAATTGTAGAATGCTATCTGTGAGCGCCGAAATGGCAGCACCAGTTGTATGCTCCCCAGGGAGTTTAGAACGATATTGGCTGGTTGCTAAGGCCCCTATAACCACAGATGATAATTTGTGAACTGCTTTGAGACAGCCTTAAAGGTCGTGACAAAGTGGTAAAAAGAACCTGAAATTATTATTTTTAATAATACCCATAACAAATAGTTTATTGAGAATTATAATGCATTGTGCCCTTTAGATATATTATAAGCCTATCATTTCAAGCCTATGTTAACATTTCATATACATTAAATCAGGAAATCTTATTGGAGATTTTCAATTTAAGATTTGAAGAAGAATAAGAAACTAGTGCAAGCTACTTCACCTTTTAAATGTTTAATTATATGTGTAATTACTGACTGAAAAAACAACTGTTTTCATCAGAATGTCTAATATGTAAGGAAGATCTAAATACTCCTTATGTAGCAAAGTGCAATATTGTTCTGAGTTACGGACCACAAAAGGATTCTGTAGTGTTCCTTAACTAAAAAAAACTATAAAGGATAATAGAGGAATGAAACAAAAGGTGCAATGATCATATTGGGATCGACATGTTTTGAAATGTTTTATGATTCATCTTCAAAATCTTCATCTTTAAAATGTTTGTAACATGTCATTGTAACTATTGTTGAAGAAATCATTGTTACATGTACATGTGTTTAGGTTCATTAGGGAAACATGCAAACTTTCTGTACCGAAACCTGCTATCTCAGCAACATAATGAAGCTTGTAGATGTTAATTTCTGGTGAACTGACTTTTCCAGAATTTATTGGAAAAGACTTTCACGTGCAAAGATGAGTACAGATTATAAAGCATTATGTATGTATACGCAGAGGACCATGTTTTCTGCGTTTTAAAACCTACACTTGATGGTTTATGCGATAAGCTATTTCAAGCTTTAGTATGTTAGAGTCCAGATGTGGACCACACAACAATGCCTTGTACATTTCCCTGTAGGCTTGTACAGAATTGTTATCCCCGTAATTTTAGAATACACTTTATTTTTGCTATGTTTTCGGTGCACTATTTTGAGTCGGAAGGACGTAATTTTCACATTAATGCACCATTCGGTGCAGTTGAGAATCTGCGTGCCATCCTATTGATATTGATTAAGAAAGTACTTAACATCTTTATCATAGGAAGCAGAAAATCAGGTTTGAACTTAGTGTGGTAAAAGATGGCATGTTTTCTTTGAAAATGATGGAAAAGTAAAACAGTGCATTATATGCCTTTTGAATGTCATTAAGGACACATAATGTTGAAGTCGGCCACAAAAAATTGATACAGGGGGAAAAAGAAAATATAATCAACATGGTTGTTCTGTCGACTGATTGTTAAACATTCAGCCAAATCAGACAATTTGGGTTCTTTGAAATTGACATTGTTATACTGTGGCGTTAAGACTGAGCACATTGTATATGGTCAAAAGAAGTGTACTGGCCTATATGGGCTACACTTACTTTTATCAAGATGGAGTTAAGGGGAGGTAACTATGGACATATGAGAATTGGCAGTGCAGTAGAACAGATGCCCAGTTAAGTGTAAGTTAAGGATTGGTCGAGTTGTTAACACTCCAACCTTCCATGCAGGCGGCCGGGGTTCGATCCCCGAAATCTTCATATTCATGGAATATTCATAGAAAGTGTTTTTCTCCTTCCCACACAACTCCAACAACCCAGGTGAAGTATAAAATGGTCTGGGGTAGGTGTTGCAGTATCTGTGCTGTAGAATTCATGTGAGGTGGTATTATAAAAGATGCCATTAGAAACATGGTCCCAGTACAAACAACACCATTCATCTCCAGCACACACGCATACATACACAAACATAGGAAGATATTAGCCAGGTGGTATAGGACAAGTACATGTAGTTAGCGCCTGATAAGTCAGCTCCTGCGAACTCCTCAGAATTGTAAATGATAGAATTGTGTGTGTTAATTGTATTGATTGTATAAAAATTGAATTTATATGTATGTAAAGCGTTTTAGAGTGGATTATGCTAGCTAGATAGGGCACTTCATCAAATGTTGTATATTTATTTTAATTTTAATTTTTTTTATTATAAAGACACATAGAACTGGGGTTTACTCCCATATATGGTAGCTTTCTACTTATAGTAATAGTGAACCTTCATTGAGTTTTTAGGGTCACAGGTCAAAATAACCTTTACCATTTATAGAATTGTCTCATTCAATTTAATGACATCACTCCGGCAACCCCAACTTAAAACAATTTTGGCACAATCTTTAGCTTTATGCAAAGGATAACCTGATTTGATTTTGAATTTGTAGGCATCAACTGTCAAGGTCAAGTTTCCTGTTACTATTAATAGAAATCTGGCATTTATGTGGTACACTAGACTTTAGTTTAGCTAGTTTGCTATATTGGATTTGATATAAAGCATCTTAAGGAAATTTAGGAAATAAAGTGATATTCTGCCAGAAGCTAAGGAAAAACAGAATTGAACTTTATCAAGTATCTTTGCTAAAATGCACCAGAGACCCAGACAAGGTATTTGTGATGGTTTATGAATACAGGTATAAAACTGGAAACTCTATTAGACATGGACTACCGCAGTGGTACATCCTATATTGATTTGTACTTAATGACCTTTACAGTTTTCATATATTACGGACATTACAGTATTAGTGGTTAAACACGATTGATTGATGAGGCGATTGCTGGAATATGCTGGTACACCCTGGACCACTATTGGTAAGGGTTTTAGCTGGCTCTCCACAACATGTGCTTATCATGAGAAAGAAACCCTACTCGTTCATCTCCATCATCTGAAAATAATCTGAGGCTCATAGTGGAACTGGTCTCTAAGAGAAAATCACTCGTGGTTACCGTATAAGTCATGAATTCCCTCCCCCTCGAAGACATTTGAACTCATTCAAGTCAGAGTTTGGAATAGTTCATTATGAGATATTAGGGTTGGATGAGTAAGATGTCTCAGTTGAATATTTTTCATTCAATAACTTTGGTGTTCTGAAATGAAATCCTGAAGAATATTGCTGATGAATGTAACGTATTTGTCACTCTGAAAGAATTGAGATTGTCTAAATTATCACACAAATATGTATTCCAGATTTTAGCAATATTGACAGGCAAGGTTTTGCTTTGGATTAGGAATTTGCTTGCCTAGAGACTGAAAGATGACGGTTTGGTTTAGTTTGTTAATGTTTTACGTACTATTAATAGCTATGGTCATATAAGGATGTGCTAAGTTTAAGCGATGGAGGAAAGCCGGAGTACCCGTAGAAAAACCACTAACCAATTGCAATGGCCAGTACTTGGCTACTGCCTCACGTTAGCATTGAATGCTCGATGATCAGAGGTTGAGGGATAGTGGTAGCAGAATGTCAGTTACATTGTGTGGGTTTATTATATAAACGTGTACCAGATATCAAGTTTATGCCCTGATAAATACGGTAGGCATATGTGGTGTTTGAATAAACAATCAGTTTGCTATACAGTATTATGAATTGGGATGCCTAATTTGTGTGTTTGTATAAATTTTTTTCATGAAACAATTTCTGTAGTGGGTGTTTATATCAATTTCCACTGTTTTATGAACTAAGTGCCTAATTTGTGAAATCTGTGATTGGTGCAAATTTTTTTTCATTAATACTACCAATATGTGTAGTTGAGGATATTTCATACACGAAACCATTCCAGTAATCAGTGATTGATGCTATCTTCAAATACTTAGTATGTTAAGTTTATCCCAATGGTGTAATTACATGCAGGATGTACATTGTTTGGTGTATGTAGGACTAACTAAGTCATTTGCAGTACTATATTTGAATATGTACATTTTTTTTTTTGAAAGTTTTAGATCGTGGAGAAATGGAGAAATAGAGGTATTTTAATGGGTTTGAAGCTAGTTGTCGAGCGGTTTTGCTCATGGCTGTTAAGATGTGAAGATTGTTGCACTTGGATTTGTTCTACATTATAATCTTCTTGTCTTCTTAAAATACTGTCTTGCAAAATTGATGTTTTATATTTTAAAGTTGCTGGGATCAATAAATGCTTGATCAGTTTTTTCTTGGCTCTTATTTCAACACGCAAGCAAATTTTGTGAACTCTATTTCTGAGAGACTGTGCTTAACGGACAAAATATATAGAATTTGATAGATTTATTGTTATGATCTTTGTTTAACTTCCATATGTACAACTCTGCAGTGCTAAATATAACCTTCGCGTGCTGGTACGTAAGGTAACTGTTCGTAGGAAACTCTGGTGAAACTGATGATGTGTTCAGACACATTTGCCTGTAAAATAATAGCACGCAGAGCTTTAACAGGAAGATATAAAGATTTTGTTCGCTTTATCATTCTTTTTTCTTATACATAGACATCTTTTTTCATATACATAGACATGATATCTGTTCCAATGCATTATTCAATAGTACAGAAATAGAACAAGTGCATTTTCTCAGAAACCAGCCTGGATGTGATTTACTGGCTGTGTATAATTCATGGTGCAGTTGAAAGCGCTGCAGTGTTTATGTGCACATGCTCCAATTGTTAGCCTGTTAGCGATGAGCCAGAAGGGATAGCCGTGTCACTGTTGCATGGAGAGAAGTCTTGTGGGGGAAATAAAATATCAGCAGACATCAGACTGAACTATCAAACAGAATCGTTTGTTGTAGAAGTCCTTTGACGAGATCATTTAACTGTATTAAATGGTGTAAACATAGTCTAAATTGAATTACCCTGCTGTGTATATGATAGGTCTGGGCTGAGGATTCTGTTGTAAGTGAAAAGTGGCATTGGAGTCTCAAATGTCTTTATTTTAAAGATTTTTTTTTCTGCAATTTTGCCATTCCACATATATATAAATCAAGTATAAAACATAATTGTTTTTGACTTTTAAATTTCCTGTAATCTGATTGACTGTGACCTGAATTGCTGACCTTGATATATGTGATATTGACCTTGAATCACCAGGCGTCATTTTATGTACCTGCAAAATCTAACATACTAAAAGGGTAAAGACTTGATGTCATAACGCAATATACATAACTTTCGGCCAAAACTTCAAGTGAAAATCAAGCCTAATAACTGATGATATCTATAGATTTACTTCATTTTAGGCTTATTTTTGCATGGTTATCAACTGCATTTTTTTCATAATTTTTCAGAATCCCGAAAAATTTCCTGAAGTTACGTATATTGGGCCTTGAAGGTCACAGGGGTCAAAGATTTCAAACAAATTATTCTGAAGAAGTGAAAGACAGAGTATATAGAAGATCTGCAAATGATAATGACTTCATTCTTCTTTCAAGGTCACAGGGTCACAAATATACATGTGTACTATAGGTTGATTTAGAGAGAGTAGATCAATTCACTTCCAGGAGGAAAACGGTTTATTTTCTCCACATGATCCTTAAGGTTCATATATGGCTCAAAGAGAAGTGACTTTTGTGTAGAAAATCAGCTCTGAACTGCTGATCAGATCAATGCGTTGTTTATTTATCCACCCAGGAAACCAAGGTTATACTGGCATCAGCCTCAGTTCTCTGGAAATAGCTTCATTTAAGGTTAATAAATAAATGTATCGACCTCAGTGGAAGTAAAAAACTGTATGATATCAGGCAATTAACAGCGATAAATTCTTGATTGCAATTAAAATCTTTGTGATTTATAATGACACAGTTCACAAGATATTTATACTGTTGGTATTTGTTATGTGACAGAGGAAAGAAAAAGGAGGACTAGCATTTCTTTTTCTTTGGAGCATCAACTAATAATAACCCATTAAGACACATTTGAACTCTTCCAATTCAAATGTTGGACTAGTGCATAATGAAATTTCATGGGTAGTGAGTTAGGGTTTCTAAGAAAACCAAAATGTTTATTATCAATATGATCTATGTTCTTCTTATGTTTGTGTGAAATAATTCGATAGAATCAGCTTAAATTTTAAAGTTTATTCTGTTTATCAATTAAAAATTGCAGAACTGCTCTGTGGTTTTATTGATTTTGATTAAAATCTAGGCAAACAATTTCATTAAAGACATCATGAATTATATCAAATTTCGTAGACTGGTGGTTTGCTAACATAGACATAGATTAAAACTTCTTTTCCATCTTCAACGGGCAAGAGTTAATGGCGTCCAAATGAGCACCACTAGTGGGATCAAACAGATCCAGAGATGAGATTAAGTTTTATACCAGGGACTAGTCAGTATATTATTGATTTTATTCTTAACGCGATCAGTCCGTCGCCTTTAGATGTAACAAGAGATGTTAACATGTTTTAGTTGATAGAATAAAGTATAATGTCTTAACCGAGTGTGTGATAAGTATTTTGTATAAAAAATGAGCAGGAGGCTTGATTCTATCAGATCGTTCTAAGATAATATTGAATCTATAGCTCGTTTTGTTAATGTCAGTGACGTAAATTCAACAAGGAATTGAGACATCCTGCTGGAGTGCAGCTGCACTGACTAGGCATTCATTACCTATTGTGTTGGTAATTACAATGCTCTTTTGTTCATCATTTCGTAACTCACTTTGGCCTTATCAAATTTACCCCTAAATGACATTTATTATTTAATCACTTAGCCTGGTGGGAAAGGGTAAGTTGTGTGGTTCTGGTATTAGGTACATATAGGGAATTGAAAAACTCTGATTGGTCAAGGCCAAGGGCTTCATCGGATTTATGGTGAAATAAACAAAATAAAACATTTATCCTTAAATAGTTGCGACGGTTTTAGTTTTGTTAAATTTATGAATGCACAGAAATTCGCAGCAATTTACACTTTTGTTTAAATTTGTAAATACAGTTGTGGTATCGCACAACGCACCAAAAACTGCGAGCGTGCATCGTTCATACATCGTGCACACATCGTTGGCCCATGGTGCGCACAACGGGGCGATCTAAAGATCGTCCGTTTATGTGTGTGATTAGAATCACACACACGCACGATTTGGTACAATTGGTTGATAAATATTACAGAATGAAAAACATATGGAACCCTCTTATCCAAACACTATTTAATTTCGCATCATGTTTATTGGGATTATGTCAATTTAACAATATGCAGTAAACAGTATTACAGTGATCATGAGACAGCCAAGTGCGGGTTTAGCTACCAGGTAACAGAATATGTAAATAACATGCCAGAGTTTTACCTGTCCTGTGTGTGGCGATACGCTACGACAGCCATTACCGAGCGACCGTTTACTTGGTAAAACTGGCAATATTTACTTGAATGAGAACTTGTCTATATGAGTTGAAAGTTTACATACATGTGTCTATTTGGTTTGTTTCAAAAACTACAGAAAGACTATTACTAATTTTAAGAAATATATAGATAGAACTATCAGCTAATGTAAATAGTTAAAATATAGAAATATGTTTAAAACAACTAGCGCGAAACCGTATATATTGTTTAACCATTTCTAAATTTACATCAACCACGATTGTCATCACACAATGTTAGTCTATCGTGCGCCCACATGTGCGTTAGAAATAATCGCCCAGGATCGCATCGTTCGCACATCGTGCATACACCGTTCGCCCATGATGCGCCTACCGCACATCGTGTAACGTTGTGCGATCCCACAACTGTATCTTGGCTATATAATCTAGGTTTCACAATTACAGGTATTTTGTGATCTGTGAAATTAAGCCCTTGTGAATAAGTTCCAGACTGAAAATTTTACTCCTGAAAAATTGAACAACTTTTTAATGCTGTACTTGATATGTATACCTATAATGAATATGAATTCAGAAGGAGTGGTGATGGTTTCATTGTATCTGGTAAACTAGATAATTTCAGATATCGGTGTTTGAGGACATTTACTTCATTTCTGTACCTCATAAGTCTCCATATAAATCCCTCCTATACCATTATCCCAGCAAAAAAATCTCAAAATATAGCAGAAATCTAAGAAGGGGAGAGATATTTTGTAGACAATATTTAGCTCAGTGCAGTTTGTACTGAAGTTGTCCCTCCAATGTAAGAGCAGAGCAGACCATCCACGACACTTCCCTAGATACTGTCCTTCCTGGTGGGAAACGATCGCGAAGCCTTCCTCATTGATTTGTGTGGGGTAGATCGACAAACGGCTCTTTAACAGCTGAACAGAATGGAAAGCGGAATGTTTAGAGTCGTATAACAGAACTTGTGGGATATTTGTTTATATTATAACATTATTTTTTCCGTTCATTCATATTGTTTATGCTGAATGGATTGTGTCAATTTGTGGTTTACAGAGGACTTTTCTACCTGCGTTAAATCAGGCGTGTTTTTTTGATACACAACATTGGGAACATTATACACTGAACTTATTGTGCTATAGACGTCTGTGAAAAGTACATTATTCAAACTTTTTCAGGCATCAAACACGCAGATTCACTGAAACTACTGAATAACATTGGATCCCTATATTCCTATATATAGGTAAGTAAAGACTTAATGCAGGTGATTTCACTTTAAAAAAACTGTATATGCTACAATATAAACATATTTGTATTTACCTGTGTAAATGATAGCGGATCAAGGGGATACTTGTACCTAATACCTCTCAGGTATAGTAGGTGTGTATAAATAGATATACCTATATATGTATACACACATTTAGTCTATACAGGTAGGATATATACCTTTAACAAGTTAGAGAGAGTGTCTGCATGTAAGTATGTAAGTATATATACAATATATCTATAGGACTTCCAGATCGTGTGAAGTGTAATATGGGAATAGGTGATAATATCATATAATATATACATTTACACTAAATTGCTGGATATTTATCCAAATAATTATAGCTCTGTCTCTATAAGGATTGGTAGACTGCCCCCCTTCACTTATTTAGGAATGAAAATGACTGGCTTCAATGCATAACATTTTAATTTATGTAGTTTTAAAACCATTTACTGTAGAGGCCGACCCACAAAGAACTAAAGTACTAGTGGAGGGGTTGACACATTAGATGATGTTTGGAGCAGGTTGATATGTTTTTATCGTGTAATTGCCTTGTTATGCAGTGAATGACCTACCAGCCCTGTGATTGGTCGTAAGTTTCATTTGTTCTTATTTTGACATCACACCCTGAAAAGTTAATGATGTCATCAACTTCTACTGTACTGGAGTCAACATTGGGTGCGTTTTACATTTCAGAGTTGTATGAATGCTTCAAGTTTTGATTGATTTGATAGAAAGGATTTTAGCTTATCAGAGGCTCGGTAAATTGAAAAATTTTTAGACTCATTTCATAAATCTCATTTGAAATGGATTCATTCTGTTTTGTAAGATTCTATAAACAGAATCTGGTAGTGGGGTTGAGTGGTTATTTGTCAGTTAATTTGTCCATCAGCAGGAAAACCATCATGCTAAGGTGGAGATGATTTTTCATTTAAAAAAGTTTAGTATAGTGTTACATGATTAACACAAAAAGTTATGGGAGACACAAACTCATTTGGACAGGTATAATACTATGTACTGTGTGGAGAGGTTTGATGAGGACATAAACACACATATGAATAAATTTCAATGGTTTCCCTTCCCATTTAGTGTAATTAAATTGTTTACGAATAATTATAACAAGGATATTTAATTATTTGTAAACACTTTTGAGGAACAATGCTCAATTTCATACACAATATCTTAGATATGGATATAGAGGAAATTACTTTGCCTGCATCCATTATTTACTTATTACTTTAACTATTACGGTTAGTTTTTCTTGTGGTATTACAAGACCTGGGCTTTCATCGGAATAACTATGGTATACAGCTGTGTTCTAGAGTACTGCAAAATATTTGAACACACTTTCAATTTCTGTTGTAGTAGGCCTACTGTAGTGGACATTTAAAATCACTTTATGAATAGATTAACATATCCTGTTTATGTACAGAACATTCAAAGTCAATGTAAGTCTAGATTAAGTTATCCTTTGTAAAGACTTTTCAATGAGGTTTTTCAATTCTCAAGTAGATTAACTTTTCCAATAGAAATCGTAACATGGTCAAAATAGATCCCAGAGTCCAGCTGTTGATGTATTCAATGTTTACATACTGGTTATTACATTATTTATAACCATTGTTAACAATTATGAGGAAGTTTTGTAACAGGAAGAACCTAACATTCTAACGAGAAAGTTTATACTATATCACTTCTTATTACAGGATAATATTATATAGTAAACATATTTTACAACAGGACATGTTTCCGACAAAAGTCTAGATTGTAGATTTATGAGAATCATACATATGTACACTTGCTATTGTTAATACAAGTCTTGATGAAGGGATCAAGATTAAGATTGTTGAAACATAGGCTGGTAGATTGAGATTTGAATCTTGACAGAAAGTTTATACTATATCACTTCTTATTACAGGATAATATATTATATAGTAAACGTATTTTACAACAGGACATGTTTCCGACAAAAGTCTAGATTGTAGATTTTCTGAGAATTGTAGATATGTACACTTGTTATTGTTAATGCAAGTCATCGGGCTGGATGAAGGGATAGAGATTAAGATTGGTTAAAACATAGGCTGGTAGATTGGAATTTTAATCTTGACTTAAGGTCATACAATGACAACAGCAAAGGTCAAATATGACAACAGCTAATGTCATATGACATAACAGCTAAAGTCATATGACAACAACAGCTGATGGTTGTATGGCGATAATAGTCAGTTAGGTTAAAAATAGGATATAGGAAAAAGCGGTCCACATATGACTTTGGAACTCATTAGAGCTAAATCTCTCAAAAATGTCTTCACCTTGATGTAGTTGGTAGAACACCTTAACTAATGTCCCATTATTAAACTTGAACCATCAGGTGCGCTGATGGACATAGGTTCAACTCTTTATTATCATGGTTAAAGTTTGTCAGACATATTGAAAAATAAAATATATAGGCATGTGGATAAAACATTGTTGTAGGTGAATGAACTGGCTGTTCAAATCTGATATGTCCTGATACATGTATGTGTGTGAAATGGTAATCAGATTATATTCAGGTAAAATGTCCCTGAAAGTGCTAGAATCTACTATTCTGTTAACTATAAGTGTAAAGGAATATCAAGTCCAGGGCCCGTATTCATGAAACCGTTCTTGTGCTCAAGCATGGATTTTGTGCTCAAACCCAGTATCTTGTTTTTGAAAATAGATTATTAAACAAAGGTGTTTTTGTCAATTATTTGGAAAAATATTTTGAAGAGATCTAAAGCCAGATGTTGTTTTTAAAGCAAATATTTGACATTTTTATGCCCCGCCATTAAATGGGGGGGAGGGGGGGGGGGGGGGGTGGGGGTGGGTGAGGCATTTAGTATGAGTTACCCATTCCCGTCCTGTCCCATGGTAATGTAACCAGCTTATTTAAATAACTACTGATTCGATTGTCATCAAACTTTGCATACATAACAAACATGAAGAACTAATTTCATATGGGGGAATACATTTCTTAGTTATTATTTGACATGATTTGGATGAGATACAAGAAAGTTGGTCTGAGCACAGAATTTGTGCTAGAGCATGAGGATGTCTTCTTGGATAGTCGGGCCCATGGAGGTGTCTCAGAGGTTAGCGGTATAAGAATAATTTTCTCTGAAATCTTGAGTGAAGGATGTTTGTGATGTTCAGGGGTCAGGTCTTTACACATCAGGTGTGTAATAGATGATTTCATTGCCATTGAATGCTTTGTTGAAACATTACTCAAGTTTAAGTCAATTCATTACCATATTAATCATAGTCTGTACCTGAAATACTTTGTAAGCTTATTGCTATGGGGGGCCCTCGTCTCAAACCATCAAAGCCGTCCCTCATCATCTCCCCTTCTCTCTGTACAGTGTCTTTTCTATGTAAATCTAAACTTTAATTAGAAAACTTGTGAAATCTGACTCAGAAAGAAATGTTTGCCCTGCAGTGATTTGTTTAGACAAGCTCCACTGTATAAAAAGATATAGTGTGTTACTGTATAAAAAACGACGTTTGTAATGACCTTGAATATAAATATAAACTTTATTTATTTTACAACAATTATGAAACAAGCTATACAACTTATATTAATCACTCTTGTTGGCCCGGATATTAGCGCGCGAGGGGTCTTATTGTGGGAGGAAACCGGAGTACCCGGAGAAAACCCACGTGGTCGGGCAGGTGACCCCCATACCTTTTCACGTCCGATCGGGGAATCGAACCCAGGCCGCCTTGGTGAAAGGACATTGAATGACCTTTGACCTCAGATTGAAAGATCAATGGACAAAAGTCTCATAAAACGGCAGACACTGCATTGTTACTTTATAACCATAATGGATATTGGGTGATTTTAGCAACTGTCAATAACTTAATGGCGAGCTATCAACATGTATATTGTCAAAAAGCAGAAGTAATACGACTTTCCATTAAGTATCATTCTCTGCAGGTTAACCAAAGAATTCACATGACATCTAACCTTGACCTAGTGTTGTACAATCGAATGACATGTTTTCATTGTGTATGACCATTTCGTGTCTGGACGATGTGTTTTGTCAGCAGGCTGCTAATCGTACGTCTGTTTATCCGTGCATAGAGACATTGTCTGATCACAGTTGTGTGCTGACAGCTGTTTTTCTGCATTTTTTTTCGGAGGATGCTCCGATAATTCACATTCTAATAGGTTCCACGAGCCTCATGTTTTTATTTGGTCAATATAGATCCTGAAAGTACAAGTCGTCATACAAGCATAGGCTAGAGAGAATTTCCTTCAAGCGATAGGGTGTCTGACTAGAATGACTGAAGGGTCACTAAAGTTTGAACCTCAGTGGGGGCCGATATATTTTTTCATTGCTTCTTCCTATTATTACACATGTGATCTGGGCCCAGTTGTTCAAAGGGTGATTAGCTTAATCACTATTTAACAACATTTTTCAAACTTGAATAATTCTGTTTAAATATACAAGTTACAATCTTAAAATTGTGTATGTAAATTGACAATATTAAGTGTTTGATATCTGCAAAGTTGTAATGAAATCTATGATTTCATTTTAAAGTTACTGGATAATTAAAATTTGCACTAATCACTGTTTAAGCTAATCATCTTTTGAACAACTGGGCCCTGATAACTATCCTATAAGTTAGATCACATCATGAAAATATCTGCTTTCCAGTACTTTTTAATTTATATGTTCTGATCACTGAAATCAAAGGAACTTTTATTGTGGTGATTGTCTGCTTCAGGCATTCTGTATATTCCTCATTTTCTTGTAAAGAGTTATTTATTTAACAAAGCAAACAACTAGAATTAAATTACATATATGTTATGTTTAGAGTTTATAGATCAAACCTGTAGAATATCCAAGATGGTGGACATTTGTGAAGAAGAGGGTATTTGCGATTAAACCCTCTGCCTACTTCTGGAAAATTCTTGTTCACTGGGGGTTGGAGCTTTTTGTGGTAAAATATGGTACTGTATAACCCTAAGGTTGGGAATTACACAGCTGATCCATTCTAATAAATAAAACAATCCAAATTTATTGGTGCTTTGTTGACTTGCTCAACAAGTGCATGAGACTGTCATAAATTTTCATCAAAGATTTGAACTGTCATTCTTCCATCTTGTATCGATGTAATCCGAGTACTTAGTACTTTATAGACTGTATGTATACAAGAAACTTTGGCCCTGTCAATCTTTCACCATTCAATTGCTATCTTATTTACCGCTGAAATTTCATAATTAACTTTTCCAACCTTTGAATTGGAAGAGTTTATATATGTCTTCAGATTCTTTATCCAGTAATAAGGCCATGTCTGGTAATAAGCCCGCCCATATAAATTGCAGTTTCTCATTTCCTGTAATAAGTCCATCTCCTATCTTGCATCCAATAATTTGGTCCCCCAGGCTTATTGCATAAGGTCCAGGCTAATGTCACTTGCAATATTTTGGAGAAAAAAACCTTGTCCTTTCTGCTTTTTCATCCTCAGGGATGATTTGAGTGGAAATGGGACAAACCTACCTGGTATATGAGAATTAGTTAATGTATGATGTAATAGGATGAGATTACCAGTATTTAATTATGAAACAAGGTGTGACAACTACCAGTAGTTTGATCAAATAAATTGTGACAGTCAGTGACAGGGTGTAAAGATTAGTGTATCAGATTTTTAGTATCGTGTAGACAGAGAGATATACTGTAGGAACATGTACACGTCAACCCTCTTAAAGGTAAAACACACTCCTGGTACGATGTATACATGGCTACTGACCTATTTCATTGATTGCGTGACGGGGCAGAATTAGTAACCCTTGCGATAGATCCACTTAATTCACTGGAAAGGTCGGAGATGGTTTCTGGGATTTTGCTATCTTTTACAATTACCGCAGATCTGCTAGACTCAATATCATCTCAATAAAAATCCCAAGCCGTATCAGGATTCGGACGACACCCCGGTAACGAAGTCTTGCATTACTGAGAGCACTTACACTCACAACACCATGTACCTGCCTGACAATTAATGCAGGTAACAAGAAGCTTTATATATAAAGTTGGCTATCAAGCTTCCGGCAAAAGACCCTGTGTTTAAATATTTATTGATCAAATTGACTTGGAAATAGTGTGGTAGATTGTTTGGAATCTGGAAAATACATTGCGTATGTTCTTCCTGGGAGAAAGGCTGTTGAAAATTAGCATTTCTTGATTAATCAGTGAAGTTGGCAGACTGATATAAAGACGTAATGGCTACCTGTTTCCTATTGGACACGTTTATTACCCGGGTAATTTGTTTCTTTCCTCAAGCTCGGACAGACTCTGACTGTAAATGGTTCGCCCTATGGTTAAGTGGTGTGTACGTAGCTTCTGAATCATTGAACACTTGACTGTCTTTCCCTGTGTGATAGGTCAAGATTTTAGTGTTCTTACGTAAAGACGTATGCTACCTTATTGTTAACTTACTGTGACATGCAGACTTAAGGATGTATGCTACCTTACTGTGACATGCAGACTTAAGGATGTATGCTACGTTACTGTACGTGACATGCAGACTTAAGGATGTATGCTACCTTACTGTGACATGCAGACTTAATGATGTATTATTACTACCTTACTGTGACATGCAGAATTAAGGGTGTATGCTACCTTACTGTGACATGGAGACTTAAGGATGTATGCTACCTTACTGTGACTTGCAGGCTTAAGGATGTATGCTACCTTACTGTGACATGGAGACTTAAGGATGTATGCTACCTTACTGTGACATGGAGACTTAAGGATGTATGCTACCTTACTTTGACATGGAGACTTAAGGATGTATGCTACCTTACTGTGACTTGCAGACTTAAGGATGTATGCTACCTTACTGTGACTTGCAGACTTAAGGATGAATGCTACCTTACTGTGACATGGAGACTTAAGGATGCATGCTACCTTACTGTGACATGTAGACTTAAGGATGTATGCTACCTAAACTTTCTTAACTTTCTTAAAAGTACTGAATGAATCTTTTTCAACATTCATATGTAGGCTCCCTTGGTCTCTAGTTGTGCCCTTTTGGTTTTGGGACTGATCAGAAATACAAAATGGCTGACAGGAGGCCATCTTAGACTTTAAATGATTATGAAAGTATGAGCTATTGTCATTTCTTGAAAAGTATTTGATTGATTGATATGAAAGTTCCCCTAGTTCCCTAGTTGTGCCCTTTCGATTTTGGTAAAAACAAAATAGCAGAAAAGCAACCATTTTTGAATTTACAGTTGAAGACTTAGGAATATTGCTTCCTATAAAGAAATTCTCAAATTTCATATAATTTGGTTGGAGCAAAAAGAAGGAAATTAAAGAAGGTGAATGAAGAATTAAAAAACCCAACTGTTAAAGAACAAATGAAGATGGAACAATGATGGGCTCTCCTATTATGCTATTAATATCAATCCTTTGTTGAAATTGCCATTATCATTGAAATTGTTACTTTCTGGTTGTATTACATGAATGGTTTCATTACTTGTACTCTTACCTCTCCAAAAAGTATTTCTGCATCTCCCAGGGCTACACTTTAGTTTATAAGGTCACTGTGACCTTCACTTATAAATTAAAACTCAAACCTATTTTATTGATGAGAGGCAACATTTACCGTGATTAAATGGCAGTCTATATATCAATGGTTTGTTTTTACTTGTCTGTGATGCGGAAATTGTTATTATTCTGCAGTTTCTACAATTGCGTGATGACTTGTACAGCTCATATCAGATAACTCACAATAGATTTGTTTTCATTGATTTCACTATAAAATATACACTTATCTAAATAAGTGTCCAACAAATCAAAATTAATTGTCTCTTTAAAATGTCAAAAAATAATTGAAACTCTTTTTTTTTCAAAGATTTATAAAAGGGTTATATAAGATTGAAATTAACATACAGCGTGGGTGAGCTAATCTGATATATTGTTAAGCACTTGTGGAGGTATAAATACACTCTGTTTCTAATTTGTTTAAAACTGAGATCTCTTCTGAATAGAGAAATAAACTTAGGAATAGTAACTTTAGCTGGATGTAATAAAGGGGAGATAAATCTTCTCTAAGATAAATCACTGTCAAAAGATATGTGAATCATACTTATTGTGAAATTGAGGTTTTTGGTAATAAAATATAATTGCAAGTCACGTACATCATTATCAATAACAAGTGTTTACGTAATTTGATAAAGTTATGTGATATATTTGTTTATGTGGAATATAAGCATTAGAAATACAATTGATTCTTTGACAAATTGTATGAGAAATGTGCCTGTTTAATTCATCACAATTATGTAATTACAAAAAATGTGAAATAAAAAAAAGTTATGAAGCAGTGGAACCAACATTTCAATTTACTTCTCTTAAAGGCCCAATATACGTAACTTCAGGGAAATTTTCGTGATTCTGAAAAATTCTGAAAAAAAATCCAGTTGATAACCATGCAAAAATAAGCCTAAAACGAAGGAAACCTGAACGGTAACTAACAAGAAACTCTTGACAAAAAAATCCAAAGAATTGAAAACAATTCAGGTGGGGCCCACTTCAACGACAAACTGAAGGTAGAAGACTGTTCGAAATGGAAGCGTGTGTACAAATAGCATGTTTCAAATGCTGCTGTACTGGTAACCGCTAAAGAATTCATCTTGAATATTGCTGATATCAGTTTAATCTTAACTAAAGCTATAAATATAATAAGTTATTAGGCTAGATTTTTGCTTCAAGTTTTGCCGAAAGTTACGTATATAGGGCCTTTAAGCGTGATTAAGACTGATTTTGTTATTAGAAATAATATCTACTGGTAGTATAAAAACTGGTAGAAATATATCCAACAAAGAAATTATTTACATTGACTTAATACCCACAAAAGGGATTTTGAAGAGATTAGATATTGTATCCTGGTTTTGGTATTAATTGACCTCCATAGGGTATTTGACATCATGTTGTCATGTTCCCCAAGAGGCTTTATGATCCCTTGTCCAACTGTGTACAAATTAAACTTAATTAAGACCCTGACATTTTTTTTCCTCCTGGTATTAGACCATGTTTCACCTCCTTGGTGAACTCTGTTACTATTGAGGCCCAGATAGGCCAGAATCACAAATCAACTAATTATAGACCTCAGCCATCTGGTAAAATTGGATTATGAAGTTCTTTTCTTCCTGTCTATGTGCCGAATGCTCAGCTGAGCAGCAGAGTTAATTGGTGTTTTAATGTACAAATGGGATAGTTTCAAAAAGATGCTGTGCCCTTCTATACAAGTTTTTAGGAGGTTTTAAAAGATGAAATGGAATAGTTTCCTGTTATATGTCGAGGATAGCAGTGACAATGGCTTTATACTCACTAATCCTATCAATATGGTTTTAATGTTTATAACTTTAAGCTAGCATAAAGAAATTGGATTATTTGGCAAAATACAAAAACTCTGTTTATATGAAAGGAATTTGACCTTGCCGCGGATGACTCCGACCTCCCCTTTCCCCCAGCACACACACAAACCACTAACACTTCAAACCCTCCGTCTCTCTTGTATCAACCTCCACTTCTCAACATCAAAACATGAGGCCGATATCTGTGTCATGTCAGCGGTCTTAGTTCCAGGCAAGGGTTCGATCCATTTAATCATTTTTTGATGCACTTATACCTCAGTTGCCTGGACCTCCTGATAAATGGTATATTCACAAAAGATGCAACCATCAAAGACTCAATGTCATTGAAATATGTACAGGTATAGTAAAACTAAAGTATCGTTTCTGTCATCGTCGGAAACCCACGGTACACTTTTCTGACACTTGCATACCTTGGACTAGAATAGATGGTATTACGTGGAGACACAACCTTGCATAACAATATCAGGAAATTACAAACCTGGTTAACTGGTTTGGACCTTTTGGCCTGGTCGTAACATCCTTGCTCCATAACCTAGAGGTCTCGGACTTGCGCCCGGCTCGTCTCACTAGTTTCATTTCTACTCTTTGTTGTAAATAAATGTTTATTTCCCTGGCCAGGATGTTTGTTTTAATAGTAACCCAAGTCTGGGTGTGTGCATGTACGAAATGTACTAATTATCACAATGATAATTTCTTTAATATAATTACAGACCCTGGTACCGGATAAAATGTTATGTTGTGATGGATTTGTTTGATTTGTATGCCTATGTCAGGTTCTATATGCCGTCCCTTGATGTTTTCACCAAGGATACCTATGTCTTTAATCAGGTTATTATGAGTCAAAAAGATGATGTGTTTGAATGTGATGTCACATGACTGAACAGAAATTTTGTTCCAGGCTTGGACAAATTTATATAAAATTCAGTATGTATGCCAGACACATGTTTCCAAAACAAATTCAAGCCAGTAACCCAGAAATTCACTGACAGTTCACGAAAATTTTCAATCAAGATCATGAAAACATCAATTAGAATTGAAATAATGCTTTATGTGTACATTAGAATATATCTATGCAGACTGCGCATTGGAGGAGCTAGAGAACCAATTAACATTAACAAAAAATATTCTTCATAGGTAGGTTCTAAAAAATATGCCTTATAGAAATATAAAACTGTTCAATCAAATCTATATTAAGAGACCACCAACGAGAACCTCATAAAAAGATTAAAAGCTACAAAAATATGGATAACTGATTAAAAACCTCAAGAATGTGAGAGGTATAAAAATTTGAGAACGGAAAAATATGCTATTTAGCAGTATCATCATTGATAAAAGATGGATAGGCATTCCCTAGGTTGAACTTTGACCTGAATATTTCTTAAGACACAGCACTGTAGTAAAGATTAATATTCTGGGTAAGAAAAGAGTTGGAAGAGTCCACAGAGTTTTGGTTATTTATCTAATATCATCCGTATATGATAGACTGAGTGAAACCATGTGTGAATATTTATAGGCAATTTTAAAACGATAATATAGAAAATTTTCCAGCATGGGCAATTGAACATGCACATCTCATTTGATTTTCTGAGTCGGTTCACAGGGAATTGATGGGTAGAGTTTGAATTCTCTGCGTCCATGCACACAGGGATGAAAAAAATAGGGTCCAGCAGCTGCTACTGATAAAACTCTGTCGTAATAGAAGACGAGGATGGACCAAGATGACCTTAAGATATAATTGACATTCCGAGATGATCGACATCCTTCTCCTGCGTACTAGCGTAACAGATATATGATATGGTCCCTATTTTGATATGGCAGAACACAGTAAAGCAAGCCTAGACTGTAATGGTAAAATTCCTACTGCCCCGGTTCCATGATGCGTAAGTGCTGACTAAATTTCGGATCTTGTCCTTTACAACCTTTTCCTCGAGCTCCCTAATGTCTCTGTTGACACTGCATCACTGTTGGATTTTAGTTGAGTGTTTGCCCCTGTGAGAATAGTTATGGGTTCTGTCCCCTGGAGACCTACAGTGTATGACGTAGCACATGCAGGGGCGTGCGTAGCTTCCTATATGCAGGTACGCAGGTGCGTACACATAATTTTCCTAAAAAAACATAAAAGTACATTTGTAATTAAAAAAATTAGACTATTGAACAAGAAAATGAGTGAGCTTATTCTTCCATACCTGAAAATTGGCACTTAATCACGTTAAAAAACTCAAAAGACCTTTAGGAAATCAATTTTTTTCTTGAGGGACATCCCCAGGCCCCACTTCCATGAGGAGGACGTATCCCCCTCCCGTACCCAACCCCTCCTTGCGCTGCAGGTGCTGCAGTCTTTGGCACCTCATCTGCGTGCACTTCCAAAACAGCTCTAGCTACGCCACGGACATGACTGGGTCCTTTCTCACTTAAATGATTACCTGTCATAGTTTTAAATGATATCTACTTTAACGGTTACTTTTGTACATATTTGATATTCCGTGAGATAGTTATTTTCAGGGGATGCTAATTTTCGCCATATAACAGACCAGGATAAGAAATTTACATATAATTACATTGTATACTGAAACACCTTTCTCCACTTTGTACGTTTATCACTGTCTGATGTCATGAAGTTTTTGAGTAAAATTGAAAACCATTAGAATTCATGTCAGAAATTTAATTTGCACTAGTACATTTTTTTGCTGAAAATGGTGAAAAATTCTTTTGATGTCGCATTGAATAATTCTCTAAGTTGTAGATTTGGTCTGATTGTTCAACCCATGCCACTTGTCTTTAAAAAAAAAATTATCTCTGTGCTGATCATGAATCGATCTTCTGCTTTGTTTTAAACTTTATGTCCCTAACATGATAACTAAATACCACAAATTTTACCTTGTGTTGGACTTGCTTTCTTAATGGTGGAAATGGCAAAGAGAAAATTGTGGCAGAAAGATGCAGTTTCACAGTTTTTCTTCAGGCATATGTTTTCCAAGCAAAAAATATTTATTCTTTTAGAAATCTAAATTGAATTGTTCAGAAAGTCCTCTTTAAGATCATTTACGCTAATCTGATTACGCAGGGATTAAGGTGAAATGATTTGATTCCAATTAATTGGAGTGTCTTTCAACACAACAAATTCAAATTGATGACTTTTAATCATCGCACACCAATACCATGCATGGACAGTGGGATGTGTTTAGCTTGATTTCAAAGACATTACATTTTTCGAGATTAAATAAAAAGTTTGTGGTTTTGTATCGAGCAGACGACACTTCACAGTTTCCAATAGAGTTAGCCGAGATTAGAATACACCACATTCAGGATATTTCTACTCTTGTTTCACAATTAGAGAAGGCCACCTTCAATTTTGGATAGAACTGATTAAATTTCCTCTCTGCTTGGATCCTAAATTTGGAAGTACAAAACCAATACTAACACTTTTTACGATGTAAAACACGAGAAGAAATGTAGGTACAATCGTATCTTGGGTAAGCTGGATCGATATAAATCATCTGGATCCCATTTCATTTGTTTATTATTCCGCAATTCGTAGATTTCATGATTACATTGTAAACATAGTATCAGTCTGTAGCTACAGAGTAAAAGGATTGAAAACAGAACTCTAGAACCATTTGAAATGAAATGGAATGGTGAATTGACATACAGTATAACCTGTCTAAACTGAAAGTCACTGGGACCAACACTTTTGGCCAGTTTACACAGGTGTCCAGTTTGTAGAGGTCGGATATAAGTAACGAGGAAAATGCAAATACCAAACTGTTAAAGGTTGGAATAGACAGTTGTATTTCAGATTAAACAACGGTCGGCTTTAACATGTTATATTGTAACTTCTTTTGTTATTCATATCATGATATAATACTTGTGTGGGCCCGCGGTGGCCAAATGGTTAAGGTGTCCTGACATTCTACCAGTCTAGCCCTCTGTCCACCTCTGGGTTGCGAATTTGAATCCCACGTGGGGCAGCGGTCAGTGATTTTTCTCCAGGTACTCTGGCTTTCCTCCACCTCCAAAACCTGGCACATCCTTAAATGACCATGGCTGTAAATAGGACGTAAAACAAAATAAACCAAACCAATAATACGTATGTGATTTGAAGGCAGGTGTGTTTGAGATTTTGTGCTAACTGGATGTCTTTTGAAAATTTTGAAATCAAAGGGATGATTTTAGCATAACTGTCCTTAGACAATCTTAGCTTATAAGCTGTTTAATGGAAGCTGTATTAGTCCGGAATCTTGGACATTTCGGTAGATTACATAAACAAGTTTTTGACCCAAATTGGACAGAGGATGCACTATTGATTCCGGGGGCATCACACTATTAGCCAGCTCATTTGGATTAATCAAGGGCTTTGTTTCATGTGTCAATTATTTATTAACCATTTCAAATTACTGTTAAGTAGTCCGTGGTTTCAGGGGCCAAACAGAATTATTGATTGTTCTCCGCTTAGTTTTAGGTGCCTTAAGTATCAACGTAGGTATAGATAAACCAAATAGAGGCTGTCATTAAATCAGCAGGAAGACCGTGCTACAAGACGTTACGTTGACTACACTGCGGCTACTGGTCTGTTGGGATTTCTGCCATCTGGCATTGAGTATATACTCAGGTGGCACAGTGGTTAGCACGTTCACCTTTCACCTGAACAGCCAGGGTCACCAATTCCCCGATCAGACATAAAAGTACATGTGTGGTCACCTGCCCAACCACTTGGGTCCAATATTCTCTATAGCTTTCTCCCATATAACGCAATGTATATCCCCATTTCGTCCATGTTAGATACCCAAATGGTACATGATTAATCCAAGGGCACAAAAGATTTTGTTGCCTTACCTTAAGATCAATTAATGTTTTATTATACTGGAAGAAAACAATAGCAAGGCAGTAAAGTGTAGCAGGTTGGGTTGTTTCTGTCAGTCACTCACATCTCAGGTGTGGGGGCTTTTGAAAATATTTTCTTAGGAGGCTGAGATCGACATGACCAGGGGAACTTGAAGAACACATGAGGGCAACATCCTGTTTTATTTCTCCATCACTTGATCGGTGTAAACATTCAGTTACAAGCTGTTTATGCATGCGCAACTTGTTGTGCAAGTTAAATTGTTTAATAAAATCTCTTGGAAATAAGTAAAAAAGCTCTTGTGAATTGAATGGTTTGAAGTGAATTGAATGGTTAGAAGAAATTTTGACTAAGTTAAGATAGCCAATAGATCTGAAAGCCAAAAGAAAAAGTTAAAGTTAGCCTGTTTCTATCTTGAGAGATGCCAGAAGATATTAAACCAACCCTTTTCTGTTTGACTCCTCAGTTCTTAAATGTAAGAATGTTTAAACAACAGTTATCATGTTTATTCTGGTTTTTAGCATTGGTACGCCAATGAGTGAGTTATGGAAAATGCACCTCTCATAAATTTCAGATGTTTTTAAAGAAAAGTACCAGAGGTGTTCTCCTGGGACATCTAAAGTGTTTTCAAGATTTCAATGTTAAAACCAACAAATTGCTTAAAAAGATTCTATTGAAATTTTGTTTTGTTTCATTAGACAAATCTAATAAAGTAGGAAAGAAAAACAAAATCTGAATTTTGACTATTCCTGTACATGATCTTATTGATAACCTGTTTCAGGATAAGATTTCTGTTTTAAATTTACCTTTTTAGGTCATCTGACTCAAAGGGTCAGAATGACCTGCGTATACCCATATCCTGCTTTGTCCGTCGTAATCCGCTGTCAGCCATAATATGTAAACTTTGGTTTCAAATATTAATCCTCCTTAACTCTTGAGCTGAATGCAATGTTAACTAGATTAAGTATAACGTGTACATCATTGGCCGGGTAGGTCAGTCATAATGTAATGGTATCTGACCCAAAAAGTCTGTCACATCCCAAAAGGCGGCAATCATTCCTAAAGATTTCTAGAATGTTCATGGTTTCATTTTTTCCTCCATTTGATTTTCTATGAAGAGAACTTTCATCCTCTGTGCATGTATTTTTTTCAGATGACCGTTAAGGCCGATGGGCCTCTTGTTTACTAAAATCAATATTGTGTTAGCGCAGCATATTAAATACAAAGGGCAAAACTATATTACATGTATAAGCACTAGCTAAAAACAGGTTATCATGATGGCAGATAATTTGACAGACTCGGGACGAAAATTGATGCCTAGAATACAATATATATATGTGTAAAAACTTCATAAATCTGTTAGAGATGGCAGTAATTTGACATGTCACCAATATTCCAGATAATATCAAGTGAAACTGGACTAATATCTAAAGGTGAGCCGATATATATCATACTACATGTACAAGGAGATTGACCTGACACAGATTAGTGAGGTCCGGATTCCTTGACCCAGAATTACTCAGTTCTGTAAAATGTCACAGCCAGACATTTTGAAGCAACATAACCAGACATCAAGTTATTTATAGGTTTTGATATTGATAAACACAGTGGCTGAGGTCATTAGCATCACTTTTGATTGGAAAAACAATACAGTTCTGTAAGCAATAACTGTACCAGGAGAACAGGGTCACCCATCATTTTGATTGCCCGGAGATTATAAAATGCTTTCTGTTCGTGAAATAATTATCATTTGGCAATAAAAAAATTATTTACACCATGATGAAGGTAATTTTAGCTTACATTCAATGTCCAGCAACCTATGATAATGTAACTGTGAAAGTGCTGTTAGACCAAGGTAATCTGGTAGGAAGGCAAAATATGGGCAGGTAAGTAAGTCTCAAGAAGGTAAGAATATGGGCTGGCAGGTAAGACTAGGAAGGCAAAGTGCAGGCTGATCGCTAGGTAACAAAAGGTTGGCAGGAATATAGGCTGGTAGGCTTGACTAGAAGGCAAGAATATGGGCTGGCAGGTAAGACTAGGAAGGCAAAATACAGGCTAATCGCTAGGTAACAAAAAGTTGGCAGGAATATAGGCTGGTAGGCTTGACTAGATAGGCAAGAATATAGGCTGATAGGATAGACTAGGTAGGCAAGAATTTAAGCTGGTAGGTAAGACTAGGTAGGCAAGAATATAGGCTGGTAGGCTTGACTAGATAGGCAAGAATATAAGCTGATAGGATAGACTATGTAGGCAAGAATATAGGCTGGTAGGCAAGACTAGGTAGGCAAGAATATAAGCTGGTAGGTAAGACTAGATTGGCATGAATATAGGCTGATAGGATAGACTAGGTTGGCATGAATATAGGCTGATAGGATAGACTAGGTATGCAAGAATATAGGCTGGTACTGGCTAGACTAGGTAGGCAAGAATATAAGCTGGTAGGTAAGACTAGGTTGGCATGAATATAGGCTGATAGGATAGACTAGGTAGGCAAGAATATAGGCTGATAGGATAGACTAGGTTGGCATGAATATAGGCTGATAGGATAGACTAGGTATGCAAGAATATAGGCTGGTACTGGCTAGACTAGGTAGGCAAGAATATAAGCTGGTAGGTAAGACTAGGTTGGCATGAATATAGGCTGATAGGATAGACTAGGTAGGCATGAATATAGGCTGATAGGATAGACTAGGTAGGCAAGAATATAGGCTGATAGGATAGACTAGGTAGGCAAGAATATAGGCTGATAGGCTAGACTAGGTAGGCAAGAATATAGGCTGATAGGCTAGACTAGGTAGGCAAGAATATAGGCTGGTAGGTAAGACTAGGTAGACAAGACTATAGGCTGAAAGGTAAGACCTGTAGACAAGAATATAGGCTGGTAGGTAATAAAACAGGGTGATGGATTAGGATAGGTAAGCCAGCAAACAGAACTGAAGCCTTAAAACCTGCAGGGGCAGGGATATTGTAATGTCCAGGCGGGATATCATAATGCATGTCTGTCTGGTGGGGTATGGTAATGCTGTACATCTTCCCAGTGGGGTATGGTAATGCTGTACATCTTCCCAGTGGGGTATCGTTATGCTGTACATCTGCCCTATGGGGTATCGTTATGCTGTACATCTTCCCAGTGGGGTATCGTTATGCTGTACATCTTCCCAGTGGGGTATCGTTATGCTGTACATCTTCCCAGTGGGGTATCGTTATGCTGTACATCTGCCCTGTGGGGTATCGTTATGCTGTACATCTGCCCTATGGGGTATCGTTATGCTGTACATCTGCCCTATTGGGTATCATAATGCACTACGTCTGTCTGGTGGGGTATCGTAATGCTCTACGTCTTCCCAGTGGGGTATCGTTATGCTGTACATCTTCCCAGTGGGGTATCGTTATGCTGTACATCTTCCCTCTGGGGTATCGTTATGCTGTACATCTGCCCTATGGGGTATCATAATGCACTACGTCTGTCTGGTGGGGTATCGTAATGCTCTACGTCTTCCCAGTGGGGTATCGTAATGCTGTACATCTGCCCTATGGGGTATCGTTATGCTGTACATCTGCCCTGTGGGGTATCATAATGCACTACGTCTGTCTGGTGGGGTATCGTAATGCTCTACGTCTTCCCAGTGGGGTATGGTAATGCTGTACATCTTCCCTGTGGGGTATCGTTATGCTGTACATCTGCCCTGTGGGGTATCATAATGCACTACGTCTGTCTGGTGGGGTATCATAATGCACTACGTCTGTCTGGTGGGGTATCATAATGCACTACGTCTGTCTGGTGGGGTATCGTTATGCTGTACATCTGCCCTGTGGGGTATCGTTATGCTGTACATCTTCCCAGTGGGGTATCGTTATGCTGTACATCTGCCCTGTGGGGTATCGTTATGCTGTAATCTTCCCAGTGGGGTATCGTTATGCTGTACATCTGCCTTATGGGGTATCGTAATGCTCTACGTCTGTCCAGATTGGGTATCGTTATGTACTATGTCTGTCCGGTGGGGTATCGTAATGCACTACGTCTGTCCTGGTGGGGTATCGTAATGCACTACGTCTGTCCGGTGGTGTATCGTAAAGCACTACGACTGTCCAAAGGGTGTGACTTGGTAAAATTTTTCCAGCTTACTGAGTAATCATTGTTTCAGTAATTTAGAAAACAAATCACTGTGGAATAAAGTTTTATGGTATCCTTTTTCTGAGCTGTAACATTTCAAAATCATAAATGTTATCTTAACTTTTTTAACTTATACTGGTACACCCAATTTCATAATTGACCTAAATCCTGTATCACCCAAACCAATTAATGACATACGTCATCAAGTGACTGTCTAAATATGCACCGCGCCCGTCTGCTTCGGGCAATATCAAGGTCAGATGTTGATGGAACTAACGAAACCCTTCTGTTGTATGTGAAAACTTATCTGAATTAAAAATGTCAATTTTGTAATAAACTAATTTACAAAGATGTTTTCAACCATGGGATTTGACCCAAAGATCTTTAGATTTGTAAAGGAAGGTGCTTATACTGATGTGATAACAGAAATATTTGTGAAATTTCTTATGTACATCTCTTCAAAATCATTGCAAATAATTTAATATCTTTTAATTCCCATAAGGGCTAGCAAACTGGAATAGAGCGAGTAAATGCAACAGAAACTTAAAAAGGAAAGTAACTTTCCGAGGCGAATGTTTACAGAGGAAAAATTTTGTATAGACTCCATCTTAAATGTTTTAAAAACAAAACGTTTAACTTTGAGTTAGCATTTAAACAAAATCATGAATGTATTTTCTGTAGTATGCATTTGTCTTATATAGTTTCTTATGTCATACTGTTGAGGTTTCAAAATAACCTTTTGAAGGTATAATCCACCAGATGTGATATATTTGACATATTTCTAGAGAACCTGAGAAACTGTAGATTTTACTTAATTCTGCTTAGTCTGCAGTTTTCCCTATCCTATATACCTAACCCTATATGTATGCATTTAACTTTTTTCCGAACCTCTTTATTGGTGTACACATGTATATATATCCGGTGTAGTCCGCCTATACAATGCGGGAGGAAGTGTATACTAAACGCTGTGAGTAACTCTCATCTGGCTACGACACTCCTGGCTGGTAGACACTCATACATTTAAGCTTTATTTAATGAATACAAAAGACGCAGATTTGGTTTCGGTTCGGATATAGAGTTTTCACTTGCTTCCATTGCAGAAGGAAGAGTGTGGGATACACTGAAGACAAGAATTGAGATTAAACTACCCGGGTTTTGTGAGATTGATCCTGTACGGAGTTTAGTTCATAGAACATGTGACAGTCAGCATTCGGTAAGTAGTGATATATTTGATATACAAATTCTTTTTATTTGCGATTTTGTTGTCATAGCCTCAGAGAGATGTTGACATCATAATATCAGTATAAAGCTAGAAAAGCTAAATATAAAACCTGATTGGGACTTTATGTCATCTGCACAATTTATGACCGATCACGAGTCACCATACAAAACAGCAATACTTTCACTCATTTTCAAAGCTTTACCAAAATTGTTTTATTCTCACAAATACTTATTTACAAATACTGAGATTCACCAAGCCATTTAGGAGTAAATCCTGTAGAAAATTTATCAATAGACAATCATATTTGATGAAACGTAGAAATTCACCCCTAAGGGAATTTGAGATTTAGGACTGAACAGTTATAGCTCTCGCATACAATAACATACATGTAAGTATAATAATGTTGCTTTAAGAGATAAACACTTAAGTTTCATCCTGCTGAGTTTTGTGCGGCCTTACAGAGCCCTGTTGTGTGTATAAAGCCCCTAACTAGAATGACTAAACAGGTTTAAGTGGGTCCAATTATCTGGGCTGGGTGTACTGAAGCAGGGCTCTATAAACTGATATATACCTCTTGTATTTTGTACTTTTATTTACTTTAAATATCAAATATGACACAACATGTTTAGACATCATATTTAGACCAGTAACCTAATATTGATATTTCCAATTTACATGAAAGAATATATAAATACATTTCAACAAATTCACAGATATTCTCTTTGCACTTGTTTGTTATCAGCTTTTCAAATTTTCTGTGTTTATTATAAGTTATAGGAAATTTTAAGATTCTATAACAGGTGTGTTTATACAGTAAATAAATTCTATCAAATATATAATCTTTAAATTCAGTTTTGCCAGAGAAAGTTGACCATGAAACTTTTAATGGAGCTATTTAAAATTCCGCAAGCTGAAAAATGACAGAAGAGAAATAAAATTAGCCCAATCCTTTGGAGGTCTCGAAAACACATGGCAGCCACATGTCGGCGAACGTGTTTTTTGTGTATCACATTTAAAGAGTCATTCAAACTCCATGAAGTATTTCTTCATGTGCTTTACAGAATCATCGGGCCATGTGGCACGGGGATGAAATGGTTCCATTTATGTATGTATGCTGTGTTGATAGGAAAGAGTTATGATTCTGATTAACACGATGTAAAAATCGGCCAAGAACGTTACATAATGACTTACTCCGTTTTATAGAAATCAGCTTTCTCATTTACTGCAAAGAACACACATGATTTTAGGATGAGGATATCATGTTCCTGTTCCCCAAGGAAATGGCTCAGATATTGAAACCATACATTTCATTAAACTGTTAAGAAGAAGATATGGGCAGAAAGCTTTAATGAAATTTTATAACAAAATTTATCAGCATTGAAACACGTGTTGGGGATCCCTCAGCACATGGAGAGATAGGTAAATGATTCTGATAAGTGATGGGGAAGTCAACAGTAGATAAGTCTTTATTGGATGTCAATCTTGGCAGGAAACATAAGTGTCCTTCATTGTAAATGTGTTCAATAGGTTCTTGGTGTTTAAGGTTTGAACCAGTTTTCTGTGTAAAATGTGTTCAGTAGTTTCTCATTGTTCAATGTTTGAGCCAGTTGTCCTTCATTGTAAATGTGTTCAATAGGTTCGCAGTGTTCGACAAGGGTGTTGTCCTTCATTGTAAATGTGTTCAATAGGTTCGCAGTATTGGAAGTGTTCAAGGTTTGAACCAGTTGTCTATAAAATGTGTTCAGTAGTTTCTCAATGTTCAAGGTTTGAACCAGTTGTCCTTCATTGTAAATGTGTTCAATAGGTTTGCAGTGTTGGAAGTGTTCAAGGTTTGAACCAGTTGTAAGTAAAATGTGTTCAGTAGTTTCTCAATGTTCAAGGTTTGAACCAGTTGTCCTTCATTGTAAATGTGTTCAATAGGTTTGCAGTGTTGGAAGTGTTCAAGGTTTGAACCAGTTGTCTGTAAAATGTGTTAAATAGTTTCTCAATGTTCAAGGTTTGAACCAGTTGTCCTTCATTGTAAATGTGTTCAATAGGTTCTTAGTGTTCACGGTTTGAACCAGTTGTCTGTGTGTAAAATGTGTTCAATTGAATACACTGTTGTCCTTTAGTGTAAAATTTGTTCAGTAGGTTCAGTGTTCAAGGTTTGAACCAGTTGTTCTTCAGTATAAATGCATTCAATTGGTTCAAAGCGTGCAAGGGTTGAACTATGTGTTCAATAAGTAACTGTTCACAATGTACAAGGTTCAAACTATTTCAAATGTGTTCAATATCGTTCACAGTGTTCCAAGGTTTGACCCAATTGTCTGTGTAATTGAATACAGCTTTAAGGTTTGAACCTTAAGTCTAAATGTGGTCGATATGTTCACACAGTGTTGAAGGTTTGAAGTAACTCACGGTCCAGCTACAATGCTGTAGGGTTTTTCTCAGTTACTGCAAGGTTCGTTCAGTGTAAATATCTGTTCGGTTTAGGTGACTTAGCTGTAGGATTTCAACCCAAGGGTTCTTTAGTGTAAATGAAGTTTTGGTCAGATAGCAGACGGATGTGAGGCTTTATTGAGTTATTAATGATTGAGTGATGGTGACAGGTACATGTTGACTGTTAGTCACTGGGACTGAAAGATCTCCCCATCAGTGTTAACAGATATACACCTTTATTGGTTGGAGGCACACCTATCTCACAAGTTATATTTACAGACGGACTGTGATTATTGGTGACAAGATCTACTCCACTGATTCAGAATAACACTCTGGGGCTACAGTATGCTCTTAAGTAGAATGGTGTTTGCTTACTTGTGCAGGCTTTAGAGGAACTTTGAACATGTGCACTTGGAAACATTTGACTATGGAATTTGTAAGCATCACATTTCATGAGCTTTGTTAATAGGTAAGTTACAGGGAAAAATGTAAATCAGACTATATTTAAAAAATCTAAAAATGTCTTCACTGTTCCACTGGGAGTAATTTAACAACATAACTGTGATAACTCCCAAAGCTTATCTATGCAGTAGACTATTATCATATTTCAGAAAATAGCAAAATTCAATGAATCAGTTTAAATATCTGTTTGGTTTAGGTGACTTAGCCGTAGGATTTCAACCCAAGGGTTCTTTAGTGTAAATGAAGTTTTGGTCAGATAGCTGAGTTGGAAAAAAGTTGTCAATTAGAATAAAACATTGTTGAAAATTAGCATTTTGCCAAAGATTTCTTAAACTATCTTTTAAGTGGTATGGGAAGGGAAAAAATCCAAGACCGAAACTGCCTGCTGTAACGTTTCTTGTTGGTGTCTGTGAGAAGTATAATGAATGACAGTTGTAACCATTGAACACAAGCGTATCGTAACTGACAGCAAAGTGTTGGCATGAAGTGTGTATAACCTTGTCAAAATGGGAAGTTATCAGACAACAAGGGTATAAAATAGTGTGAGGTCAAATCAGACGGGATGACATAGAAACGCAGCCTGTCTGTTTTATCAAATCAGAGCCGAGGGCTTAATGAAGGATCATAAAAAAATCATAACCTTTAGTAGAGCTGTCTTTTTACAGCAATGAAGAAATGCGATTATAACACATAAGGTGTTACCATGCAATTATCAAGGTCAGCCAAAAAGTTATTGGTAAAAGTTGGGAGGGGGGGGGGGGGGCTAAACATGACCATTAGCAATAATTTCAGAGTACTGTCAAACCTTGATATCTCAAAGTCGATGGGACCATAGGAAACTGTGAGTTTGAATACTAGTGTAAAGCTTGCATGGCCGGTGGACCGACAAAATACTTCCAATTAAACGCAGTCTTGGAGTAATACAAGTTCAAGTCACGAGGTTCTACTGTATTGAGAAATCCTCTTAAGATTGTACTTGCTTTATTTCATTGACTGTATGCTTCATTTAAGTGAAGGAAAATGATGCTTTTTTGTTTACTTTAGGTTTATTGCGATAATGATTCTTTGTTTACTTTGGAGTTATTGCAAATGTCTCCCTTAAAATTCTGGCAAGATACCTAAATTAATTCATGTAAGGTCTTTATTGGGTTGCTTCATATTTCTTTGTCAAATGTTCTGGTGGTCCATCAATGCTCCTGCCCATGAATTGGCTCATTTTCACATTTATAGTAAGTTATTTTATTACTGTTAATGGTTTTATTTCCCCAATATTGTTGGTAATATGAGTAGGTCTTTTCATGTTAAACCTAGGGTGGTTTTTAAACGAGATTTGTACGAGATAGACATACCATGGATAGCCTTAATAGCAGACACAAATACAAATCAATGAATCCTTAAAGATTGTCCCATATAGAACTCATCAAAAGATTGTGAATTGATATCAAAATCATTGAACATTTATGCAAATTTCTTTTCAATATTATATAGATTTACAATAATACTAATTTTACGATCTGTCTTCCACTTTTGGTACTGACATTGAAAATGGCCTTGTTTCTCTTGTTTGAAGGTTCATTTTGACCTTGTTAGTATCATAATGTATAAAACCTGTTTTACGGAAGTGAAGCGTATTAGTCAATACAATGTTACAATCTTACTTTATCTCTTTTGTATCGTGTGTATCTGTTGACTGTTCAACCTTGGACGAGAATGATCAAATTTCACCATTATGGCTTTTAATGAAAGTGAAGCATGTTTAGGTAACTGATCCCAGTTACATTATTCAACCTAATAAAAACACCTGATAAAAACATGGAATTCAAATTCAGGGGTAGGCTTTAACATTTTTAGCAACTCTGAATCAGTCTAATAAACAATTTAGACAATTCAAGTGTCAAGACATTACACTATTTGTGCATGTGTGTGATTTTGTTTCACGATTCATATACCTTTCAACAAGTATTATACCCAATCGCCGAAAGATGCAAATACAATAATTTTCTACTCGCAATTTCAGAAATCAACTCGCATTTCGTTAGTGCGCGAGTGTTAAATTCAAACCCTGAAATTAATACCATACTGAGATATCATTGTTCATATACACTGTAGGATACCTAGCCTGATTGCACTATATTCTGACAACTTGGTAACTTTCTTTGTTGAGAGGCAGTGCAAGAAAGACAGGACATTAATTAATAATCCAATAAATTATGATTCTGGTAGATTAACAGAAATAATGAACACAACAATAGGATCGGGAAAACAAAGACCATTGCTATTCTATTATGCTATGTTACGCAATATAATATAACAGTTACATAACATTAAGGTTACACCATCAACCTTAATGCATATATGACCTTCCTTCACATAACCTTGACCCAGTGTAAGGTACCATGATGACCTTGACCTTGTCTAGTGTCTACTGTAGTTGCCGTGGTTACCCTTTATAACACATGGTAGATAATAGCTGTACCTTATAGTGGCTTAGTCGTATCCCTCAGGGTACTTCAGGTTTTTCCTCCAGCAAAGCCTAGCACACCTGAAAAGGACCATATAATTTTACTAATGGAGGTAAAATATAGAAAAAAAAAAAATCTTTACACATCTACTGTTAGTTTGACAACTGAAAAAATCTAGTCCTGGAAGAATTCATATTTACCCATCTTGCCCCCACTGGTTCTTTGAGTCACCAATTACCGGAGACCAGTAGATATTAGTTTTCTGCTAAATTAAGTTTGGTGGTAGCTGGTCACAGTAAGTTAGGCTGGTAGGTTAGAGTTCATCTAAAACTTTATTTGTCGACTGGTTTGGCCTGGTGAGGCTTTATCAAGACCCAGAACAAGACCAGATTAAAGAATATGTAATATGTGGTTTAGATAATTCAATACAATGGAGAAATAGGTAAAAGAAGATGCAATAATTAGCAATTGAAGAAAATATTGAGTTTTTTACACATTGCCGTATACTATTGATGATGGAAGTTTTACTACACACAGATCTCCATGCGTAGGTTTTGGTTTCCTAGACAGTCTGAGCCGGAATAATAAGGTTTGTTTTATCTGTATTCCATCAAAATTAACTTTGCCAGTCGTCTCTTGTCTGAGCGGACTTTATGAACCTCATTATACCACAAACCTGATATATTTATTGTACATCGTAGATGATTTTGGTGTGTTTGGGGTAAAATCGAAGCTGCTTCTATTACAAGAGGCTAATTATATCTGTACTTTTAACGTATCCCTTTCCAATCACAATTCTATTTTTTGTTCAGAGCCTTGAAATAGCAGCCACTATCAGAAAATATATCCTGTATTTTATTGCCTGTTCTCTTTTAACTCACCCCTGAAGACACATTTAAACTCTTCCAATCCAAGGGTTGGAATAGTTCATTATTGAATTTCAGGGGTGAATGGGTTGAACTATTGTGCACAAGTAGAGTAAGTGAAAGTCATTTTAAAATGAAAAGAATTTCTAGATAGTAGTTACCATGTGATTTCAGATAATGTTTGATAATTAAGTTGAACTTTGAAGTGGAGACCAAATCTCTTGAAAGAAGTTACAAACATTTCAGCTCATTGAATAAATATCTCAGCTGAAAACCTAAAATTCATGTATGCATTGGTCAGGTTCTGTGGTCAATGTAAACAAAGTCTCCAAATCTCTTGTGGTCAACGACAATCAAATCCGGGAGACCAGCTTGGTGACTACAGGATGTGCTCTGGTTGTTGTCAAGGGAACAATCGCTCCATTATATATTTCCTCATTGATATCTGTTTTCCTTTCTGTGTTCACCAATGAGAAAAAGAGACACCAAAGTTCATATAAGGGAAACTAAACCAGGTAGCTGTGTCACCAAAACATTCTCTAATTATTCCCCCGCAACAAAGTTAGGGGGGGGGGGGGGGGGGAGGGGGGGGGGGGGGGGCTATTACTGGAATCAGGTTGTCTTATCCATCTATAAACACATCTTGTCTGCACAACTCCTCCTTTACTTGCAGACAAATTTTCACAAAACTTAACAGGTATGTTAGAGAACATGTACAGATGTGCATGCAGCTGTTTAAATTCCAAAATTTTGTTTGCCATCGTAACTGGTCATTATTCTAGTTTTGGTAGCCATTCACTCAATGCGGTTTGCGGGAGTAATATAAGTCAGCCATTGTGGTGACAGTTCTAGTTTGTTTGTGTAAGCTCTCTATATTGGAAACAATGAATTTTGACTGTGGTCAAGTACTTCGTAGTTTAATACATTGCAAGGGAAAGACTTTCCACATAATTTTGATGACGATTTTCTTTGTTATATTACCTGTCTTAATTTAAATTCTTATCTCATTCTCCCCTGAAATTTCATAATGAACTGTTCCAAATTTGTATTGGAAGAGTTTAAATGTGTCTTCAGGGGTTAAAGAGTTAATGTTAGAAATTTGACCTATCCAAGATCTGGGTAAATAATTATTCAAGTTTTTCATGTTACGCAAGATATATAATTGACCGATGGTATTATATCAGTTCTTTGAAATAATGTTTTCATGATTAGAGGGGATTATCCTCCCGAAAAAAGTAATTATAAAAGATGACAACAGATTAAGGAAAAAGATTTGATGGCTGTGGTTGCCTTAATACCATATATATACTGATGACACACCGTCGTTATGGTAATAGCCACATCCTGTTTGTCACTTCCTGTTAAAGGATGTGTGTGTAGTTTGTGTGTTAAGTCTCTCCGCCTTTAAAACATTAACAGCACTATTGATGAACTGCTGTGGCAAGTTTTATTGTAGAAAATCAGAGTTAGTTAATCAAAGAGTTTGAAATACACATGTTATATCAAAACCATTAACTATTTCATCCCATAGAGACTTCCTTATATCCATTTTCTTGCTGGGTCAGCTTCAGCACTTAAAGATGTGACTGTTTAATGTCCATGTTTTAGAAAAACCATAACCAAGTTCATCACATGTAGACTTATCTGTATTCATTTTATTTTTATCTTGCTAGGACAACTTGAGTACTTACCATAATTCAATATTTGGTATGTTTAAACCAACTGGTCCATCTCAAGTAGATTTCCTTGTATCCATTTCTCTTGCTGGGCCAACTTGAGCAATGTAACATCAAAACGGTTAAAATATAACAGATAAAACAAGCATAGAACAAGGAAACACCTGAAAACCAAGTGCTGTCAAAATGACTAACGTCGAGTACCCCAACAAAATAATGCAGTTCTATTGTCTAGTAAAACACGTTTATAAAGAATCTCTGGCCGGGGACCAAGGAAATTAGTTCGTCATAAGCATAATACATTATACGTGTATAAGATACAGATGATAAGGCAATTGACAGGGAATAAAAATACAATCAAATTAATCTTCTCCAAATATTTATTGATATTGATAGGATAATTTGATTAATGAAAGTTTAAGTGATTCTTTCCTTGTTTCATAAAGTGGAGCCTATGAACCTGGTACATACCAGACGATGCATTTTAGGTCAAAATGGATATTTTCTATAACGCTTTCTATAGCCTTTTGTTTATAGACCAGGGTGAACAGTTAAAGGGTATTGCATGTAGGATCGTAAAACTATCAACTCAAAGATCAGTTTAATCACAGAAACTGATTACATTAAAAGTTTGCGAGCGAGAGATAAAGAATTTTGTTTGCCTGTGAAAGTTACAAGATGAAGGACATTGAACTTTTCAGTAACATCTGTGCCAACGTTTTGCTGACACCTTCCCGTCTGTAAATTGTATTTGATGCGGTGTTTACATAGTTTCTGTGGCATTCATGTCAACACAAACCACTGATACGACTCAACTCAAACGTGGTCTTCATGAGCGCGGACAGATTAAAGGCGATTTACTGGTGCAGGGAATCGACACAAACAATTTATGTCAACATGAATAAAATGTGCAAAAAAGAAATTGGACACAATTTCTTGCTTCCTGAAAGTTGAAATGTTGATAAGAAAATGTGATAATGACATTGACGAATAGAATAAGCGCTGTATAAGAGTGCCCTTGTTTCGAATGAAATAGATCTGTTTTGCACATCTACATGTTTTTTGGGAGAACGTGCTGATTTGCACATCACATACAATTACCGTTACTTGTAAGTTTTGCAGTTGAGGTGTTCGCACCTCCTAATCTCATGTCAACACCTAAACCATGCGAAAATTATTTACGTTAGCAAAAAGTTCATCTCACAGGACTTCTTTAATTCGAGAATACAGCCACGTTGAAGGAACGTTGGTTTAGGATCTACCCGTAGGTATTAGTCCGTTTTGGACAGATTCTGTACTGAGCTGTTGTTGGACGGGTACAAGTGTACTTAATACTGGACAGGAACATTTTGTAACTGGCCAAAGGTAAGATTGAATTATCTTTTATCGATAGAGAAAATTGGGTTGTCTTTTCTAGAGAAAACAAATCTGTATTCGCAACAAAATTTAGAGAAAGTGAAACAATTCTCTCAGTTTAGGATCAAACTGATTTCTCCCAAGAGGAATGTAAAATACATTATGTCGAAAACAATCACAAAGACATTTTGAAATGGTGTCACTCTTGGGATTTGGGAATGTCATCAGTTTATTAACATTCCAGGTTTTCCGAGATTTTGAAGTATCGCTTTGGTTATGTAAACCGATGAAGTGACAGCAGAAATGTCATTGTGTATCATTAGCAGTAGAAAACGAATACAAAGAATTTATGTTTTACATTCTACAGAAAAATAAACCATCTAGACATTCTTTATAGTATCCATAACAACAAAGAGTGATTGATTCTATTGATCTCCTACAAACTACCCAGTTATAATAGATTAAATTGTGTTGATCTTTAATTAACTCATTGACCACTATGATTTCGTAATGGACTATTCCATCCTTTGAATTGGAAAAGTTCAAATGCATTTACGGGGGTGAATGAGTTGGGTTGAGGGACAAAGACGGTTCGATTATCTGATTTGATTTGAAATGTCATCCCTTTTGAAATTTTACTCATAGATGGTTTCAACCAAATAATGTTAAAAGCATCCCTAGCCTACGGGGATTGAAGACTGCAGCACTGAAGGGACTGACCTGTGATCCTAGTTAAAGGGGCTGTAAGGGTCAAGAAGAAATAGAACTTATGTTATAGGACCAGCTGGGTCTCCAACCTTGAAAACACGTTTGACTTAATTTCAGGGTTGAACAAATGAAATGACATCTTTTCTTCAGGGTTTTTCCCAGGGACCCTTCAATTTGATAAATTTAGGAGTCCTGGGACTCCCATCACAAATGATGTAAAGAAACATTTCATCAATTTTGTCCTCTGACAATTTTGTCCTCTGACAATTTTAGGAGTCAAAATGCAGGTTTTTGTGCATCAGGGAAAACCCTGCTTTTTTAAAACTACAGGGCAAGTTTTCAAAATTGTGATTATTTTATGAATATATGAGTACAAAATCTGTACAAATGCAGTTGCTGACGATTTTCTATGATGTCATTACTCTAAGTCTTACAGAGGTACACAGGTTTTAGATTAGATGATTATAAAATCCTGTGCTGTCAGCTATGAACAAATGAAAATTTTGAAAAATACTTATATAAAAGACATCTTGGACATCGTTAAGTTTCGGATGTCAGTTCCGAAATAGCTGGTGATAAGAGATATTTTGGACGTCTTGTACATTTTAGCTGGCCACACTTAAAGAATCAAAAGTATTTTTACTTGTATACACACCATATATATACAATGCAACTACATATGGTCTAGTAAATAATATCGACGGTATGATCCACTATATGTACTGGATCCTAACAAACAAATGTTCGTTGGATGCGTATTACTAGAAATAGATATATGATCGTGGAAGTAATGCAACTACATATTCATAGAAGTTCCTCATTCCTTCCGTCACACAGAAGATTATCAAATTTCACATCATCAAAATACAGGCGGGTTCCCGTGAAAAAAGATGATGCCTATTTATTATGTATGTTCAAGTAACACCTATTCTTTGCTTGCAAGCAAAAATGTCATCTGACACACTTTGAATTAAGTCTAAAAAAGTTACGAATATTTTAAAACTGTTTCGACCTTTGTTATCCTGTTTTGACCCTGCTTCTATGACCTCTGAATCACCAACCATCCATGTTTACTGACCCGTAACACAAGTATCTCGGCTTTCATCAAACAAAATGGTTTTTTTTTTGAAAGATAAATATTTTTACAGGTATTCATGAGAAACAAAATCTATTGACTTAAATAGAACACCATGCAGTGACATCATTGACAAAGTCTGTTTCCTAAAATGTGACAAGTTTTGAAGAGTAATTTGATAACGAGACGTAATCTTTTGTTTTAAAGCATTGTCATCTTGCAGTGAGTTGAATAACTTTTCAAAAAGTTTTTATAAAATGTCTTAGAGAGGAAAAAACCAACTATAAATCATACATGTAGTCGTAAGTACATTAAAACCCCACTTACTCAAACCCGGTTAACTCAAATACCCCTCATTTGTTGTCCCGAGAATTCGTTTGGTCCAGACCGAGTTTGTACATACATACTCAACCAATCTCGGATTACTTGAATACCATGTACCGAGTATTCCTCGACTTATTGATCTGAGTGAGTGAGGAACAAGTGGGGTTTTACTGCAATAAATTAAAGCGTTGTACCTATTTGTATGTTACAAAATCTTTAAATCTCACTATATTACTTTGTGAGATGATTTACATGATTCAAAGTCAACAAATCAAAAAAAATGTGATACACACACACATAGTCGAATGTATCTAGATTACGATTGTTTACCTTGCATGAATCATCCAGGTTGCTGGGCGGATTATATTTGGTTTCTACCCTGTGAAAGTCAACACAGCATTGAAAATAGTTATTCAAGAAATATCCTGTTTGGTAAAAGCAAGAATTGAAGCAATCAAAGGTCATTAGTTGAAAACAATTTCTTGATCTGTAGTGAAACAAAAGTTGGAGAAGATTGGATCAGAATCCTTCAAACTCTTGACGGCTATGATGCAATACAAAATTATATGTCTGCCATGGAATAGGTCTAGCTTCCTTGAACTAAAGAATTATAAGATTTGTGTATGAAAACATATTGGCTCCAAGGAGAGAAAGTTTATTATATGCTTTATTGCTGAGAAGGGAGTTTGTGACTTAAGCATACAATAATTTCAGTTTGGTATATTAAATGTTTTTTTGTATCATATCAGATTCATAGTGTTTTGTATTGAAATGTAAATATGACACAGTACTGTTGCCCATTAGAATGTTATTAAAATCAATCATTATCAGTAAAATATTGTTTTCCACATGGAATTTTCAGGATTAGTATTATCGGGAAGCATTGCCTTGCCTGCAGGTTTTGTTGTATCAAGCTTATGTGTAGTGGAGGGTCTGATAGGGAACTATATGTTATTGGAATCTATGATTACGATAGATTATTAGTCCCCTAGCTATCAGCAATCAGTGGTTAGGGAGGGAGAGGGAGGGGGGCTGTAGTATTGTGTTGTGCTTGTACTTCCACTTCTTGTTTGGACTATATCTTCTACACCACCACTTGTCACTTCACCTTGGTGAGGCACTGTGCACTAGAAAGTCTGCTGGATTACTCACAGGTCATAATACACAGGTTTTATTTGGTAGTTCTTATAGATAACACGAGCTGTATGTTCGCAATAGAAAGTGCTGGATTACTCAGTGGTCACAATATACAGGTTTTATTTGGTAGTATTTATAGGTAATATGAGATTAGCTGTATGTTGGCACTAAAGTCATTGGTCAGATTAAACAGGTTTTCACCTTTGATGTTTACAGATAAACTGTATCATTCTAGGTGACATTATTGTTTGTCTGTCTCTTACCTCATTATAGAGAGATAACTTGGGGCTATATACTACAGTATGTAAACAAATGTCAAAATAAACATGTTGCCATTGTTTTCTGTGTGTTTTATACCATACTAGTAACTGTAGATTATGTACAGTAAATCTTCATGAATTTTGAGTGCCAAAAAGGTGTACGCTCAATACATAAAATTAAAGATAGTTTACCTGGCTAATATGAAACCTGTCAGAAACAAATCAGTTATCTTTCTAAGCTAGTAATATCTGATTAATAATTTTGTGGGATATAGATTTTTTGCACGTCAGTGAGATGCATCTCTTCACCATTTAGTGCCAATTTAACATACAGCTAAAGCCCCTGACAGTATTACTGGAATGGACTAAAGATTTGTATTTACTTTGTGAAATGGGATATTTTAATGCTTGTTTACAGAGTTATTACCCTTTGTTCAACATATGTCTCTTAATCCAGGGCATATAGGATATACTCTGCCCTATAAATACTTAAGTTTGTCTTCAAGTACCAGTCTGGGGATGGTGTGAATTATATAGCATACTGCATTTAGGTCTTAGCGATTTTATGCAGAGTTATGGCCCTTTAGTTCACATTTAATAATACAGGGCATATATGTCATATACTCTGTCACCTACTACTGCTGAACTTTGTATAGGAGTGCTTTTCTGGATGATCAGGCCGCAAACAAAAAATTAGGTCGGTTGAATTATAGCTGTAAATTTATTTGGCCTAAGTACTTGCTGATTTTCTATGTCAAACCCATGCCTGCAGCTGGACACAAGGTTTGGAATCCTTTAATACTCTGTTAACTGACCAAACGTCATGTACAGATTGATATAGTGTACACATCAGTGCTTAGAGTGTATCCTTAATTAAGGCCCTTTAACCTATTTCTAGTACTTGTAAGTGATTCTATGAGTGTATTGATCAGACGGAAGCAGACCAAATTAAACAGAATAGATAAGAATCGGATCCATTTTCCGCCACATAGATGTAGTTGAGACAGGGAATTGCTGTTTGTGTTTGCGTTATAATCGGACCCTGCAGCCATTGATCCGGCAAACAACCACCTGTCACCTCACCTTTAAACAGACACAGGTGAAATAGGCAAGTAAAAATCGGTGATTAAATGATGCGATTTATACATGAATATTGTTGTAGACTGTGTATGTCCATCTGTTTCTGTGCTACAGGGCTAACTTGATGATGTATCTACAAACATTATATAAAGGAATTATCAAAGGATGAGAAATAGTACATGTCAAATGATTTTATAATATTTATAATCAGTTTAAACACTTCATATAAATTAAATCAATTTAAAATTAAAATATCATCAGCCTGGCTTAGGAATTAAATATAATTGATAGCGAAAATTAATATTCTTTTGCAGCATTGACATATCGGCCCTTTAAAAAAACCATCCGACACGATAGGTCTATATATAGGTGTAATCTGTAGTAATGACTTTTCTTAGGAGATCAAGTTTTTCTGATTAATATAATTTACTGTGTATCAAGTAATAAAACTTCTGTCATAACTATACCGAGGCTTTGACAGGAAATGTTGAGGTCACATGTCGTATAAATCGAGAGTAACGGTACCGATACTATCAGAATTACTGGAGTTCTCCGTTTACAGTGAATTGTAGGTTTAGTATTCAGTCGTACTTAAAGCTACCATTACGGTGGAGTGTGACTAACCAGGCCCGAGGATTGATCTTTGATGGGAGCTTTTCTAAACAGTGTCATTTGACTGTGATTCACTCTTGAAGACACAATTGAAGTCTTCGAATCAAAGGTTGGAATAGTTGGTTATGAAATTTCAGGTGTGAATGAGTTAATTTTGTTCAGACTTTTTATCCCATTTGAAAACTTTGAGAGTACTATATAAAAACATTAATATCATTTTTGTGTGTACTTCATTTTGTAAATTTTAATGAAGGTTTTATTCGTTAATCATAATGTAAACTAAATCTGTCAATTCAGAGGTTGATGTTTCAATATTTATATTGACTATCTGTGGAATTACCAGTAAGTTATTTGCACAAGGTTGACATGAAAATGAGACTTCTGATGAATTATGTTCATTTCCCGAGAAAACAATGTGATTTAGAGTGCATACTTTCAACAGGGACCCCCCAAAAGGGGCACAGCTACTATAGAATCTGCTGTGGAATGAATTGACAAGTTGCAGTAACATACAGGTGACTGGTGTATTGTATTCTTGACCTAGATTATTCCGTGGACTGTTCTAGTCTACCTATCTGTACAGATTGAGTACCATCATATTGGGGGGTACTGGAATCTGAACGGATGCAATAGAGGGAATAGGTAAAGTTATATGGAGGATTGGGAGTTGTGTTCTAGCCTACCCATCTGTACAAATTGGGTACCATCATATTTCGGAGTACTGGAATCTGAACTGATGAAATAGAGGGAATGGGTGCAGTTATATGGAGGATTGGGAGTTGTGTTCTAGCCTACCCATCTGTACAAATTGGGTAACATCATATTGGGGAGTACTGGAATCTGAACCGATGTAATAGAGGGAATGGGTAAAGTTATATGGGGGATTGGGAGTTGTGTTCTAGCCTACCCATCTGTACAAATTGGGTACTAGACCCTGTGTTTTCAATGTCCCTTAACTTAAATATCTCCATGGGAAAGCATTACAGAAGTTAAGGATGTAATCTTAAGCTAAGGAAATTTCCTTAAATTCTGTAATGCTTTCCTATCAATACTTTAAAATTAAATAATTTCATTAAGTTAAGGAAAGTTAATGAAACCGGTGCCTGAACTGATGCAATAGTAGGGAAGGATGGTTATGGGAATTTGGGGGTTGTGTTAACACCTCATTGCTGTGGAATCCAAGTTGGGCTTTAACTCTGTTTCTGTTGGCTTTTGAAGAATTCGTTCATACTACTGCAGATGGGATAAATTACATTTCAAAGCAAATTATATATTTATATAAACTTCAGTGAAAGGCAACCTTTGTGTGGACATATATTCAAGCTCACAAAAATACTTCAGGACTGGTTGAAGTAAATTAACTCCTGATTAAAAGGCCTAAATTAACTTGTCCCTAACCTTGAGGTCAGAAAGTAAAGAACTTATTGAATGTATGTGTTTATAATCAGTGCAGGTAAACTTCTTAATTCACTGTAATTAATGGAGAGTAGGTGGAAAAGGAAGGAATTCAACATTACTCTTGTGTTTTATGCAAAAGATCAGAAAAACATGTAAGCTGGTTTTGGTTAAGTTAACAAAGAAGAATTTTAAAGGCCCAATATACGCAACTTTCGGCAAAATCTGAAGTGAAAATCATGCCTAATAACTGTTTATATTTATAGATTTAGTTAAGATTATCTGATATCAGCAATATTCAAGATGAATTCTTACGCGGTTATCGGTACAGCAGCAGTTGAAACTTGATTTTTGTATACACACATCCATTTTTGAACTGTCTTCCAACTTTGGCTTATTGTTGAAGTGGGCCTCACCTGAATTATACAAGGGTTTCTTGTAAGTTACCATTCAGGTTTGCTTCGTTTTAGGCTAATTTTGGCATGGTTATCAACTGGATTTTTTTTTTTTTCAGAATTTTTCAGAATTACGAAAAATAGTATTAGGTATTGGGCCTTTAAGGGCTATAAAATCTATAAACTTGCCTTAACCTTTTCACCCCTGCAGATTATTGAGTCTTCCAGATCAATGTTCAAGAGAGTCTATTAAAGTCACACTGGGGAGAAAGGTTGGAGGGAGAAACAGCTTTGGTGGTGTTAATGATACATTGGGTATAAATGGGGAGTGCCTTTTAAATAACTAGACCAACGGGGTAAGAAAGGTGATAATGTCACAGATTTACTGTCAAATCTATCTATAAGACAGAGCAAAAATGTCCTGTTATAAACAGGTGCCCTTTATACAGAAGTCAATTATATAGTATATTACACTGCATGAGTGAGTCTGATGAATCTTCCCTTTATACAGAGGTCAATTATATAGTATATTACACTACATGAGTGAGTCTGATGAATCTTCCCTTTATACAGAGGTCAATTATATAGTATATTACACTACATGAGTGAGTCTGATGAATCTTCCCTTTATACAGAGGTCAATTATATAGTATATTACACTGCATGAGTGAGTCTGATGAATCTGCCCTTCATAGACAGGTGCCCTTTATACAGAGGTCAACTATATAGTATATTACACTACATGAGTGAGTCTGATGAATCTTCCTTTTATACAGAGGTCAATTATATAGTATATTACACTGCATGAGTGAGTCTGATGAATCTTCCCTTTATACAGAGGTCAATTATATAGTATATTACACTGCATGAGTGAGTCTGATGAATCTTCCCTTTATACAGAGGTCAATTATATAGTATATTACACTACATGAGTGAGTCTGATGAATCTTCCCTTTATACAGAGGTCAATTATATAGTATATTACACTGCATGAGTGAGTCTGATGAATCTGCCCTTCATAGACAGGTGCCCTTTATACAGAGGTCAACTATATAGTATATTACACTACATGAGTGAGTCTGATGAATCTTCCCTTTATACAGAGGTCAATTATATAGTATATTACACTGCATGAGTGAGTCTGATGAATCTTCCCTTTATACAGAAGTCAACTATATAGTATATTACACTACATGAGTGAGTCTGATGAATCTGCCCTTCATAGACAGGTGCCCTTCATACAGAAGTCAATTACAGAAAATTGCACTGTGTGAGTCTGATAAATCTGTCCCTTATAGACAAGTGTCCTTTATATAGAGGTGATAATTTTAAGGATTTACAGTCAAATCTATCTATAAAAGACTTGCAAGGTACAGAGCAAAAGTGCCCTTTATAGACAGGTGCCCTTTATATGGAAAGTAATTATACAGTTTATTATTCTGCATGTGTGGGTCTGATAACTCTGTCCTTTATAGACAAGTGTCCTTTATATAGAAGTGATAATTTTAAGGATTTACACTCAAATCTATATATAAAAGACTTCCAAGGTACAGAGCAAAAGTGCCCGTAATTGACAGGTGCCCTTTATACAGAAGGTAATTATATAGTATATAACTCTGCATGTGGGGGTCTGACGAATTTGTCCTTTACAGACTAGTATCCTTATATGGAGGTGTCCTATATAATAGGTTTGACTGTATATTGAGGATGTTTGGCCATATTGAATTGGAAGGGAGGTTTGGAAACAGTGTTTGGTGCACATGCCCTCCCTACCTCTTCCACTCCACTCTGGGAGAACACAAACTTCTGAAAGATTTGACATCGGAATGAAGATGTACTGGCAGATCTCACTGAGGAAGTAGACCTATAGTGACGTAACTATTACAGTAAGGTATTTTGTAGTTGTAGTACTCTGTTTAAAAGGACATAAAGGTGTGACAGGGCAGGTTTTATTATGCCTGACTTGTGACGAATGTCTCCAGCTGACAGCCAGTGTTGTAAAGATGATACACATCCTCTGTGTGTCTGTATTGTATTATAAGTGGCATATATGTTACCTCGCTATCAACAATAGCCGGGGTAAATAAGAATATACACCTTATTTAAAAATCCTCGTAACAGTTTATATATATATACCAAGGTAAATGGACAATAGATGTCCCACTTGAACGATCCGACAGAATACCTTGGCGTGGCGATACGCTTAAAGCGGGGATGATTAGGGCAGAACCTGGCAAACCAATTAATACTTGGACTAGACACCTGTTTCCTTCAACGGTCAGTTTCATATAGGTGTAGGACCTTCCAGGGATATTGAACGTCTTACCTGAGCTTCGTTACGAGTGATGTATGAAGCCAGGTAAACACTGCGGGGCTAATCAACAGAGTGAAGTAGCCCGGCATACCTTATACAGGAGTCGCTTCGTGATTAGAAAGTAAAACATCATACTGACACTGATTGAATGTGAAAATTTGTTTTGATCTCCTAATGATTAATTCTCTTAATTTTACCTGGAAATAACTCTGTGTCAGTCTAAAATCTGACCTCCTGGAGATTCTGACATTTCGCACAGGTAAGTAAGCAATGAAGTGTTGTGGAGGTAACAATTTATGGACTAGATTGGAATTTTTTGTTTTGTATTACGGAAAATAGTTAGGATGTGCAATTATTTTGATGTTTTCATAGTTGTGAACATGAGAGAAATTAGTGACATAATTTGTATATATGATTATTTTGATGTTTTAGAATCTGTAAATTCATTACAGGTGTGTAGAATAATTTGGTTTGAAATTATAGCTGGATGGTTTATACATTAAACTTGATGCAGGTGAGTATTCTCACTTGATGTATATATACAGATGATAAATTGGCGGTGAGAAATCGTGCTCCTGGTATGCAATTGGCTGCCAGTCAAGTCAATGAAAACACCAGACAGTTTATCGCTGATATATTCCCCAACTGATGGTTATAAGTTAAAAAGTGCAAACTTACAAGGCGTGAGGGATTTACCTGATGCTACAGGACAAAAATGTGCAGGGCTGTGTGGGGAATAGAAATGTTATGTAATACATAAAAATCATCATGAAAGTTTTTATCGCAGATGGTTGGTACACATGTATGGGCTAAGTGGATTGCTGTTCAGAATTATTCACATTCAAATTAGGCTTACCGCTGAATAGAAAATGTGTATTCAAACACAGTCCAGGTTTGGCAGTGGAATACACATTCAAAGCAAATATGAAAGATAGGATTTTCTAAGGATTTTCATTGGTCTGTAATTTCTATGTAGATATAGAAATAAAATCCTACTTATATAGGATCAAATTATTTTGGTGTGATTGGAATTTAGGGTTAAAATTCCATGCGACAACATATGTCTTTTACCTTTAAGATAATTCTGAAAATGAAGCTTACTTATTAGTTATGTTAGATATTTCCATATCCGTGAATTGCATGCATGCTTCATGTATTTTTCTTCAGGTGGGAAATACCACCATTTTATTTCTGTATACCAGCTTTGAAAAATGAGTTTCCTGTTTATCTTTATTTTATTTCGACTTTATTTTATTCAAACTGGACCCAGTGCTGATTTCATGCTCTCCCTCTCAGGACTCTTGAAAAGTTTTGGCACAAAGTTCTAATTCATTCTTCCCTACATATTCAAAGTGGACTTGCCCAGTCTTTGAATTGGTGAGGTTCAAATAGGACTTCAAGGGTTGGATGGTTAAACTCATTCAAAACAATGAAGGTTAAAATAGATCATCCCCACCCCTGAAAAGATGGTGATGCGCACGATTGTCCCATTTTATCATTCTTCATGGTTATGTCCCGCCATGAAAACAGATATAGAGATATTGAACTGTAATTCTCTATGTAGTTGTATGATGATAAGATGCTTGTCAAATTATGATTTGGTGAAGATTCACTTAATTTTCCCAGAGTTATGGCCAAATTTGACTTTGATAATTTTGTAGTAAAATGAATCGCCAATGAAAATTTTGGTAAAATGGTATCACCGACATTGGAAAGCCTTGTCAAACACCAGTAGAAATTTTTTAAAAATCACTAAAAAGTACTTCATTTTTGGATGTCATTGTGGGAGTCACACTGATTTATCTAGATATAAAAAAATATTTGTTTAATAATCAAGACATTGAAGTGAACTTTTTAACACTGATATTACAATCTGACATTGGTGAATTTAAATGTTGTGTTTATTTACAGAGAGTCCCTGGTGTGTCTGACAGTGACTGTCAATCTAGGTCACCGGGTAGTCTGTCTAATGTGTAAAACTACAGTTGTCTGCACGTTACCAGATCGTTGAATATTCATGACTTTGACAGCTTCATATCTGGTCTAATGTGAAAGTTTTGGTATTAATTATGTGACTGAAAAAAATTTTAAATGCTGACTATGAAAGTTAGTGCTGAAATATAGCATTAATATATCAAAAGTGACCTTCTTCTAGTGAGAATTTAATAAATAATTCAGATCAAATTTTTCAGATTAATTGTAGAAAGCTAACAAAGCTTTGAAAATTCAAGTGAAGATTAAGAATTGGCTTAATGCCAAACACTAACTAGTGTATAGGTGTGATATTGAGAGTCTGATGCCTGGTGTTCTTAACATGGGGAGACAACTCTAGTACCATGTCCGACTGACAATTCAGAACAGCATCAGTATAAGTTAATTATCGGCATGAAATGTTTGTACTACATACTTGGCAAGTGACAGTCTTGGCTATATATATATCAAATTTTTTGGGAGGAAGTGAAAAGTGTTTGTAATGCAACAAATTCTATCTGTTGAAGGGTGTGAAATGTTAGATAGATTGTATGTTTACATGTACACTCTAAAAGGTAGCATGTCCAATGAATGTTATGGCAAGTAACGTGTGTGATTATATAACTCACCTAGTGTGAGATATTGAGGTACATTGGACTGATTTTGTGTAATAATTTTATGTGTGTATGTTTTAAGGAGGGAAGGAGGGGGATTGCCATTTATCTATCATCTACCATTGCGATATCAACCCTTGCCTTCTTTAGTAACACCTTTAAAGTTGTCAAGTGTGGACGTGAACTAAATTTTCATTCTATCATCTTTAGAACATGAGGATTAGAATACATTTAAATAAAAAGGAAGGACTCACTATGAAGTTATGTGTTGAACCACTGGGCTTATTACAGAATATAGACAACATAAATATTGCCCGCCATGCCAAAAACAAATATGGGAGTTGAATGCATACTGTATTTCCCTGCAGGTTGTGCATTATGTCTCAACTCATAACTATTTTGGCGTGGTAACTGCAAAATGTGACACTGGTATATAAATAATTCAGGCAGACTTGAGGAATGAGATACCAGTTGATACATCCATGTGGAGATTGCAAAATTTTTGTATTGGGTCATTATATCATATCTTATCATCTGTCATGAAATATGTTTTGTTTTATTGAATTCATCTGTCTTAAAATGTTTTGTATTATTGAATTTGATGAATTTATTTTGGAAGTTAATTCCATTAATGCATTCACCCCTGAAAACACATTTGAACTCTTCCGATTCAAAGATTGGAATAGTTCATTATGAAATGTAAAGGGTGAAGGATTAGAAAAGTGTCAATTAAGAGTTCATATATACCTAATTACAGAATATTGAAATATTACGATTTAATGTATGGATTTGTCATTAGAAACAGTGGAGGATCCATTTACTCAATGGCTTCTGAATTCCAAGATTAATCCAATGTAACAAAAAAGGTGCAATCATTATGCGTCCGCCATGAAATGCTGGGGGGGGGGGGGGGATATTGTGTTACCCATGTCCGTTGTGTGGTGTTGCATCTCGTCCCATGGTAATGTAACCAGCTGGGGGCGGGGGCATTTATGTCTCACAGACATTTCTAGTTTTGAAAGTGGCATCGAATGGCACTTATCTTGGTTGTCATAAATCGTTTTTCAATTATCAGTATTATGTTTTTAGTGTTTTGTTTTCATCCCAGTTCTGGTATCCAGGTATTTCACCCATAAATTGCAAATTTTGAATGATTCACTTGCTATTATTGTGTTTCGCAGGTTGGTGTCTCAGACTCTTTGTATGCACCATCTGTTGTTCCTTCTAGTACGCTGCATTTATTGACAAAAAAATAAAACATTATTTATGTATTTATTCCGAATAATTTCATCACGACACATAAAAAGGAAATTACGCACAAAAAATGACAACATATTTACTATAGCTTGTCTGACAACTTACAATGACTATAAATATGGATAAAACATCCATTTTTGCTGCTAACATTATTTTTTTTCATGAAAATGTTTGCCAAAAAGTATCACGTTACCATTCTGTTGACATGAACGTTAGTTTCGTTATTTTAAGTTTAGTTATCTTCATGCTATTTAACACTTTTCCAAAAAAAATGATTGTCTGAAATTTATCTATTAATAAATAGGGATGAAAGAAAAGGCTTTCAAAAATAAGCCCCAGAAAAAGACACATAAAAAGAAAATATCTATAAGATGTAAAGAAATATAATGTTTTGTTAGAAAATTTTAATTTCATGAATGGTTGAGAAAGCTAACAAGGCAATGATTTGGTTTTGTTCACTTAATAATCAATGAATATGCTTGTGTGTGGAAAAGCATTGTGTAATGATTAAAAAAGCTTGACAATATTTTGTGAAGTTGGTTTAGAAGGTTTTACCAGGGACTGAAGGTACTTGAGTGTCTATTACAGAGTGGAAAAAAACACAAGCATCGGCCATTACACTATTGATCCCGAGGCAGGGCTTGTTTGATTAAAAGTTTTTTGAAATGAAGATGGTGTTCATGCTCAAGTTACATGCAAATCGGACGTGTTTTTGTAAAAAAAAAACCACCAATAGTCGATACCTTGATTACGTTGACTTTTAAGTTGTGTCTTTGTAGAATAACAGAATAAGCTATGTTTACCTGTGTAGGGTTGGACAAGGGTATGAATGATATAGAATTCCATTCAATATAGGGCACAGTTCTTTTGTATGTAATGTCTCGTAATTATCAGTCAATGCTGTCTCTGTGTTTTGAAAAAAAAGATATTTACTTTGAACTGGGTCTATTTGTTTATCTAGGTATATAAGTCAGATATTTATAGGTTTTATATAGTTACAAGGTCAATTAAGGTCAAACGTGAGAAATTGATTGATATATGAAATATGTATATATTTATATTGTAAAAAAATAGTTTGTTTCCATGTGTAGGTAATAAAATAGATAAAATAAATACCCGAAGAGGATGAAAGTGCTAGAAAGTCGATCGTCTTGTTTTTATCTATTTGATCTATATATTATATATAATGTATAATGAGTTTGGTGTGTAAGCAAGCTAACTCATTCTACCCTAAAAGTTCATGGTTTTCTGAGATAACATGTGATCATTATGAGAGAAACAGGTCCTTAAACACTTGATAGTTCCTTATCGTGTTTATTTCATGTATGTAAGCTAATTTTCAAACTCTGTAAAACTTGTGTCTTAAAGCAATTTGAAAATGTCTTAATCAAGTTAGATAAAAATGATAACTAATTGTTATCATTGTTTCAGGAACCTCCATGTACATGTATCAGATTTAAAAATATAGATTTTGTATATATGTCATAGTAACCATAATATAATAGGTAAATATTTCTATATTGAAGAGAACCAGTTAGAGTCTGTAACAGGTTGTAAGGGGTGAACACTGGGGTTACATCATTGATTGTATGTAACACTGCCTGTAAACATAAGAAATATATATATAAGAGCGGTAAATATCCTCAAACTTGGTTACCCATCAAAAGTAAATTAATTACAGTAAATGTCCTCAAATCTTAGGTACCTGTCATCAAAAGTATATTAATTACAGTAAATGTCATGAAATCTTGGTGTCAGTCAAAAGTAAATTAAGTATGGTAAATGTCCTCAAATCTTGGTACCAATCAAAAGTAAATTAAGTACGGTAAATGTCCTAAAATCTTGGTACCGGTCAAAAGTAAATTAAGTATGGTAAATGTCCTCAAACTTTGTTACCCGTCAAAAGTAAATTAAGTACATTAAATATCCCAGATTTGGGTACCAATCAAAAGTAAATTAAGCATGGTAAATATATTCTAAAACTGGGATACTGGTCAAAAGTAAATTAATTACAGTAAATGTCCTGAAATCTGACTTCATATCTACCTGGTATTCGCTTGAATTTGCGCATTCTTCGAATTTTTGCCCCTTTTTAGACTCGATGATAATTCTCAGGTACCCCATTCAGATTCTTTACACGTTTGAGGTTATGCTGCAATGAAAGGGCCCTTAGAAATGGTTCATCTTGTTTCGTTTGCCTTGTTATATGAATAGTAGCTAACTGAACAAGGACTGAAGGGAAGGAGGGGGGGGGGGATATTTGGTACCCCCCAATCAGTTCATTTAGTATCAGTAACTGCTGTAAGATTTTGTTACAAAGGTCTTTAAGGGCGAACACAAAATTTACTCAAACTAAACCATTTAATCCTTTTACTGCCGACATTAAAAACAAAAAAAATCAATACCATTTAATTTGATATGGGAATCTAAATTTGGATGTTTTAATGCCTGGCAAGATGTGTAATTGGATTTCATCCAAGAAAAATTAGATATATTGGGGGGGTTGTTGGTTAGTTTTTATTACGCCACTGTTGTTAAGGAATGGAAAGGGTGTTGATGGATTTCTAGTGTTTCATAGGAGCAAGCTGTCTGGCAATAGTCTCTAGTATTTCCTGTGGCTCATAACTGTTCATGTACTTGTGGAAGTATATTTACTTCCTTATTTGAAAGTAAACAAAACTTGATTGTAAAGCAAATATCCGATGATAATCTGTGAGTTCAAATTGACTGGTTATTCAATGAGAAAAGAAGAAAAGAAATGTATTATTGTTTTAAAAGAAAAATTTTAGAGACAAAAGTGTCAATTTTTTTTCATAATAACAGTACTTCTTTCAGTGTCTACTGAAGGACTGCTATAAAAAAAGAATATTGAGTTGTGTCATCTTGCAGGATTATAAAATGGCATCGATAACGTTGGCTTTTATCAGGATGGTATGAATTTGATACCCAACAAAATGTTATCAATTTCATATCATTAAGATCGGTTATATTTTTAAATCTTCGGACATTATATTTACAGTTAAAGACTTTTAATGGGCATTTTCAACCACAGTATTGCCAGTCATAAACATCTTTTTTTTTTTTTTTTATTTGCAGAATTGTCCCTAAAAGAGATCCTACTGTGTTGTGTGCTTATAAATGGTTCAGTAATTAAAAATTATAGTTGTTGGGTTTCCATTCTCAACTCTGAAAAGTTAAGGAAGTTAGGTAGGTAAAGCTATATATTTTACCTCCCCCCCCCCCACCTACATAAGCTATATATATATATAGATTATCTTAACAGTGCTTGTTTCAAATTACCCATGAAAATTATTCAGATAGGCCCTTAAATAGATTAGATAGGGAAAGAAAGTGGAAACTATTAGTTTCCTTGTTATAAGGAAAGTTAGACTGTATTCTCTATTTTATATACTATAACAGGAACATTTGACCTCTATGACCTCCACTTCTGTGGTATATAATTTCGGCAGTTTATCATTCCCTAATTGAGTGTTGGAGTATGTACCACACAGACTAAATTTGTCCATTAAACACATACACTGGCCATTAGTGAGTTTTTACTGTTGTTTACCGCTCTAAATGACTGGTTGCCTTATCCAGAAGTTAAGTGGGTGAGTATGATAATGGATACTACTGGTATACCTACTGTAGATGTCGGCAGATATGTGCTATGTTATACTTACACGATATTCCCCTTTCAATATCGGCCAATGTTTTGCTGGTACCTGCCCGTACACGATATTCCCCTTACTATATCGCCCGATATTTTGCTGGTACCTGCCGTACACGATATTCCCCTTCCTATATAGCCCAACGTTTTGCTGGTACCTGCCGTACATGATATTCCCCTTCCTATATAGCCCAACGTTTTGCTGGTACCTGCCGTACACGATATTCCCCTTCCTATATAGCCCAACGTTTTGCTGGTACCTGCCGTACACGATATTCCCCTTACTATATCGCCCGATATTTTGCTGGTACCTGCCATACACGATATTCCCCTTCCTATATAGCCCAACGTTTTGCTGGTACCTGCCGTACACGATATTCCCCTTACTTTATCGCCCCACGTTTTGCTGGTACCTGCCGTACACGATATTCCCCTTCCTATATCGCCCAACGTTTTGCTGGTACCTGCCGTACACGATATTCCCCTTCCTATATAGTGCCCAAAGTTTTGCTGGTACCTGCCATACACGATATTCCCCTTCCTATATAGCCCAACGTTTTGCTGGTACCTGCCATACACGATATTCCCCTTCCTATATAGTGCCCAAAGTTTTGCTGGTACCTGCCATACACGATATTCCCCTTCCTATATCGCCCAACGTTTTGCTGGTACCTGCCGTACACGATATTCCCCTTCCTATATAGTGCCCAAAGTTTTGCTGGTACCTGCCGTACATGATATTCCCCTTCCTATATAGCCCAACGTTTTGCTGGTACCTGCCGTACACGATATTCCCCTTCCTATATAGTGCCCAAAGTTTTGCTGGTACCTGCCATACACGATATTCCCCTTACTATATAGTGCCCAAAGTTTTGCTGGTACCTGCCATACACGATATTCCCCTTCCTATATAGCCCAAAGTTTTGCTGGTACCTGCCGTACACGATATTCCCCTTCCTATATAGTGCCCAACGTTTTGCTGGTACCTGCCGTACATGATATTCCCCTTCCTATATAGCCCAACGTTTTGCTGGTACCTGCCGTACACGATATTCCCCTTACTTTATCGCCCCACGTTTTGCTGGTACCTGCCGTACACGATATTCCCCTTCCTATATAGTGCCCAAAGTTTTGCTGGTACCTGCCATACACGATATTCCCCTTACTATATAGTGCCCAAAGTTTTGCTGGTACCTGCCGTACACGATATTCCCCTTCCTATATAGCCCAAAGTTTTGCTGGTACCTGCCGTACACGATATTCCCCTTCCTATATAGCCCAACGTTTTGCTGGTACCTGCCATACACGATATTCCCCTTCCTATATAGCCCAACGTTTTGCTGGTACCTGCCGTACATGATATTCCCCTTCCTATATAGCCCAACGTTTTGCTGGTACCTGCCGTACACGATATTCCCCTTACTTTATCGCCCAACGTTTTGCTGGTACCTGCCGTACACGATATTCCCCTTCCTATATCGCCCAACGTTTTGCTGGTACCTGCCGTACATGATATTCCCCTTCCTATATAGCCCCACGTTTTGCTGGTACCTGCCGTACACGATATTCCCCTTACTATATCGGCCAACGTTTTGCTGGTACCTGCCGTACACGATATTCCCCTTACTTTATCGCCCAACGTTTTGCTGGTACCTGCCGTACACGATATTCCCCTTACTATATCGCCCTACGTTTTGCTGGTACCTGCCATACATGATATTCCCCTTTCTATATCGGCCAATCTTTTGCTGGTACCTGCCGTACACGATATTCCCCTTACTATATAGCCCCACATTTTGCTGGTACCTGCCGTACATTTGGTGCTGCATGTCTACAAATGACTTAATTATGTTATCTCATTCCCCTTCAGTTTTCACCCATAGCCCACCAAACTGGAGTGCTTGCTACAATAAATATTGAAATGGTAACTATAGTAAATATCGCAAATGGTACCTAGAGTAAATATCCCAAATGGTAACTATTGTTAATATCGCAATGATGATTATGACTGAGAAATTGACATTTATGCGGCAAAAAACAATAGGATGCACTGTACGCAACACTTACAAATGTATTTTTAAACGCTGCAATGTATAGGTGTCAAATGGGATGGATTTTGGTTACAAAATCGTTACGTTTAGCTAAATACAAGTTGGTATTATCATGATTGACCTCAATATATCAATAATAACTTCCAAATTCTCAATAAATGTGTTGTTATGAAATACAGGTGACCTGATAAACTGTAGTCGCTGCCATTCCTGCCGCCATATTGGTCATATTGATGCAAACCAAATGTAACAGCTGGCGATAATTTTTGAAACAATGCGTCATATGATGCAAAACAAGTACTTGAATATTAAGAACATTAAGAATATTACTTAACAATTGATGGGTACTGAATTTACTGACATTCAATTGAATATCACTCGTCTCCTGTATTATAATCTGCTAAACATAGGACAAACAATGACAATGTCCCTTGCCATCTGTATACAACAACGGGGAGGAGACGTCACGTTTTTTGTCTTCTGTATACGTCAACGGTACAGAAAGAGCTAAAATCGTTGTTTTTTCATCTTCAACTGGCCCAGGCGTGGCATCACAGGTCTTGATGTTAGTGAGCGTTACCAAAAAAACTTGATGTGGTAAATGTCAACAAATCAGTTGATCTTCAAAATAACTAACCTACACATATTGAACATATAGTTTCCCTCGATCTCACCATCTTCATGAATACAAAACAAAATTGTTAACAGCAGGGATAGATGTCATCAAGACATTTGGCTAGGTCAATTGCTCGGCTAATACCTGTTCTTTATAAAGATTACAGACAAGTGACAATCATCATTAATTACGCCATTTAAGTGCCGAGGGATTCTTTTGATCTACATCAAAGGATCAAACTAGTGTTTCTTGTATCATCCACCAGGTGGAGCACACTGAGCCTTTGATTTTTATTTGTCCATCGAACGATGGGATGTATTATGTTACCACGCGAGTATAAGTATTGAGGATCGGGATTTTGGTATACACATGTATTTGAGTACTGTCTTGTTGTGTCCCTGTACAATTTGTTTGTTACAACTACAGTGTAGACATAGCTTAACACTTTCACCATTGTGAACTACAATGGAATCATCCAGATCAATGCAAGGTGAGAGTCGCTATAGTTTAATTTAGGGGTGAAATTAACGGTTAATTTCTATACTGATTTTCATCCATGTTTATACAAATACTGTAAACCAAATTATTTTCTCGGTGACTTAATTTCACATCATATGAAACGACTGTTTCCCGGCGACTCAATTTTGCAATAAATACAGTCATAATTCCTTTGTACAGTACAGTCCTTCTACAGTTACATACCTCTGATTGAAACTGTCTGCGGTGATTCATTTTCGTGAATTTTAATCAACCGCAAAACACACGAAAATTGATCGCATACACAAATAAATTGGTTTACAGTAGACGAATATTACAATACTTTGCATGAATTTATACTTTACTGTCCCAAGGTTGATGACAAGGTCACTGTTTCTATTCATAAGTCAACCGTTGCTCTTTTTTCAAGAACTTATTAACACCAACTTTGTTCAAGGACAGGGTGGCCTTTCATGTTTGAGGGTCTGTTCTCTTAGGTTAGGCTGGTTTTGATTGAATCTCTTTAAGTTTTTTCTTAAATACTTCAAATGTAAATAGTTCATTGAAAATGTATGTTATCTTATAAAAATATGGTGTCATTTCTATGGTTCAAGAATCTTACTGTACAATAGCTGAATTGGCCAAATGTTCAAAAAGTTTCAAAGCACTTTCTATATATATTTTGTGTTTTAAATAACTGCTTAGTCCACAGTTGGCTAAGAAATCATGAGAACAATAGCTGTTCATGAAACTTAAACACCAAAGGGCATCCAGACAAACTTACTAGTGCATTTGAACTTTCAAAACACATGCACTTTGAAATCCATGGGTAAAGCATCAAAATGAGAAACACATGCACTTTCACTTTTCTAATGTTCATAATGATTTAGACATTTAGATAATGTGGGGTTGGGTTTGTATTTAAAATAATTTTGTTGTAAGCAATATCCTTCATGCATCGTTACGACTTCAGAATGTTCACATGGTGGGTATATAGCACACACGGTATTTCTCTGGCAATGAGCCCATGCTTGCCCCCCTCCCCTATGCATTGGGGGGTGTCTGGTAATAAGCCCACCCCTCATATCTGACCTTACCTTATGCATTGGGGGATGTCTGGTAATAAGCCCACCCCCCTACTTTTGAGCCTCATTCCACTTGTCTAAGTAGGAAGACTGACTGTTGTCTAGAATTCACAAGTGAAAAATAAAAAAATGTTCAAGGCTGAACCACCACAACCAGATTGTTAGTTCCAACGTAATGTGATAAGGAGGAGGATTAAGAGACAGGAGATTAGTCTAATAAATTACGTTTAATTCCTAAAGGTTTTGTTTTCTCTGAGTATATTTGACACGTCAAGGATTTAAAGCCCATGTCTCTGAATACCTTTGGGAAGAAAATTATCTGACTATTAACTGATATATACTTTTTATACGAAAGAGAGATCGGAACAATTTGATTATATTGAAATTAGATTTATTTGCAGTACATGAGTGAAACATATAAATGTATCTCTCAATTGTGTTTAATGATTGATAAGTAAAATTCATTGTAACTTTATTGAATTAAGAATTGTTCAAGTGCATCATAGATATTATCGGTCTTCACTTTTACAGGATTTTTATTGAATTTCCATTTTGTATATAAAAATGCGGAAAAGAGAATATTTTGTTGAATGTTATTTCTTTTTTATGAGCTTTATCTGAAGGTCAAATTCTGTTATTTATTTGATGCTAAAGGTTATTTTTCCATGGAAATGGTGTCAACAATTTATAATGATTCTCTTATACAAAGCCAGTGCTTTAGGAACTTGCTGAAGGTTGAATATTGTTTTTCTTCCTATGTATATACAATGTTTATTAATTCCTTATTTGGGAACAGAAATAGAAAGTGACCAACTACAAGCTCAAACAAAGCAAACATTAGCCTATTTATTCATTTATCCCAGAAATTGGAAGAGTTCAAATATGTCAGGAGTAAATGAGGTCAGTGACCTGTTAAAATACTTTAACCGATTGACCAGTGTCAAATTAAAGTCAAGTGACCATTTAGACATGTTAGGACTGTAGGAAACTTAATTAACCAAATGAAAATTAGACCAACTATATGATGGCTTAATTCATTGTCAAATTTAAACCATATATAGTGTTCAGACGAAATTCTACAGGCAGAGGACATTGATTGAGTTTACAAATTTTACAATAGATAAACTGCAGTCCCTCCGAAAATGTTGACCCCGGCATATTTGCCCGGATTAACCTGATCTAGAGTTGGTGTACAGGGACACTGTAGGATGGCTGTCAGTGCAGAATACAAGAATAAGGTCACTGACTTATGGCTTGACCTGTAACCTTTGCTTTTGAAATTTTTTGAGACAATATGTATGTTTTATACTATTTCATCTGGAGTATCCAGATTTAGTGTATTGGAATTGGGGAGTGCAGAGTTCAAGAAGAAGGTCACTATGTCCTCACTGTGACCTCACTTGACCTTTGACCTTTGCTTTTTAAGAATGAGTTGGCAGTGAAGAAACCTAAAGTGGATGTGGAAAAATATAAGATTCTTTAATGATCAGGGGTGTAAGATAGGGAAATTTTACCAGAGGGGTCAAGTTTGAGGGTTTACCAAATTTGAAAATCCTGACTTTTTGACATCAGCATTTTAGAAATTCTCTGATCATTGGTGAGCTATTAATTATGACATCATGTTGTATGATATTCTAAGTTAGAGTTTTCTTGCAATAGCTTCCTTACATGGGCAACTTTATCCAACATGATGAAATATATTTGAAAGAAATTTTGTACTCCTGATTCTTACCCTGGACAGTTTTTTTCTGCCATATACTCACAGGAATAAGATGGAAATACATGTAAGATATATAATAATGAGAATAAGTGATGTTTGCTTTTTTTGCTTTCTGTCAAACAGTCTCTGTACAGCATGTTGTAGTCAAATTCAATAAAAATCTGGATATAGTCTCTGGAATATTATCTTGATTTGACATGACTGCATAGTAAATCTTGATCAAGATCACACCCAAACAAAACTTTATTACTTAAGAATGTGCAACACATGGCATTTGATACTTGTAACACATGGTTATACACTACTAAGCTACTGGTCTTACCAGTGTTAAGTGTATTTGTAGCGTTTAGCTGTGACAGCTTGATCTAATCGCCAACATAACATAAAAACGTACATTCCAAAAGGCATTTAGCTTTAATGTCACAAATATGTGTCAACGACTTTCAGTAATTGTCACCTTTTGGGATTGGTCGTTACATGCAGTTCTAGTTGTAAATTGCAATGATTATCTGATTTTCGCCTGGTTTGTGCTGGAACATTAACAGTTATGTTCTGAAGCCCTGACTCGGATATATACGCCATGCATGGGTTGTAAAGTGATTTTATAGATGGTTTAGGGTAAGTAGGGAACTGCACAGTGCAATCGGATAGTAAGGGTGTGAAGTTAATATCTCAAGTTATAGATATGTACTTTATGTGATAGCACTTTGCTATAACTGTTTTGGGCAGAAGTGAGGGAAAAATGATAACATACCCCGATAGATAAAGGAATGTTTCTTATTTGATGCAAACTTTCCTCCCAAACATTTTTTCCACAACACTTTTGTCAGTTTTTAGGTGACCTGGGTAAATATATTAACTGTTAAAAGCCCAATATACGTAACCTCAGAAATTTTTTGGGATTCTGAAAAATTATGAAAAAAAATCCAGTTAATATTCATGCAAAAATAAGCCTAAAACAAAGTAAACCTGAGCGGTAAACTAACAAGAAACTCTTGACAAAACAATCTGAAAAATTGAAAATAGTTCAGGTGGGGCCCACTTCAACAACAAGCCGAACGTATAGAAGACAGTTCGAAATGGACGCGTGTTTACAAATACCGCGTTTCAACTGCTGCTGTACCGGTAACCGCATACGACTTCATCTTGAATATTGCTGATATCAGTTAATCTTAACTAAATCTATAAATATAAAAAGTTATTAGGCTTGATTTTCGCTTCAAGTTTCTGTATACCTGAAATTTTTCGACTGTTCAATTTAACTATTTAAAAAATCTGTCAGAGTTATCACTCTTGGTATAAGGTTTCACGTTTGAAGAATCAAAACCAAAAGATAGACCAGTGAAAATTCTATTACAGTATATGACTTTTGCAATATGATGATAATTAATATTCGATCATGATAAAGTAATTGGAAATTAGAATTTGAAAGACCTAGCAACCAACTTTCCGTATGAGCATTGAATATATATAGCTAAATGCTATTGTACAAAAGGCATTGATGTTTTTGTCAGTTTAGGAGGAAATTTCAGATTGCTGATTATTTAGGTTAACGGGGTCAAGGTTATTTTCATTATTAATCCACATATACTGTTGATATATAACTCCTGTATTACATATCAGTCACATGGTTCAATATGAAAGCACTGTTAACTATGTTACACATGGGTAACAGTGATATGTTAGTGATAGTATGTAGTCTGTGGTTTACGATACAAATTACATCTTTGTAAATCTGTTGTGTTGGGAAGGGCATTTTCTTGTTGTTTAAGTGCAAACCTCGTCGGTCAAGTGGCCACAAATTACATACAGATGTACAGAATGAACGTCCAAGTGGGCCCTGTACATTTCTATGTGTCATCCGATCGTATACGTAGTCCTCATGCTGGTGTAGAATACCTAAGTAATTACGTCTGCTCTTTTATGAAGACTGAATAAATATTTACACAACAAGATCTGTTGTAATTTTTAAACAAATCTTTTGTTATACAAATTGAAAATTTTGATAAATAATTCATGTTTGAAGCATCATTATTTCAGTGAATTTTAACAATAAGATTGTGTATATAAAATACATATATGTCACTTCTAATGACTGAAAAGAAAAGGCATCATTTCGCCTTCAAATAGCCTGATGATAATGGCTTCTGTTACAGTATCAATGTATTCAAGTGTAGGGATAATGGAAAGATGTGAGATTTTTCCAGCAGGTTGAAATGATATTCATTAAAAGGAATAGGATTTGTTTATGGGAATTGGCTTATCTTCAGAGGCCTACTCGAGTACAATATCGACTGTATCTGACCCTTTGTATGCACAGTGGAGCTGGCTTATCTTGATACACTACAATTGGCATCCTTTGTCATAATCAGCATACGAATAAACTAGTCCTATTGGCCGTAAAATCCACGAAGCACTGTATATATTCAAAATACAAGCTCTCCATGATGATGTTATCGTATTTAATCTTCTAAACTTGATCTGGAAGGAGTTTGATTACTAAAGCCAATGTACCCATTAAGAATGCAAGTAAGACTACTGGTGAAAGTTCAATTGCCATGAAGTACAGAGCGATGGCTATAAGAACGTGAGTGGAATTATATCCGATAGGATGTTTAGACTTACGATGCTATAGTTGACAGAAATAAATACATGACGGATTGCAAAATCCCATGTTACTGTCGTTAACGCATTGTGAATTAAACCAGCGACAGGAAACAAGATCTATTTGAGCCGCGTTATGACGGATACAACACGGCAACAGTCAGTGGACACGTGTGAGACGCATTCCTTCCTTCCTGTATATATACAACCACATGTATATTTGATACGGGATAATGTGTTTGTAGTGTAAACTTATCTGTTCTATTTTTACGCATAAAGATCTAGGATAATCGTATGGATTTATCGATGGTAGATTTGGTAAGTGGTATACTCTATAAAGTTCACGTTGACAAACAGACTCCCAACAATCCTGCCTCTATTGTAATGGCAGGCTGGTACCTTGCTCCAAGACACTTTGATGTATAAAGTAGTGAAACTATTTGTTCGTTTATTACGCTTGCTTGTGAATTTCTTTGTATTGTTATTCTTTGTAATTAACATTTTGATTTAAATGACATTTTTATTTCAAGGTCTGATTTGTATTCAATTTTCAGAAAAGTTGTGTAAAGGTTTTTGTACATCGTAGTATTTTGTTTCTTAGTAAGTTTATCTTTTAATTCCTGGAATTTGGGTGTATCAATGTAGTATGTATAAGTAATTCCATATCTAAGCTAATTACAGCAACGAATCTGCAACGGATGGATCAAATTCACATTGACATGAAAACATTAATCATCATTAATAGCATTTATAATTAAGAAGTTTTATCGAACCTGTTAAAAAACCCTCCGAGATTTAAAAAAGAAAACCCCCATCAAACCACAATTCAATAGGACTTAGTCTTTAGGCCGAGTGTGTTTTATCATCATAAGCTAATTTCATTAGCAATGAATCAAAATTTAATTAAAAGTTAATTCGTCTTAGGAATTCAGTATGATAAATTGTGTCCTTTCGTGATATGGTACTGACCTGTGTATTACGATTGGCTCTCACGGTCTGTACGGGTTAAGTAAGCACTTTTTCCTGACAACATGGTTGTGCTGAGTTAACTAACGACAGGCCGCTGGTGTTCTGATGAGGGTACTCGGATAATCGTTATGTACTCTAAAGTTCCTTTCTGAGCTCAGGGTTTACATTACTTTTACAGGATTTTCACATTATTCAACATGTGTTGATTTTTGCAGACGTTTGAAATATTATCCTGATAACTGTTGAAGTAGAAGAAAACAATTAACAAAAAGAAAAGTTTTGCCGTTTTTCTTGGGGGAAATTTTGCTAAACTGTATTTGTAAAATGAATAATTTAGTTTAAAAGTGTCTCCATGCTTGTGAAAACTAACATTGTTCAAATTTCAGTCCAAGTTAAATTCAGTCCTTCAGTTGCTGATTTCATATTTTTCTCAAGATCATTATTTTTTCTTAAAAGCACAGGAGGTTATACTCTGTGTAATGATATTCCTTAAATTTAGCCCTGAAGATGCAATCGAACCCTTCCATTTCTATGGTTGTAATAGTTCATTATGAAATTTCAGGGGTTAGTTAGTTAAATTCCTCGATATATTTGGCTGGAGCCATGAGAGCAGAAAACGACAACTTATCTAAACTGACCTTCGCAAACTATTAAAACAATTAGCACATACTGACATCTGCCTGATTTCGGCTTACACTATGCAAGACCCACAGGATATTAATCATAAGAAAAGGTGGATTAACAGATTCTTGTCGGAAGTCATGTAACAATAATAACCAACAATATGTTTGTCTGCCGCAAATGAAAATTGTTTCATCTACAGGAAAATTGTGGGTACAGTTTGTATTGTCTGATAGATTGGTATCACTGACTCTGGCCAGTTTCTTCTTTACTGACACGGCCCACGAAAACGGTACGATTAAGTAAGCCAACAGGACAAAAGATATAAAGTATTTGGTAGCTCTATAATTTCAGAATTGGATGACCAGACATTGCTATTTGAAAGAGGATTAATTTTCCTAGCAGAAAGTCTTATCCTTTGCGGCAAGTGCTTGTTATAATATGTCAATTGTCAACTGCTCCAAGTGAAGATCTGTCGGGTTGGCTTGTACGGAGTTGGTCTACAATAACGAGTATGGACCCTATGATCAGGAAATGTCCGACCAATATTTCTACATTTCTAGTGTCTAGACATGTGGGTTTCCTGTGTTAATGTGATGTAATTTGACTGAAGATATCTTTGGCCGGCCCTGCTCCATTGTTTTGGAGTGTATGAACATCACCTTATCTTCTATAGATAACATATTTTACAAGACTCTCATCAATTGCAAGAAGAAGAATATGTCTATCACGAAAATGATGAATAATATTGATTTCACATGTTGTCATTTCTTAGTTTGTAAATTCAGATCAGTGGTAAAAAGTTTTTATCGTTATGATTTATAGGATGTCGTCAAATCTTGTATGTAAAAGGTTTTCTTTTCCTAATGTCTGGCTTTGAAATACCTATGCTCTTTATAGTTGTGTTGAGCCTTTAACTCTTTTGAGTAAGGAATTATATGGGTTATCTCCCCTGATATAATTGGTTTGTATTGCTCTCTGCATCAAGTTTATTGTTGTGGTGTTGTAAAAGAGGTTTTCTAACACATTAGTTCAACTCTCAGGGTATCAAATAATCATTACAACTGTTGAATAACATTTCTGTTTATACCACACGTGGAATAACTTATTGCAGTATCTCATATAGAATTCAAGTGAGGTGGCACTGTAAATGATACCATTGGAGGCTGGGTCCCAACACAAATAGAACACAATACATCTCTAGAGAGAAATTAGCCAGGTGGTATAGGACTTCATATTAAGCACCTGATAAAGCAGCTCCTGCAAATTCCTTTAAATCGCATTATGCTACTGTTATTGCATCATTTCTATAAATTGTATATATCTAGATGCTTGGTATAGTGGGCTTTAGAGTGACTTAGTTAAGGGACATAGGGTGCTTATTATATCAAATGTCCCATTCATTTTGTATATTATTAGCTCACCTGGCCCATCCGTCCTGCGTCCATCAACTTTTTCCTTTAAACGACTTCTTCTAAATACTGAAAGGCCAAGACACATGAAATTTGGCTGGTAGCTTTCTTGGATGAAGTCCAATAAAGTTTGTGAAAAGAAATGACCTTGACCCATATTTAAGGTCACAAGGGTGAAATCTGTTAAAACCTTTAAACGAGTTCTTCTGAAATACCAAAAGCCCTAGAAGTATGATTTTTGGCTGAAAAGTTCCTTGGATGAACTTGACAAAGTTTGCAAAAGAAAATGACCTTGACCAATATTAAAGGTCACAGGGGTCAAATCTGTTAAAAACTTTGAGCGATTTCTTCCGATAAACCCAAATGCCTAGAGACATGATATTTGGCTCAGCCAGGTAGCGTCCTGGGATGAAGTCAAACAAAACTTGAAAATGAAAATGATTTAATGTTGTCTTACAAGGTCACAGGGGTAAAATATGTTTAAATCTTAACATGTTCTTCTAAATGTCTTACAGTAAAAGATTTTAGGGGACTTCAGGGTTACACTATAAGATAAGTCAGATATTGATACGAGGTTAGCGATGCAGGCCCATTGGGCCTCTTGCAATGAAATACACATAGATTTCTAGGCAGTCGAAGGGAAACCCTTACCTATATACATTGTGACTGTTTAGTAATTGTTGTACAATTCAACCCTCTGTTTCTGTGTAATTGGATACTTAGTTCATCTCTAGGGACTTCATAGTAAACAAGTAGGGCCTTCCTGTCCTGTGGGAACATGATAATGAAACAATTACAAGTGTCATCAGTATACAACACTTTAAACCTTAAGGAAGCTAGGGCCATTGTGTCATCTGCATACTATACTTTAAACCTTAAGGAAGCTAGGGCCATTGTGTCATCAGCATACTATACTTTGAAATTTAAGGAAGCTAGGGCAATTGTGTCATCAGCATACTATACTTTGAAATTTAAGGAAAGCTACATTTTTATGTATGACCATTGTGTCATCAGCATACTATACTTTGAAATTTAAGGAAAACTAGGGCCATTGTGTCATAATCATACTAAACATTAAACCTTAAGGAAGCTTGGGGCATTGTGTCATTATCATACTGCACCTAAAACTTTGAGGAAGCAAGGGCCATTGTTTCATCATCATACTAAACCTTAAACCTTAAGGAAGCTAGGGCCATTGTGTCATTATCATACTGCACCTAAAACTTTAAGGAACTTTAAGAAATGTTTCTTCAACTATTAAAGATAATTTAATTGTGTCAAGGGGAATGTATCAATAGAATTCATAAATGTCTGAGGTGAATATCTGAAATGATAGTCAAACAAAGTATTTTTTATTCTTAGAATAAGTTTTAATAATGAATATCTGAAATGTCTGAAATATATCAAACAAAGTATTTTTTATTCTTAGAATAAGCTTAAATAATGTGTAAGGCAAAATCATATCCATTTGATCTAATATTTGAACAGCTGGTATATTGATTAAAAATTTGAATTTTATTTGATTACTTAGAAACCATAGTTGCCGGTGAAGTATAAATGCATGAACAGTTTAATACTGAGTGGAACATATGGCATGCTTCATGAAATATTGACAGATTTGTTATTAAATACAACTTTCAATGTTCTTTTTGAGAGAATTTGTTTTGCTTTTTATTCAGATCAAAGAAAAATTGATCATCCTATTTAAAAAGGCTTTTATATTGCTCTGGTTCAATTACAGATAGTCAAGATTTGACTTTGAGTATGTGTAATATCAATATAGAAGTATTAAGGGTTTGTAACCCTGAATTTGTCTGTTGGTTTGTAACCCTGAATTTGTCTGTTGGTTTGTAACCCTGAATTTGTCTGAAGGTTTGTAACCCTGAACTTGTCTACAAGTTTGTAACACTGAATTTGTCTGAATTAAAAAGGTGTTCGCCCTATATTTGTCTGAAGATAAGTAACCCTGAATTTATCTGTTGGTTTATAACCCTGAATTTGTCTGAAGGTTTGTAATCCTGAATTTGTCTGAAGGTTTGTAACCCTGAATTTGTCTGAAGGTTTGTAACCCTGAATTTGTCTGAAGGTTTGTAACCTTGAACGGTTCTTGCAGCCCATCCTAGATATCTGAAAAAAGCAGTAAAAACCCTGTGGTGCAACGTTTATAGTAATTCTTTATATAATTAGTCATCATTATTTAATCTTTCAATTATTTTATGGAGGTGGCTATTATACTTTGTTCAAAGAAGCAAAGTTTTTGGATGTTGTTAATTACTCAAATAGTTAAAAAAAAAATGCTTAAGTTTTATGAGTGATTTAATCATTCAGCTGTGATGTACTTTAAAGAAACTTTTTTTTATTACCATGATGCACTCGTGAATCATTTGTAATATTGTTCTGGGATCTGCTGAAATTAGTCTGTCTTTAGTATTTAGTATTTAGTATAGTGGTAACGGGTGCGGAAACATCATGGGGGCTGGGACCAAATTCTCATCAAAACTTAATGATGCTTATCTGATTCCACATGGTAATAAATCAGTCATCTTAGAAGTATTGGGTTTGGTGGTTGTGTCTCAAAAAATAACTCAACAGACAGTAGAGCTTAAGTGAAATCTACCAGATTGGGAAGAAATCATAAATGATGCTTATAATAGTTTGATTTAAATCATTAATGAAATGTTTTGAGTAGTTTTCACGTTAGAGCTTATTATCAGCTTGTGACTGTGTATTGAAATAAAATAGATAAGGTTAACTAATTTACCCCCAAAAATTCATAATGAACCCATCCAACCTTTGAATTGGAAGAGTTCAAATGTGTCTTTGGGGAAGAATAAGTTAAGATTATCATTAGATCTAGTCAAATGTACAAGCTTATATCAAGTTTTATTTCGGTTGTATCACAGAGACCTTACCCCACTGGCTGTGTTCTGGTATATATGTTTATCTGTAGGCAAGACATGATTGCATGCCCTTCATAGTTTGTTTGTATCACTGAGGAATCAATAACGTTTCAAAAAAATGTTATCAACAGCTTTTCTGAAATCTATATAAGTATACTGATTAAAGTGCATGCTAGTCATGGCAGTTAATGGTTTGTTAAGTGTGTTTAACAGAAGAAGCTGTATGTAACCATGAGCAACAAAACATTTTTCATCTTAATTCATTTACCCCTGAATACAAACTTGAAATCTGCCAATTCAGAGGATGGAATAGTCCATTATGAAATTTCAGTGGTGATTGAGCTTATATGTTAAAGAATAAAATCTTGATAGTGACATCATGGAAAGTAACAGGCCCAGTGAGCCTTTTGACATGTATTTAACCACCATCTGGCCCCAGGCTGGTGTTTAGAAGTGCCCTACACATTGATGTTGACTGACCTTTACCTTTCCTGTTTCAGATGTAATTAGGAGGCAACAGCTGACTGACAGATAGGCCTAGCATAGCAGTCTTGCAAACGGTCTGGTGACCCAGACACAAAAAGTAAGTAACAAGAACACAGTCTCATGTAATCTGTGTCATTAGCAAGCTTCTCAACCTGCTTGGTAGCTAAAACTTGTGTATAATTTTTAATACAGAATTCATAAACAGGAAAAATTTAATAAGATTAATGTGCTAAAATTTATAACTGTAATATAAATTTTATCTATACAAATATGTATTACATATTTACATTATACTCAAGAGATACATATATGTATAGAACGTTATATTAATTAACACAATAAAGGTAAGTAAATTATAGTGTATAAGGTTAGAAAATTTTTCATTTTTTTTTTTCAGTTTAAAAGATGTAGATAGTAATGAAGAAGTTAATTGTGTTGCACTCGATCAAAACTAGATTTAAAAAAAATTGACATCTGATATCAGAGTTTGAATTAACCTTTGTTGCCCATGCTTGCCAACTTTTTGAAAATTCTTTAGAGGGGATTTTGCATCCTCAAAAGTAAAACCTTTATAAAAACTGCTTACATCAATTGTATCAATAAGATGAAATTAATTAAGGAATAGTTTGCACACAGGTGCTTGACACACTGTGATATAATGTGTATGTTTTATACAATATAATAGTATACTATTATACTTTTATAATACACATCATATTTGTGTGTCAGGCACCTGTGGTTTAAAAAAACAACAACAAATGGACTGGTTTAAAATGTTAACTTTAAGGGTTTATATAGAAATCAAGTGTCTCCATCCTAAATCGGAAAAAAGTTGGCAAGTATGGTAGCCTCTGTTACTGTAACAGTTGTGCTAGTTGTACTCAAGATTTATCTTTCTAATATACAACAAAGCAGTATGATGGTAACCTCAGTATTTGTGTGTTTTGAGATTTGATATGGTTTTGTTTTTTTTAGCAGTATGACTTCGCACAGTTCTGATGAAGATGATAATACTAAGGGTGGGCTAGTGTTTTGTGTGCATCATTGTCAGCATATAGCAAACATATATACTGCCTATTATTAATCACATACCAAAATCATATTATTTTACTAGTAGTTCCTGTTAATCATAGTACTGTACATATTTTTTAACCATCAACATTTGTATTTACTTAGCATTTATGTATTTTATGTATCACTAAATTTTGTTCATTTAATTACTAGACAATGATACGGTGTGGCTTATATATATGTACTGACTATATATGATCATTTTCATTGGCATTTTTATCACTTAAATATAAGTTTTGATGTATTTTAAGTTAAAATGAGAGGTCAAGGTCACATTGAGGTCAAATTAGTCCTTTCATTATCCTTTAACTCTTTCACCCCTGAAAACACATTTGAACTCTTCCAATTCAAAGTATGGAAGAGTTCATTATGAAATTTTAGGGGTAAATGAGTTAACTGTGGGGCAAATGAAGATAACTTAAATTTAAGATTTAAATTTTGAAAATTATTTCAATCTTTCAATCAGAATGATAAAATTGAACCAGAAAAAGAAAATTGATTCGAGCTTTTAAATATAAAGAATGATGGCCTCAAGGAAACTTTGGTCAAGTGGAATGCACTTCATATATATAGCATTATTGTCAACGCATGTAATGTCTAGTTTAAGGGTGTATGCTATCTTTGTCTCACATGAAAATCTCCTTTCTATAGAGTTCTTCAGCAAAGCCGTTAAATCTTTTAAAACTTATTTTATGGCCATTATTTCCAGTTTGGTTTATTAATTTTTGATGCATTTAAAATGTACACAAGAATGTAAGCAAATCATAAAACACCCTATGCTGTCTGAATTGTTTGAAAATAAGAATAAGATGTTTTCAGGGGAGATAACTGATGTATGATTCTCTGGTGAAACATCTGATAATTAAAGCAGTGAGAATTTGCATAACAAATGAAGAATGGTAATAAGTAATGAAGTATAAAATTTTTCCTCCATAGCTTTCAATTTGAATAAAGAATCTGTATCTGGGTTTCAGATTATTAAAGACAAATTAATAATCTTAGAAATGATGCTAAATTTGAATTGTTTCACAGCCGAGAAGGATTTATGAAATAAATACAAAGGATTCAAATAAGTCTTTGAGTTAATCCATTTCAATGATGTATTTTGGTATCCACGTTTTATTATCTTGTGTGCATCATTAAAAGTCAGGTTTAGAAAAAAAATGTGCTGCCATTAATTTTACACTCTTTTTTTTTCTGTCTAATCCTTGATTGGTCATGAAGACACGGGATGGATTTGTGATACCACCTATAAATAGATCTCCAGTGTCACCGTGTCCGGTATATAGATTGAAACTAGAGTGTCAGGACCAAAACACTTGTGATAACTGTCACTTTCTAATCTAACACAATCTTTAATTATCTTTTTTTATGTTTCATATATAGATATAACATAATAATTCTATTTTTTTTAAAGCTGTAATTGTAATATATTTCCTGTCTAAATATAACATCTTTTTGATCCGCATTTAACAGTACTCTTATTTTGCTACTGATACGTGATGTTTGCATCTGTCCTTTTAATTTCAATTTCAACACCCCTACATAAACACATAGAGTAATATCTGATCATTTGATTTGGTCTTTTCATCTGTCTGGATTTATCATTGAATGATTACAACTACATTCATAGGGGAACATGAACATTTGATGCTGTAATACTGTGCTATAAACTTAACATTGTCTCTATTACTTGCCGGCTGATGACAGGTTATCATCATTTGAATTAAAACATGTTCAGCAACAAACCTTAGACATTTTGATACTGTATCAGTACTTCTTTTGATGTACACAAATTTTAGCACATCACTAAATCAAAACAGATAAGTACAATGATGAGTTGGCACACTTACACTACTTGTAGAATTAATGTACAGATTCTTTAATTACAGTGTATAGTGCAATCATATTTCAGTGGAAATTGGTTTCAGCGCGAAAATCGCTAAAATAAGATAACCGCTAAAGTATGTCAGTTTACAGTAACTTACATCATCTGTCAATCATATGGTAAGGTTGAGGCGTATAAAGCAGTATCTATAGTGACATGTAAAATTATTTTAAATGTCTTGCGTAATTATATATATAAACTTTATTTATTTTTCAACAATTATGAAACAAGCTTTACAACTTATATTAATCACTCTTGTTGGCCCGGATGTTAGCGGGCGCGGGAGGAAACCGGAGTACCCAGAGAAAACCCACGTGGTCGGGCAGGTGTCTTGCGTAATTCTTTGATATATCAATACAATTGTCTCAACGTCATTACAAATGTATGCTATTGAGGTGTGCTACACTAGTACATGTATATCAAATGTAGGTCACAGTCCCCTATATTCACCACTTCGTTTTAGTAATACTTCACATTTAGCTCCACAACTCTTACACTATCAGTTCAAAAGTTGACAAACTTACAGGCAAGAGATATTTATTTAAGCATTAAACATCATTCTGTTCCGTGTTATAGGACCATAACATGGAACAGAATGATGTTTAATGCTTATATTTACATTTTTCCATTGGTTTTGATAATAAATTCATATTTATATTCTACATTTGTTCTGAAAATTTAAGGTAGATTTCTTATAAATGGAACAGCGAACAGCCAGTATCGGCCGGCTATTTCCAACGTTATGATTATGACGTCACAATCGTAATGACATCATAATAACCACTCCAGTGTTATGCTCTCATAACACGGAACTGGCCTTGGTAGTGTTATATAGTGGCAATGCAGAGCAAATGTAAATATTGTTAGGTATACTACACCAGGCTTCCCGGGGCTTACATAAGGCAAAGGGTTAAATACAGGTCACTGTGACCTAATTTTCTCCTCGCTCTTCATCAACTTTGGTTAGTTTTCGCATTTAGCTCCATTTCCATTAAAGCATGAAAGGGAGCATGAACAGTTAAAGGTACATTGTAATTGTCAACTAATATATATATATATATATGTTTTTTTACTTTAAATCTTTTGTTACCATACCGTACTTTTTAACAGTGAATATCATTATTGTTATGCAAATGTATGGCACAGTATGTTGGTTGCTTTTTGTATGGTTTTGGCGATGTAAGTTTAGAATGAAATTCTTTAGAAAATATTTTGGTAGACAATACAACTATGAAACATAACTTTTATAAAAAAAAATCAGAAAGAACAAGTTTTATTAAATGGAATGTTTTAAACATTACTTTAAGTTGGAAAAATTCTTTGTTAATTGCCAAGTCAGTTTTCACTCAATATTTTTTTTTTTTTGATATTTAGAATTATTATAAGACTATTAATTGTACTGACTTTGTGATCTGAAATACTGCTGTTTCATTTCTTTCTTTTTCCTCATTGTAAAATAGAATATTCAATCCTAATCATTAAAATAACCCTCAATGAAGACATCTCTGAGGGGATATTAAGCATTTACCTTAATAAGTGCCCTGGATGCTTCGCAATTTTGAAGAGTAAGAATGATTTCAAAATTTTGAAAAAAAAACATGAAAAAAAACATACTGTACTAGATAATTTTTGAAGACGGACAATAAATTATTGTAAGGTAATATATAGGCAAGCGTTTATTAGAATAATGATAAGGGGCACTTATAAGGAAAGATATCCTATCCTCCTACGACTTTCTATTTTAGAATACTGTAAAACATACCTACATACAGAATGATACATTTATTGAATGGCAATGGCCATCTTGCCAAACTTGGTGGTAGAGGCATTGAATTTATATTTTCCTTTAGCCAAATTGTACTTCTGTTTTATAAATAAGGATTGAAGTATACCTGGAGTTTATGTTATGTACAAAATATTTCCAATTTACATTTGGTGTATTGAAAGTACATTTTGTAGTATCAAATCTTTTTACACATGAACATGCCAATATTGACTCATTGACCCCTGGAGACACAATTGGACTCTTCCAATTTAAAGGTTGGAATAGTACATTATAAAACTTCAGGGGTGTATGAGATGACCAGGCTTCTGATGTAACATTTAATAATGACATGGTTTTGTGTGTTTCAGTGGCAGAGCCAGGGGCTGGCTTTGACTCCCGGGGAATGGGTCTCAAGATCCAGAAGAAACTTCTCGGGAAAATGTCCAGCAAATCCATCGCGAAACACTTTATTGATGACACTACGAGTAAAGTGTTAGACGCAGCCTACAAAATCATCAAGGAATATTCTAACAAAAAAGAGGCGGAAAAGATGATGAAATATCTCATCAAGATTGTCGTAAAAGTTGGAATATTGTATCGAAATGACCAATTCAGTGCAGAAGAGCTAGCAATGGCAGAGTCGTTCAAGAAAAAATTCCATTCATTAGCTATGACAGTCATTAGTTTTCACGAAGTTGAGTTTACATACGATGCAGCCTTTATGAAGGGGTGCATTGAAGAGTGCAGACAACTTCTACAGACTCTGATAGATAGACATTTAACTGACAAGACGAAAGGACGTGTAGACCATGTATTCCAGTCGTTTTGTGACGAGAATCTAATGGATGTGATTTTCGCACCTGAAGGAAACTACCGCGATTTAATGGAGAGTATAGTGACAAATTTACGAAAAATGATGGACGAAGGAAATTTATGATAACTTCATCGCCAAAGTTATCATTACCCTGACTCAAAAATTGTAGAGACATCACCTTTTTACAGAAGATTGTCTGCAATCACCAGTTTCATTTGCATACAAATTATATATGAAATAAGTTTGTGTATGAATACCAATATTTGACCATTCCAGGCACGGAAATAATATAAACCGTGTAGTGCTTGAAAATATATATGTATGACGCTTCTCCCTTCCCGTCACATAATTATGTCCCTTTCGCCTCTCATTTGCTTGAGTTATCTTCCTTCATTTCAACAAAGTATTTTTTTGATGTGTTCATTGTCATTTTGTATGTCTCTCTAAGTGTACTGATTGCAGAGATGTAATTTGTGAATAATGTTGATTTTCTAAAATAAATATAATGGATGCAACAATTCAGAATCATCAAAGATTAAATTTGTTTCATACTAAGTAATATTGCCATTCACTATTGTTTAAGATATGCAAAATCCCATCTTGTTTGATTAAGTAATATATGAGAAAATCATGTTTATTTTATAGTTTGTATAATGATCAAGGTCAAACCATTTAGATTCTATTTGAAGAAACATTGATGTTAAAATTGGCATCATTATCGAGGAATGTTATCAAATCAATAAAGTGAATATCTGAAATGCCTTTAAATTAACTCAATCTATTTTTAATTCATATCCCGTTTATGCAATAAAGACACTTAATTTTGAATTAATGATTTCAATACCGTCAGACAAAAACAGAAATCAATATTTGTGGTGCCGTACAGCGGTGACTAGTGCTCTTCATTTTGAATAATTTATGAGTGTCTTTGACAGAACGTTATTTTCGTAAACACACATTTGAATGAATTGTTTTCGTAAACACACATTTGAATGAATTCTTTTCGTAAACACACATTTGAATGACTTGTTTATTTCCTGCAGATACATGTAAAGGCCTTGAAACAAAGTACACCATATTCTTTGCATGAGAATTCAAAAGTTTAAATAATTTTCAATAAATGTTGATTTGGTGAACTAAAGAGAAATAAGTCATAGCAACATGATCAAAATATACTCAAGGAACCCAGCACCAATGCTAATATCTGTATATTTGGGTCACCAGAGTGGGAACTAATTTCTGAAAAGAAAAGAAAACCTTACCTTGCAGAATTTTAATAATAAAAAAAGGAAACAATAGCAATTAAACAAAATAATCAAGAATAGTTTCTGTGTGTGAAATAATAAATACGGCCAGACTAGGAATCAAACCCTACACTTAGGATAAATCATCTAATAGCAGTGCCCTAAGGCCAATCTGTGCATCACTTTCCTCCAAAACGAAATTAAGGGGAGATTACTCTCTATATAGAAACCCAGAGGGCAGTAGCACAGGAATACTCAAATCTAGTTGTTCAATGTGTGCACATTTTGTAATTCTCATAGTGGCTTGTCAGTGTGTTTTCCAGAAGAGTTTGGTACTGCAAAACCTATATTTCATATTTCACCCATAGGGAGAATAATCAACAGCACATTTAGAATGTTAATACAACTGTACCATAATACATGAGCCATAAAACCTAACAAAAGAGTGATTTAACTCTAATACATGAATTACAGATAACTCTAATACATGAATTACATATAACTCTAATACATGAATTACAGATAACTGTTATACATGAATTACAGATAACTCTAATACATGAATTACAGATAACTATAATACATGAATTACAGATAACTCTAATACATGAATTACAGATAACTCTAATACATGAATTACAGATAACTCTAATACATGAATTACAGATAACTCTAATACATGAATTACAGATAACTCTCATACATGAATTACAGGTAACTCTAATACATGAATTACAGATAACTCTAATACATGAATTACAGATAACTCTAATACATGAATTACAGATAACTCTCATACATGAATTACAGATAACTATAATACATGAATTACAGGTAACTCTAAAACATGAATTACAGATAACTCTAATACATGAATTACAGATAACTCTAATACATGAATTACAGATATCTGTAATACATGAATTACAGATAACTCTTAACACATGAATTTCAGATAACTCTAATACAGTGTAATGTACCTTGAATCCTTAATAAAATGAATTTCAAGGCTCATAATATGCTTAAAATCTGCAACATTTGGGATCGACATATACCCTAGCCATATTTTCAATGATCAGTTGGCTTGTGCATGTATATTTTCTTCTTTTCCGAGTGTTATATTGATAAATAAAGAAAATCAAGTACTCCATAGCTAATTTGCCATTTTGTACTTTCTTGATCTGACAATAATTAGGTTAATCATGCACAGTAGATAGTTGTAGTATATCGAGTACATTAAGTCACCTGCCTTAACAAAACCAGCTAAAATATCTGTATGGAAAAGTAAAAAACAATGCAAGTTCCTGTTAAAGTGGATTAAGTCATTTCCATTGATGCCTTATTTTGAAAGAATTTTATTGTGACTTTATAATAGTGCTCTAAACTTTCTGTAAAAAAAAAAAAAAACAACAATGAAAAAGCAAAAACAATGCAAACTAGAATTGAAATGAAAATATATGTTTGTTATTGTTTAGCAGAGTTTAAATGTTTTTATACTGTTTCATTAATTATTTGTAGACTGATGTAGAAATATGGTTGATCAGTGATGGGATTTTAACATTGTCTTCAGATCATATTTAAACTCCAATCAAACAGTATATTACTGTCATGCTATTTAACACCCCATCTAGAAGATATTAGTTAAAGTTACGGTTGTGTGAACATCTAAAAGTGCAACTACCGAGCGATAATTTCCAACAATTTGACCTCAATACCAGGTATTTTCCCACAACTTTGTGACAAAATAAGATATGTGGAGCAATTATTCAAAAAAAAAAAAGTTATTTTCCAGTATTTTTTTCTTCAGAATAACCCTGCATTTGTGGAGCAACTTATTTAAAAAAAGAAGTTATTTTCCAGTATTTTTTTCTTCAGAATAACACTGCATTTTTTTATCCCAGATTAAGGCATATTCCATGAAGGGTTTTTTTCAGAATATGAATATTTACTGTAATATTTGCATAAAGAAAATAAAATATTTTCAGCAGTTTTATTCTGAAAATTGATTTCTTCCTGGCTTATATAATACACTTTATTGTACACAGAATTTTTATAGACAGCATATGTACAGGGTAGGACAGGTTTACAGTAGTGTTACACTAAGGACTGTATTCTGGGTGATAATTACTTTTATAGGAAATGTAATAACAATATAATGGGCATCACATTATCTGCTTGACGTAATATTTACAGATGTTTTGTATCATTCACCTGAAAGTATGTTTGCCTTAACAGTATCATAATATTGATGATTTTAACATGTTCTACAACATCAATTTCTTTTCTAAATTTATCATAGATTTGTTTGTCCTATTTATCAAAAATTGCATTCGTTCTGTCATTGTAATTTATTCCCTAAAAGTCCGAATGTCATTTTGTGGAGTCTTCAGTTTGAACTGACATTTACCCCTGAAAACATGTTTGAACTCTTCCACTTCCTAAGTTTGAATAGTTCATAATGAAGTTTCAGGGGGGAATGAGGTTGTTGTGGATTTTCAACAGGATCAAGAACAAAGGGTTTTATAAACTGGCAATAAGACCACCGATACAATTTTAAAAGTGTTGGTTTTTCAGCCAGTAATATGGCTGGCTATTCAGTGTTATATGGTATCACTGTGTGATATGTCGTCATTAGCAGATCCTGTGACAGCAAAGTGGGGACAACTTGTCTCTCCTGATATGCCATTTTGAAGTGAAAACACAAAATATTTTAATTTTCAAAACGAACAAGAAAACAGGGTAACTGAGTAAATTTCTTTTTTAAAGGAGGATTTTTTTTTATTCTGAAATGGATTGATATAAGATTTTTGTTTTTTGAAATGCCCATCAAAAAATTCCTTATACAAGTAACAATGTATTGGTTTTTGTTTAAGGACAATTAGTTGTTAATTACATTTCTGTTCAAATATATTTTACAAAACAGCTATTTGTGTATCGTGATAGAAATTAATGAAAAATCTAGTTGATACTCAAAGGGAGATAACTCCTGTTTTTGCATGCACAAATATCTCCTGTTATTATTGATTTCTTGCACAAATGATCCTCAATTACACCATCTTTACATCTTTTGTAGAATATTTTTTTCTTTTTACTACAAACTTGAAATGCTATACTGTATCTTTACACAGCGAGAACAAGAGATCTTATAAAAGATGACACATTTTTTAAGACATGTACAAACAATTTATCCGACTTATAATTATATTCCTTGCAATATATAGTATATTTACACACTGTATATGTGATATGAATGTGGCTTTTCTGTTCTGCTAATTTCTAAATTAAAATATATTGTTTCTTTTTAAATTTAAATTGGATACATGTACCAGTAATCAATTCAATAAATGTTTTATGTTATAATGCAAGAATCTCAAAATAGGAGTTTTTTTGTTCACGATGATAGAAATTATTTAATAAATAAAACAGTCGGGTAGATGTTGTAAATCTCATGTGTCATGGCTAACCAGATAATTGGTTTGATTTACAACCGAAACAGTTGTTGCTGGTAAACAACTTATTTCATTGACAGACAACAGTCTGGAACACTTACCATTTGTGTCTATCCTTTTAGGGTAAAAAAGGGGTTGGGGTATGTTTTTGTATTGTCTTGAAATAGAGGAATCTTTTTATGATCTATGGATAACTGGATGAAAGTATGGTAAAAAATGAAATAATAATAGAAAAGAATCATCTGACTTTGTGAGTGTTCATTTGTTTGATGCTGATGCAAAAACTCCTTTAAAGTTCAACCCCTGAAATCTTTTTTTGGTCTGTAATTTTTGCTTCAGCTTGAGCAAAACACAAGTATAGTAAGCAACAAACTGACATTTCATTTTTATCTAATTCAAAATCAGTGTTATCAATTGATTTTATCCTGATGCCTGTAATCTTCACATGGACATAGGTGCATATTTATCATGCTGGTTTTGTTAATGAAGTACGTCTACATGTACTTCAACCATTTCTGACAAATTAAATCTGTCACTGTGGGAACTAGAATATCTTGCGACAGTTTGTGTCCTTAGGAGTTATTCCAGCTGTGACATTGTAGCAGACATTTATCTGTGGTAACGCATTAGATGAACTCATTGAAAACCAATTTTTTTCTTGTTTTATCTCTTTTTCACTGTAATAGGTATTGATGGACATGTGCAATTTATTGATACATTGGGTTTATATACGTAGTGTGTAGTGTTTCTTGGAGACCAATTATAGATGAAGTGCTCATCGTCAAAATTTAGAATATAAAATCAACCTTGTTCAACAATAATACACAGCTATATGTAAAGGGTGGTCAACTAAGTATGAGGGTTAGCAATTATAACAACATTCTGCTACCACTAGCCCTCCACCTCTGGATCGTGGGTTCGAGGCCTACTTGGGGTAGTTAGTAGGGTCTCCAGTTTCATCAATGTTCTGTTACTTCAATAAGTAAATTTATTAACTTAAAAATCTTAAAAAAATTACTGACTGTAATGAAAGCTCCTTAAATTCATCATATGGAGACTTTTAAGTTAAAGAATTTCCATAAGTTGAGGAATGTTAATGAAACAGGGGCCCTATCGGTGGTTTTTCTCTGGGAACACTGGCTTCCCCCACCACCAAATCCTCAGGTACAACATTAAAGTGACCGTAACTGTTAAAGGCCCAATAAATGTAACTTTCGGCAAAACTTGAAGCGAAAAATCAAGCCTAATAACTATTTATATTTATAGATTTAGTTAAGATTAACTGATATCACCAATATTCAAGATGAATTCTTACACGGTTACCGGTACAGCAGCAGTTGAAACTCGGTATTTGTAAACATACGTCCATTTTGAACTGTCTTCTAACTTCGGATTGTTGTTGAAGTGGGCCCCACCTGAATTATTTTCAATTCTTTGGATTTTTTTTTGTCCAGAGTTTCTTGTTAGTTACCGCTCAGGTTTACTTCGTTTTAGGCTTATTTTTGCATGGTTATCAACTGGATTTTTTTTCAGAATTTTTCAGAATCCCGAAAATTTTCCTTAAGTTACGTATATTGGGCCTTTAATAGAAAATATAACAAATTCAAACCAAACCAATGCTATTATATTGCAATACCAATATAATGCAGTGTTTATCTAGCAATATGTATACTGTAGCAGGATTTTGGAAATTCAACTTATCATTGAAGTAATGTTATGATCAAAGTTATCCAAATTTTGATAATTTGATAACTTCCAAAACAAAAAATGTTAACCAATGACCATTGACGCTTTCTTATAACTGCATGTTCAAATTTTGTATTTCTGCATTACACCATTATTGCTGCAATTTGAAAATGTTGTGCTATATTGCAAATTGTAAAACCCACCTAAAGTACAGGTGTTCACAGTGAGGTAATTGATATGTAAGATATATACATGTATTAAATCACATGGTCAGATTTGATCATGTCATTCGGGTAGGTTCATGAATTAATTTGATAATTTCCCCTGCTGTGGTAGAATTTTAAACACTTCAAAACTATGTGCCAATATTTAGATTAAAGCTTAACATTTCAATATATATATTGTTTAGATATTATGTTTGAAATATGATTTCTGCGATGATGATAGTAGTTTAAGTTGAGTCTAAATTATCGAGGTGACACCATGGCATGGCTGTTCATAAAACAGCGGTGTCTGTTATTGTAATTTGTCCGAAATCAACCCATAATTGTCAAAAGGTGGAGATGAACCAATTATATTGTGTATCTGTGTACAAGCATGATTGATTTAACTTTAATATTATAATTATCTATAAATACAAGCCCCTGGCAGATTTCAAATTGGTGTTGATTTTATTTATTTTTAAAAGCAAATACATCTATATGAGATTTGGTCATGTTCGAAACGCTGACCACAATCATGCCCACACAGAGACCCATACAAAAAAACCTAAACTTTTCACATGAAAAACTCATGAGTAGCTCATGAGCAGCACACGAGAAATATGAAATATGGGAGGAAACTGGAGTACCCAGAGAAAACCCACGTGGTCCTGCAGGCAACCCCGTACCTTTTCGTGTCCAGTCGGGGAATCGAACCCAAGGCACCTTGAGGAAAGGCAAGTGCGCAATCCATCCACTTCACCACCAGGCTGACTATAGGATAGTCAAAAGAATCACGTCAGAAAAAAAGCTACTAGATAATTATCTAAGACTTGCAAGAATGAATATCTAGAAGCATCTTACTTTGACCCACTTGCTAGCACTAAGATGACCTACCGACACATATCGAGGGAATAGCTTACTTGTTATAACTGAATCCAGACATGTGTTTTGCTGGCTGAAACAGGTTTCCACTGAGACATGTCAGGGAATCGCTAAGTAAATGATTTCTTGCTCTAAAAATGATTAACTTGAATATATACGACTGAGACACAGGAGAAATTTCTGACTTAAAATTATCCCACATAGACACCTAAGAGACACGTCAGAAAATAGCTGAACTGTAATAAATTGTATAGAGACACATGGATGGATGTCTGATTTTCCAACTAAGATGCATCAGAGAGTGGTTGAATACAGGATCCACCTGAGCCAGCGACATTAGAGAATAACTGATGTAAAGTACCCCAGTTAGACACGTCAGAGAATTGCTGGTTTAAGATACCCCACTTAGACATGTCGGAGAAGTGCTGGCTTTAAGAAATCCCAGTTAGATACGTCAGAATTGCTGGTTTAAGATACCCCACTTAGTCACGTCAGAGAATTGCTGGCTTTAAGAAATCCCAGTTAGACACGTCAGAGAATTGCTGGCTTTAAGAAATCCCAGTTAGACACGTCAGAGAATTGCTGGCTTAGGAAATCCCAGTAAGACACGTCAGAGAATTGCTGGCTTAGGAAATCCCAGTTAGACACGTCAGAGAATTGCTGGTTTAAGATACCCCACTTAGACACGTCAGAGAATTGCTGGTTTAAGATACCCCACTTAGACACGTCAGAGAATTGCTGGCTTTCAGAAATCCCACAGAGGCACTTTGGAGAATTGCTGGTTTAAGATACTCCACTGAGACACATCAGGTAATTGCTAACTTTAACCCCACTGAGACATGTCATGAACTGGCTGACTATACTGTACCCACTAAGACACGACTGGCCAACAAAAACAAATCTTTATTAGAGATATCAGAGAACAGATGGCTTATATATGAACGAGTGAGACATGTTGGAAAATATTTAGCGGGTCAGAACCCTTCGGACGAGTTGGACATTGACAAAAAATCTGCGAGATGTCCAACTGACACACGTCAGAAAATGGCTTACTATAACAGATTCCACCGAGACACTTAGATCAATTGCTGAATATAAAATAGTTCACTGAGACACATTAGAAACGTCAAAGAATTGCTCTTTTAAGATATCCCACTTAAACACGACAGAGAATTGCTGGTTGAAGAAATCCCAGTTAGACACGTCAAAGAATTGCTGGTTCAAGATACCCAATTTAGACACGTCAGAGAATTTCTGGTTTAAGATATCCCACTTAGACACGACAGAGAATTGCTGGTTGAAGAAATCCCAGTTAGACACGTCAAAGAATTGCTGGTTTAAGATACCCAACTTAGACACGTCAGAGAATTGCTGGTTTAAGAAATCCCACTTAGACACGTCAGAGTATTTCTGGTTTAAGATACCCAACTTAGACACGTCAGAGAATTGCTGGTTTAAGAAATCTCACTTAGACACGTCAGAGTATTTCTGGTTTAAGATACCCAACTTAGACACGTCAGAGAATTGCTGGTTTAAGAAATCTCACTTAGACACGTCAGAGTATTTCTGGTTTAAGATACCCACTTAGACACGTCAAAGAATGCCGGCTACAAGATAAACCACCGAGACATGTTGAAGAACTGAGCTGACAGGCCAGAGGAAAGGATACACGTTGGAATGTGATCATTAATGCAAAAAAAGCTGGATAACAATTTACATTTAATTGTGTAATTTATATGCCAGTATAACCGACACATGTATACAAAATCTCTCACTTTGTCCAGGGCTGTGATTAATGTAAAGATCGAGCATAACCCATATGGAATGCAGTGCAAAATTTTGTAAAATGTCATTTCGGAAGCACACGTCCATAGAAAATATTTCTTGAATTATCAATCAGTTTTAATGAAAATTGATAAGCATTTGACAACATGTTCAAAGGCTTAGACCAAATTGTAATTTTACATTATATGATCCGATATGCAGGCAGTTTTTCCATAACTATTAATTATCAAATATGAATCAACCGTTTCTCGAAGACTATACCGGGTTGGTATGTCTTGTTTTAGAAGACAAACAACATATTTTGTGCATACAACACCCAATGAAATGGTTATGTTAGTAAACACTTTCAAATAATTAGCTCTTCACCGACTATAAATTCTCTGGAGAACATTTTGTCCACAGATGATATGCAGCTTATACTCGACTCTTGCTTATTTATTTAAGTCATTAGAACTGAGGAAAGTTGACCAGGACTTGGTTTGTATATCAAAATTTGCTATATTTATTATCTGTGAATAATCGTTAGGTTTTATAAGGAACAATGATCCATCTTTCCTACATTTTTTTCGTAGAGCAACTAGAAATTAAATGTCCTTCTGATGTTTGAAAGAAAAATGGGGTAAATATTTCTGCATTGAACTTTCCCCCTTTCCTGATATTTTCATCATCGAGGTGGATTTGATGAAGCGCAAGTTGCAGAGACACAATATCAAATGCTAACATATAACAATATTGCCATGGAATAAGCCCCAGTTTCCTCCGGTCCTGCCTCCAGACTTGGACATTTTGACAAATTGATGTCGGGTGTTGCAGTGGATAGCGCATTTGCCGATCACCAAGCGGCCGGGGTTCGATTCCCCGACCGGACGTGAAAAGGTATGGGGTCACCTGCCCGACCACATGGGTTTTCTCCGGGTACTCTGGTTTCCTCCCACAGTAAGACCCCTCACATGCTAACAAGAGTGATTAATATAAGTTGTATAACTTGTTTCATAATTGTTGTAAAATAAATAAAGTTTATATTTATTTATACAAATTGATGTTTGTTGTGCTATCTGGTGCCAGGTCCAGAAGCTTTGGCTCCTATGGAATGCATCAATAGTTTCGTTTTTGATGAAGATTCACTTTATTGGTGCCGTGACCTGGGTTCTAATGCGAGATCATACCTCAATACACCCTTAACATATTCTAGGGCACAATAACTCTGTATGTAGATGTTTCCTAGTTTTCTCTCTGTGGTGTAATTGTTAAACTACCTCGTTTGGAATTTGTATACGGAAGTTGTATCAAAATTACATTAAATGTGGCCCTTTGTGGTCCTTGCATTGCTATTTTTTGTAGCTTTGATTCTGATTTCTTAGGTTCTTGTATAGGATGTATCTGGAGATTTTCTTGTCGGAGGGGTTGCTTTGAGTAACTTTTAATGTACCCTTCATTTAGATGCAAAAGCTACAGCGGCAAAAGCCACTTGATGTTGGCACATGTTCAAGGTTACTATTAACAATTTTTAATCATTAAGAATTGTATGCATTATATGCAACCTCACAACCCAATTATAGGCGTCATCACCTATCAAGAGCATTTCACATAGTAGGAAGCACATGGTTTCAGTTTTGGAATTCTTAGCAATATATAATTTCACTTACTCATAAACGCATGCACACCAGTAGATAATAGAAGAAATAACACTTTTTATCTGCTGTGTACAGTAAACACATGATCAAACCTTTTTAAAATTTAGGGTACTGAGTATACACGAACAGCAGATTTAAAGTATAGATGTTATTTACTGGTGTGCATTCCTTTGTTTTACACAGTAAACACTGTTGAGGATGGCGTGACACTTTCTGGATCAGGAAATGCAATTCACATTCAGTAATTGATGCAATTATCACAATATGGTAGCTCGGATACAATTATGGTCCAAATTTAGTCAACATTTAGCAATGATACTGATAATTTCTGGCAGATGTAAATCTACAACATTTTTATCTCAAGTACAAGAGATCTATCTACATCCCCTTCTCTTGTTCCAGCTCACACATCGCCATGGTTACATGTTCTTTTGAGGAATTTTAAATTGGAGATTATGCCAGGATCCTCATTAACATACAAGCCAAACACACAATTCAGGTTTTTTTCTTTATTTTTTTTGCACCTTTACTGTACAGCCACAGCAAATAGTCTGTTTACTTTGAGGTGGAGGCAGACATTGATGTACGACTTCCGGATCGGCTACGTTTCCTCTCCTTAGCCTCCTTCATACGCATAGCCAACAACTTAGCATATTCTGCAGCATCTTCACGCTTCTTGGATGCCCTTTTCCTCTTAAGAGCAACCTTGTGGCGTTTGCGCTGTAGAACAACTGGAGTCACAAGTCGCTGGATCTTGGGGGCCTTTGTTCTGGCCTTCTTGCCTGTAGACAAAGAAGGTTAAGCTCAAAGTGTGTCGGTATTTACATCAACTATAACTTGTCAGATTTATCATCATTTTTATCAGAAAAATACAGAACATGTACATATAAAACAGTCTTAGCATATCTCATTTTATGTAGCATTAACAAATCTAGAAATATCAACATTGAGGTATTGGGAATCCATTTTTTTTTATTGATATTTCCAGATCCTTGTCAAACTGACAAGAAAATCATTTTACCAAAAGCACTTTTGCTTCAACATATTTTTTATACCTTGTAACATAACAATATTTTGATGTAATTCTGAAGCTGCATGGATAAATATAGAGACTAGTGGACTATTAATTACCTGTTGAAAACAACAGAAGAATAGTTCATGTCACTATGAACTTTCAGAAAACTACATAATTGCAGTTTACAAACCCTCAGGATGAACTTACCTTCTTTCTGTGGAAGAGGTCGCCTGACGACGTACTGGCGGACATCATCCTCCTTTGTTAAATTAAAAAGCTTCCTGATCTTGCTAGCCCTCTTGGGTCCCAGCCTCCTGGGGACATTGGTGTCGGTCAACCCCGGGATGTCCTGCTCACCTGCAAATCAATATGATACATCAAAGATAGTCCATCAATTGAAATGTGCATGAACACAATATTTTGTTCATAACGACTTTAATATTTTTTGTTCACAATCATATCACAGAGCCCTCAGATTTTTCTCTCTTCACAGACCCACTTTGAGTCTCTAAGCGAGCTGGGTGTATAATTGTCATCATTGGTACTGTGATAATGTTGATTAAAATGAAGTACTATAAGCAATTTTATCTGTTAATTCAATGAGGTTTTGTATGAAGAAAATTGCTTCCAATTTCTAATTGATATACAGAGGTTTTCGTATGCATTATGTAATCAGTGAAATCCCAATATTAAGTGTTGAGGCCTGCTTTGGCCGACAAGTAAGAAATTAAATGTAGAGAAAACAGCACAGGTGAGAGCAAACTCCTCAGAAATGGGTTGCAATCTTAGTTTTGGTAGAAACAAATAAGATGGATTTTTATTGATTGGTTGTTAACTTATTAAACGTATTTGTTTTTACCTGTTTTACCTATTTGTTTTTACATAGGCTTAGAATTAAATCATATTTTGAAACATCACAGTTCTCAGATTTTTCTCTCTTCACAGACCCACTTTGAGTCTCTAAGCGAGCTGGGTGTATAATTGTCATCATTGTTACTGTGATATCAATTCATGATCAGTAAAATATCAAAAACAATGTCCGAATCATTTAATTTTACATCAATATATAGGAAAAGTTTACCTAATATATTTTAAAATGTGAACAATAAAGAAATTTTTTTAATTTAAGCAATCTTTTGACCAGTTGAGTTGAAACCCAATTTTCGTTGTTGTATTTCAGTCTATGTCTTATAACTAAAACGTTTGTTTGCTTCACAGACATAATTTCAGTCATACATGTCCATTTACTACACAAACAATATATTTTGAGAAAATTCAGATTTATGAATGAAAACTGGAAATATTTCCCAAAATTCTACACATGCATGATACAATCAGACATTTTCAAAAGTCTAAACAAAGGTAATAGCCATCTTCATCAACAATTTATCTTTAGATATTTCAAGGTATTAGGAAGTAACCAACACAGTCCTCAGAATTTTCTCTCTTCACAGACTCATGTTGAGTCTCTAAGCGAGCTGGGTGTATAATTGTCATCATTGTGACTGGTGTACTTAGTTTGGCCTAGGCCTTCTTTCATGAATATAATGGGAGTTATGGTCAAATAGTGTTTGTGATTTTCAACTACTTCCAAGACTTGATTTTTAATATTTTATTTTTAGTAAATAGAATTTTTAAAGAAATGTAAACTTCAGGTTTTTGTTACTTAATGGACTTGGTACCAGATACATATTAGTGAACCTGTCACTTTCACTTGGCCCTTTGGACCAGGCAAGCTACAAGCTAATTTGGTTTGGAAACATCGCAGTCCTCAGATTTTTCTCTCTTCACAGACCCACTTTGAGTCTCTAAGCGAGCTGGGTGTATAATTGTCATCATTGTTACTGCGATGTCCATATAATATGGTGTCGTAATTGAATGTATTTATAATCAATAAGGGAGTCAAACTTATATAAAGTCAGATTCGAGAGAAAACTTTGATATTTTAAAATCATTTTTTTAACCAGTTGAGCTGTAACCCACATGTTTTAAGTGTTTCCAATTCAAACAGATTTACTTGTTTCACACCTGAGTCAATACCATTGTTTCCTACAATGAGATCGTTATCATTGAGGGAAAACCAGATAAACGTATTTTAGAAATTCTACACTGGTATGATCAACCTGAAGTGCAATTCAATTTTAAACCATGGTAAAAGTATTAAACAAAAATTGTCAAAAACATTTATCTCAAGATATTACAAAGTTCTTAAAATATATAACACAGTTCTCAGATTTTTCTCTCTTCACAGACTCGTTTTGAGTCTCTAAGCGAGCTGGGTGTATAGTTGTCATCATTGTCACTGTGATACCTTACTTGTGGTGGGATTTTAAAAACTACTTTCAATACACCATAATAATTATATCACTTCATCTTATCATGCAACGTTTGCAATATAATATTTTGGTTTTGCTGGAGTAAAGCTGCTCCATATATCTGTCAATTCCCAAAGTTTAGCGCTGGTCCGGCCAGTTTAGAATGAAGAGGTGTGATTTAGCTGACTCAATCCTTGTCTCTATATAGAAGACATGTAGATGATCGGCTTTGTTTGATTTGAATGGTCTTTTATATGATCTTAATATACCAGCGCTTGTAAACTTGTTAATCTGATGTGAATCTTTGGAGCAGGTTATCTATACATTATAAAATAAATAATAGATAATTTGGAAACATCAACGAGTCCTCAGATTTTTCTCTCTTCACAGACCCACTTTGAGTCTCTAAGCGAGCTGGGTGTATAATTGTCATCATTGGGACTGTGATAGAAGTAATACTAATATATACATTGTATATATCTTTAATGGTACAGTATCAATTTTTAAATGGTTTTAGCAAGAGAAGAGCACAGAAAATTTATCTTTCAACACCATTCATTCAATAATATTTATATATATTGCAGGGACCACTTTGGGTCGAGATTTGGGGATTTTTACCCGAAAATCTTGTAAAAAAAAAAAATCGAAATTATATTACTTTATATAGCAAAATCTCATAGATATCTTACTGATCCAATAAAATCCCTCAAATTCTCCCATAGGTTTTTAAGAGCCAGAATTTTCTCTGATAGTGACGAGTGTATTTTGGTCTATATATCCAATACAAAAAGCTTTAAACATTCGTTTCATAGACCCATTCTTAATTTGAGTGTAATATAGTGATCAATTTACGAATTATTTCCAAGAGTTCTTTTAGTACTGTACTCTAAATGTTGTCAAACATGGATCCAACAATGTTAAATTATCACAATCTCTAGGAGTCCCATCTTATTTTAGGAGTACCGGTATAGGACTTGGGGCTTGCATGTAGATTTGAGCATAATATCACAATGTTACTAGTATCATATCCACAACTGCATCTATCTCGAGACATTTCAAAGTTTCTAAAAATATCCAACACAGTTCTCAGATTTTTCTCTCTTCACAGACCCACTTTGAGTCTCTAAGCGAGCTGGGTGTATAATTGTCATCATTGCTACTGTGATAAGGATCTTTACAAAGTGATGTTACAATAAAATCATGGTAATTGATTTATTATGAAAAGAAATGTTTCAGGATTTTTTTTATTAGACAGGTTAATCTAGAAAGAATAAATTAATTTGGAGAACTGTTTTTAAACAGAACAGCGGAATCAGAAAACCTGACTTTCTTGATGTTCCCAAATCTATTGATGATATTTCATACAAAAGAAGAGATATTCCTTACACTAAATTTGAGTCTTGAACTGATCTGGATATGCAACGCTCATCATTGTGCAATTTAAAATCAAAACCCATGATTCAGTAAAAAATTTCAATGATTGTGTTAGGGAATTAGAAATACAAATATGAAGAATGAGTTTGATTTTATCACAGTCCTCAGATTTTTCTCTCTTCACAGACCCATTTTGAGTCTCTAAGCGAGCTGGGTGTATAGTTGTCATCATTGGTACTGTGTTTGCCAACTGCTATCAAGTTTTATCATAGTGTGCATGCCCCATGCACTGACAAAAGAAACTATTTAGAAATTTGACATCTTTCAATTATGTTCACAAGCTTTTTTCCTTTTATCTGTGGAATGCATCTGACGGAAAACTTTTTAAAGGAATGGGGTGGGTGGTTCTGTGCTGCAAGCTATTGTCAAGATTATTTATTTCTTTGAACCTATTTTTAGACCCCATAATAGCTATAGGTCTGCCTACCTCTACATTTTCTTCCCTTGCAAGAATAGACCTTTCACATATTAGAAAGTCCTATGCACATTACAATATAATGCTACTTTTTACTATACTTTACAATATTAAGCAAAAAATTAAAAATAAACTTCAGGGTAAGTATAACATGTATTGCAAGTTTCTTCTGGTTTGCTGGTAATATTTCATTTCAATTCTAAAAGTGCACTGTGGTACAAGGCTACAAGCACATGTCAAGTTTCTATTATAATGTATTAAATGTTAGCACCACCAGCAATGTACCTTTTTTGACGATGGCCATAGACAGAACACTAAGGTTACTGTCTACAATGCAGCCCCTGACAGACTTCCTACGCCTCTCGCCACTCCTCCTGGGTCTGAAGCAGGAGTGACCTTTGCTCAAAAGAAGACGCACTCTGCCGTTGGTGAGAATTCCTTGTTTCATTGGGAATCCCTGTTTGTCGTTACCTCCCGTAATCCTCAGAATGTAACCCTGTAACACACAATTCAAGTTTTAATTGTAATTATATCATCAGATCAAACACAGGTGCTGCTCCAATCCATTAAAGCATAGTTATGGTCTAACGATTTAATTTTACAGAATGGTATTTTTAACCGCACAAAGCAGATACTCTTATTCCATGTAGATCAGTCAGTCTTGGTCTATATAAAATTTCACATTCTTCAAATCTCTACTTCTCTCTGTACTCTGTAGGCAAGCTCAAATGTCAAATTGGATAAACATTATCATTGTCACCAGACCAGATCCTTGTTATTTGCAATTATGAAATAATTCTTTAATACTTATGATCTGAATGTAATCATGACAATGATATTTGGTTTGATTCTGAACAAGATCCAAATTGAAAATACATGATTGTTTTTCCAACTTCCCATGTGGACCGATGACCAGATCTTAATATTGAATATGAATTTTGCTCTCAAATCCATTGGCATTCTTGGTAACTATGACATGCTTTAGTCAATATTTCCTTTTTATTTTACCTTCCATTCATCTCCAAGATGTTCTGCAGAGACCTCAGTTGCAATACGTCTGTCATAAAATGGACGCAACTTCCTCTCATCATCGACTTCAATTAGTTTTTGACAGCCAGTGGCCGGATACGATATATTCAGCTGAAAATAAAATCGAAATAAGTCATTTACTTTCTGATGTTTGCATCAATTTTCAGCCTATTTTTAATATAACTGTATCAACAATAGTAATGGGTTATTCATATAAACCAACACATATGTTTGCATGTTCGTACAACTTACTCAACTGGGACAGGTCTATTGGTAGCCTAACCCCCCCCCCCCCCCATTAATAACTACTAAAACACGGGTTGGCGAAAATGTTTAGGTCTCCGCCAATAGTGCCATTCACGAATATTAGATCCGACAAAATGGCTCAGTGGACAAAGGTTGGCAGTCAGATAAAATTAAAGATTGCTTTAATTTTGAATTAACAAGAAACGTGTGTGATCTCCTAATACAGAATTTCCGACAAGCGCTGATCATGATCAGACACAGAATACCCAGGGACCTACATAACCATTACATATCCCAAATAGCAGACATAACTAATATGCGATATGTTATACGGATATTCCGAGCAAACATAAACTAGCAATGCCATATAGACTTGTTTACAATATTATTCCGATCCCATAGACTTGTCCTAAGATTGTTTATACATGTGAAGGAAAATCCAACCAATCTAGGTAATATCAGACATCGTATCATCCAATCGTCTCGTGGAAGACTTAGAATTAACATTCATGTCAATATATATGCCTTTATTTTTTCAGAACATAGCTCAAGCAACCGGATAATTAAATCTTTTTCACCTTCATGCTGATCGGTGCCGATCAGTATGGCTACTACCGGAAGAAAGGACACCTAAGGAGGTCTCGTTTTCTCACGCTCCCAACGTGACTTCCTGTTCAAGGCCTGGCAAGAAAAGTGTCAACACAAACATGGGCATGCATTTTCAATCAGGAAACGCGGTGGTAATATTGATCAATTACGAATTTAATTAATTGCATAGAAGTTACTGTTTTCAAAAACATTTTATAATTTTGCGTTCAATAAAGGACACAACAAGCTTTTTCAGCAGGCTAGCAGTACAGTGCGTAGTTCCCATAAACTCTGCTGAATGCTGTAACGCGGGAATTTTGGAATGTCAAATGTGCAAAGTCAGTAAGTTTCTAAAAATGAAGCTTACTCAATCAGTGACAACCTTTGTAAACTAAAGCTATTAAGTCGGCAGTCACTGTTGGCAATAGTTTGGGATTACAACTTGCTGCTAATAATTATAACCTATTGACGTCTCTCGTCTGGACTGTGGTTACTTTATATTTCTTCTTCAAAATTTAATCCTCCTTCAACAGTTCAACGAATATGGATGGTTACCAATCACATTGAATCGACGATGATTGGTGGTATAGACTTTAATAACAGCGACTGAGAGAGAGGGAAAGCATATTTTAGTTTATATGGTGCTCACTTGACACCATCGTCGGAAACCCACGGTACACTTCTCTGACGTTTGCATCCCGTGGGCTAAAATGGACAGAAACTCTCGTTTTTGTGCTAAAATAGTAACCAGTTATATTGATAGTTTCATCCGTGACTACATGCAGTACAGCCGGGACATCAAGCCGGGGTATCCCGCTTCATTTGTAGCACCGCCTGTCAACAAAACCTGTCGATTGTGTTATAATTGTGTCGATTGTGATTGAAATATAAGGTCCTGCTATACGGCGATTGACAATGGCGTCATGCCTACATAAATATATTGGTCATGGTCACGGTAAAATGATCTAACCGAGTGTCACGAGAAACGACCATTCTGATTGGTTGAACTCTCTGAATAAACTTCTATTCGGGGAAACGAAGGTTTACACCGGTTCTGGCCCACGGGATGCAAACATCAGAGAAGTGTACTGTGGGTTTCCGACGATGACTTGACACAGGAAGAATGTTATAATGTAAATTTTGTTTTTGTATTGATATGGATATATAGCTCATAACCTGCGTCCATAATGTATCATATTAAATCATATCATATTACATAATTAAGCATCACATTCCTTATTTAATATAGATTCAAGGACAGGTCTATCTTGAATGATGTACCATTTATATGCTGACAGACAACTGCTTACATTAATACCATCTGAAAAAATGCAAAGCTCAGAACTCCAGACAGATGCTGTAACCAATTGAACTACCTGGCTGGAACTCGCTAAACACAAATATGTATACAATGAGACTGATATTTTTGTATTGGCTCATTTTTGTTAGCAAAGACCGGCTAACTATTTGTGAAAAGTGCCAAAGGCTTTTTTAAAAATGTTTTTTTTTTTAATAATAAGGAAAAAATTATAAAAAAACACAGGTAAACAATTTCTGTTCTAACAAACACAGAATTAATTTTAAGCACACTATAAATTTTGTCTCTTTACTGTACTTTTTAAGGGGTACCCATGGTTTAGTCCAAAGGCTTCTGACTCTCTGATCTGAAAAAAACATCGGGGTTAGTGGCACTGGCAGATGAGAGTCAGAATTTCTGCGACCTTTTGGGACATAATTACATGAGTAGGTTTGTAGGATGATAATAATACCAGGTAGTAGTAATATACGACACTAGTACCTTGTACAACTTAACTGAGGGTAGAAGGTTTATAGTATATATACAGTACAGTCTGTTATTTCTGATAAATTCTTGCATTTGCAGACTGAATAATATGATACTCATTATTAAAAATCTTCCTGACAAGCTCTTCATTATTTTGTAATATGACAGTTTTATTCGTTGTTACAGAATAATTCAGGACACTAAAAACACATCAGAATGACCAGAAATTGAACATGGATGATGAATGGAGTATTGATCAGACACAACAGAGTCAGGCAGGCACATCTAAATTTATAGTCCTTGATTCTCAGACTGACGAAATACAGGAAGATTGGCCCGCCCTGCAGCTCCAAATGGTATAATACCTTAGTCTAGTATAGCTAAAGAGTAATTTGTTTGTTCAAAATCGTTAAAATGGGAAAAAATTCACATACTTAGTGTTTTTGAGCTGGGAAATCAATAATATCTGATTAAAATCATCTGTTCTATGAGTAGTGCAAAGTTGACAGCCATGTTAAAGATGATTTTAATCAAATGGCATGAACATTTTCTATATAGATGAATTGAAAAGTTTTTGGTTGAGGTTAACATCAAGTACCCAGACATTTTACTTCTATTTAACTTCAAGTACATGTCTATCTTTTCAGACTGACTCCGAGTCCAATAATAACGTACAGCCAAGCAAGACGAGGCGTTTAGGTCTGATTGGGGACCTTTCTGAAGACGAACGAAAATTAGGTGACATTTTGAGTACAAAGTTAATATTCATACGGTTTAAAAAAAACATTTATCAAATTAAAAATTATGTTGATGAAAGTAAAATTGACAAAAATTAATTACATTTTGCACTTCTTGGTCAAATGCTTTTTCTGAGTGCTTGCCAAAAGATTTTTGAAAAAAAAATGGACATTAGGGCTGGGCGGTTTTACCGGTATACCGTGGTATAAAGTTTTGATGGTACGTACCATGGTACATTAGTCCTGTACCGGTTTTTTGGGGACTTTCATTTAACTTATCGACTTGAAAGAACTATTTGTTACAAAGATCAATTGAAATTCCAATATGGTTTAATAATAATTTCCTATAAGTTTTCTGATCAACTAGGACAGACATAGCTTCACTTAAACAATATTAGAGGATAACACAACGAGAAACTTATGACAGGCCTCTTGTGGATTGGCTTCAGAACAAAAACAGCCCGAGACCTTTAGCTAGCTCAAACATTCAATCAAGGCGGAATACCGTGGTACGTACCACAATATTTGCCTAAATACCGTGGTACGTTAATTTTATTTTGTGGTACCCAGCTCTAATGGACATACCAGTACTTTTTATGGAGGCCCTTCTGACAATTGATATTTTATAGCCATATATCATTATCATATTTTTGATACAGGAAAGTGACACATTTCATTTTTTATGTAATACATGTAGTGTATTTTTTAAGGACAGCTGAAAAAAACCCCAATTTAAAACAATTGAGGACTAAAGATGTAAATTTGAAAAGATGTCAAATGAATCATAATGTTGATGCAAATTGGGCACTCCTTTTATTCTCAAGAGAATTGCTTTTTATAAACATATATATAATTATTTCTGTCCAGAAAATGCTGAAGTGTTGGTGCCGGATAGCGAATTTGAGGGGACAAACCTCTTACACAGACAGAGAAATTCCAGCAAAGGGTATAGGTTACCAAGGTAAATGTTCAAAAGTGGACACTGGTTACCATAGTAAAGTTTAAAAAGGGGCACACATTACCTAAATCAAGTTTTAACAGGGAACAAGTTACCAAAGTGAAGTTTAACTGGGGGCAATGATTACCAAAGTAAAGTTTTAATGGGGTACATGTTACCAAAGTAAACTTTTAACAAGGGGCACACATTACCTAAATCAAGTTTTGACAGGGTACAAGTTACCAAAGTGAAGTTTAACTGGGGGCAATGATTACCAATGTAGGGTTTTAATTGGGTATACAAGTTACCAAGGTAAACATTGTACAGGGCCAGTGGTTACAAAAGTAAGATTTTCCAAAGTAAAGTTTTCATTTTGGGGATGTGGCGGGGGGGGGGGTTACCAAGATAAATTTTGGACATTAAGAATTTTTGACCAAGCAATGCTATAAGGGGTACTGGTTACTAATGTTTAAATTTTAATAGGGACACATTTGTTACCATGGTAAAGTTCCTGCAGAAATCGTAGGACGTTGATAATGCTTATTGTTACTGGATGTATACTTCTCACTTAGTCCTTGGTTTTCTGGTGTTAGCAAGTTTTGTCCAAAGACATTTTTAACAGCAGATTTCATTGAGATTTTCACAGATGTATACAATTTTAATAGTTAAAACTTAATTTTGGTCTCTAATATATTTTCAGCAGTATTAAATCATTCACTTTCATATATTAAATTATTTGTTATTATTGTCGCCAATAATGTCCTTTGGTAATCTCCAGTGATGCAGAGGAGGTGATCAGCGAGTCAGAGGACCAGATAAACGAGACTGTTGTAGAAAGGCCCTCAAAGGGTAGGTTTAGCCATATATCTGAAATATACAAGGTATTTCAGGTCCTTTGTCTAAGATTAAGCACCTTTCGAAATATTACAATATAATATACACAGGATGTTTTAACTGAATAGACAAAATTATATTTATACAGACCAAATTTCGTGAAATTACATAATGGTTCAACATGGAACTGAATTTGGCCTGCTGCCTGTTCTTAATGAAATAGCCCTTAATATGGAACTTGGTAATGTTGCATTGAATCGTGATATTACAATGAAATACGTCGTTGTGAAGTGGGTTTCCCTAGATAGATTTCATTCTTACAGCTATTAATATTTTATTGTCAGAGAATATATTGACAAAACAGAAATAATGTAAGACACCAGCACAATTTTAAAAATGAGAAACTGAATTGAAATAAAAATCTCAATTTTGTTTGAACTTTAGTTTAATACAATAAATACTGTAAATGTAACTTATTTTATCAAAAGTTTTTGCCCTAAAAGCTTTCTGATTTATTATGATTGTGCTGATTTCAGTTTCTGTTCATTACTTTCTATGGCGAGTACATTGTATTGTGATTGGCTCAATTTATCATTGCGACAATCTGTTTAAATTCAGCTATGCACTAACATTTGAGTGAGCCAAAATAAGTAAATTTCCAGTATCTTTGTGAAAACTCATAAATCAGTAGTTGTTACGTAACTGTGTATTTTAAAATCAGAAGAGAAAATTCTCCCAAAGGAGAAATTCTCCAAGAACCAACGTCCTGCAGAGTTCAAAAAGATGCTTTGTTTTATCACTTGGTTCCAGGAGGTACCACTACCTGTACATCATGTAACAATGTACTCAGTGTTCTCACTAAGTTTTGCAATAATTGGTTGACTTCGAAAGAATAGCTGGTTGAATTTTTACATTGTAATGTTGACTTATATAAAATCTGAAAAAATTGCCAGTTCAAAGTTTGTGAATAACAGGCTACTTTTGCCGGCATCCAGCATTTAATGAGAACCCTGGTACTACGTAAGCTGTGCCCTGAGGACGGCCTACCTAAGGCCGAAACATGTCGACAACCAGCATTCCTGTTCAATACAACATTTAGATACCTGGATTCAGGAGTTTGCACTCTTCTTTTTATTTTCTTATTTAACTGTGTATTTTGTAAGACTATTTGTCAAACTTTCTTATTTGCTGTAGGGGATGTTAGATCAACGACTGATGATGATGATGAAAACCAACCTGGTGGTTCAGGTGCCAAGCCAATACAGAGCAGTACCGGCAGTGGCTCAAGGTCGGTGTTCAACTCCTCCCTCAAGCAATTTACCAAAGAATATTCGCCTGTTTAACATTGTTCAAGGCTCATGTTTTTGGTCGCTAAATTAGCCATTTATTTTTAACTGGCTCCTGAAAAGTGCCTGAAATATTTTGCTTTAAAGCATATGCATTATTAATTGTCTGACAAAAGCAAATAATAAATTAGCTAGTTCATAATTAAAAACTCACATGAAGCCAGAGGCACTAAAATGTTGTGTTAAATTGTTGCTACAGTTAAAAATGTTGGCCATTGTGTATTTTGATGAAAATAAATTTAGGTCAACATCTTCATGTAAAAGTTTTATCAAGAACAAAATCAAATTTGAGTGCACGTGGCAGTGCAATAAATATGTGTACAATATAAAAAGAAAATTCTACAGATGATAACTTTGTTGACAGTTTCCACTCCAACAGCAGACAAGGTTTAGGAAGTTACCAACAGGCAGAGGTATCTCACACCGGACAAGAGCCTAGTGTCAGAGGTCACCGGTTCAAACTATTCCAGGAGACTCTGTCGCAGGACATCTTCCAGGAAGATCAAGGTAGATAAAGGATTCTGACTCGTTGTATCTAGATTTCAAAGAAGATCATGGTAGATATAGATGGTTCCCTCTCAGGGTGTCCTGATTTAAGGTCTGGTTTGAACTTCTCATAAAAAAATCTTTTTGATAAATGTATTGAAAATGACAGCAAGTCAATATATTTTGGAGACCACTACTTCTGCCCATACTCAGAAGTAGTTTCATAACAGAAATAGTGTCTATTGTTGGTTATTATAAATACACTGCTTTGTTAGGGTGAGAAATGGTGGTTTTATACATGGAAGGAGAGCAGTTTTAAATGTTTCATATGTTTTTGACTAGAAATTGCCTTCATCACAAACTATTCTCAAACTTTATTTTTATGTACCTTATAAGGATTTTTACCGGTAGAAGGGAAGTAACTCGTATTTTTATGTACCCTATAAGGATTTTTACTGGTAGAAGGGAAGTAACTCGTATATGATTATTTTAAGAGTTACTTCCCTTCCACCAGTAAACGTCCTTGGCTGTGTTTGGATAGCAGGCGGAGCAAGGCTTTTGTCAAGGCGTGCTGCTGACTGCAGTATCAGATTTACAAGGTCTTATCTTATTTAATTAACGAAGAGCCTGACTGGTTCAGTTCCAAAACAGAAAATGGCCCTAATTTCTAGTCCTAAAGGCCAGGAAATCAAATAAATCAAATTGTTTGGTGCAATGACACCTTCAGACATGACCATACAATTCAATTAAACGACTAACCATATCTTTTACCAATCAGAAGATAGAGATGCCATGAAATACGGAAAAAAGCTGGAATAATAGACACATTTAATACTGGTGAAAAGGAAGTAACTCTTAAATGGTTTACACAATAAGAGTTACAGAAGAAATGAAGGCTTCAGTGTTGTGATGACATTGTCTATGGTAAAAAAAAAAAGAATATTTGAAGAAAGCGTTGAAAAATTGGTGGCCTTTAACCCAACAATAAGGATTTTATTTTGTCTATGGCGTTTTACTATTTATGATTTTTTGTAATGAACCCTTTTTAAATTAATTAAATAAATTAAATTAACTTTTTAGGTATGACATCATGGCAGCCATATTGAATATGTAAAAGACCCAATTATAACAATAATAATAAATAGAAACAACCGGTCTTTTAACCGTGTGGTAAAAAAACCCTAATACTGTTTCCTAGCTAGGAAATGTTCTGGTGTCAGGTAGTATTTCCCAGATTATATTGAAGAAAACAGACCTGTAAATTAATATGTTCTTTTAAATTTGATTTATTTTAAGATGACAATAGAGAATCCTCAACTCCGTCCGAGTTTATTGGAAGTCTTCAACTATCTAACCAGCCCATGTTGGTCCCGGAGACTGTTGACGAGGATGAGTAAGTACTCTTATAGTTAATTCCTCCGAGGACACCATCATATCATTGCTTGTACTGTATTGATTAAATGTGTTATTAAAGTCACTTAAATACAGTATAAAGAATAAAGAATATCCCAGATAAAATACATAGTAATTTTGTCATCACTTTTATTTTCTTGCCCCACTCACCACTTCCTCTCCTTCCTCTCTTTACTCCATTTAGTTTAATTTATGAAATAATGACTTTTTTATTCTGCAAATATGAATTTGATTAAGTACAGAAATTAAGTACCAGGTATTAAAGTACAAAATTCTAGGGAATTTAAAATATTCTATCAGTTGAAATGTTAATTTTATCACTTGCAAAACTAACTGATATACATTTCCAATTCCTTGAATAGAAAAATGTGCCGTTTTATAATGTTTGTGCCTTTTTGGGATAAATTCTGCATATATGCTTGCTTTTCTCCACTGAAACATCAAACAATCACTAAGAGTTGCAAAATGTTTCCATTCGTGTTTTTTTTTATCAATAGAAATGCCATTCCGCCATCACCCACAGCATATGGAAATGTTCCAATTATTATTCCTTCATCACCAACAGAGGAAAAAACTACAGGTATGTTTTTATTTGATTCAAGGTTACCTGGTAAGCTCTTACAATTGTTTCAATAAGCTAGTCGTCAGAAATAAGGGGTAAGCAGCTTTAATAGAATACCCCTTGTTTTTTCTGCCAATTCATTATCTTGTTCTCACTTGTCAGTTTGTTTTTTCAATAACATCTTTTAACAATAAAACCTAAATTATATTGATCTTTGTTAAGACTTAACACTGTCATATCTCGCATAAATAGAGGATATGTTTATATATATATTATAACTGCTTGTTGTCATTGATAAGATGTAAAAGTTTTGAACTTTAACAGATTAATTGTGATATATGAAAAGACATGATTAATCTGGTTTATTTCAGATTCTGATTTAGAAGATTCTGATGTAAACATCGTGTTCAATCCTGCGGCTGAGAGTACATTTGCTGAAAACCCGCCAGCCAGACTTTCTCAGGTGATGCCTTTGTAAATTTTAAACTTATTATTATGTTGAATGTTTCCATTATTTCCATTCAGCAGTTGGTATTTCCAAATTTGACTATTAGGTTAACAAGCTGGTAATTTTGGTTGATACAAATTTGGAAATCATGATTGATGATATAGATTAAGTTGACAATATTTGAGGATAAATGTGAGTTTGTTAATATAGAATTGGTTTTATTACAGCTGTTCATGTCACTAGGTTCTAGCAATTTTATCTCCTAGCAAAAACAGAGAACGGGCTTAATATCAAACTTCATATTTCTATACATTTTGAATTGAACTATTCTACCTTATTACCTCAAAATAAAGGTCACTTAATTAAGCTCCATTCCAAGAAAAATAGAAACGTGTATGCATGATTTAAACCCTATCATTCATTCACCCCTAAAGACACAATTGAGCTCTTCCAATTTAAAGGTTAGAATGGTTCATTATTAAATTTCAGGGGTGAATGAGTTAATCTGTGTTAAAGCTAGTTGTACATTATTTAGCTACCATTTGCATGAAACATGAAACAGAAGTGGAAATTAAGAAAAAAACAACAACACTTCGTTGTTCCATGTATGTAGTGATTTCAGTTTGGAGTTACAAGTCAGGGTTTGAATTTAATGCTCGCACACACACCAAATGCGAGTTGGTTCCTGAAATTGCGAGTTGAAATTGATTGTACTTGTATTTTTCGGCAAGTGGGTATATTGCCTTTTGAAAGGTGAATATATTATTCAAATATGTACACAGGTCAGAAAAAATTGTCGAAAGTATAAAACAGATCATGAAATGAAACCACACATACACAAACATATAGTGCAATATCTTACTAGGTTATTTGATTACAATAAAACTGTTATATTTTACATTTTACACCTTGATATAGTTAAGTCAATTTTCCCAACTAAATTGTAAGTTTGACCGATTCAGAATGCATCGTAGTGCTTTCATTATGATCCACTTAAAAATTGCAAGCTAGTTTCTTATTTGGCGAGTTTAAATTTAACCCACTCGCCACAAAATGTGAATTGCTAAAAAAGTAAAATTCTTCCCCTGCAAGTGGATAGTTAGGGTTTTAGATCTACACTTTTGGATTTTACATATCCAATGTGATAATTTCTGTTGCCTTTTATAGAGTTTGGAAGGAAGTAGTTCTGACAGAAGTGGAAAGTCAGACGAACAGAATGTCACAGTAAAGAAAGTTTCACAGGGAGCTGTTTTATCCCAGGAGGTTTGTTAATGTTCAGATCTTTCCAAAATAATTTTTGTTTGTATGTTATATATTTCAAGTTAAATATTTGTACAGTATAACTTGTCTAAACTGGCCCCTGTCTAATCTGAATCCCTGTCCATTTTGGCCTTACAGTTTTGTCACAATATCTCCCTTTGAACTCATATCTGACCTCTCTAAACTGGACACATGTATAAACAGGCCAAACAATTTGATTCCATTGACATCCGGTTTTAGTTTAGACAAGTTATACTGTAATAGTTGATAATTTTATCATTATATGGAATGAAAATTAAAAGAATACAGTTACATATGCTCAGTTTGTAGGATTAAGCTGACACATTACATGCATAGAGGATCTTATAAAAGTGTCAATGAAATATGGAATTTATTATATATAAAACAAGTTCAATAATTTGAAATGTTTTGAGCCTTAAGGTGAGTGACATTAAATTATTTTAACAGGTTAATAAGTTTAATAAATTCCATATTACATTGATATAAGTGTAAGGTTATATTTATGTCATAACTTATATTATGAGAAAATACATAAAAACTATCAAATTCATTTCTTTACAAGAAACGCACTAAATTCACAGTAATCACAGATTTGCACTACCGAGACAGTCAAATGATGTCATGAAGACGCCATTTATTATTTATGACATAGCAATAATGTTATTACATGTGTGTAATACCATATTTATGAAATTACCATATTACGTGACTGAACAGGTCAGTTATGGGATAAACATAATCTATACATCTTTAGCAATGCTGCCTTCAAGTGCCGTTATCCATACAAAAATTTTGCTGGGGATTAAAAATAAAAGTTTTTTTAGCCCACCATCAATCATGTCAAGACTGGCATGGTCTCCTAGCGACACGATACACGTGTATTTATGGAAAATGTATCAATGTATGTTTAAGGGGATTGAGGATGTACCCAACAAAGTGAGGACACTAGTGACGGATGATGTAGAAACTTGTGGCGAGTCGCTACACCTTCATTACAGTGCTACAGAGTCTCACTCCGACCCGAAGGTTGGTGTACACTCTGTGGCGCCAACTCAAAAAAAGTGTTGTGGCTCAGTGGTAACTTATGTGGAAAGTATTTCAGATTACTAACAAATATTAGAATGTTGCTTTGTTTCTCAACTCGTTCACCACTGAAATTTCTTTCCAATTTTTGAACAAATCTAACCAAGTATTCTGGTTCAGTGGTAACTTTTGTGGAAAGTATTTCAGATTACTGACAAATATTAGAATGTTGCTTTGTTTCTCAACTCGTTCACCACTGAAATTTCTTTCCAACTTTTGAACAAATCTAACCAAGTATTCTGGTTCAGTGGTAACTTTTGTGGAAAGTATTTCAGATTACTGACAAATATTAGAATGTTACTTTGTTTCTCAGCTCGTTCACCACTGAAATTTCTTTCCAACTTTTGAACAAATCTAACCAAGTATTCTGGTTCAGTGGTAACTTTTGTGGAAAGTATTTCAGATTACTGACAAATATTAGAATGTTGCTTTCTTTCTCAACTCGTTCACCACTGAAATTTCTTTCCAACTTTTGAACAAATCTAACCAAGTATTCTGGTTCAGTGGTAACTTTTGTGGGAAGTATTTCAGATTACTGACAAATATTAGAATGTTGCTTTGTTTCTCAACTCGTTCACCACTGAAATTCCTTTCTAACCTTTGAACTGGAAGAGCTCAAATTTGTCCTCAGGGTCAGTTGAGTTGGTAATGTATTTGTACTCATTCCCAGAAAAGAAAATTTTCCTTTTTAGCAATGTACAACATATGAAAAATATCAGGAATCAAGAACGGTTCTATGTGATAAATTATGCGACTGCATGTTATGCAAGTAATGGTGTTTGGCGGCACAACGAATAACTCTGTCTCTTTCCACCTATTAGACTGAGGTTAAATTCCCTGATTGTATGTAAAAAGGTAGGGTTCGCTGCCTGACCATGTGGGTTTTCTCCAGGTACTCTGGTCTACTCCCACATTTAGACCCCGTGCGTACTAATATCAACAAGATTGATAAGTATTAGTTGTATAATGGTGTCTTGAAATAGGCAGATACAGGTATTAAATGAATTAAAGTAATTATCATCAGTTTACTTAAAGTTTTTATGAACAGAGGTTGTGCTCCGCCCCTAGGGGACTGAGTGGTGGTACCTAATAATAACAATTAATATTCTCCTGTACAAATTGAGGGACTTAAACCAAGTGCAGTCTGAAGCATGCTTAAAGGGAGAACGGATTTGGGGCAGAAGAAATGTGGGGCCCATGAGGGGAATTAGACAAAAACATTCAAAATGCTTCCCATTTCATATCGATGAAAGGGTTTTAACCAAATGGTCTGGAGAACAAAAACATTAGGATTCCTTCTCATTTCGTACTGATGAAATTGTTTTAACCAAATGGCAGCCCGGGGCAGAGTTCCAAATAAGGGGAAAATAGATAAATCTTCAAAAATCATTTCAACCAGTAGATGGATTTTAACAAAATTTGTTTAGAATATCTATCGACAACAAGGCCTCAAGTTATTTAGGATGTGGCTGTCCTGATCATTTTAAAATGTAAATACAGGCTTTTAATGAATTTAAGTAATTGTTTACTACTAGCTAAGTATTAGTTTGGATTAAGTTGTAAGTTGTGGTTCCTTTATAGAGAGAAGAGTCTGTAGAGGTTGTGGATGTAGAGGAGAAGAAGGAGGACAGTGTTATAATCATCAGTTTTGATGAGGGCAACGACCAAGAAGAGGACCAGGTCACACAGAAAAGTTCAGGTGTGTAATATTCAGAGGCAGAGTTCACGTTAAGGTGGAGGTCACTGTAGTGGTTAATGGTTGGAACATAGTGACCGTCTTGGGTTTGTGCAAAGTGTAAAAGATGCATTGTAGGGAATTTCCCTTTAGCTCTGCGTTACAGCATTGGGCTGGAGAGGTAAGGGTCACAGGTTCAATTCCCAGTGATTGCACTATCCCCCTTCCTATTACACAAACTAAAGTAACAAATATGTCATATAATTATCCCAGGTGAAAATGTTGGTTTATGATACTTTATTAATACTTGTATGTTTCATTGATAAAATAAATGAAAAGAAACCAGCCAAAATATATATTTACCTAAGTGTTAATTCTGGATATAATGTTGGATTGTATTGTAGTGGAAGAAGAATTGGGAGGTGTTGGATCACAGGATCTGGTGCTGCGTCTTACACCTTCACAGTATAGCAGGAGTCAGGCCTCACAAAAGGGAAGTAACTCTACACCTTCACAGTACAGCAAGAGTCAGGCCTCACAAAAGGGAAGTAACTCTTCACAACGACATCACAGTCAAAAGTCATCATGTACACCAAGTCTGAATCCTGAGCAACCAGAAAAAGATGGTATGTATACTAACAGATAAAGGTTGAACACTATCTTGACTTCCTTTTAGTATCACAAGAGAAGGAATATTGTACAATGTTAGAAAACATAAGCAAAAATAAGACATCTATCTTCTCTGAATTATTTGATTTTAGAGTCTTTTCATAAGCTTTCTTCATGATATGCTAACATTTCATTTTCAAATAATGCATTTCAAGAAAAATCTGCATATATCTTTTTTGTTATAAATATATTTGGATGATGAATTGAGCCATGGGCTCAAAGGTCCAGTTGGTTTACAGGAGAATGTATTGAAACCTGGCTCAGTTTGTTTTAATGAGGAATTATTTCATATTAAATTCATTTACAGATTTTGGAGATAATGCAGAGAAAGACAAAGCAAACACGTCAAATTCAGATTCTGGTATGTACAGAATATCACTTGTTTTATAAATGGTTCATACTATGTTGTATTCCAATTAATTTTTGCTACATTATAAATGGAGCCTCAACATACCAGTACAGTTATGTGTGAATGTTCAGCAGTCTGTTGCCCATCATCTGTTGGGCATTAACTGTTTACTTTAAACAGCTTAGAATGACAATATTTGGCCTGAAACATGCCAGAATGAAGGGCTACAATTTTGACCTACTTTCATGGTCACAGTGGTCAAAAATCTTAAATTCTTCAAAAATATTTCTACTCGATAACCAAAAAGGCCAAGGGTACTGACATTGGTTGGGTGGAAGGGCTACCAAAGGGCTTCTCAATAAGTGATCTTAAACCATATTCAATGATACAGGGGTCAGTTATGTTTTTAAAACCTTTGAAATTCTTCATTTCAATAACTGAGAAGCCTAGAGTAATGATATTTGGCCAGTTACCTGTACATGTACTAAAATGAAGGGCTAGTAAGTATGTTAAAATGATTGACCTTGACTAAAATATTATACAACGTCATACTGAGAAGATATGTTAGACATTTTAAAGACTTCCCCTGAATAAACAATTAAGATGACCATGGTGTTGATATATAGGTTCTTTAGAATTAAACAATGATATTTTGTCTTATTTTATTCAAGTCCACTTTTAGTTATACAAGTTTTGAGAATGATACCAGGTGAGTGATGCAGGCCTATTTAGCCTCTTGTTCTAAGGAGGTGTCTTATAACTGGGTAAAGCCAAGTATAGAAAGCACTGCTTACAATGTTTTTATCTTCAAACTTTAGTCATTGATCTTAATTAATGTTTTGCCGTTTCCTTATCAACAGCTGGTTTCCATTTATCGCTACCTAAGACCGGCACACTGCTCCATCCTGTGGAAGTTTCTTCCTCCCCAAGCGTAGAGAAGCAGCCTACATCCCCAGTCAAAGCGTCACATGATCCTTCACCTCCTCAAGGACCGTCCAATCAGGATACAGCTTGTGGGGCCAGGTTAGTTTTCTACTTCCCACAGATCAAGATGTGTATTTAAACAAAGAAACTATTATTTTACCATAGATACTATGTACTGTAGTCATGGAAACCACTGTGTGAGGTAACTTAGATGATTGGGTGAATTTGTATACTGTGTGCTGTAGATACTGTGTGCTGTAACCTTGTGTATACTGTGTGCTGTAGATACTGTGTGCTGTAACCTTGTGTATACTGTGTGTGTATACAATTTATAGGATGTAATAGGATATTAGTGGACACAGACATTTTTGACATGTCTTGTGATAAACATAGAATAAGTCTAAGTATAAAGCGATGTAGGATCTTACTCAGAAAATCGTAAGTTTTTCTCCAAGTCAAGTACATTAAGAGATGAAATAACCTCTTGTTGGAGATTATTCCATATTATCAATTATTTTTTGAGTAAAATGATATTTTCCAATTTTTAAACGACAATGTTCTTAAGTATTTTTTTTTAACATTATGGGAGTGTGTGGTGTAATTATTGATTATGTCCTTTAACATGGTGCTACTTACTGTGTATTGTAACCATGTCAACTTTGTGTTGTAACCATATTAAAATTATTTCATAGCTACTGAGATTGTGAATTTCAACAAGTAATTATGTGTTGTAGACCCAGTCCAGTGCGGGCTCCATCACTTACTATAGACATGATAGACACACAGCCATCCATGTCAGACCCCAGCTTCACATTACGGAGTAAGTACAACCAGAATGCTAAAATATTTAGTTTCTCGATTAAATTTTAATCTGTCAATGTCTGATGAATTTTGCTTTTAAAATGAAGGATATATTCTTTCATGATAAACCAGTTTGATATGTAACCGTAAACTATTCTTACTTTAAATAATTCTTTATACTTTGAACAGTTTGCATTGAAAATTCAGTAAGAAATTTAATTTTGATATATTTGAATCCACAACCCTGCCACTATAATTGTAATAAAGCATACAACAAAACTTCTGTTTTTGTAAACATTTTCTTCGGGTTGGAAAGTATGATTTATTTAAAGATTATTTTACACAACCAATAAATGTTTTTATGTGACGTTTCAAAATGACTAGTATATACTTGTACACATTTTACACTTTTGTGTACATACGATTTGCTGGTCATTTGTCTAATGAAGGTGACAGGGTTGATATAACATATTAGTCATTGAAACGTCGCATAAAAAACATTAATTAGTTGTGTAAATTAATCTTCCCTTAAAACATAACACAATAAAACTGCCTTGCTAGAAAGTCAGTAAAAACATATTTGATGGTGTTAACATTTGACCTTGTGTACTTTTGACCTTGACCTTATGGATGTACCTTATAGGACCAGATTTGAGGGAAGTCCCATCAGAACAGACAGAGGACAGTAGATTTGATGTGTTTCGCCAGAAAAAGGGAACTGGAAGATTGACAAGGTCACCTTCAAAACGTCAGATCATCAATGACGAAAGGTCAGTCACTTGAGTCTTTGTATACTGTCATCTTTATTTCATGGGTGCATAAAAATGTAAAACAACAATATATACTTTCAAAATCTTTCACTTTAATACTTTATATGTAGAGGCTGTATATCAGTATGGTTTTGCAAATAATCTAACCACACATATTTTAGGTGTAGTCTTATCTTAGGGATTTTGGTACGGAAAGCACTCCGCTGAATTAAATGGTATGATTGCACTATTTACAGTTTTTTTTATAATGCTTTCTACAGCTAGTATTGTGGATGCATTTCATTTATCTGTTTAATTTCGGTAATGCTCTGAAATGGCTGATTATTTTGCTATGGGAAAGTTCAGAGAACTTCCATTAAACAAAGTCCCTAGGGCTTCTGTGAAACAATTTAATTCTTTTAAAAGCTGTCAGCTAATATGGCTGATATTACCAAATGCATTGTAGTGCTTTCATCATCCACTTCAAAATTGCGAGCAAATTTCTAATTTGGCAAGTTAAAAAACTTAACAACTCGCCACAAAATGTGAGCTGCAAAATAAGTTAAATTCTAACCCAGTTTTGTGTAGATACTGTTGTTAATTTCCTTTTTCGTCATCATTTCTGTTCTTTTTTTGCTATTTGTAAATCAGGAGATGATTATGTAACGGTAGAAAAAGTGAACTGCATCCAAAGTAAAATCGTTTTTAGGAGAACATGCATGTACAAGCAACTTATGCAAAATTGAAAATTTAAACAAATCATTTAAATTTTGAACAGATGTTGAAATCATGCAGCTGCTCAATAAATGAATATTATTCCAGTGATGATGAGTGCTTGCCTACTGGAAATGAAAAGAAAAGAAATAGGGAGGAGGTTCTGTCACCAAGAGCTGAGAGTCAACAGATGCCGAAGCTGAAGAAAACGCGGACCCTGTCGAGTGAGGCGACTTCAACAGGTTATCAGGCCAGTATGGAGGGGTTAGAGGTCATGGATACGACTACCAACAGCCCCACCGAACACATGGTACTCTCTTTTATATACACACAAGCGATTAAAAGTCCTCAATGACAAGAATGTACATTATGTATGTACATTACACTCAGCACTCAGTAATACACATTGTGTTAAAGTAGGGTACTATCTCAGTAATGTACTTTGTATATCATTGAGTACTCTCTCAGTAATGTACAGTGTACATCAAAGGGTACTATCTCAGTAATGTACATTGTACATCATAGAGTACTCTCTCAGTAATGTACATTGTACATCAAAGGGTACCCTCTCGGTAATGTACATTGTACATCATGGGGTACTCTCTCAGTAATGTACATTGTACAAAATGGGGTACTCTCTAAGTAATGTACATTGTACATCATGGGGTACTCTCTCAGTAATGTACACTGTACAAAATGGGGTACTCTCTCAGTAATGTACATTGTACATCATAGGGTACTCTCTCAGTAATGTACACTGTACAAAATGGGGTAATCTCTCAGTAATGTACATCGTACATCATAGGGTACTCTCTCAGTAATGTACACTGTACAAAATGGGGTAATCTCTCAGTAATGTACATCATACATCATAGGGTACTCTCTCAGTAATGTACACTGTACAAAATGGGGTACTCTCTCAGTAATGTACATTGTACATCATGGGGTACTCTCTCAGTAATGTACATTGTACATCATGGGGTACTCTCTCAGTAATGTACATTGTACATCATAGAGTACTCTCTCAGTAATGTACACTGTACATCATAGGGTACTCTCTCAGTAATGTACATTGTACATCATAGGGTACTCTCTCAGTAATGTACATTGTACATCATAGAGTACTCTCTCAGTAATGTACACTGTACAAAATGGGGTACTCTCTCATTAATGTACATGGTACATCATGGGGTACTCTCTCAGTAATGTACATTGTACATCATAGGGTACTCTCTCAGTAATGTACATTGTACATCATAGGGTACTCTCTCAGTAATGTAGATTGTACATCATGGGGTACTCTCTCAGCAATGTACATTGTACATTATAGAGTACTCTCTAAGTAATGTACATTGTACAGCATAGAGTAATCTCTCAGTAATTTACATTGTACATCATAGGGTACTCTCTCAGTAATGTACATTGTACATCATAGGGTACTCTCTCAGTAATGTACATTGTACATCATAGGGTACTCTCTCAGTAATAATCATTGTACATCATAGGGTATTCTCTCAGTCATGTACATTGTACATCATGGGGTACTCTCTCGGTAATGTACATTGTACATCATGGGGTACTCTCTCAGTAATGTACATTGTATATCATAGAGTACTCTCTCAGTTATGTACATTGTATATCATAGGGTAATCTCTCAGTAATGTACATTGTACATCATAGGGTACTCTCTCAGTAATGTACATTGTACATCATAGGGTACTCTCTCAGTAATGTACATTGTACATCATAGGGTAATCTCTCAGTAATACACATTGTACATCATAGGGTACTCTCTCAGTAATGTACATTGTACATCATAGGGTACTCTCTCAGTAATGTACATTGTACATCATAGGGTAATCTCTCAGTAATACACATTGTACATCATAGGGTACTCTCTCAGTAATGTACATTGTACATCATAGGGTACTCTCTCAGTAATGTACATTGTACATCATAGGGTACTCTCTCAGTAATGTACATTGTACATCATGGGGTACTCTCTCAGTAATGTACATTGTACATCACAGGGTACTCTCTCAGCAATGTACATTGTACATCATGGGGTACTCTCTCCGCAATATACATTGTACATCATGGGGTACTCTCTCAGTAATGAACATTTTGTGATCATAGGGTACTCTCTCAGTAATGTACATTGTAATCATAGGGTAATCTCTCAGTAATGTACATTGTACATCATGGGGTACTCTCTCAGTAATGTACATTGTACATCACAGGGTACTCTCTCAGCAATGTACATTGTACATCATGGGGTACTCTCTCCGCAATGTACATTGTACATCATGGGGTACTCTCTCAGTAATGTACATTTTGTGATCATAGGTTACTCTCTCAGTAATGTACATTGTATATCATAGGGTACTCTCTCAGTAATGTACATTGTACATCATAGAGTACTCTCTCAGTAATGTACATTGTACATCATGTGGTACTCTCTCAGTAATGTACATTTTGTGATCATAGGTTACTCTCTAAATAATGTACATTGTACATCATAGAGTAATCTCTCAGTAATGAACATTGTACATCATAGGGCAATCCCTCAGTAATGTACATTGTATATCATAGGGTAATCTCTCAGTAATGTACATTGTACATCATGGGGTACTCTCTCAGTAATGTACATTGTACATCATAGGGTAATCTCTCAGTAATGTACATTGTATATCATAGGGTAATCTCTCAGTAATGTACATTGTACATCATGGGGTACTCTCTCAGTAATGTACATTGTATATCATAGAGTACTCTCTCAGTAATGTACATTGTATATCATAGGGTAATATCTCAGTAATGTACATTGTACATCATGGGGTACTCTCTCAGTAATGTACATTGTATATCATGGGGTACTCTCTCAGTAATGTACATTGTACATCATAGAGTACTCTCTCAGTAATGTAAATTGTACATCATAGGGTACTCTCTCATTAATGTACATTGTACATCATGTGGTACTCTCTCAGTAATGTACATTGTACATCATAGGGTAATCTCTCAGTAATGTACATTGTACATCATGGGGTACTCTCTCAGTAATGTACATTGTACATCATAGGGTACTCTCTCAGTAATGTACATTGTACATCATGGGGTACTCTCTCATTAATGTACATTGTACATCATAGGGTAATCTCTCAGTAATGTACATTGTACATCATAGGGTAATCTCTCAGTAATGTACATTGTATATCATAGGGTAATCTCTCAGTAATGTACATTGTACATCATGGGGTACTCTCTCAGTAATGTACATTGTATATCATAGAGTACTCTCTCAGTAATGTACATTGTATATCATAGGGTAATCTGTCAGTAATGTACATTGTACATCATAGGGTACTCTCTCAGTAATGTACATTGTATATCATAGGGTACTCTCTCAGTAATGTACATTGTACATCATAGGGTACTCTCTCAGTAATGTACATTGTACATCATAGGGTACTCTCTCAGTAATGTACATTGTACATCATAGGGTACTCTCTCAGTAATGTACATTGTACATCATGTGGTACTCTCTCAGTAATGTACATTTTGTGATCATAGGTTACTCTCTAAATAATGTACATTGTACATCATAGAGTACTCTCTCAGTAATGTACATTTTGTGATCAGAGGTTACTCTCTAAATAATGTACATTGTACATCATAGGGTACTCTCTCAGTAATGTACATTGTACATCATAGGGTACTCTCTCAGTAATGTACATTGTACATCATGTGGTACTCTCTCAGTAATGTACATTTTGTGATCATAGGTTACTCTCTAAATAATGTACATTGTACATCATAGGGTACTCTCTCAGTAATGTACATTGTACATCATAGGGTACTCTCTCAGTAATGTACATTGTACATCATAGGGTACTCTCTCAGTAATGTACATTGTACATCATAGGGTACTCTCTCAGTAATGTACATTGTACATCATAGAGTACTCTCTCAGTTATGTACATTGTACATCATAGGGTACTCTCTCAGTAATACACATTGTACATCATAGGGTACTCTCTCAGTAATGTACATTGTACATCATAGGGTACTCTCTCAGTAATGTACATTGTACATCATGGGGTACTCTCTCATTAATGTACATTGTACATCATAGGGTAATCTCTCAGTAATGTACATTGTACATCATAGGGTAATCTCTCAGTAATGTACATTGTATATCATAGGGTAATCTCTCAGTAATGTACATTGTATATCATAGAGTACTCTCTCAGTAATGTACATTGTATATCATAGAGTACTCTCTCAGTAATGTACATTGTATATCATAGGGTAATCTGTCAGTAATGTACATTGTACATCATAGGGTACTCTCTCAGTAATGTACATTGTATATCATAGGGTACTCTCTCAGTAATGTACATTGTACATCATAGGGTACTCTCTCAGTAATGTACATTGTACATCATAGGGTACTCTCTCAGTAATGTACATTGTACATCATAGGGTACTCTCTCAGTAATGTACATTGTACATCATGTGGTACTCTCTCAGTAATGTACATTTTGTGATCATAGGTTACTCTCTAAATAATGTACATTGTACATCATAGAGTACTCTCTCAGTAATGTACATTTTGTGATCAGAGGTTACTCTCTAAATAATGTACATTGTACATCATAGGGTACTCTCTCAGTAATGTACATTGTACATCATAGGGTACTCTCTCAGTAATGTACATTGTACATCATGTGGTACTCTCTCAGTAATGTACATTTTGTGATCATAGGTTACTCTCTAAATAATGTACATTGTACATCATAGGGTACTCTCTCAGTAATGTACATTGTACATCATAGGGTACTCTCTCAGTAATGTACATTGTACATCATGTGGTACTCTCTAAATAATGTACATTGTACATCATAGAGTACTCTCTCAGTAATGTCGATGTATATCATGGGGTACTCTCTCAGTAATGTACACTGTACATCATGGGGTACTCTCTCAGTAATGTACATTGTACATCATAGAGTACTCTCTCAGTTATGTCGATGTATATCATGGGGTACTCTCTCATTAATGTACATTGTACATCATGGGGTACTCTCTCATTAATGTACATTGTACATCATAGGGTAATCTCTCAGTAATGTACATTGCATAGCATAGGGTAATCTCTCAGTAATACACATTGTGTTATCATAGGGTAATCCCTCAGTAATGTACATTGTGCCTTTTCATCACTGAGCTTATTCATATGATTTGGGTATGCGATGAATTTTGAGTTGGCCAAAATAAGAATGTTCACAGATCTCTAGCTAGGTGTACTTGTATTATTTTGCTTTTCTCTGTCAAACTGCGGTGAGATTACAGGAGAAATTTATAGCATCTCGGGTAGAATAGAGATTTGTTTGATGACAGTGTTATTAGTTTTAAGGATGTGTCATTTTCTCACAGGAAATACAAGAAGATCAAGAGGACGTCATGATGCAAGAAACAGAGAGTTACGATGCTGGTCAAATACTACAGACCATGGACATTGACCAACACATAGTTAGGGGTAAACAAAAGGAACCCGTGCCTGGCCCCTCAGGGGTCACATTTCAAAGAGGAAAGTCAGGTCTGTCAGGGGTGATAGGTCAAGGTGAAATGTCTGAGCCATCAAGACTGACAAGTCCCGACCTGGAAAGATTACATGATTCGGAGAGTCGAGGAGAAACATCTAATCTGACAAAAATAAATGTTGTACGCCATTCTGAGATAAAAACCGGCAGTGCTAATACAGGGGATAGACAACCATTTCAGCAAGTGTCCGGGAACACACAACAACAGGCCACAGGAAGTGAAAACTTCGCACAGAAGACTGCCGAAGTGCTTGTCGCTAGCGAAGACATATCACATTTGGAATTAGTGAAAGAAACAATTATAAAGCATGGACACAAAAGGGTAAAGTCTAAAGTAAAAAAGAGCTCAAAGGGGATATTGAAAAATCGGACAGAACATGACAGAGAAATGACAGGCATCGCGGAGAGACGGAGGGATCCGGGTTCACATGATCCTTTCACATTCCACGGTTCCCAGTCCCAGGCGATTTCCCCGAAGAAGGCGGACACGGTTCTGTTGGCACCAGAGGTAATCATGTAGGGACATTTTGTTTCTGTTACATCCCTGCCAAACAAGTAAAAATCTCAATCCTTTTAGTCCAAATATTTATCGTAGTGGACACAATTTACTTGTCAATTTCAAGGATATCTTTTTGTAACTTAATCATAACAGACATGTATACTTCCTCAACTCCAACGAGTGAAATATTAGACAATGAGTCCATAAGTCTGATATTTAAGTCTGTAAATTTATAAAGGTTCACTGCTTCAAATAACTAAACAGCTAAATCATTAAATAGACAATAATTCATTCTGCCCTTTCCTTTGCTTGTGTCTAAATAGGCATTTACTAGAACATTATAGGAATTAACATTTTGCTGCAAAAGTCTTGTTAGATGAAAAAAATTGGTTGGCAATTATTCATGAAAAACGTTTTTTTTTAAATTTCAGTCAAGAGAACTAGAAAAGACTGAAATACCAGAACAGCAACCGGTACCAGGTACATCAAGGGTCGAGACTACCCCCACGTCAACCAGGAAGAAATGGAGCCGAGCCATTCATAAAAAATCTGGAGTCAAGAGAGTAGGTTCTTCGCAGCATGTGTCATTTGATAACTCTGTGAAAAATAGATCGACACCTCCAAAGCAGCAAACACCGGGGCGGACTCCTAAATCATCTAAAACAAGTGCTTCAAAAATGGCAGAACAAACAAATACGTCGGTGACTGGGCAACTTCTTGTTAGGTCTCCAGCCATTGATCCATCTACTACTGTGATAGTGCCTACCACAACCCCAGCAGCATCTGTAACTCCATCCACGATTGGTCAGTCTACCTCAATGGCTCCTCCAATGACTACGCCAAGTGCATCTGCAAGAAGTACTCCCATTTGTCAAGACTACGTGATTGGTCCGTTGTCAATGACGACGTCTGGCCACACGGCTCAGCCCCAGCAGCAGGAGACCATGGTCACTAAGACTGTGTATAGAATGTGGTTATCGGAGTGTAAAGAGATCACACAGACGGTCCGTGGGCCTGATGGGCGAGTCATCCGCTCAACCTTCAAGAAGGTAGGCATACACAGTCTATGGTTTGTTTCAGAATTCTGTGGCTGAAGATTACAAGATAATTCTCCGTCAATGGATCTCAAAATACAACTCTGTCATATGAAGTAAAATGGTAGACAAACTATGGTCTGTTTCAGAATTCTGTGTTTGAAGATTAAGAGATAATACTTCTCCCATTGATTACATAATATAGCTCTGTCATGTAAATTAAAATGGTCACTTTGTTTCTGTATTGTAAATGACTGTAATGGATCGTGGTTATGATGTGGTAAAAAGTCAAGTAAATGTCATGTTATTCTGGACTGGAACTTTAATAAGTCTCTTTAAAATAAGTAAAACACATTCCAAATGAATATCCTTTGTGGAACTTTATTTGAGCATATTTGGTGCTTAACTGGGCTGTGAAATTCAAAGATATAATCGAAACTAGCTGAAATGTTTTGCTTGAAATGATTCACAAATATTTCTTCAAAAGTTCATGACAGCTTTTATAGATAAGAATACTGTATATTCTGTTGTTGGCGTGTTTGTGTTGTACACAGGAAGAGGATCCTCCAAAGCTATTGAAGGAAGTAACCACAGAGACCTCGGAACTCCTTTCCGTGTCCGATCTTTCTCCGTCACCATCGCGGAGCGGCAGCACAATGACCTCCGGTGACCTTGCTGATGTAAGTTCCTCATTGTCCCGCTCCAGTAGTGGCAGTCGAGGGTCGCGACAAAATCTTGCCAGTCTAGAAGGGATGGGTGTGTCCCAGGCTACAGCAGACAAGACCGCAGATATAGACACTTACTTCACCCCGCCCGAGCCAGTCACAGCTCCAGGTTTGTGAAGACTTATTTTGTTAGAACTTGTCACAGCTCCAGGTTTGTGAAGACTTATTTTGTTAGAACTTGTCACAGCTCCAGGTTTGTGAAGACTTATTTTGTTAGAACTGGTCACAGCTTCAGGTCAGTATTGACACATAAAAGTAGATGGAATGCCACAAGCAGCATACAGAACTATTATATTGTGAATAGACAATGGTGAAACCTGGCAGTTTATAAAAAATCGCTACAGTTACTTGCCAGAAGTTTTGCGATGATGACACGAGGGATCCAATGTAAAGAAAGCCTGACGGGAAGGGAGATTTGTTTAAGAATGTGATGTGACAGGAATTTGGTTTAGTCTGTGCAGTGTATGCTTACTTGATACTTTTCAAACTATTCAATCAATTGCACATTCAAACATACATACATTTGTAATGACAGTGTGTAGTACTGATTTTAGGTATAGAACATAGTGTATATGGGGTAAAATGTTGCAGGAGCTACAGCGGTACATGTATAAGATGTTTCTATGGATTAAGCTAACAGTAAAGTGATTTTAAAATGAATATGAAGTATTTTGACATTGTAGTGTGTAACTAACCAGTGTTTTCCCCTTTACTTAGTCAGACGAACAAGTACTGCAGAGAAGTCCGGTCAGTCAAAACAAGGTGACGGGACAAATGTGGCGAGGAGAAGCTCCACGCAGCCGTCTGATAATGAAATTTCTCTTCATGTCGGCGATTTATCTACCATCAACAAAACAGGAAGTGATGTAATGGAAACATCGCATTTGACGGAGGAGAAGAGGAATTCTGAGTCACTTTTTACAAGTTCGACGGAGGATTGTGAAAGACTTGCTGCGGAGGAAAAAGAAAGGAAGGATGGAGAAGAGAAAATGTCGGACAAGGGTAAAGACATTGGAAATATAAGTGAATCGTCAGACGGAATTCCTTGTGGGCAGACGACAGTCAAGATTAACGTTCAATCTTCAGATGGTGCAGAGGGAAAAGTTGGTGCTGAGTTCACCAAGGAAACAGGTGTTTATATTAATTACTCAGAAGTTAAGGAAAAAGAAAAAAACATTCTTTAATGAATGAAATTTTTCAGATACATGGTTTTGTAAGCTATAGTGTTGAATCCATTCCAGAATTCATCTAACCAGGTATTGCATAATTGGAAAATTAAAATTGAATGCAGTATCCTATCACTTAATTTAAGTTGTTTCTTATTACTCTCTGTTACACACAATTAGATAAAAAGTATGCTTTCAATGTAGTGAAAATATAATAAGTTAACATTTGAAACAAGCTGTCATATTTTTTGCTCATTACTCATCCACCCCTGAATTTTCATAATGAACTCTTCAAGTCTTTGAATTGGAAGACTTCAAATGTGTCTTCAGGGGTAAATGAGTTTAAAAAAATTAAATTTTATTAGGTAATGTAAATATAGAACACAGTAAGTTGCGATGGAATCATCAATGTATGAAGTGTAAGTTATTATAAAACCGCACTAAAAATGAACATCCTTACTTTAACCCTATTTTAACATCCAATAAGGTGCGGAATGGGTAAACATCTTACCCGTCCCTCTATCTACCTGTAGTACTAGAGTACATTTGGACAAAATGTCGCGCTACGTTTTTGACAGCTGACTTCTCTAACTCGCCCTATTTTGGGTAGTGAGCTGATTTCAGCGGTCAGAACACCGACACTCGATTATTGTACTCTTTGCTCGACAAAGGAAACAGACGTTTTCGAAAGCTCGCAAATTAAGTTTTTAATTCCTGTTTGTGTACAGAACAATCTCAGTATATATCATTCATATCAAACTGATGAATCTTATTCCTAAGAACATCCGTACTGTTGTAGAAACAGCTAGCACTACCAGTACCGATCTTCAGGCAACGAAGAGAAGGAAACGGTCGGACACCAGTGGCAGTAGAAGCTCCGAGATCAGGTGATACTGGTTTACTTTAATTTGAAACTTGTAGGACTTTGCCGATATAGTTATAGTACAATATCTCAAAGTCTCAGAGATCAGGTGATACTGGTTTACTTTTGAAATGTGTAGGATTTAAATGATGCAGTGATGGTACAGTATCTCACAATCAGTGGGGCCGTGAGAAAACTTCGAGTTATCTGAGCATTCAAGTTAAAGTGTGATCTAATGTTTAGTGTGAAGTTTGGCCGAGACAAATAAAGCTATACAGGTTTAAGATAAGGAGATTTAACTGTAATTGATACATGTAACATAATTCCTAGGAATAATTTTGAAGTCAAAGACTATCAATTTACATATCTCCCCTTGAATATTCTGAAGACTCCCAATATAAGCATGTGAAAATCTGATAACTTGTGTGTGTTAGTTTATATACAGACATAGATGAAACAACAACTTAACTTTAGCTCTCTGTGCCTTGTAAAAATCTTCAAATTGCTTCAGACTTTACCCATCACCCCTGAAATTTAGTAATGGACTATTCCAACATTTGAATTGGAAGAGTGCAAATGTGTCCTTCAGGGAAAAATGAGTAAAAAAAACCTTGAATCTTTGTTCAAATCTTTAAATCCAGTCTAATTTGTTTGTTTAACTGAGGAGTTGCTGTTTCAGTCCACAGATATCGTACCAAGACCCGACCCTAGCCAGACCAGAGGAGTTACCCTGTACTCCCCCCACCAGGGGAAGTGCCATCAAAAGTGAGACGGTCGTGGGTGAGTAAGGAATGGAATCTATAAATACTGGAAATGTACGTTGTTACAGCATGTTAAAATTTTGGTATATCATCCAAGTTTTAACAGATTAGTGAATCTATGAATCGGATTGCCACAATATATCATGTGGTAGAAGCAGTATACAGAAACTGTGTTAATATCTTGACAAGGAAAAGTACTATTAAGAATAGTATCATCATTTAACATGAATAGTTACAGTGTATTATCACAAAGATCGATTTTGTATTAAAAGCTCTGTTGGGAGATATAAAGATCATCATGGGAATTCATACTGTTGGATCTAACTTGTTTACACAATATATTGTAGTAGTATTGCATATGGTAACATTAAAAGGAAAAAGATGTGCTGCAAGTTTTTCGTGTCAAATTAACAAGAAATGGACTCATAAGCCTGACTAAAAATGTTCACATCATTCATGTCTTCCGATGTTTATGCTGAGCTGAAAATATTAATAACCATGTGAAAGCAAATATGAGTAACCTCATTTCAAGCTTGACAAAATCTTGAAAATATTGAATTGTATTGTAACCTCCCAAAAAATTGTACATGTATGTATTGTACTAAAATCAAAGTATTGAAATTGTCATGGCACAATATATTGTTACAACCCTACTGGCAGCACAGTTTCTTAAAGCTGTAAAGGAAAACTGGAAAGTTTTGCATTTTGAGGTTGTAATATTTTTCTGTACATCATGAATATTTATCTAGTCTGAAGGGAAGTGAAATTAATATTGATTTAATCTGTTTCAATACTTATGTGATATATAGCATAGTATATGAATGTCATGCAAATAAGGACATGATTCAGTTGTCTGCTAAAAGATGAATCTATACAGTAGATTAAGGGCTGAGGATGTAGAAACTTGTTATTCCGATAAACTACCAAATTGAGTTGGTGATACACATTTATACTGCTAATTTGTTTTTGTGTTTGAATATTAAATAAATTCTGTGTTGTTTTAATCTCACAGGTGCGAGAGTTTTGGCCAGATGGAAAGACGGCTTCTTCTATCCCGGCTCCATTTCACAGATACTCAAATCCAAGTCAGTATAGTAAATATGTGATACAAAGCTTGTCCTATTTTTATATACCCCGGTAATATAAAGTGAAACAGTTAAACTAAAAAAATTGAAACAATTATTCTACAAAAAAAGTGAAACAGTTATTCTACAAAAAATGAAACAGTTATTCTACAAAAAGTGAAACAGTTATTCTACAAAAAATGAAACAGTTATTCTACAAAAAAAGTGAAACAGTTGTTCTACAAAAAATGAAACAGTTATTCTACAAAAAATGAAACAGTTTTTCTACAAAAAATGAAACAGTTTTTCTACAATAAATGCAACTGTTATTCTACAAAAAAGTTAAACATTTATTCTACAAAAAAGTGAAACAGTTATTCTGATTTGATAGTTTTCACATCTCATTGAAATATAAATTCAGTTAATGAAATGGCTTTGGTTTTACTTTTAAAATTTAGGGTTTTATGGATGATGATGTCATTTATCACAGACATAAAACAATTTCTCAATAAATACCTCATCTTGTTAAATATGAATCCCATGAATCCATAGGATTTCAGTATTGGAGGGTTGAAAAGTATTATTGTAGATAGTATTTAAAATTCTAGATTAAGGAACAAGTTTTATCGTTACCCGGTATATTAACATCATTATATATGTGCCATCATTTTCACAATTTATTCATGAAAACCCGAAAAATCGATCTGCAAGTTTGTCATTTTATAAGATAATCATCTCGATAGCTCAGCAGTTATGTGATTAGAGTTGTTTTGACCAGCACAGAGATTGAGCTCTCGCGATGATTGATCAGGCTAAACTAAGTTAGTTATAAAGCACAATGAAATAGCATTGTGTCAAAAACAATTAATTATAATAATTTATTTATTTCGGTTTGTATGTATGAGGCAGTTGTGTGTGTATAAGTTAAAATAAGAATTTGTGTAATGTAACAAAGTGAAAGAATAATATATAAGAACGTGCACGTGTGAGGATATGATTTGCACTTTATGTATGTAAATCCTTACCAATAAAATGTTTTGTAAAAAAAAAAGACTTAATAAATTTGCTGATGAAAAAAAAAAATTAGACCCAATAAGAATATCACGGGGAATCAGACAGGGGTGTCCAGCATCAGCTTTATTATTCGTAATGGCAGCAGAAGTGATGGCAATAACATTTAGAAATAACCAAACCATCCAAGGGATAGTGGTACACAATAATAAAAAAAGACCATTAAAAAAATAAGATAAATCCTATTTTATCTGAAGAAGTATTTTATTGAAAGAAAAGTAGCAAGAAAAATGTCCACACATTGATATCATTTGAACCGTTTTTCTGTTATCAGGTACCAGGTAAGGTTTGACGATGGAGATGTGAGGTTCGTTAAGGTGAAAGACCTCCTCCTTATTGAACGCCTCCCTGTTGGTCAGTCCGTCTTTGTTCAGATTAAGGGTGGATTTTTCGAGCCGGGAATTATCACTGACCACAAGTCTGTGACTAGGACCAGTGGTCAACCTTGTTTGTATGTAGTGGAGCAGGACGATGGGAAGAATGCCCAGTGAGTACAAATCTGCGTTGACTTAATTTGACACAGATCCTCGTAATTTTTATGGGAATTTTTGGTTTTTAAAAAAATGTCTTGGTTTAATAATTGGGTTCATTTCATTGAGAAAAATATGCTTAAATTACCTTTTTATTGATTTTCCATTTAAAGTGGCCATCTGTTTATAATGACATGGGTTCATTTCATTGAGAAAAATATGCTTAAATTACCTTTTTATTGATTTTCCATTTAAAGTTGCCATCTGTTTATAATGACATCTATAATTTTCCTATTAATTTATACTTCATATTGAGGTCATATATAAATGCACAAAAGGTCAAAATATACAGGGATTAGTCTAAATTGGGCCCAGGTAACCATTGGTTGAATATCTGACTTTTTAGATTTTAATAGATTTTTCTAATTTCTTGATACGGTATATGAACCACTTGTTTCATTCTCACATGTTTTAACATCAGATATATCCTTTATACAATATTAATGGTATCTTGGTTGAGTTTATTGATAATGACACTAATGGGTTTTCATAGTTACGTAGTGTTATAGACTGACTTTGTGACTGAGTTTCAAAAGATACGTAGTGTAATAGAATGACTTTGTGACTGGGTTTCCAGAGTTACGTAGTGTTATAGACTGACTTTGTGACTGGGTTTCCATAGTTACGCAGTGTTATAGACTGATTTTGTGACTGGGTTTCCATATTTACGTAGTGTTATAGACTGACTTTGTGACTGAGTTTCCATAGTTACGCAGTGTTATAGACTGACTTTGTGACTGGGTTTCCATAGTTACGCAGTGTTTTAGACTGATTTTGTGACTGATTACACAGGTTCCGGTGTAGTCAGGTTATCCTCAGTGAGGACCAGGCCCAGTGTCTTGTCATTGACATCGGGTCCAATATCCACACCTCACCAGCCGGTCCTCCTCCCACGACGCCAAAAACAGCCGACGTTAGTCTAGGTAAGTATGATATAGATGTCGAAGATCCTTCCTTCTCTGTGGAAGGCTAGGTAATATGATTATAATAATCCTTCCTTATCTGTTTGTCCATCCCTGGCCCAAACAGCTAGTTAAACAGCCAGCATTCGCCTAAACAAAATTATTTACTGTTCACACTAAAAAAGCAAATATTGGATTACCAAATAGGTGACTGAATATTTAAATGTAAGTTAAACTGTATCCCCATATTCATGATTATCAGCAATGTCTTAAGTTTTAGAACTACTTATCTATCATATCACCATATGTATTATTTGACCTTACTTAACTAGCCTAGTTGTAATTTGTATAACCACACAACAAAGGTAGGGAAAATATACAAAATACTGGAGTCACCCTGCCTGAAGTCTGGTAGTGATGGGTCTATCATTGACATTAATCAATTTGATTAACTGTTAGTAAGACCTGCCGATTTTGATTATCAATTATGGAAAAGTCTTTATCGTTTATCACACAAACTGCCACTAGAACCTTGCTTTCCCAAAATAAAAAGCTGCAGGCTCCACACAACATGACTGCGAGACTTAAGTTTTCTGTTATAAACACTTCATACTTGGTTTTGAAGTTTACAAGAATCTTTTATTAAGTAGTATTGATGTTAGAAAATGACCAGTATATAAAGTAGTTGTGCATCAATATTTTAAAAACCAGATTTTGACCCTTTTTATGGAAGTTATGGCTATTTATGCAATTTAAATATAGAGAAATATCCAAAACAAAAAGCTCCCATTTCTGTATGTTGATGGTTGTCCAGTATATGACATTTAAAAATAGAATATCCATTGTATACATGTTAACATTTGCCCCACTAGATAACCTGATGGATTCTAAGAGAAGAACAACTAGTAAATATGAACAACAAATCATTGCAAAGGAGAATAACCCCTCATCCACCTCGAAATCCAAAATGGCTGCACCGACAGCGTCTGCATCCCATTCGTCCTCTGCGAAACGGAAACGTGGTGGCATGGTTACTGCTAATCCCGTGGCCACCAGTACTCCGACCCCTGCCAAAGTAGCCACAAGCAAGCTAAAATCTACAGGTAATGAGGATCCCTTTACCTTGCAAGATTTAAAATGAAATGAACTTTGGGTAGAGTGACTGTCAAAGTAAATGGTTCAAGTAACTGGACTGGTATGTCATATTTTTACACTAAATCAGGGATAATTCTGGCTCTTAAAACCTATGGGAGAATTTGAGGGATATTATGAGATTAGTAACATTTCTATGAGATTTTTCTATAGAAAGTAATACTATTTTGAAATTTCAATGAGATTGTCAGGAAAAATATGGGTAAAAATCCCCAAAACTCGCCCCAAAGTGATCCCTGTAAATGTTTTTCAAGCACAAGTGTACGATTGGTTATTTCATTTGTGATCAAATATGAAATGAAAATAATAGAAACATTGAGGGTAAATTGTTATGTTTCAAGATTGTTTGAATTTTCTTATTTCAGTTCATATCGATGACAGTAAACATTTCCAAAAAGTGACTTTTTTATTCTTACAAGTTATCATTTGAATAATTTCAATAAAGGGATAAAATTCAGATAAAAGTGTTTATAGAGGTAAGTTTGATGTAATTTCTGGTAAGGTTGTTGGTATGTTAGTTGTAGGTTTGGATGCCAGTCCTGTTGGTGCTGCAGTCAGTTCCCCAGTGACACCAAGACGATCTCCCCGCAAAGCTAGGATCGGTAAGTCTTGTAACAGTCAGAGGTTGTAGACAAAGGTCACTGCTTGTCAGGAAGGTCATGAATCACAAATATCACAAATAATAGGCTGAAATGATGTTGGGCTATTCAAATCGCCCTGTGTCCGTAGTCCATTGTCCATCTGTTCTTGAACAATTCTTGTGATCTCTATTTCTTGAGAAGTACTAAAACTGAATCCTACTCAAACTTCATATGCTAGTTCCTCCTTTGGCCGACAGATAACCATCTTGGATTTTTACAGTAATAGTTTGTAAGATGAAAAGGAAAAAAAGAAGGGAAAATATCCAACTTTCTGCAAACAAATGAAAATCATTGATGGTGGTCGCCAAGATCCCTCTGGGATCTCTTGTTTAGTTGTGTTGTAGAACTAGTCTTTATTGTTTGTCTGCAACCAGGTAGCTCAATGAGTTTATTTGAGAGTCCCACAAGTTCTGGCTGAATACTTGGTATACTTGTCTCCCAGTCAAGAACTATTAGTTTGTCTTTGTAGTTCCCTCTGTCATTTTGTCCCAGGCATACACTGTGTTACCTACATCCCCCCAATTTTGTTTCTGAGTTTCTCTTTGCATGGCAAAGTGTCATATGCTGTTATCCTCTTATAAACCATTATGTGAAATACAGCTAAGTTAAGTCTAAATTTGTCTAAGTTTTGACTTAGCCAATCATGATTAATGTTACAATAAGTCATAGCATGTGTGGTTAGCTAAGCACAGACTTAAGTCTAAGATTGTTTCATGATCTCAGGGCCTGGACTACTGGTTACTAGTAAACTTAACATATATAAATGTGACCCTGTGTTCCTGGTTTTCAGGTTTGTTCAACACGGACAGGTGTGTCGGGCCACGACGGAAGACAACATTGTTCAGAGGGATGGTGTTCTTGTTGACCCACGTAGATAAGATGGCAGAACAGAAGGAGGAAGAGAAAACGATACTGGAGGATTCATCACTGGACGTGTCAACTGACGACAGTAGCCCTCACGGTAAGGTCAAGGTCACAGTGTCTCGTAAAATAAACTTTCGATAGTGTGACCCTTTGATCCAAAAATCATGTTTCATAATAAAAGCAATATTAATTTGACTTTAACGATCATTTCTTACAGTTAATAAGAAATATGCATTTTGTAGAAACTCTTTGAGACATCATCTGTAAACATTAATTCATGTATAGTCAAACTTCGTTATACCGAAGTCAGTTGGACCGTAGGAAAACTTTATCCAAATATATTGGAGTTTAGAGTTTGAATATTTGGTATAAGTGTTGCCAGGACCAATGTTAAACTTAAAATTAAAAAGGGTGTCTGAGTTATATTTGTCTGAGTTATACAAGTTTCAGATAACGAGGGTCAACTGTAATTTCAGTTTTAAGAGAATATCAGATATCAAATTGGGACATACAGCAAAAACTTCAGAGGTGTAAAATGGTATATAAAACACTTAATTGCATGTAGAAGCCAAATTCAAAATGTTATGGTAATATATATTTAATAAAAAACAACTACTAATTTCTGTTTTACCCTTTTACAGACGAACCTGCCATTCCATTTGACAAGAATGAGCTGAAGGTCCTTATAGAAGATGGGGGAGGGGTTGTACTGGATAAATATGTTGAGTCTGAGGTACATATCAAACCACAAACTAAAATATCATTATAGAGGACGGGGGAGGGATAGTACTGGATAAGTACATAGAGTCTGAGGTAGAGGACGGGGGAGGGATGGTACTCGATAAGTACAGAGTCTGAGGTAGAGGACGGGGGAGAGATAGTACTGGATAAGTACAGAGAGTCTGAGGTAGAGGACGGGGGAGGGATGGTACTCGATAAGTACAGAGTCTGAGGTAGAGGACGGGGGAGGGATAGTACTGGATAAGTACAGAGTCTGAGGTAGAGGACGGGGGAGAGATAGTACTTGATAAGTACAGTGAGTCTGAGGTAGAGGACGGGGGAGAGATAGTACTGGATAAGTACAGAGAGTCAGAGGTAGAGGACGGGGGAGGGATAGTACTGGATAAGTACAGAGAGTCTGAGGTAGAGGACGGGGGAGGGATAGTACTGGATAAGTACAGAGAGTCTGAGGTAGAGGACGGGGGAGGGATGGTACTCGATAAGTACAGGGAGTCTGAGGTAGAGGACGGGGGAGGGATAGTACTGGATAAGTACAGAGAGTCTGAGGTACATGTCATACCACAAACTAAAGTATCATTATAGAGGACGGGGGGGGGGGGGGGGCGGGGAGGGGGGGGATAGTACTGGATAAGTACAATGAGTCTGAGGTAGAAGACGGGGGAGGGATAGTACTGGATAAGTACAGAGAGTCTGAGGTACATGTCTTACCACAAACTAAAGTATCATTATAGAGGACGGGGGAGGGATAGTACTGGATAAGTACAGAGAGTCTGAGGTAGAGGACGGGGGAGGGATGGTACTCGATAAGTACAGAGAGTCTGAGGTAGAGGACGGGGGAGAGATAGTACTGGATAAGTACAGAGAGTCTGAGGTAGAGGACGGGGGAGAGATAGTACTGGATAAGTACAGAGAGTCTGAGGTACATGTCTTACCACAAACTAAAGTATCATTATAGAGGACAGGGGAGGGATAGTACTGGATAAGTACAGGGAGTTTGAGGTACATGTCATACCACAAACTAAAGTATCATTATAGAGGAGGGGGGAGGGATAGTACTGGATAAGTACAGGGAGTCTGAGGTACATATCACACTACAAACTAAAGTATCATTATAGAGGAGGGGGGAGGGATAGTACTGGATAAGTACAGGGAGTTTGAGGTACATGTCTAACCATGAAATAAAGTATCATTTACCAAAACATAAAATTAATAGCCTCAAATTGGTAGTTAACGTTTGAAAAATTCACTGATGTTTCAATATTGTAACAATATAAAGCATATAATACACTACAAATGGCACTGGGGGGGAAAATGTATCTGAAATGACCTAAACATTTGACGACATCTTTGTACAATGATTTGTCATCTGGTGGTACTTGCTCATTTTGATTTCTTGCACATGGAAAACGAAACGTTGAATAACTTTTGAAATAAATGATAAAAAATGTCTTTTGGCAAATTTAAATACGGCAACTACAAAGAATTTTTTTTTAGGTTGTGTATATAGAGGATAAGTTAGTGAAGGTAGAATATTAGCAACTGTGTTTCAGTGGAAATGACTCCCTTAAGTCATTGATTAATAAAAAAAGGAACTACATTCCATGTATAACACCGTTTGAATTGTGATTAACAGGTGTCGTCTGCTCGTCAGTGTATACTGCTGTCGGATACCTACCAGAGGACAGTCAAGTATTTCCAGTTTTTGGCGGCAGGACGTCTCTGTCTGTCCCATGTGTGGGTCTATGATTGCTGTTCTGAGGTAAACTACACAAGTAGATCAATTTGGGATTAACTTTTGGTGAATATGTATCTGACATCAATTTCCTAGGGTAAACATTTTTGTAAATCATCTTAAAACACACAAGTTACTGTGTTCAGAATAAACTAGGCTCTTTTGTATTTGTTACTCCTCTACATTTTCTCTTTGAGCTGAATTGACCTCATTAAATAAGTGTGATTGTTAATTACTAGTAGTCATAGCTGATTTCCCACCTGTTGAAAGTGCACATAATCATATATGACCGTAGCTGTTGATAGGACATCAAACTTTTTTTTAACTTATCAAAATTAATTAGATATGTGGTACAGTCGCGCTACCGGTTGAAGTAGTTAAACCAGTTGAACCAGTTGAACCTGGCGCGAAAACACCAGGCACAGATTGGACCGAGGCTGACTTCTGGAAAATCTGGCACGTGTGGTTTCAGGGGTCCAGATGAACCTGACCGAAACTAAATTGCTGAAAATTGCTAGCTTGCGTTATTTATTTCTTAAACATTATAATGTCAATCCAAATGAAAATGTTAAGATATGTTATATAATTTAGTGGATGTGGGAAATAACAGCATTTTTTTCTTGATACATTTTTTATTTCTTCTCCGAAACTGGATTTTTGGCTCTGTCTAAGATTCGGTCCAAGTGTGTTCGTTTATTGTGGAATATTTCTGTGCCTCCTGTGCCAGTTCAACCTGTAGCGTGAATGTATCCTTTGTCAGATTAATTAACACATGTCAGTTGTGGGTTCAGATGGAGAATGCTCCAGGTAGGTGAAAGTTAACAGGTCAGTGTGTGACGTGATGTATGTTTATGTTGACAGGACAAACTCCTGGATTACAAGGCCTATATACTACAGTCAGGCATCAGTCTGGAGAAAAGACGCCTGATTGAGTGGTAAGTGATAAGTTTTTTTCTGGTTCAGGACTATTTAAAGTCCTCTGTACCAAATTCACAATAGATACATAAATAATATACATTTAATACTTTATCCGGTATACATCTACATTTTTCTCTAGATCTTGATTTTTGATTTATAATTTTAAAAAGTTCTTGATTTTTCCAGTGATTAATCTAACTTATTTTTAAACGAGTTTACATTAATTTCTGACACTATATCTTCTGGCAGCTCATTCCAAATCGCTACTGTTCTGATCGAAAAATATTTTTTCTTAGCATGGTTATCGATCGTTTAGGGAATATTCTTTTTGAGTGTCCTCTACAACTGTGTAGAGGATCGGATGCATTTTTCCAAAGTGATATAACATTAAAACATTCATTATCATAAACATGACTTGTAATTTTGTACAGTTCGATCATATCACTCCTGGTTCTCCTAAAGGCTAGCGTTGGTAGGTTTAGTATCTCCAGCCTCTCACTGTAGGTCAGGTTCGTCATTCCTGGGAGACACTCACGAGCTTTGCCTTAGCAAAATTCAACGACTGAAATATGATGATTGATATTTCATGTAATACAATGTATATTCAAAGTACTGAAAAGTATGAAATGTACTGAAAACTGGTGAAAAATATGCATCAATGTCGGTGTAAACAAATGCTCAGATGTAGATGTAAATGATACATCATTTTGTTGCTTTGTTCCAGGTGGAAAAAAGGAAATAGGTTTTAGTTAGTGGCTTCAAGTGTGCCACTTCTGTAGATATTGAACTATTACAACTTTGAAGATACCTAACATTGTCTTTGTGTATCTACATAGGATTAAAATACAGATGAAAAAGTAGGTTTATTCTTTTCCATCTCGTACACTAACTACTCTACACCAGTACTAGTGTACTTAACACTGGTAATTAGTCTGATGAAGTGTAGTCTTCGAAATGTCACGCTTAAAGGCCCAATATACGTTACTTCTGGCAAAACTTGAAGCGAATCAAGCCTAATAACACATTATATTTATAGATTTAGTTAAGATTAACTGATATCAACCATATTCAAAATGAATTCTTATGTGGTTAGCAGTACAGCAGCAGTTGCAACTCGGTATTTGTAAACATGCGTCCATTTTGAACCGTCTTCTAACTTCGACTTGTTGTTGAAGTGGGCCACACCTGAATTATTTTCAATTCTTTGGATTTTTCTGTCAAGAGTTTCTTGTAAGTGGCCGCCAGGTTAACTTCATTTAGACTTATTTTTGCATAGTTATCAACTGGAAAATTTCCTAAAGTTATGTATATTGAGTCTTGAAATCTATTACTAGTTGTGTTACAATCATTTCTCTTCTATTGACATTACCGACCAGAAGAAAATGTTTGGGAAACATCTTAAAACTACGTTAAGTACTTGCTGGCATGTGTTTTCACCTGACATGACCAAACATTTGTCTCCCCCCCCCCCCCCCACCTCGATTTTTAATGCATGATAATGGTGATGTATGTTATTTGTGTTTCTAGGAAATCAACATGTAACCTGCTAGTCAACATGAGGATCATGGTGGAATCCGCGGCAGACCGGTTCAGGGAAGAGTGGACAAACATTATCCAAATAGCTGGGGGTGTAGTGGAAACCAAGATAAAGACTCGAGATTACCAAGGTATACCTGATAGTGTTGAATTTGTACCTGATAGTGTTGAATCTGTACCCGATAATGTTGAACCTGTACCCGATAGTGTTGAATCTGTACCTGATAGTGTTGAATCTGTACCCGATAGCGTTAAATCTGTATCTGATAGCGTTGAATCTGTACCTGATAGTGTTGAATATGTACCTGATAGTGTTGAATCTGTACCTGATAGCATTGAATCCGTTCCTGATAGCATTGAATCTGTACCTGATAGTGTTGAATCTGTAACTGGTAGAGTTGAATCTGTACCTGATAGTGTTGGATCTGTACCTGATAGTCTTTGTACCTGATAGTGTTGGATCTGTGCCTGATAGTCTTTGTACCTGATAGTGTTGGATCTGTACCTGATAGTCTTTGTACCTGATAGTGTTGAATCTGTACCTGATAGTGTTGAATCTGACCTGATAGTGTTGAATATGTACCCGATAGTGTTGAATCTGTACCTGATAGTGTTGAATCTGTACCTGATAGTGTTGAATCTGTACCCGATAGCGTTAAATCTGTATCTGATAGCGTTGAATCTGTACCTGATAGTGTTGAATCTGTACCTGATAGTGTTTGTACCTGATAGTGTTAGATCTGTACCTGATAGTGTTCCTGAATCTGTTCATCTTATTAAAAGACCAATAACACTCATTATTGTCATTAACCTATTTACCCCTGTAGACACGTTTAAACTCTTCGAATTCAAAGGTTGGAATAGTTCATTATGAAATTTCAGGGGTAAATGAGTTAAGATGGTCAAAGCTCACAACTCCAACAGTTCAAAAAGAAGTTAAATAAACAAAAATATTGAGTCATTATCATTCATACAATGGTTTGAGAATTAGTCGCACACTTTGACCATAGTCATATTTTGTTTCAGTAAATGTAGTTTTGACGGACAGCACCTGTTCCAGCGGTGTCCTACGTCGTGCTAAACAGCTTGGCGTACCGGTTGTGTCCACCGAGTGGATGATACAGAATCTCATTAACGGCCAGATCATGGCTTACGATGGTCACCCGAGATACAGACATGATTATACACACCAGTAGAAACTACAGCCAATTAAACACCAGGGTGAAACGTCCTTTAATAGTTTTGTAGTTGTTAAACTTGTCATTGGGAATATTTTTCTCTGAGGATCGAATTTACAATTTCACTTTCAGACTTTTTATTCATTGAGGAAATTTAAACTGGATTTCACATAAAAATGAAAAATCTAAACATAGTGACGTTGAGTTATAGTGTGTGTGTGTTCTATATTGATAAACTTGACGTATCCTGTCTCTCATTCCTTTTAACAAAGATTCTGCATTTATTTTGAAAGGGAACTCATTTGTGAAAACATTGAAATGTGCAATATCACTTTTTATACTCATTTGTTTTAAGTAAGATTAGTGATTAGCAATTATTATATCATACACATTTACAAGAAATTCAGTATTGAATGTCAAGGTTTTTTTTGGATGAAATGAAAATTTTAAACTCGGCTATTGTTATACAGTACATATAACGCTTTTATGATATAACTTGCACAACTTTTATCTGTCATCCTACATTTTATCAGTGCGAGTTGATACAAACTATTTTTACATTCAGATTTCCAACCTTACCTTCAGTTCACAATATTTTCACATACCGGTATTATTATTTTGTGTCAATATTGTTGGAGAACCTTTTGGTTGATGCTAAATGCTCCCATCTGCCTAGCTGTGAAAGTGGATGGCTACAACTAGCCGATCATTTACATAGAGGACAGAGTTTATTGTATGTTAATGTTAACACATAATTACTCCTTCTGGAATTCATAACACATAATTCAAAAGATTTTATTTAATAGAAGATTTTCATGTGAAAATATTGACGATGTTTTCAAAGATAAAATAAAATTTCTTGTGTGATATGTATATGGGGAGGTTATATTTTAAGATGTTGTGAATCAGCTGTAGTGCTATTTTGAATATGTCTTTCCCATTTCTCATTATTTATGTCTGTAGTCATGTTAGTCCCAAAACGGATGTCATTTCCGATCTCTTTCTGTCTGTGCTGACAAACTTGAAATTTCTCATTTAGGTTCCATTTTACATAGAACAAAAAGCATCACATTTTAAATGTTTGATTTTTTTTAAGTTTCTCTGATTCTGACATATTCTTCAATTTTTTTCTTTTTAAAATAGATTAATTGTCTTTGTTTTTTTTCTGTATCAACCTTTTTATACTCCGTAACTTTGAAAATAATTTGAGATTTTAGATTAAAATTTTAAAGAAATGAATGCATGTGTGAATAAGTTCTTGTATACATAAAAACACTACATATTGATATAGACTCATCATGTAAATGAGTATGTAATTTTGTAAAACACAAATAATTGCACTTAATTATAAGAAAATATGTACGAGTGAAAATAGAATGAACATATTTTTAGAAGCTATATGGATACCATATTAATTGTATCAATAACTGTTGACTAAATTTTAATGCAAGGTGAGTGAAAGTGAATGAATGTCATTTCTGAAAAGATGTGCCAAAATGTATAATAAAAATCTTTAAATTTGTTCACTTTCTTTGATGTTTTTTTTTTCAAAATCGGACCTTGGAGGAATTGCAGGAATTAGAAAAGAAGTGACTTCAATTCAAGGTTACAGGTCATATAAAAAAAACAACTCAAATTGCTTTTCCTGAAGAAGCAAGGATTTCATTTGACCATGGTTTGCTACAAAAGTTTGAAAAAATCTTGACCTTTAATCAGAGTTCACAAGGCTCAAATTCTTGAGTCCTAAAACAAAGCCTGCACCTTGCTGGTAAATAGTACCATAACTATATCACTCAACAGAATATCTGGCACTGGCAGATTAAAAAGTTCAGACGTATCGGACCAAAACTTATTGCTAATTTCGTTATTTCTTTGTAAAACAATTTAAATGCAAAAGCAAGTTTTAAATATGTTATATAATGTTGCGGACACAGGAAAAGACATTCTATTCTTAATACATATACATGTATGATGTTATAATTATTCATCCTCTGAAACCAGACTTTTAGCTCTGTCTATGGCTCGGTCCAAGTGTGTTTGTTTGTCGTGAAATATTTTCTGTACCTGCTTTGCCTTTTCAAATGGCAGCCCTAATAATAAGGCCTCCATATGAAATATTAGGATGAAATTCTTAAGATTTAAGAGGTTTTTCCATTATTTGGCCAACAGTTTGCCTGGCCCCAGGATTCTCTAGACTAAATGAAGATGAAATCCAATTATCTCTTCATAGCAAGGATTGTAAAGGTTTTACCTCTATTTCACCCACTCAGCAATGCCTTGATGGGGACCACATCCAACATCTTTACAAAATTAAGTTCCTTGGGTCCAGTTTTCAGTCAAGAGTGACCTTCAAACATGATCGGTAGTACTGTATGCTTCCACCCAGAGTTTGTCCACAAAACAAGATGGGCACCATGCAATAATGGGCATACCTGGTAAGTAAAAATCTGCGAGATTGATCTTCAGTTTTCTCTGGCCCAAACACCATGTCTGGTATACCAAATATCCTTTTGTCAAAATATCCAAGTCTTGTGTCCAGGCCAGAGGAAACTTGGGCTAATCATTAGAGATTCTTTTTACACGGGCAAACAAATAAACCAATCCAAAATAACGAAAAATATTTATTTCCAATGAGTTTATCACTGCAGATAATACAATAGTCTGGATGAGGTATACAATTAACTAGATTTCTCAGGATGAATTACACACGTTTACTACATAATAATTACAAATAACAACACAAAGACTCTACACACATCTCTTACCAAACAAATTGTATCCACTTCACAAATCAAAGTATCTAATATTAATGGTTGCTTAACCAGTGAGGAGGATTCACCCAAAAACTGCAATAGTCTAATTAAATTTAAATTAAATTAAAGTCACACCAAAGGTCTTTGAAACTATGAAAAGTATGAAGTTGGAATAAGATAAAATAACTGATTATGTATATATACATAGAATATAACTGATAAGATGTGATGGGTATGGTTTATATTTTCCTATTTATAATCGGACGTATTATTTAAGCATAACCAATGTATTTCATAGCAAAATAACCAAACATTTATATAGAACTTAAAGATAAGGGTTTTTTATATATATATATATATATAAATTGTACTTTTGAAAATTTTGACTTTATTTTCTTGCTTGCTATGGATGTAATGGCTTTACAATCGTCTTGAATTTCCAAAAACCTTAAGTTTGTATTTTCAGGTTTGGTTGACCTGAACATTTTGGAAAAAACATGTACTCAAAAGTAACGTTTATAATGGCATAGGGCAGCACTATATGTCGCAGCCATTTCATTGCGTGGCATGAAAAAATGATTTAATTTATGCAATATTGTAAAGTGAGCATTAGCACATACAAGTAAATTATATTTTCAGGTTTGAGGATTTTTGAAATTGCTGATTATAAGCATTCTGTTTTCGACCTAATAAGCGCACTGCACTCTTCAACAAACACAATTAAGGACTGTGCTTAATAAACCTAATATATACAGGAAAAGTTTCAAATGTGAAATCTGGGTTTTAAAAAAAGTGTTTAACCAACCGATCCCACCCCCCCATTTCTTTGGAACACAGCCTTTGGTCAAAAGTTTGAAGATTATATTGTCAGAGCAATGAGGTTACTTTTTTAATAAGTTTCAATCGGCTCACCCATCCCCTGTCTCTGAAAAAGTTGGGGTGCGCATAGTAGGTAGAATACAGTACTGACTATACATAACAGTACCTAAAATAAACCAGTAAACATTAGAAATATTTCTGTGTTTTTACTAAACATCCAGTAAATAACTTACTCACCTATTGAATGTAAATAATCTTATAGACAGTACTTAGAAAATAAATACACAAATCACAATCTTTTTGTAGTACATTGTACTTGATATACAAATACACAGAAGTACGTGCTACAACATATTTCGATGAGACATCACAACACAAAACAATATGAACATATTGGTTAGACCCTAGACAAGTCCACTCGGCTTATAAATAATCAAATAAATTCAATGGGCAAAAAATATAGACTTACAAGTACATAAATGAAATTTTATGCTGTGACAAGTACGTACATTGTATACAAAACGAGTTGAAAAAAGCTAGTTCATACAAATTAATAATCTATTAAATCTAATAATCAATCTACGTGTGATTCAAATAGTATCTCAGAAAAGTGGTTTGAAAGCAAAAATCAAATGCCAGACTGAGTGAGAGAATAATTCTTGCAACTTCAACCAGAATAAACACTTTCTAACAATTTCACGGTCTGTGAATTGTAAATAAATGTAGGCTCTTAATAAGAAAAAAATAATTTAACAAAGTTTTTATGTGCAATAGTCTTTAGACGTATGCTCCCCAATTAAGCTAACTAAAGCTATATAAAACAGGTAGCCTTAGTCATCATATATACAGCTTCACCAACCGCATTTGTTCCATTCTTCAGATATTATTGACTTAATTTACAAAGATGAAATATCTGTGCTCCATAAAATAAATGTTCAATTGAAACAAAAATTACTTCCATGAACCCCTTTTAGCCAATATGCATATGTGATTTTTTTGAAAATTTTTTATTAAATGTGCAAAAATAGAAAGTTAAAAATAACTGTAATCCAAAACCATTAAACTTACAAATTATTTTGTTAAGGTTCAGCAGATAAGCATGTACCAGTACATAATGTGCAGCATACTCATTTTCTGCATGAATGTATTGATTATCATCAAGATTACGTTTTAGCTCCTTCATTTGCTCATTATTCTTTTCATGTAGACTTTAAATGTACGAAAATAAGAGAGAAAAAATCCCACCAAAAACTGTAACTCTTGTATTAAACTGGCATTTCGAAATTATAAATGATTTCAATGAAGAAGTTTATTGGGCATTTGTGTTGGTTATTTCAAAACACTAAGTTTACGTAGCAAACAAAAATTCACATCGTAGATTTAGGTTTAAGAGTTTCACAGATTCTCCATGGCCGAGACAAGATACAAGATTTCATTTGACCAAATAAAGGTCTACAAGTGATATAATTTACATAAAGAAGTAATTCGAAGAAACGGAACCAGCACTAAAAACAAAATGTCTCCCATTCTTTCTTGCTGTATACATTGTCACTAAAAATGTACAATATATGACAGAACTAACCTGGTACTCATACTTTGGTCTCATGTGAATTTGAGTTGAGCCATCAAGGTTATTTTTCTGAAAGCTCTCTTTATGAAACAAATTTTTTTTCTGTTTGCTAACAGTATTTTCATGATTAATTGATCAAGTCAACTCAAATCTAAATGATAACTTGTTCAAATCCGTGTAACACTACTGACATACTTTATGTAGTCTCTAAACTAATATACCGGTAAGTAGGCTCCAAACCACAACATGTTTTTCAAAACTAGAACAGTGTTTTTACATGCAATGCAGAGTAAACATCAAGATCACACCTATTACTATACTACAAGTATTAACCGGTTGAGTTGTATTAAAGGGGTATATTTGCTTAAGCATTTGAAACAATTGAACTTTGAGGAAATCACCAGGTACACATTTGGAAACTTAATTGAACCTAAACTCCTGACTTTTGCTGATTTGTATTACATGTATTTCTTTCTAAAAACAATGTAAATCCAGATGTAGATATTAAGCTATGTTGTATAATTTAACAAATGCATGAAAGAAAGGATTTATACCCTTTAAATGTTGTTAATTATCCTCCGAAACCGTGGATTTTTAGTTCTACCTTTAGTTCGGTCCAAGTGTAGGTGTTTTTGATCTTGGAATGTTTCTGTATCACGTACCAGGTATATCATTTCCACCGGTTACACGAATGCAGCTCTGTTTTTTCCACCTCTGATGCATACTTTCAAAAGTACATGTACTACATATTATCAAAATATCAATACAGTACTGTATACAAGAAACTTGCAAATACATTTGTAACAAATTATTTTCTCAAAATCTACATAATTATGTATCCACTTTTGAAATATATACTAGGTATTATATCATATATAAGTTTTGCTAAAATACAAGGTGTGTTATGTTATGAATGGAGTACTTAATACATGATTTGTTTTATATTGTGTAACTTGCATTTATGACTGATATGAGTTTATACACATGAAATTCTATATAACTGATAATCAACAAGCAAAGGGTATGACAGGTACAATGTATTATACATAATTTCAGTATGGCAGAAATATTGAACACAACACTGTAAACATGGAAACTTACACAATGTAGATATAACACTTATGTTTGTTACATCATAATTTTGCCCCTGTGCATAAAACAGCACATTATACTAGTCTTAAACCTTTTGAAAACTAGAAATTCTGTGACAGATTGACAGGGCGATTGTTGTATATATCCCCACCAAATTATCTATGTTTGTCCGGGTGGGGGAATAAACATACAGACTAGCTGACTTGCAAACAGTTATGAACAAAATATTGGACTCTATACTCAGCAAACTTCTCCATGTTTACAGTTTGACTGACAAGATCATGCATACCGTATAATAACTGAAAGGCAGATAATTCATGTTCTGAAAATATTAACACAAAGTGGACATACATGGATATTACATACCTAAAATTTTATCTATACACACTCATATATATATAGTAGTTCATCTCTCTCTTGCTATATTCTGGTCCTTACTTAATGGCATCAATAAATTAGTATCTAGCACTCTGTACACTAATAACTAATTAACAAGTTGTCTACTAATGAAGGGTACTTGCATTCTCTTAACACAGGGCCCTTGTTATGTAACATTACACATACACTACACTACACATATCCTAGGCCGTTTTCGTTTAAGCGGTTGAACCGGTCGGACCAAAGTTGTTCTTTTATGTTATAAGGTCGGACCTGGTAATCTGATGTTGCTTTCAGGTGAGCCTTGAGTAAGCCTTGCAAGGCCTGTATAAACATTCGCAAGTCCACCAGGATTTCCACCCAAAAATGTTACATTTTAAAGCGGACAAACCAGTTGTTCCGCATTTACGAAAACGGCCCTGGCTTAGTACTCCTCTGTTACACAGTTGTTAATACAGTAACCAGAATCACTGACTGGGTATACATTGTCTATGTTCCTGTACATTGTAGGGTCTTAAACTGGAGCATAAGCAACATGTGTTTGTAATTTTGTTTCCCCATTTCAATTGGTCATGAACTATTTTAATTTTCAGTTGAGCAGGGAGATAACTTACAATGCAGATTTCAGTCTTTCCGATATTTGCGGTCATAAACCTTACACTTCGGTAATTATCCACTAAGGTATTTATGCAGTCTGCACATTTAAGCCTTGGGGCCCTTGACTCCAGAGCTATTGATACTGCTCATTTGCACTTTGAGAGCAGTTTGTAAATAGAAAATATGAAGATTCTACAGATCTACAGCTGAACATAATACTGTCTGCTACCCGAACAGTTTTTTCATCAAACTTCAGCCCTCTGCCTGTAAAATAAAAATTTGCTGTTTCATAGTAATACTACACATTGTATATACCGGTATGTTTCTTACATTCTCTGCCAAAACAAAATCGCCCTAATGACAGAGGGTAAAAATAGTCAAAAACTAACCAGTATGCTACTAGCACCACTAAACCATCTAAATTCTCACTAGCTTGTACATGTACTGATATTTGTCATACACTGTCACAATACTGGTATGTACCTCTACATACTTACATGATCCATATAAACCCAAACCTATAGCCCACTACCATTTAACACTTTTACTCGTTGTTAGAAAAACGTCATCCAACTGCAGGTCATCCAACAAGATGAGGACACAACTGACAGTCGTGCAAAGACCTAAACTCTGCACATGCCTAGGTGAATAAATGATCAATAAACCAAATCGATGGAGAAAAGTTGAAGCTTCAAACTTTTCAATCTCTTTTGAAACTCAAATTCTAAGTCAGTAAACACCAATAACACTTGTGAATGTCAAACATTGTGTGAGAAATGACTAATACTGACACGTTCGATAGGACAAAACATTTCTGTATACGTATGTGTATATATCTGATACACTGCTCAAATCACTTAATATCACTTCCACAGTTCATTTATTCACACTGACTTGTGAATTGTTTAATACCAGGCGATAGCATGTGTGAATTCAAATAATATTCTTTGAATTCAATTCACAATTGGAATATATATGGTAAATATACTATATTAAATTTCCGCGTTTTTACATTCTTGAATATGTAAACATCATTCCCTACTACGTATACCAGGGGTATCAGCCTAACACTTGGGTAACACTCTGAGAAAGTTTGAATCAGTCTTGTCTGGTTATCAACACGTCTAGTGCGACTGGTTCAGTTCACAGCTATGTACAATGTATTCACTTCCAACTTATGAATTCATTCTCTGTATTATGTGTCCCCATATATCTTGGCTGGTATAATACGTATCCATATTTTCCTGGCTGGTATTATATGTATGCACATTTTCTTGGCTATAAATCTCGAAGCCTATTAAGACTGGACCAGTCAAAACTGGAAAGAGTAGAGAATGTTCTGTTCCAGACAGAATACAAAACACTTTCAATTGAAGGCCAGGCAGAATTTTTCTTGAATCCTTTACGAGTTTTAACAACTCTAAAAAAGATAATGTTTGCTCAAAGTCTCTGTACAGTTGTCCGATTCAGACAGATCCCGCTATTTGAAAATGTTTGTGGATTTGAACAGCTCCTGCTTTGCTCACTAAAGCTTTATATTTTACACAGTGACACCATAGATTTGGACATCTTTCAGCATTCAAAGAAATGGTTAGCAACAGCAATACCCTTATACCTTTAGGAGTGAAATAGCTTTTGCTATTTGAAGGTACAATGTCTGATAAAGTTGATTCTACCTGTCACAGATTTGAAGAGTTTGTGATGATTGAAGATACTACATTCGTTTTAGCCTTCTCAGCTGGTCAAAGGTCAAAAACTCTTTTCACAGTCCCAACACTAGACTTGGTTGTTCAAACAAATGTTGATCCAAATAAATTGGGTTTCACAATTTGAATTTTTTAATCAAAAATCAGAGATGATGAATATAAATGTCTTGATTCAAGTTCGGTCTTTTTCATCCGAATTTTCAGATTTCTTTAAATTCAAAAGGACTGTCTGACCAGACATCAAATCAGATGTTTGAACACTTCTTGATCCTTTTCTCTGTACCTTCTTATAAATTGGAAAGTATGATCCTTCTGCTTCTTAAAGCATGTTCCTGCCTTCATCCAATTCAGAATGGATGTTCAAATAAGGAGGAAATCTTTCCGGTCTGTTTCAGCCTTCGGTGGCTGTGACGGAAAACCCGCTGGACTCTTTCAAAGATGTTTGCATCATAACAAGACCTTGCTGTGTTCGTGAAGTCAAAAGGCTCTGTAATGAAACAGGTAGGATATTTGTTATGACAGAAATTCCTCAACATAAATATTGAAGCATAAAAATGAATGTAGGACTATATAACTTTTCCACACACAATCTAGGTTTTGAACACAAACCCTTTCACCACCGTGGACAATAATGGTCACTTCAACATCAATGCCTGGGATAGTCTACTAAAGTTATAAAGGGGTGTAAGGGGTAATGCTCAAGGTCCTTATTCATGAAACATTTTTATATTTGAGTATGAATTCCGTGATCGAATTAAACTTAGTAAACTTAAATCATGTGCCACAATGACAGGCAGGTGTAAACATTGAATGAGTATTTGGCTTGCACTTTCTCAAAGATCATCCATAGTTTTGAAAAATATTATTCCTTAATAATTTAAAACAGACAGACAATTCAAATGATGGAGACTGAACATAAAAATTGTTAAATGAATATGGTCCCAGAACTTAACATACATTTTACCTGAGCAGAATAAAAAATGAGAAATTACAATGTGTCAAATACTTATCTTCTTAGAATGAAAAGAAAATCCTGAATTCAAAATAGACTTAAATTTCATTATTGTTGTGAAAAACAAAAATTCAGAAAACATGCTTTAAAATTAGCAATACTTACAAACTAAAGAAAGCATAATGTAAGAAACAAAGCAAGATTACCTTCAATTTTCAGATGTTTCCAGCTATTTTCTTCCCCAGATTGGCTAACAGCCATTCGCTTTGTTATACTTGTACCAAGTCTCACACTTATAACATCAGTGTCAAAACTGAGGATAGAAAAAAGACACAAACTATTATCAAATCTCTGAATCTCATAGTATTTTCAAGCAGAATACATCTGTGAACACAAGGCTGTTATGACATCAGAAATATTAAAAAATAATTCTATTTCTTATACAGTGAAGTACCGGTAGGTGACGAGTCAGAATCAGTGGCCAATAAAATGTAGTTTAAGTCACATTACAAACGAACCTCATGAACTCTAAGTCTGGAGACTGTGGCACAACTTCAAACTATCAAGTTATTTGAGTTAGGTGAATACTTATGTTAAGTAGGAAGTTTGGCCTGGACTGACAAAATACTTCAATTCAACACTAACTTCCGAGTTATAAGAGTTCAAGATAAAAAATCTATTTCTTAATGCTAGCAACACTGACCTTGACCCAAGAAACTTAACACGACTACTGCCAGGTTAGGAAAGGCCCAGCCATGCACCTCAATCTGATTAAAATCATCTGTTACATGGCTATTTTTAGTATGTGACCTTGAAATTTTCTGACCTCCACATTTTACAGCACAGGAACATTTCACAATTCAAGATAAATCTTCTTGATTACCGTATTTTACCGGGAATAAGCCCCCTTCCACGAATAAGCCCCCTCCCCACTTTGGCAAAGGTTCTTGGAACAGGGTGGGAGCCTGGGAATAAGCCCCCACCCTAAATTGTGTCTTTCTCTCAATAAAAAGCATGTTACTTTCTTTTTCATTTTGTGTCTGAACATAAAATATATCAAACTGTGTGCAAAAAAAATATCTATAAGGCTAAACTTGAAATAAAACATTGTTAAGCTGGTGTTAAGAACACCATACTTTCATGTTTGAACTGGTTGTGCATTTTGCAAAATTTGAACAAAAATGAAATATTATTCTTGTACTTGATCCATTATATGCAAGTCTGTATTGAAAAAGAAAATAAAGAAAATATATTTTATAGAGATAAAGCAAAAGTAAATTCATTTTGAAGTAGTTTGTTGCCAAGTAGTTTGTTTCAAATCTAACCTTTCTGTCAATATCAGTTCGTTAAAATTGTCATTCTGAAATTTGTATCAACCGGCTCTCTGAGAAAACAAGATGGCTGCCTTCAGATGGCCTTAGCGTTTTTTGGAAGACTTTTATCCATAAATACATGTCTCTTGCTCTTAATGCTTCTAGACTCAATGCAGATAAGTTGGTTTGTTGTTTTTGTATGATTCATGCATTGGTTTTGTGTTAATTTTACCTTGTTTACTCAAATTTCTTAAGCTATCTACTGCCTTGCAGGCCTATCACAAATCTCGTAATGGCAGTAGCCAAACGACAAGCAGTCTTATTGTCATGATATTAATTCCTTTTACACATCTGAATGTTATTATTGTATCTTAATGAATACTTATTAACTTATAAATGAAAATTCATTCAAGATGATGCTTGATAAATTAAATTATCTAAACCAATTGCTAATAGAAAATCTGTTAACAGCACCAATCAATCGGTGAATGGCATCATTTTGTAGTGACTGTTTTTAAATATTCTGAATGTAAATTGCTATTTTAACAAAACAAACAACTAGAAATACATTACTGGTATAGTGTGGACTGAGTTCCTAGATCAAAACAGTAGAATATCCAAAATGGCGGACTTATGTGAACAGGGGTGTATTCGGGAATAAGACCCCTCCCTACTTTTGATCAATTATTTTTCTCAGGGGGTGGGGGCTTATTCCCGGTCAAATACGGTATGAGATAATCTCTGCCAACAAAAGTGTGAAGGGGCAGCAAGCCATTGAGAGAAATACAGAAACGCAGACACACGAAAACCATAATTGCTATGATAGGGCACTAGCATGGAAATTTAGGGTCATAATTAACCATTGCACAGTTACATTCTACAGTGACACTTTAAAATATTTCAGAAGTTTAAGACTTGTTCTTAGAAAATCTCCAGGAACAAAAATTGACAGACCGAAGGACATGGTGGTTTGCAACAGGTCTCATTTATGCATCTATCTCGATCAGGTTATTCCCTTCCCTACAAGCTAACAATGGTACAAACTTGAATGTGTAGGTGAAGTACTCCAGAAATCCCTCAAACAGGTCACCAAGTGGCTGGCGGTTCTGCACCTTGAAGTCCATTTGATGGTTCATTTTCAGGTTTCGAATGTCTATGCTTTTAGCAAACAAGTCCTATTGAAAAGGAAGCAATATCAGTTACATTGCAATGCATTCACTTAAAGTATATCCATACTTTGAACATATCAAACTTGTTCAATAAATGTTAAATTAATTTCAACGTTTTGAATCAATATTGTAGTTTTGTTTGAAAGTACTGCAGGAAATAACGTATGTGTACAATATTCACTTTGTACTGACTTTCAACCAAATTATCATTAATCATTGTTTAGTAACATTGACTGCTTAACTAAGAACAACTTAATGCTTTTCATCAAACTTACCAGATATTCCAAGTGACTTAAATTGGCGATACATGCTGATGCCTTCAAAATCATATAAATATGGAAGAATTGAGTGACTGGTAGCATTAAAGAATAATACCCCACTTTGGCAAATGAGACCAAAAAACCTCATCTCAAACAGTTATTTAAAGATGATTTGTAGTTTAACGTTCTACTATAGGCAAGACCGATAATGTTCAAGGTACATGAATACTTTTCATTGAGGGTCTGAGTAAATACTTACTGGATGTAGCTTCTGTAGTGAAGGCAGAACTGCTGGTTTACATCCACCTGAAAACCAGATCCATTCCAACATTAAACTAAGACCCAACAAGATCATTGATTGGGTGATAAGGAAATATCACAATTCATGTCAATGTAGCATATATCCATAAATCTGTGATAACCTTATTCAGTGAATCACACATAAAAAATAGAAATTGACAAAAGTTTTCCTCAAAGAACTGCTAAATATACATACATACCATAGGGGGGAATCTAATTTGTTTTTTTTGTTTGAAGGTTGTGCAAGATTTTTGCTGGTTGAGGAAAGCAGAAGTATCAAAATGTTTTGGTGGTGGAGGAAAGGGGAAGAATCAAAATGTTTTGGTAGTGGAAGAAAGGGGAGGTATCCAAATGTTTTGTTGTTGAGGAAAGGGGAAGTATCAAAATGTTTTGGTGGTGGAGGAAAGGGGAAGTATCAAAATGTTTTGGTGGTGGAGGAAAGGGGAAGTATCAAAACGTTTTGGTGGTGGAGGAAAGGAGAAGTATCAAAACGTTTTGGTGGTGGAGGAAAGGGGAAGTATCAAAACCTTTTGTAGAGTAGGAAAGGGGAAGTGCAAACAGTATCTGGGAAAATAAGACCCAGAGCCTAACTGGAGGACTTATGATTGAAGAAAGCCAGACACCTTGGCCATTTCACCTTTACTTTGATATTTCTTAATTGTGAACAAGTAAACCATCCTTACAAACTAAAGGTGATAACTCTATCATAATTTGACAGATATTACAGATGTTATGTGTAAGGTGTATCTAACTGTGTAAGTTTCGTGATACATGAGAAAACCATACATACACTGAAGGTAGTGCACTATCATCAGGCTGAGAGAATAGCTGGATATTGTAGCTTTAGACGCATCGTTGATGTCGTGAAAACGGGCCCACTTCTTAGCAAACAACACCATAGGCCGTACCCTCCAGTCAACTGAAGAACAAGAATCAGTCAGGTGAAATCATATAAACCTCAAACTACTTTTTCGCTACGTTCATAATTAAGAAAAAAATTCAAGGACGATATAAAATCAAAACCATTAACATGGTCCATTTGAATTTTTTACAAATTAAATTTTATTATATAAATCATTTGAAGTGTCATTTGATATTCAATACAGACAACCAATGTTAAATACACATCAGATAACATTTATTACAAAAATCCAGGATGTATCGTCTATGTTTAAAATAATCAAAGAATCTTGTACCTGGGTATACAATATATTTTTGCATGCTGGAATTTTTTTCTGCGATTTAAATGTTGCCTTTTTAAACTCGGTATTAATGGCAAACCATTATAAATGTTAAACAGCACAACAAATGATTAACGTGATTACATAATATGCAGGGTAAAATTCACACTAGCCGAGAAATCCATTTTATTGGTGAAGTATGACTGGGTGATTCCCTGTACAATGGCCCTACACACTATTACTCCCCTAGTAAGTTTGTTTGTGGTAATATTTACCTTGTGAGTAGTAGCGCAGTAGATGGGTATTCCTGATACCAACCACGTTGTTTATATTTACATCACACTCCACATCACTGTAAAATAATCAAATCAGCATTAAAATGATCTCAAAAATTTGATAGTCAGCACTTCTGGAGGATCTACACATTCTACATACATAACACATGTATACATAGCCATGTTTTCATGAACAACATTTATTCTGATTCACTTGAAGCTCACATTGTTAGCCTAAATGACATAATATATGCAATAACAGCGTAAAGTGATAAAATTAAACTTGAAGCTTATATAAAAGGTAAGGATATGTGTACACATACATGTACATAAACACCACACACATTCCCGAGGGAGTGACGCTCTCACCTGATTTTATCGGTGAATCTGAGGATTGGAACCTTGGCTCTTATTACCACAATATCCCTCAGGAAAGCTGTAAACACAGAGAAAAATGGTATATGAGAAAACTCTATAAACAAGATCTAGATACCAAAATACCGTGTAATCTCAAAACCTGTGTAAACCATGCATAAAGCTACATCCTACTAAATTATCACACATAGAAAATGATTGGTGTTAGCTGTCAAATAACAGAAATTTACCATTTTCCCTGCAATTTTGTTCAGATGGAATCAAAATTCTATCATTGTAATATATTAATCTGTTTTTATTTGGAAATAATTGTATATATAATGCAATAAGAAGTAGTGTTGGATAAATGAATAACCATGGCTTCATTACACAAGGTAATATTGCACTTGATATATAAATATTGCATAACAAAAGGTCCAGAGGGCCTGTATCACTTTTTGGAGTACCAATAAGTAGTAATAATATAATCAGTCTACCAAGGAATATAATCATTGTTCTCATTATGACTACCAACTTTTCAATACTGAATTAAAATATATGCAAAAACCAATTTTCAGATGAGATCAAAGTTTCCAATTGGTCACCTAAAATTACCATGAAAGACAAAAAAATAATGATAGGTTATGTGAAAAGAGGAGTTCTGAAAGCTGTAAAAACTAGAACTGTAAGCCGATGGCTGACTAATACCCCCCCGCTACCTCTTATTAGAGGTGTCTGACATGTTTTTGAAAAAAACATGATGTAGTACAAGTTGTATATAACATGCATTATATAATGTCAACAGTCAGCAGAATTTTAAAAGCCGAACAGACAAATTTTAACCTGTGTATAGTAATCCTCAACATTACTTACTGCGAAGTTTCATTGAAAATGACCCAGTAGTTTAGAAGAAGTTGTCCAGACATCATGTTATTACGGAAACCTGTGTATAGTCACCTCATTACCATGGCAACCAAAATTTTGACAAACGAAACCCTGTATGCAAATCTATACATGGTCCCCAACAATACTGCCAAGTTTCACTGAAATTGATCCAGTAGTTTAGGAGGAGTTGTCCGGACAACACATTATAATGGAAACCTGTGTATAGTGACCTGGTTACCATGGCAACCAAAATTTTGACAAACAAAACTCTGCATGCATATCTACACATGGTCCCCAACAATACTGCCAAGTTTCATTAAACTCGATCCAGTGGCTTATAGGAAGTTGTCTGGACAACACGTTATTACGGAAACCTGTGTATAGTGACCTGGTTACCATGGCAACCAAAATTTTGACAAACGAAACTCTGCATGCACATCTACACATGGTCCCCAACAATACTGCCAAGTTTTATTGAAATCGATCCAGTAGTTTAGGAGGAGTTGTCCGGACAACATTTTATTATGGAAACCTGTGTATAGTGACCTGGTTACCATGGCAACCAAAATTTTGACAAACGAAACCCTGCATGCACATCTACACATGGTCCCCAACAATACTGCCAAGTTTTATTGAAATCGATCCAGTAGTTTAGGAGGAGTTGTCCGGACAACATTTTATTATGGAAACCTGTGTATAGTGACCTGGTTACCATGGCAACCAAAATTTTGACAAACGAAACCCTGCATGCACATCTACACATGGTCCCCAACAATACTGCCAAGTTTTATTGAAATCGATCCAGTAGTTTAGGAGGAGTTGTCCGGACAACATTTTATTATGGAAACCTGTGTATAGTGACCTGGTTACCATGGCAACCAAAATTTTGACAAACGAAACTCTGCATGCACATCTACACATGGTCCCCAACGATACTGCCAAGTTTTATTGAAATCGATCCAGTAGTTTAGGAGGAGTTGTCCGGACAACATTTTATTATGGAAACCTGTGTATAGTGACCTGGTTACCATGGCAACCAAAATTTTGACAAACGAAACCCTGCATGCACATCTACACATGGTCCCCAACAATACTGCCAAGTTTTATTGAAATCGATCCAGTAGTTTAGGAGGAGTTGTCCGGACAACATTTTATTATGGAAACCTGTGTATAGTGACCTGGTTACCATGGCAACCAAAATTTTGACAAACGAAACCCTGCATGCACATCTACACATGGTCCCCAACAATACTGCCAAGTTTTATTGAAATCGATCCAGTAGTTTAGGAGGAGTTGTCCGGAAAACATTTTTCTACGGACAGACGGACAGACAGACGGACAGACAGACGGACCGACAGACGGACAGACAAGCTGATTCCAGTATACCCCCCCTAACTTCGTTGCGGGGGGGTATAAAAAAGTAACAGAGGTAAACAGTTAGAAGATTGGCTACAGAACATCTCAATAATATTAATAAAATATTAATGTATTAATACTCAAGCTATATAAAACGTTCTGTCAACATAACAGAGAGAAATGAGATGACTTTCTACAGATGAAGAGAGGGGAGACAACTTACAACAGGGGTGGAGACAGGGGAGACAACTTACTACATGTGGGGAGAGGGGAGACAACTTACTACAGGTAGAGACAGGGGAGACAACTTACTATAAGTGGGGAGAGGGGAGACAACTTACTACAGGTGGAGAGAGCCTTTCTAATGTGGTGAAGAATCTCTGGTGCTTCCTTTGTTTGGTCAATCTATAAACGAAGTAAGAATTTTCATCAGTATTTACCAAAATATCATACATAAATCTCTAACAAAAACGAAATCCACTGCCGTATGGAACAAAATTGCAGATCTTGGAATGATCCCAAACTGTTATTTAAAACACTTAAGTTTTAAAAACCAACCATGCCGCAAATGATAATTGATAATCATTTAAAAAAAAAACATAGATGATCAAGCTGTCAATATCTATTTTAAGTTCATTTTTCAAAATAAAATATTTTGAATATTGTAATTATGGTTTCTAACTTGTTGATCAACTATATGTAAAGATCAACGATTGGCAGCTATATTGGATTTCAGATTGGCCAGAAAAATAACACTTGGTCCCAACCATCTCAGAATCATTTCAGGCATGATTGTAAAAGCTCATTTGCACTAGTGGAAGTTGGAGAGTGAATTATTTTAAGCTAGTAGAGTAATATATAATGTGTTCATTGTGGGAGGAGGAGAATACAAACAAATTAATTTAACTTACATGCTGGTCACTATTTACTTACATGCTGGTCACTAATACTTAGACAGAGATCCATATCACTAGACATGGTACCAAACCCACTCATGGAGGACCCCACAATGTACAGACTGCAATCTGTCAATTAAAGTCAAAAAGAAAGTAGAAACATATCTGTAAGAGAGGCATACCCAGCTCCCACTTCTAACTGCAGCAAGGTCAAGGTCAAATGCAACAAATAATGTAACATAAGCAAAAGGACGTTGGTAACCCTAGCTACAGTACTTGGTCCATATCTCAATAATCTGACATAAATAAATACATTTTACTGACAAGCTCTACTTACACACATACAATATTACAACTTATCATTATATTTCATAGAAAAGTTAAGCTCATCAATTAATAGGAACAACTTATATATATGTGTACATGTAATTTATATTTGATAATAAAGATACTCTCTCATACAAACTTGTCCCCATATGAAATGTATAGCATAGTCTTCACATTAAATTTAATTAAATTAATTTTCAATCAATTTTAATATTTATTCATCATAATGAGAAATGAAATTAGAAGATAAAGACTTACAAAAACATCTCCCAATCTAGAACTTATGTTTACTTTTAAAAAGACACCATTTAACTTTTGGAGTAGTTTGTCTGTCCCAGCCAAATCTCACACTAAACATGCAAACTCACATAGCTCTAATACTCAGATAACAATTTTCCCCAAGGTTCGACAGACATCCAGATAACGAAGTTCAACTGTAGTTTGAATATTAATTAATATAATTTTTTTTTAATACTTTTAGATGAATGTTAATTATGTGTGTGAATTCGAACTTACAAGGGAAAGCAGCATTTATAATTGCCAAGAGTGCATCCCTCAATTCCATTTTCTTCTGTAAAGCCGACTCTGTCTGGTGATTTTTGATGAAGTAATCCAGCATGTCTTGACTGGCCTGTTGGTAAATGATTCAATAATTTCTGTAATCAATGTAATCGATGAAAAACCTTGTTTTTAGGTACATTTTACTAACCGTTTTTGTTAGTAAACAATACAACAATTTATGTATTAAATCAATAACATATCCATGTATTTGAACTATCTTATGATTAGATATAAATCATATAACTATTAATCATGATTGTACATATGATGAATTCAATATTTTCTTGTCAATATATTTTACCACTTTAAAATCATAATAATTTTGTTTATCCAACAAAAAATCAAATGAAGGGAGTAAGAAAGCTCTTAAATACCAGGGAAAAAGATGTTAGTTCTAAAATTGTTCAGTCCGAGAGGAGATTTCAAGAAACTGGATAATGTTTTTTTATGGTATCATTCATAAGTAAGTGGAAAAGATTCGGCAAAGATAAGCTGCTGTATATCCAAAAAAAATTTGCAAAAGGGATGAAAAGATGTGAAAAAAAACTATTAAAACATTTTTTGATAATAGAATATTCAAAAGACTCTTTGTGGGGCCAAGGAAAGTGGAAATATATATATGTATGACAATGATGTTGAAAAGCCAATGTATCAGGCCTTTAACATGTGGTTATAGATATATAAGGGATATTTTAGTACTAGATATATATATACATACCTTTGTGGTGCCAGCGTAGGCAGGATTCTGGTAATGGGCGATATCATTATCTACACCCTGACCCCACTGCAGACCTCGAACACGTTTTGTATCATCATCATGGGGTGACTCTGCACGTCTCCTTCAGATAGACAAAAATGGTATTTGTTTTAATAATGACCATATTAAGTTGTTACACAAATGATATTTAAAGCTGACCTGAACTGGCTTTCTGTACGCTGTTATATGATAAGGAAGAATCAAATTAAAAATTTTTAAATAATCTTCACTAGATTAAAACTGAAACTGCATTTGATCACTTTACACTTAAATTGCATTTCATCACTATACAACTACCTACAAAGGTACATACCAAATTACAATTCAATATCTCTATAATGAAAACGAAATAATGACAGCAAAATGATGGAACATAGAATTACTGTCAAGGGCATCATTATATATACCCTAGCCATATTATGGCTGGGGTATAAAAACATGTCTATGGTTGCAGTCCCTTCCTGTTAAGTTACCCACTGTTGACAGTTTTACAATTAAATGTAAAATTTGAATATCCCAGTTTCTTATTGACACTTATATTAAGCTGACTTTGATTATGAATCAAAATCTTTTTTTTTTGTTAGTTAAATGCAAAGTAACATATTTTCATTGCAGATATAATTACTTTTCTCTCATTTCATAGTTTAAGAAATAAGAATTAGCTCTGGTTAAGTTGTTCATTCCTCCATAAAAACCTTCCAATTCAAAAGATCAAAAAATACTATGAATGAGATATTTATCAGAGATGATTAAAAACATTCAGAATATTTTCTCTGAAGATTCCATTTCCATGTGAACTAGCAGGAGAGAATTTACACTGCATATGATCTTAAACATTTTAACTTCATGCCCATTAATATTGAGTAAAATTAACTCACTTTCCTTTTCCACTACTCTGGTTCTGATAGGAATCTGAATTCCTTGAACTTGGTCTGGAGTCTCTGCTGTGTGGCCTATCATAATCTTTTGATGCCATATCTGTACTGTCTTCTTCTTCTTCTACTTTGACTTTAGATGGAATAACTTTTTCAAATTCACAAGGGGAAATACTCCGTTTTAGAGAAGTTGTTGAACAGCCCGGTTCACTGTCACTTGGGGGGTCGCTCTCTTTAGCAGGAGAATTTTTCTTTTCTCTGTCAGGTGAAATGCTTCTGTCACGGCACCGAGGTGAATTGCTTCCGTCCGAATTTGCGGGCGAGACTCTTCCTTCAATTGCTCTGATGTCACTACCTTGATATTTTTCGGTTTGAAGACGAACTAAATTCACATTTTCTTTTTGACTATTGTTTTGTGCAGCATTCAACCTTTGTGTATTATAATATCGTTGAGCTAACAGCTGGTTTCGTTTTGCATCAATTTGTTTGAGAATTTCAGCGTTAAACTGTGTAGCGTATCTGACTTGCTGGGGAAGATTGGGAGTTCTACTTGCAAGGTTTGCAACAGCGATTTGTGAGTTGTTCACAAGATTGATATTTTTTACCAGTGTACTATTCGCAACAAGTGTGTTGTTAGCCACCAAAGTTTTGTTAGCAACATATGTGTTATTTCTCACGACTGTGTCATGTGTATCATTTCTGATGATTGTGTTATTTGAAACAATGGTATTGTTGGTTACAAGTGTTTTACTTCCAGGACTCTGTTGGATGTTTGCCTTCTGAATTATCACCCTCCGAATCTGTTCATTCTCTGTAGCAGTTTGCTGTAAGGGGGCGCCAGCAGCAACGTTGTTGTTCAGGAGATTCACACAGATGGGAGTAGGTTTTGGGGCTGTAGAAAACTGCTGGGTTTGACTCTGGACAGCAGAATAATGCCGACTTTGACCACCACCTCCAATGACTGTGGAGCTGTACTGCTGGGACTGACTCCTCACTGCAACTGTTGGGACTATAGGGGCGGGCTTCACTGTGTACGGCAAAGAACCATAACGTGCAGGTACTGCTGGCATGCGCAAAGGCTGTCCAGAAACAGCTTGAGGAGGTACTTGTGATCTGTAATTATAATGATATTTATTTGTAAACGCTTAAAATCAAACAAGACGCCCCCCACCCCCCTTCATCAGCTTCACCTGGATATTTGATCAAATACAGCCAAATGTTCTCTGCTTCTAACTAATTCCTCGATTTCAACAATATCATTTTGTTCCAAATGGGACTCTTCAGAGCAAATCCATTTTAGGTGGGCTATATCCCTGAGTTATCTTTGTAGAAAGCTCTTATCCTTTTTTACACAACTAACATGTTACATAGTTCAGTATATAATTAGCATTACTAATATCCATATGTGAACACTGCAGTAAAGTGCTTTTGAGTAATTTTTACAAATGCTATCAGGTAATTTATCAATTCTGTATATTGTTTTATCAATATTGAGAGACAATTCCTTATCAAGACAACATTTTAGAACATGTATGACCAGTGCCTACATAATGATTATGTACCTGTATGTGGCTTGTTGAGTCTGTTGTCCAAACCGGTACATAGAATTCAGCACAACAGGTCGTTGCTGCTGTCCTGGCACAATGCCATAAGGTGAAGCCACAGATCCATTTGATAAAATGACATTACTACGATACATACTTCGATTCCACAAACAGCAGAAGCGTTGAGCTCTTCAGACAGACATCTTAGTAAACTTTTTTTATCTTTTCTTTTTATGAGCTACAATAGAAATTGTTTTGAAAATTATAAAACATTGCCTAATCAGTAACTCGATGGTAAACTTTGTTTTGTGTTTTTACCTAGCTTAATTGAAATTCTGACTTTCGGATCGACAGCAGTTTAAATATTAAGCAGTCCAGATTATTAAGTCACACCCTTTCGGACCAGATTTTAACTTACAAGTGCAAAAATGCTACATTTGAAGTCCAGCATATTTTTTGTGCTACTGCTATGCTTATGCCAAACACAGAAGTAAACATGTCCCAATATCGTGCAACGCATGTATATCATTAACGTTTGTGAGCAACCCGAATTCAAGTCGGTGTGGGGGACCAAATATGGTCCGACAATTTCACCGCAAAAAAAGCGGGGAAAACAACAACATGCCTCTCAAACAAGCTTTGAAGCTTTCGCGAGGCAGAATTGGCAAAAAGAATCTGGAGAGAAAAGTGAATCTGGAGATAAAAAGTATCCCAGAAATGATCTACAGTGTTTATTGATCTATTTTGCAGGAAATTAAAATCTTGCATTGAATTCATTCTAATCTGCACTTTGAATTAAATCTCACAAAGAAGAATTTTGTCATACTCTTACAATTTTTGTGCGGATATTATCAAGTGTATCACAGTACAAAAATTTTGGACCCAATCTGTTTTCACAAAGGAAACGAATGATCACAAGTCCAAATAATCAATGTCAATTTTCAGTAGATTTTGAGGGAAGTGCTGTTTTTATCGTTTCAGCAACGCCCTCTATCAATCCACTGATAGTCCTGAAACGAAAATTTGTCATAATGCTACCCTAGTACTTTTGTTTATACTGTACGACAGTCTGTACAAAATCAGCTGAACACAGCTGTGTAGGCAAACAAGTTTCATGGAATTCAGAATCATGAGATATAAAATACAATGCGACATCAATCTGCGCACATATTAGAAGGGAAATCAAAGTGCATGAACACGAAACATACATCACCGTAAATATGCGAAGTAAACGTTTTTTTTTTCAAGAAATTTGTATGTGATTCCTTATCATCGTTTTCCAAGCGAGTACTTGTCGTGGAAACTTCCGGTTTCAGCAGCAAGATATATTTTGACAGTTTTGTATTCGAGTATATCAATTAAATACAGAATATGTATTTCTTTTACAAATATTTTTTACTAATCAAATTTGGTTATATAGAAGTAAATTCTAATTTATTTGTATATTTACAACATTGATTTTAATTATTGACAGTGCGGGACGGCAATATGGCAGCCTCCATGATGCAAACCATGCATTTGATGTGAAATATTTTCACCCGTTGATAGTAGTTTCCGTAGTAGGCCTACTGCTTGAATTCTATCATTTGAAGAAAACTTGGTAAGGCTTAAATCTATGCACATAATAACTTGAATGTTACATGGAAACTATGTTCACGTTGTAAAATAACCAAACTGAAACGATCTCAAAGCAGCATTTCAGTTTGAAAAGCAATAAGTATAGGCGTAATTGTTGGTAACGATAGCTGGTTTAAATAGAGTCTAACGTCTATTTGTTGATCATGAGCTTACAGAAATAAGTTCGACATAATAAAGTCATAAGTGTACTGAAACGAACTGCATTGAAATTAATATAATCACTCACTTTGATAAATAATGAAAAAAAAATAGATACATTTTAGCAAAAGTGAATTTTTCTATATTTTTGGGGGAGATCATCATAACATGATTAATGAATAAAAAATCATCTTCACACCCTTAGGCTTGCCAGATTTCCAGAGGTCAACCTCAGTCCAACTTTGTGCCTGGTGTTTTCGCTCCAGGTTCAACTAGTTCAACCGGTAGCGCGAATGTACCTTGGGCTCGGGGTACAGTTGCGGTACCAGTTTAAATAGTGGAGGTTGAGCGAAAACACCAGGCACAGATTTGGACCGAGGCTGACCTGGAAAATCTGGCACATGTGGTTTGAGGGGTCAAGACGAACTTGTCTGAAACTAAATTGCTGACTAGTTTGCATTATTTATTTCTTAAACAATATTAATGTCAGTCTTAGGTAAAATGTAAAGAAATGTCAAATAATTTAGTAGACACATGAAATAACATCATTTTATTCTTGATATGTTATTCAATTTCTCCTCTAAAACTGTGGATTTTTAGCTCTTCCTATAAGTATGGTTTGGTTCAAGTGTCTTGGTTTATCGTGGAAAATTTCTGTGCCTCCTCACGTGCCATTTCAACCTGTAGCATGTACCCTCAATGTGATGTGTCACCTGAGTCACCTCACCTCCATTTTGGATATTTTTGACACCATTGGTACATTAGCCCTAATGGTTGAACTAGTTGAACCAGTTTAACCTGTAGGGAAAACACAAGGCACAAATTAAATGAACCGAGGCTGACCAATGGAAAATCTGGCATGTGTGGTTTGAGGGGTCCAGACGAGCCTGGATGAAACTAAATTGTTGTCTTTTGTTAGTCTGCTTTATTTTGTTTTTGTTTTTTAAACAATGTCAATCCAGATTAAGATGTAGATATATGTTAGATAATTTAGTTGACACATGAAATAACGGCATTTTATTCTTGATACATTATACTTATTTCTCCTCCGAAATTGTGGATTTTTAGCTCTGTCTATGGTTCGGTCCAAGAGCATTCGCTTATTGCAGAATATTTCTGTGCCTCCGGTGCTGGTTCAACCTGTAGCGCGAATGTACCCCATATCATATACACACATTCTTACTCTTAATTCTTTACAGGCACAAGCAATGAGGAACTTGGAGTTACTGAGCCTGATTGAGTTGCCTCCCTTGAGTGAACTAGGTGGGGCACACTGCACAAGCATAGACTGTGACACAGGGACTGTTTACTCTGCTACATCAACACATTTGGTCGGATTTTACCCCAATAATGGACAGGTATCAAAAACAATTTCTCAAAAATTTGTTTTAAACTTTCAAGGTATTTTGGTATTACACTGTACATGTATTTCAAACAATTCTCTTCACTGTATTTTACTTTGGAATCTTTACTAGTCTCTTTTACATATATGAGGTCTTAGTCCCCCTGACTGCACATGTAAAAAAATTCTCTCTGTGTTAAACCTTTAATGTTGGAGTATTTGGAACCATGTTATGTATATTCCAGCTGACTGGAATAGTCTCCCTTGTTGACGAAGCTTTCGTACCACCAGATGGCAGTGGACGTGTTGTGGGTATCCAGTACCTGGCTGACCAGCAGGCTGTGTGTGCTGCTACCAGCACTGGTAACCTGGTCATGTGGCACGTCACCATGGGACAGGTACAGTCATGGTTGCTAGCTAGATCAAGTGTGTCACAAATGTGGCAACAAGAGCTTCATACCAAGCATTTTGATCTATTTAAGTCCCAGTAGTATGTTTGGATCTATAGATTTGATTTGGTATAAGAATTTTGAAATAATTAGAATGAAAAATGCCCTAGGGCTTGTCCAGAATTAACTGTAAGAGACAGATGAAAGGCATTTTTTTCAGAGAATGCATCAAACATATTTTAAAATTTTCCAAGTGATTTAATGTCACATATGGTAGGAAGATTCAAATTCTAGCACCCATAGTCTATTGATACAGGTGTGTCCTACCCCTCCCCCTTGCAGTAAGTTATGAAACAACTCTTTTTCAATCATAGATAATTTTGATACATATGTACAATAATTTATCTACCCCTGAAAGGTATTTATTTGAAAGGAAGTTTGTATATTTTGAAGTTATAATGATAAACATCACTCTACAGCTGGAATGTGTCGGAGCTGTGGATAGCGGTTTGACCTCTATGACCTGGAGTCCTGACCTTGAACTTCTCATACTCACAACAGGTAACTAGCATTTTCTAGTGATGGTTGATGTACAGTTTGGTCAATTTAAGTTTGGACTGTGTACTCTGCTAAAGTGCTAACCTTCATTAAACAGATAGTTACCTAGTTCTATGTTAACCATTTCTTCAGGTTAAAACATTACCAGATAATATTGATATAACCAGAAAACACATTCTGATTCAGTCACATGACTTAAATCCCAGATTGCATGACTGAATCATGAAATTAAGTGGAAGTCCCCTACTGATCTCAGTAATGGTTGAAGAAGGCAACCACGAGGTCACCGAAAGTTACCCATGAGGAGAAGTTAGTTAAGTTGTGTAATGTTCTTTTAATAAGGAAATACATAAATCTTCAAGGTTATTTTCTACTGATTCACATCATGTAAATTTCATTGTGCAATCATATTTGATAGAATTACAGTCGTTTAGAAAAAAAATGAGTAAAGAAAAATTCTGGTGATGAAGTTATCTACTGTTTGTCCTAAGAATTATCTTCTGTGTATATCTTACTGTCGCAGTACAGTGATTATAAATACATGTAAAGAACTCAAAGGTGAATCCAGAAAGCCACCCTTTTCTATACAATGGAGATTACTCTATATTGGTAAAAACAGCTCTGAAATAATCATTTTCTTTATAAAGTTTAATTTGTTATATAAATCATTAATACACAGTTTCTTTTATCTTTATCTTCAGGACAAAATACTTTCATTATGATGACCAGAGAGTTTGACCCTATTACAGAGAACACACTCCACCCAGACAACTTTGGAGAAGGTATGAAATTAGCATCATATGAGATTGGGCCGCCCAAGGTTTCTCTAGGTGTTCTCACCCCCTCATCCCCACCTCCTCCAAATTATGTCCCTCTGTGTAATAACATCCAGGCCAACAAAAGTTACTTATCTCACTCAATTGATTGAACTTATTTAATGATTCCTTGTAACACCATATCAAACAATTATTATTAGAAAATAACTTAACTTGAGATAAAAGATTATATCAGTATGTATGTTTTGACAGATAGTTTCAAAACCATGTAGGAATATGGAAATGAACTCACATAAATAGAACTAGAGCCAACATCATTGTTCTACCTGTGGTTGATAATTAGTTCCTAGGCCGGATACTTCAGGTTCCTAGGCCCTTGTCTAGATACTCTAAGGTATGCAGGACAATAGAAAAAAACAAGTATAAGATCAATCACAACAGGCCAGGGATCAAGTTCTTGAAGTTATCTCCCTTGAGCTACACTTGAGAAGATTGTTTGTGTGTTCTATCGTTTGGCAGCCCAGTTTGTGACGGTTGGATGGGGAAAGAAAGAGACACAATTCCACGGTTCAGCTGGCAAGGAGGCAGCGAAGCAGAAAGTTGAGGCAAGTCAAGTGATTAATTAACTGTGAAAATACTGAAGATTGTCTCAATGATGGCCTATATAAAATTAGTGGTGAAATGATTACCATTTCTGCACACCGATTATGATTAAGTCCTAGTTTTCTTTTTTGTTGTTGTCTTGAAGGTGAAATATGGCTAAAAAATATGGTACATGGACTTTCTGCTTAAATAAAACATAAGATTGTAAAAGTTTTTAATTGCATTGATGTATAAAACACAGTCATCCTGCATTAGATTATTTACAAACTGTTAATCCACATACATTTAAGCTACCCGTACCTATGGTATTTTTGGTTCTAAAGTTTGTTCTGATGTGAGAAATTATCAAAAACTTGTATGCAGACCTGTCAATTGCCCAATGGTTTGCCTTGTTGTTTTTTTTTCAAATTTACATATTGATTTGCTATAATGTATAAAGATCCCCCTTTCAGATGTCCTAAGTATTTAAAAAACAAGAATGTCTCTGTTTTAGGAGGTGAAGCCTGCCTTGCCGTGGGATGACCAGTTACCAAGGGTCAGTTGGCGAGGTGATGGTCAGCTTTTCGTGGTCAGCACTATCAGCCCTGACACAGGTAGGAATACAAATCAAAAGTCTGTATAAAGATTATACATGTTAAGTAATCTGTTTTTACGTTACAATAATCTTGGTTTCATCACATGCATAATATTTGTGTTCATTGTTCTGTCCATTCTATCTGGTTGTTATATGTCAGGAGTTTGTCACATGTCGACATTTACAATTATTTCCATCACAGCTCATCTGTGATTTCTACCTTACCTATAAAAATGTATATTGTTGTTAGGAATAAGATTCATCAGTTTGGTATGAATGATATATACTGAGTTTGTTTTGTACACAAACAGGAATTGAAAACTTAATTTGCGAGCTTTTGAAAACGTCTGTTTCCTTTGTCAAGCAAAGAGTACAATAGCCGAGTGTCGGTGTTCTGACCGTTGAAATCAGCTCACTACCCAAAATAGAGCGAGTTAGTTAAGCCAGCTGTCAAAAACGTAGCGCGACATTTCGTCCAAATGTGCTCTAATACTACAGGTAGATAGAGGGACGGGTAAGATGTTTACCCCTTATTGGTAAACAAACAAAGTATGTACATGTATATTATTGTTCTTATGAAGACTAGCCTAGATTGCCGAAACATATAGACACTCTATTTGATATATCCTTTGTATTAACCTTCTGAAATGAAGCTCAACTGAATATCTTAAAGAATCCATCTCCGATTCCTACTTCCACCAACTTCTGACCATCAGCATTCAGAAAGATGGTTCTTCTCAACCTCGATAAGAAAACCACTTCTTTAACATAATAAAAACACTGAAATTTTTGATCGTTGAAAATTGTATTCTTGTGCTGACAGTTTAATGCATACAGAAAAATATTTATGTTACAGTGAAATGGCTTGTTTTTGGTAAAATAGGGTATCAGATGGGGCATTAGCTCTTCATCCCTATGTAGCTTTAATAGAATCTACTATGCTTTGACCTAGATGAGTCCATTATAGCTTGCAGTGGTGATCAGGTAAATGAACCTTAAAATATGTTTTTAATTCAAAATATGATTCAAACAGAATAAATGCTTTGTTTTTTTGCTGCTACATGACATTGTATAATCATCTTCTCCTATTTTTATAACCAGGGGCACGTAAGTTACGAGTCTGGAACAGGGAATGCGAGCATCAGTCGACCAGTGAAAATGTAGATGGAGTTGAACAAGCTCTTACATGGAGGTACATATAACTATAGGGGGCTATGTTTGTGGTTTCTTCACTCTCTGATCTGTGATACATAGATGCTAGAGTTTTGTCAAAATAATATTAATTGGTTTATAAGATTGCTAAACAAATCATATCTTCCATTTCCTGTCAAGTAGAGACACTTTTAAAGGATGATATCTGGGAGCTAAATGTGTAAAAATTTCTGGGAGCTAACTGTGTAAAAATATCTGGGAGATAAATGTGGAAAAGAAATCTGGGAGCTAAATGTGTAAAATATATCTGGGAGCTAAATGTGTAAAAAATATCTGGGAGCTAACTGTGGAAAACATATCTGTGAGCTAACTGTGGAAAACATATCTGTGAGCTAATGTGAAAACATATCTGGGAGCTAACTGTGGAAAACATCTGGGAGCTAATGTGAAAACATATCTGGGAGCTTACTGTGGAAAACATCTGGGAGCTAATGTGAAAACATATCTGGGAGCTTACTGTGGAAAACATATCTGGGAGCTAATGTGAAAACATATCTGGGAGCTAACTTTGGAAAACATATCTGGGAGCTAACTGTGAAAAGATATCTGGGAGCTAATGTGAAAACATATCTGGGAGCTTACTGTGGAAAATATATCTGGGAGCTAATGTGAAAACATATCTGGGAGCTTACTGTGGAAATCATATCTGGGAGCTAAATGTGAAAACATATCTGGGAGCTAATGTGAAAACATATCTGGGAGCTTACTGTGGAAAACATATCTGGGAGCTAATGTGAAAACATATCTGGGAGCTAAATGTGAAAACATATCTGGAAGCTAATGTGAAAACATATCTTGGAGCTAATGTGAAAACATATCTGGGAGCTAATGTAAAAACATATCTGGGAGCTAATGTGAAAACATATCTGGGAGCTAACTGTGAAAACATATCTGGGAGCTAATGTGAAAACATATCTGGGAGCTAATGTGAAAACATATCTGGGAGCTAAATGTGAAAACATATCTGGGAGCTAATGTGAAAACATATCTGGGAGCTAAATGTGAAAACATATCTGGGAGCTAATGTGAAAACATATCTTGGAGCTAACTGTGAAAACATATCTGGGAGCTAATGTGAAAACATATCTGGGAGCTAATGTGAAAACATATCTGGGAGCTAAATGTGGAAAAGAATATATTACGAAAGTTAAACCTTGTTCATTTGGAGACTTTTGCCACACTCAAACTTTGTCCCCATGAATTCATCATTACAACAAACATTTACAAAAAATATATTAAATGTTATACAGTACTGTAGTAATTAAAGTGAAGGTCAAATTGACCACAGAGACAAACTTGAATCAGGGTATGATTTACAGGCAAAGTGTTACCTGTGGACTCCCAATTATGTCACACAGGTTCAAGATATGCTCAAAAAATGAATCTGTAATGGTGTCATATTTATGTTTCAGACCATCTGGCAATCTGATTGCAAGCACACTGAGAAGGCCCAACAAGCATGAAGTGATCTTTTTTGAGAAGAATGGACTGAGGCATGGAGAATTCACACTTCCATTTGGAGTAAATGACATACAGGTACATATACAGGTGTAAGGGGATAATCCTTGATGCATATATAGAGGTTAATATGGGTATAGAGGTCCTCATTAGACAGAATATAAAGGCACAGCAAGTCTATAGGTAAGGTAAGCACAGGTATGAAGGATCTTCACCAGTCCAGATTTACAGGTAGATGCAGGTGCAAGGACACTCATTGGTCTAAATGTACCGGGAGATATACATGGGATCCTCGTTAGTCTTGTCACACAGGTAGATATAACCCCTGAAGTAACAGAATTATGATATCAATTAATGACTTTGGAATTGATAATTGGAATCAGAAAGGACAAGCCAATCCGTTTTTAATTTCACTGATGTTTTGTACTTGAACAGGTGAAGGAGATGTGCTGGAATCTTGACTCGACTGTACTGATGTTACAACTGGAGGATCTAACGCAGGACACAGACAGACAGACCGTACCCAGGACATATGGTATATTTGTTATATTTTGTTTATCAACAAGCATACACAATAACCAGATCTGGCCTTTAGCTAACCTGCCCAAAGGGTAATTGAGCTTATGCCATGGTACGGCGCCCATTGTCCCAAATTTGGCATCCGGTGCCAAAATTTTACTTCAAACTACTTCTTTTCAATAGACAAAATGCCCCGGGTATCGATATTTGGCTGGTAGCTATAGCATGCTCGGATGAAGGGCTACCAAGTTTGTACAAATGAATGACCTTAACTTACTTTCAAGGTCACAAGTGTCAAATGTTAAAATCTTTCAATAGAGTTTTTTGATTTTGGACACTGATATTTTTTCTTGTAGCTGTAGTATAGTTGAAGAAGCAGGTGAGTGATTCAGGCCCTTTAGGCTTCTTGTTGGAATTATTAGTCTCCTACCAATTTAAAATGTGTCTTGTTTTAATATTTTTATTTAATTTGGAAAAGGTGATCTTTAAACATTTACAGTAAAGAGATATATAAGTGTAACAGGAGAAAAAAAATGCACGGCCAGACCGGGGTTCAAACCCGCGACTTTCGAACTCTAGACGGACGCTCAACCAATTGAGCTATCTGGACGCCGAAGATTGACCCGGTCTAGATCCGCTACATTGCTCCATCCTTAACAAAGTCTTTGACTCCAAAGACATCACGATTAACAACTCAGGTTCAGGTATCCCCATTGCTAAGTATGTACACAGTACTTGAAACAAGGTCTGGTCACAGGCACCAAATGTAACAGGAAAAGAAAAGTGTAAGGCCAGACCGGGGTTGGTGTCGTGATTTTTCAAAACTGAATATTCCCTTTGTCTAGCTATAACTGATTGTGCGATCTGTACTGTTTACCTTTACAACAGTTTAACTATGTGGTAAAATTGTATATATTGTATCAACATTACATTATAGGTGTGTCTTCCTTTTCATTAACAGTACAGTTATGGACCATGAATAACTACCACTGGTACTTAAAGCAAAGTCTACATTTCGATGGCACAGCAGATGACAAAATAGTCTCAGTTGTTTGGGACCCTGAACATGTATATCGTCTACACATAATTTGTTCTGGAGGGAAATATCTACAATATACATGGGCCTGGGCCACTCACTTCAGTACAGGGATATCCAAGGACAACCAGGCTTTAGTGGCTGTAATTGATGGAGGTAAAAACAACATTATGTTAAATTGTTTTTGGAGTTCTTACTTCTTTTCTGATATCTTATTGTAAGCACACATCTCATTTTGAAATAAGTTATCATTATTGAATATTAAAATTTTTTCTCTTAGAATTTTCTCTTCACCATGAAAACTATTTTAGATTAGTAATGTTATACATGTATATCCATATTCACAAAAATAAGTTATCTTGACTGTTTCATATATATGAAAACAGCCTGACACTGAAATTTCAACAACCTTTAAGGGTTTCGATTGTGAGATCTGTGGGACATTACAGGGTCTCGTTTTTATACTCGTGTGAAATATAAAATGTATGCATGGTATTAAAACACATTCTCAAACACAGCACAGTAATATCAAATAATGACAATAAAATGTCAGACATACTTTGATACCCAACTCTTTGATTTTGTGTGTTAAATGGAATTGTCTCCCTTAGTTTGATCACACAGCTTACAGCAACCACCATAAACAAAATGACTTTCATAGATTTATAATTAATTCAAGATTGCAGTTGATGTTTTGTAAAAAATTGAATTTCTCCATTAGAATCCCCAAGTAGAAGATTAAATCTACTTTGAAAAGTCATGCCCACTTTTGTGAGTTTGATGACATGAAAATCCTATTTATTGAGTTTCCGTTTGTTACCCTACAGACCGTGTGTTGCTGACCCCGATGAGGGACATGGTGACTCCGCCTCCTATGTCTGCCTACTACCTACAGCTCCCGTGTCCCGTCAACCAGGTGGTTTTCTGTCTCCAGGGAAACCCCAACAACATGGCTATGATATTAGCAGACGGCAGGGTGTCTATATACACATTTGGTATGTTAGCAGGGTTTTATCTTCAAGTTTGATTTCATTCAATTTTAATTGCAATTAGGATACAGATGCTAAACTCATGTGATAACATATATGCTATTTTGATTAGGTATTCTTACTTTCCCCCATAGCTTCAGAGCCTGATGGTAAGGACTCCCAAAGGGACAGTACTGTCAAATTTGATGCTACTTTAGGAGAAGGGTTTTCATTGTGCTGTCAAACACCACGCCATCGGGGAACCTACAGGTAAATCTCACAGATATGTCCCAAATAGCATGTCCAGAGGATAATATAAGGAACTAGGTCCTGAGATACTTATACAATTTATGTTTATTAGATAACAAAACTATAGTGATCATATGAGTTTGCTCTCTAATATAACTTTTCAGAAGATCTCAAACATTTTTATGATCTATTTTTCGTTAATTCCACCAGCATTGAAGGCCTGCCTTTGGACGTACAGAAGGTGCCCACAGCAGCCCACCATTTTGTTTGGTTGACCTCTGAGGTTTTGATGTTCTGTACCCAGGATCTAGGTCACGCCCAGAACTCCGTGCTTCATTGTGCTGAACTAAAGCTTGACGCTGATAAACCCCATCTCACCATCAAGTAAGGTGTCATTTCTGTTTCAGATTTATTCTCATTCCTTGAAATTTTCTATGATGTCCTTCTTTGTTCTGATACATTTCTTTTTTTTGGTTTAAGTATTTCATATTTGTTTTTACCTAATTTTATGTTCTGTCAATATTAAGAGAACTTAACGGGTGTGGATGATAATTTGCAACAGTACTAAATATGTAAAGCAAAAACTGCTTTTTGATGGGAAATAACATGGTTTATATTGTCAAGAAAATTTGTATTCATGACCAAACTGAAAGTGCCATGTGTTTCAAACAATCAAATTCATGACTAATTTCCAGTTTATATAATGGTATATTGTCAGAATGAACTAAGAGTAATCCAGAAACCAACAAGGTCTCACTGTATACATTATGTTGGTCACGTTTAGGCCCATATCCGGCAATAAGCCCACCCCCTACTTTTTGACTTTATTTAATGCACTAGCCCCCTGGGCTTATTGCCGGAGAAATAGGGTACATCTATGTACTAAACCTGTGTTATGCATGTACCATCATGTTTTGAAACCTTTGTAAAGCAGACCATCAGCAGTACCTCACTAAGCACATTTCTAAAAATGAAACCTGTATAATCAGGAAATTTGTGTTTTATATGAAAGTAAATCTTCAATGGGATGGGTTTTTTTTGGTTTATTGATTAAATAAGACAGTATTTGGATCAAAGTGCTCTGATTTTTCTGCCAGTTTTGTGTAAATGATACAAAACCAATGCAAAGATATGCATGCATAGACATATTTATACTATATTTGATATATATGTGTGTATTGCAGTTATATCACCAACACAGAAATAATGATCACTGAAATTTGAAGGGTCAAAATACGTTATTTACTAACAGTAATGTGTATGGTTCTGTTCCTAGGTCCAGTGTTGACATTGAGAGTTTTGTGTACAAGATGGCTGTTAATGCTGAGTCGGGGTCCGTAGCCATACAGCTGTGTAACGGTTCAGTCCTCAAGTTTGATCCAGGTATTGGATGGTTACCATGTTTAAGATAATAAAACACAAATCAATATATCTTCAATGTATATGGTCAATATAGATGAATCTCATTTTGAGAAAATATTTATGTTTGAATTTACCTGTTAATTTCCGTGCAAAATGAATTGTCAAATGAATGTCAAATTCATCATAGGTACTCTGCTATATATAGATGATTTTTTCCTCTTTTACTAGATTCTTGTAAATAATTAATTTGAAACACAATATATATTTGCAAAACTAAAATAATTTTCAGTATAAAAGATATACATTATTTTTACAACAGGGCCATTAATAAGTGTAATGATCCTACATAGATTTATTACAATTTCACTTGTAGATTGCCATCTAAGTCAGTGTGACACTGAATCAAAGTCTGTTTTTGATTAGTTTCCGCCAATTTCTTTAAATTTGCACTATTAAAAAGTATTTAAACTTCATTTTACATAGTTACCGTACTTCTCTTTTGAATTTCACATATTTTCTTATTACAATACAAGACTCACATACTTTGAAATAATTGCTTTTAAACAAATTTAAATAGATTGTTTGAGCAATTTTACTGTCCAACAATATTTGTATAAGAAAACACTATATAATTAGGCAGTAGAATACCACTAAAACAACTTCCTGTAGTTTCATTTGTCACAGTGAACAGCCATATTTATAGATTTTGCACAACATAAAGTTCTCTAAATCACAAATACAGAATTTAATTAAATTTGACAGGTTGTGACATGGTGTTGCCATGGGAGGTGAAATTAGGAGCGGAGCTAACCTTTCCTGTCCCCTGTCCTTTCATGTGTGTCTGTGATATTGGAGAAGAGGTAAACATTTTATCAAGTTCTTTCTCGTAAAATTTGCTTTTTGATTCTAAATGATTGTCAGTTCATATATATTAAAAGGACATTTAATACTTTAGGCATAGTAACAGATAATTTCTAATTTTCTGGTTTTGCTGTGAAAAAAATAGAAGTTCAAGTCTTAAGCTGTTGAAAGAAAACAATCTGATTGTAAAACTATACATATTTTCACAGTCAAAGACAAAGCTCAATATAGTATGCATTTTCTCCTATACTTTCAAAGATGGTAATAAATGAAAGATGCTGTGAACCGTATACATTGTCATCAATGTTCAATAAAATGTATGCTGAAAATAATGACATCATCAATTTTCTCATTGTTACAACACGTAAGATGATGACATTCCCCTATTGTGATACACATCTTAGATGATGTCATACCTTTATGAGGAGGTAGAACGCTATATAAAACTGGTAGACGGAGAGACAAATCTATGAATGATTGGAGAAGACATCTTAAGTGACACTAGGTTTACTTTCAGTGATCAGTACTTAAGTTTTCTTGACTTGAAATCTGACTAATACCTGTGTTGCTATGCTACAGGAGGTGGTCGTAGGTCTGACCGACAGGTACCGACTTTATGTCAATGACACGGAGGTAAGTAGAAAATTGATTCAATAGTCATACATAGTGTACAGTAAAACCCCACTTACTCGAACTCATGGGGACCTGATCAATAGTTCGAGGAAGATATATGTTATTAATTAATCCGTTGGTTGAATAAGTACGAACTTTGTCGGAAACAAACTGTTTGACATATTAGGGGTATTGGAGTTAACCGGTTTCGAGTAATTTGGGTTTTACTATATGTGGATTTGCCATTGATAAACCTTAACATTGATGACAGGCAGTGTCTTATCATGAAGTATTATTCAAGTAGCATTTGTACGAGGGCCTCCTATTATGTAGAGGATTTTACACTAGCGTCGATATAATAGGGAATTCTTTTTTAACGAGTGAAATAAATCATACGTCTCGAGTTTTAGGCGAATGACATTTTAAATTATTTAACAATTTTAATAAATTCCATATTAAAATGACACAAGTGTAAGATTATTTTTATCACATAACTTATATTCATGAGAAAATACAGCAAAACTCCAAAATTCAGTAAGGCAAATTTCTTCTCTAATGGTACAATTTCACTACTAAGATAATCATATGACATCATTTATTTATGATGTCACAATAGTGTTATTACACATGTTATACCATATTTATGACATTACCATGTCTGCTTTTGGCGACACAGCTGACACATTCACTCTTAATCTCATTTTCTTGCTTCGACGATAGTCAAGAAAAGCAAGACTAAGGTGTTGCTTTTCTGGCGGCGGCGACTGTGTCAACATTTGCGTTTAGGTCAACGTTTCACAGTGTTATAAATATCCAATTGAATTGAAAATAGGTCACATTACTCAAACCATCATACTTGATACTTCACCTTAATTTAAAAGAAATTGTGTCACAGGTTTTGGTATTTTGGGAATTTTGAGAATTTGCATTTAAGTCCTTTTTAAAGTGTTACTGATATCTGATTGAATTGAAACTTAAAGTAGTTACATATATCTTCATACTGAACACCCTAACTGAAATTTGAATGAAATCTATGTGCAGGTTCTGCTGTTTTTGGGCAAAAACATAAGAATTTTCAGAATTTACATTTAAGCATCCACTATTGATAGTGTTATTCATATGTAATTAAATTGAAACTTGGCCAAGTTACAGATATCATCATACTTTGTCGTACTAATTTTTCTGTTTGGACTTAAACATTATTGACAAAGTGGGAAAGGCGAGACATATATACTTACGCTCAATTCTTGTTTGACCTTTTGTTGACAGGTTGCATCTAACTGTACCTCGCTAGCCGTTCACAGGGAGTATCTTCTCCTGACAACCCTCACTCACATTTGTCGCTGTATCAGCAGGCAAACCAAGGTTCAAGGTCAGTCACATTGTGTTCAATGTCAAAGTTCAAGCTATTATCTTGGTAACATTTTACTGGACCAGTATTTATACTTGACCTAGATTAAACAATCAGGTCTTTTGATCGATTGTCTACAGTATAAAGTGGATTATTTCCTTGACCTCTATAATATACTATTTTGTGCTTTTGAATTTTAGGTTTAATTTTGGAATTTCATGTGAATATGATGTTGTAAAACTGCATTTATTGAAACAGATGATTATCATGATTCTCTAAGACATCCAAGTGTAAATTAATGGAACTTGATACATGTATGTCTATGTTTTATTTATGTGTGATCAGAACTGCACCGAAGGGGAATGTCATCTCTGTCTAATGTGTGAACTTTCTTCATTTTTTTTTACTTTTTGAAAATTAAAAATTTTATATTAGTCTATTAGACGTTTTCTTTTGAATAATACCAAAGCTACATCTGCGTCATCCCAAGTAAATGACACTAAATTTGTTTTATAAGATAGAGAGGCGTTTTTTTTTTAATAATGGAATATAAAATGTCTAATACACTAATATAAAAAAAAAAATTGTTTCTATTTCACTCCTTTTTTTTTTAATGTTTACGAGGTACTTCCCCTGAATTTCCCCGAATCTACAGCTCTTTCTTTAGAATTTACCTTTGCTACAGCAAAGTGGATACTGTCCTGAGTGTAATATTTCAGTACTTTGTTTTGTAGTTCTGCCTACGCTGTCAGATGGAAAGGCTCACCCATTTGATGAAAGTGTGCGCCGGGTTGAGAGGGGGTCCCGAATTGTTTGTGTCGTTCAGGATGAAACTAAGCTGGTCTTACAGATGCCCCGGGGAAACCTAGAAACCATCAATCCCCGGGCACTGGTGCTGTCCGCAGTCAGGAAGTACCTGAACAGGTGAGAGTGATCACAGGTGTGATGATCTTACCTGTGGGGTACCGTAATTTCCTGCATGTTTCCCACTGGCTATACAATTTTTTACAGTGCGGGCTATCTAGCCAATGTGGACTATATGTGGATTTTTTTACCAAATTATTAAAAAATGCTGGCTATAACGTTTTTAAATGTTTCCACTTTTATCAACATGTAGATCTACGCTTTTTGTAAGCAAATAATATCATTGATAAGTTAATATATCTTTAATTATACACATAAACATATATATTTACAAAATTAACACAATATCTCCATTATATGTCTCTGATTTCCAACATTCAAAACAACTAGGTATACATTCGACTTATAACCTGCCAATCTGCCAGTGCAGGTTAACTGGGATTTATTTTGCAAAAGCCTCCAAAATGCCTTAATTTAGTTCCCGCGGACTATACCCCGGTGCAGGAAATACGCAGGAAATTACGGTAAGCACAGGGACTTGGCATCTCTTTCCCAAGTACTATGTGTTTGTGTAGGCCACTCCAAATTCTCCACATGTACAATAAAATCCCATCCCATCTGGTATCAAAATTTTACTTCAAACGGCTTCTTGTCAATAACCATAAGGCCCAGAGTAATGATATTGGGCCAATATCATACTGGGATCAAGGGCTACCTAGTTTGTTGAATGACCTTGATCCACCTCTAAAAACATTTTCAATCAATTTCTTTCCAATAACCAAAAGGCCCAGGGTACTGATATTTGGCCAGTGACATAATAAGTTTAAGGGCTACCAAAAGTTTGTTCAAAGGAATGACCTTCACCCACTTTCAAGGTCATTGGTGTAAAATGTTGCTTAAAGCAACTTCTTAATAAATAAGGCCGAGGATACTGAATATAGGGCCTGAAGCATGTCGAGATGAAAGGCTACCAAGTTTGTTCAAATGAATGACCTTGAGCTGCTTTCCAGGTCACAGGGGTCAAATGTCTGAAAATCTTCAAGCAACTTTTTATCAATAAAGGAAAGGCCCAGGATAAGAGTAAGATGTTACAGAAAAAAATTTGAATTCTTTTTCTTGTGTTGACAGTCTGGAGTTCGGCCAAGCCTTCGTGTGTATGAGAAAACACAGACTGAACTTAAACCTGATATACGACCACTGTCCTCAGAGTTTCCTTGACAATGTTCAGAGGTTTGTCCAGCAAGTCAAGCTTGTGGATCACATCAACCTGTTCCTCACAGATCTCAGGTAAAATATCTTACTGTATATCCTGTTGTAAACGGTTTTGTTGTAAATGTCAGATGTCAGGTCAAATGTTTTAGAAGGGTTTGAAATTTAATTTAAAGTTAGGAGTGTGCAACTTACATAGCTCTTGAAATGTGAAGGCTTTTCATTTTTTGAAAAAAAAAATCCTTAATTTTCAAGGTCCGTAATCTTGGTCTGTTTGTACACAGAACTTGAAAACAGTTCTTTTATTTAATCAAAACAAATGTTTCAAGTTGGCAAATACTCACTCATCTTCTAACAGTACAGGAATACAATTATAATTACTTTATATAATGTTATATTTGTACTTTCAGATGATTAACTTGTTATATAGAACTAGATTGACGAATGTAGATTTGTATATCCCTTGCTGTAAGAAGATTATTTGAATTAATTTTGAAAATAATTGAATTAATAATAGATTTCCTTGTGAATCAATATAGCATAGCAAAACCTCAGGAATATTGGGATAATTTCTTTCTAGATTTGATATGTTATTATTATAGAGGTTATCTGAGTGTTTGTGTTTTTATTTGACAATAGGGAGGAAGATTGTACAGTCACTATGTATACTGCGGCCTACAACCGGTCATCTCCCACCGCGGACGAGGGCACTGACCGCCCCAGTAAAGTGGACAAAGTGTGTGATGTTGTTAGACAAGCACTGGTCAGTGTGGATGAAAAAAAGTAAGCATGGTCACTCTATTGTATACCCCATACATTCTGACCAGGGGGTTGATATGATGAGACATATTATGCTGGTTGACATATTACGCAGGAAACTTTTACCCTTCTGGAGAATCAAATATTTTTACCGTACAGTCCTGTATGGTTATGTTGTGTTGGTTCTTGTACTGTCTCAATGCACCTCAATGTCATGAAAATATCTCAAATGATTTTGTACCTGGTATTCCAGTTTCCCAAGGTCAGATCCGAGATCACTTCTGCTATTCATAAGACTATCAGGTCAAACTCACAGCCAGATTATGGTACAAATTGTTTTTGTACTTGAGGGCCAGGAGGCATAATGTATTTTCTTGTTTGATATTTCCTAAATTTCTGTTGTTTGATTTATTAGTCAACTTCCCCCATTTTGTCCTTTTATGAAGATGACTATGGTTAAAAAATCTTATGTCGGTTCCTATTTAAAGTCTGATTTGATGTAATTGACCTTTGTAGGATTTTTGTGAAATGAATTTTCATTCCAAATGTCTCAAGCATATTTTAAAAGAAATTGTCTTTATATATAGTTTCATCATGTCCAATATGTTCTTAACTGCAAACTGAAGTTCAAATGCTTATAAATTCATAGCTCATCACAAATCAGCTAATTTGAAGACCAGTTTTTATATAAACTTTGTTTCATGTTCAGATGAAATTTGTGTCGTTTTTAGAGAAAACTGGTATCCTTTTTCAGGAATGATTCTTTTGTTGAGGAAAAACAGTTTAAAATACATGTATTGTGAAATACTTTCTCAAAAGAAACTTTTCTCACAGGATTTTGTCAAACGTCTATGTTTCGTAGGTATCTACTGTCCATACTGACGTCATATGTACGGAAAAGTACACCAGAGCTGGAAGCGGCCTTGTTAATGGTTAAAACACTTCGCGGTCAGTATTACAGTTCGTGTCTGTTACTTTTAGCTCAGTCTATAGTATTAATGCTTGCATTGGTTTTTAAGATAGAATTTCCCTTGACTTTATAAAATATGTTTATCAATTATGAATATGAAATCTACACTATACCAGCAAAATGGTAAAAAGAAAGGGAAAAACTTTCGTTTTGAAGCAAATGAAAAAGAAGCACACGACTGTATAAAACAAACCCATGAAATATTGATTTATTCATTGTTAAATCAAATGAGAAACAAAGTTACATATTGTGTCATTGATATATGCCTGTATTCCCTGAGGTTGTTGTATATGTTAGGATGATTATTTTGGCAATATTTTATGTAAAACATTACTGAACATAAAATTTATTTATGCTGAACCACAGCCATGCCCAGTGACCAACAGACGATGTCCGCGGAGGAGGTTCTGAAATACTTGGTCTTCCTGGTGGATGTTAACGAGATGTTTGATGTTGCCCTGGGAACTTACGACTTTGATCTAGTCCTGATGGTCGCCGAGAAATCCCAGAAGGTATATTGGACCAGAACACACAATACATACAAATGAGTTCTCATTAGATCTTCTATTCAGATACTTTTGTTATTAGGATTGTCTTTTTATTGTAAAGACTTTGAATTTTATCATTTGTATGTTTAAGTACCCTTCCCATGGCATACAGTAATTATCTCCCTTTAACTTCTGTTTGCTGTATAACTGAAGAAAAATTTGATTCAGGATGAATTCATTGACCAGGGGCATATTCATATATGCAGATGAAGCTGATGAAACTATTGAACCTTAAAGAAAGCACACTAAGTACAAATTTGAACCGAAGCTGACCTCTGGAAATTCTGATACTTGTACATGTAGTTAGAATGGTCAAGACGATTACTATACATGTAGTGTGCATTATTTCTTTTTAAAACAATATTGTAAGGTGTAAATTTAGATGCAGATATTAAAATATGTCAGATAATTAAGTGAACACTTTATGGCTTGCTATTCTCTAAAAGAGTTCAGGTTTTTAGCTTTGCTTAAGCTATAGTTTGGTCTGAATGTGTCTGTGTATCACGGAATATTGCTGTACCAGCCGTACCATTTTAACAGATTACACTGTACACAAATGCAGCTTTAGGTCGTTCAATTTGTTGCAGTTTTGGTCAGTGGTCCAGACATCCTTATGTATCTTTGTTTTGATGTGCTGTGAACTACTGCTTGTTTCAGTGTGTCAATAAATGACCAATTTTCGTCTTTCTTTCATACATAATTTTTGCCAAACACAGGAACAATTGAATTTTTTATTAAAATAGTATGAAAAAAGTAAATTGGAGAATACTGTATTGTCAGCAAAACCATAATCAGAAATGAAAATTGATTAAACTAGGGACAAACTGTAATAAAGGAAAGATTAACATATTGATTTAAACAATATTTTATCTTCAGAAATACATACATGTATACAGTAATAAATACAAATACATAGTTAGAAGGATCTGGCGACAAGACATATGATATAATCTTATTTTAGGCCATCTCCTTCAAGTAGTAATTAACAAAAATTAACATGTTAAAGACAAGAGAATCGGACCTGGTGTTCCAGTAGGATCTTTGAAATCTCTTGTGTTGTTTATTTACTGTGAACTTGTGGCCTCATTAATAGGATCCAAAGGAATATATTCCATTCCTGAACCAGCTGCGCAAGCTTGAGGGACACTTTCAGCTCTACACCATAGACGAGCACCTGAAACGCTATAGCAAGGCATTGGGACACATCAGTAAATGTGGTAGGCGTACAAAAAATAGACTGGTGTTTATAATGTTAGTATTATTTGGAAATTACGTAAAATTATCATTATATTATTCTTCATAATAAGCACTCAGATTTCTTGAAACTTTGGCTAAAATCAGTCCTTTTAAGATAATAGAACAGAGATTCTTGCAATTTTTGTGAAAGCAACATACATTGTACTCTGTGCATAATCTAGCCATTAGCATTTTTGTTATTAACGGAATGAGATGCTTATTTGCTTAAAGAAAATATATGCCTTTAGCTACTTTTGCTGATGGAATTTGTTTTGAATAAACCATTTTCATTAACACCGACTCCCTATTAATGTATAATAAGACTTGATTCAATTCAATGAATGGTATGTTAAATACATCAGAACTTATATTAATATTAACACTTGAATTTGTTACTCTACTAATGAGTAAAAATTGCTTAAGGAAATTCTTATTTGCTAAAAGAGAAAAGTGGTCTTTCTTGACTTTTGCTAAAACATTTTTCAGACTAGAGTGAGCACAGGTACTTCGTCACACAAATTCCCAGGAAGAATTCCATTTTTTGTTTGGTCAGATTGCTAACCTCTAATGTCTGACATGCAATGCATTTAGCATTGTAACGACACTGTTCATTGGCTATGTATAATAGGATGCTGGACTTGGGGAAGATTTTTGTTTTTTTTCCAAATAGACCAAGTATGTGCAACATTCTTACAAATCATATATCTCAAGATTAAAAGTTTAAAAAGTATTCAACTCCAGTTGCAAGCTTCGTTAATTATTTGCTGATCCACATTATCTATTCTGCTATAATACACAAATAATTATGTTGACTGTTTCTTTATTATACACATCACCTATTGACTGTCATTTCATATCCGTAGGTCCAGAGCACTTTGAGACTTGCAAGATATTGATACAGAAACACAAACTTTATACAGAGGCCCTGCAACTATTTCCAGTGTCTTCTGAAAAATACAAGGTATAGCAAATAAGTTATAATAAGGGAATTGATCTTCCCTTACCCAGGTATTTGCATTATTTAGTTTATCTTGTAAAAAGCTAAACAGCAAGTTGATATTGAAGAACTGAATAATTCATGTATTAGTAGGACGAACATGAATTAAAGTAGGTTTAAAATTCTAATTATAGGATATCTGTGACATGTGTAGCACATATTTAGAGAGTGACTTTGATAAAATGAAAGAAATAACTTGATTTAAAGTCAGCTCTTACGCAAGAATAAAAAGAGTTTCAAGTACATGAAATCTGGAATTTAATTTTGCATTTACAGAGCATTGCAAGGTTATACGGTGATTATCTATCAGACAAGCGTCGCCACCTGGAGGCAGGAATAATGTACATTAAGGCAGAAGAGTGGGAAATTGCACTTCATGACTTCAAGGAATGTCTACAGTGGCGCCAGGTCTTCTGTATGACTGCCAGACTCAAATACAGTAGTGATACAGAGGCTGACATTGCTCGCAAACTCGCAGGTACTGTAGTATAGGGCTACTTGTTTGACCTTGTATCTCGCATGTACTGTTGCCTATGGTTACTTGTGTGACTAAAGACCTTGTATCTTGCAGGTACTGTTGCCTAGGGTTACTTCTGTGACTAAAGACCTTGTAACTCACAGGTACTGTTGCCTAGGGTTACTGTGTGACTGAAGACCTTGTATCTTGCAGGTACTGTTGCCTATGGTTACTTGTGTGACTAAAGACCTTGTAACTCACTGGTACTGTTGCCTAGGGATACGTCTGTGACTAAAGACCTTGTATCTCGCGGGTACTGTTGCCTAGGGATACTTCTGTGCCTAACGACCTTGTAACTCCCAGGTACTGTAGCCTAGGGATACGTCTGTGACTAAAGACCTTGTATCTCACTGGTACTGTTGCCAAGGGATACTTCTGTGCCTAACGACCTTGTAACTCACGGGTACTGTAGCCTAGGGATACGTCTGTGACTAAAGACCTTGTATCTCGCGGGTACTGTAGCCTAGGGATACTTCTGTGCCTAACGACCTTGTAACTCACGGGTACTGTAGCCTAGGGATACGTCTGTGACTAAAGACCTTGTATCTCGCGGGTACTGTAGCCTAGGGATACGTCTATGACTAAAAGACCTTATTCATGTATTTACATTTGTTCTTCATCTTTCTATTGTAATGCAATGTGAAGGCAAATGGTGTTACAAGACTGTAACAATATTTGCAATTGGAACGCCATTAATTTTATTGTTGTCTTTACTTGATTTGCTGTTCAAAAACTGTTAGAATAAGTAAATAAAGCACAATTATTCAATCTAAATGAATTACAAATGATGTTACATTCCTATAACACACATTTCTATTGCTTACAAACATACAAAGCCCTACCAGGTTTCATTAAGTTTGTCATCAATAGCAATGTGTGTTATAGGAATGTAACAACATTTGCTAAAACATTTATTGCTTAAGTAACTCACTTGTATTATAACAAAAAGGATCCTAGTGATGGCTGGATAAAAGAGTCTGGATAACAATTTATTCAGTGCCATATACATTATCAGACGATATCTCATCACTTGGGAGTGTGAGTGAATCATGAAAGCAGTATCATGCTTTATTTGTGTGTTAGAAGGAACAATTTTTGGTAAAATATATGAAGATCATTGGCTACATATGGTGATTTGGATAGGCCTTCATCAAGACAGTCCTTGGTTTTCTGCGGAAAGGCTGGTTCTCCCTCATTTTGGACCCCTGTTCACTTTCATTTTGGCCAGCAACAGTGTAATTAACTGAAATAACTTGTTTCAGAATGGTTATGAACAAAATAAAGTTTTTATATACAATTTCGCTATGAAGGGTAGATCAATATTATCAGAGACAAATAGAAGTAACATTTTAAAAATTTTGTGGGAACAGTCAACACATCTGGAATAATATAGCTAAAACTATATCACTATTGAAGAGAAGTGATTGAAAAATACTTTATATAATAGAAGTAGGGATATACACCTATTGACAGACTGGTTTCTGTTCCATCCATATACTGCAGTAGACATTTTGCAGTCAGGCACTATATTAGTCCAGCAGAAATTTGGCTTTACACATCAAGGGAAATATGAGTAAGTTGTTGAGAAAAAGAATACCAGGTAAAAAAGGACCTCGAAATTTTGGTGGTAAAAAAGGTTACAGAGGAAATGACTGACATTTTATCATGGTCTTAATGTAGTGTTTGTTAAAGGTTTTGAACTTTGATGTTATTCTATATTTTCAGAACAAATGAAGGCAAAGAAGCAATATTTGGACGCAGCTCACGTGTTAGAACAATATGCTAAGGTAAGGCTGGTGAGCAATGCTAAAATAAATTGGAATTCATTCCTCTGTAAATTACAGAAAGGATTTCAGTCTAAACTTTGCAATCACAAAAAAATTGACGTACAGGTAAAGTGATGGGAAATGAAAAAAAACCCAAAAAAAACATTATTTTTGTGGTATGGATGGTTCAGAGCTTAATTGTCATCTTAATGTAATGCTATTTTCTGTTTTTATTTGAATGAAGTCTGTTTTGAACAGGTAGCTCTTCCAAAACAGTGGATAACTAACTAATCAAAGCAGAGTTCAGCCTTGTTACGTCTCTGTACATAGTCTGATAGCAATATTGAACAGCTTTGCCAAAATCTTCCATTTCAAGTTCAAGCTTCAATAAGTTTAGCTCCTGTGATGAAGAAAAAAAAGGTTGATTGCCTAGATAAGAAATCTATATGGTTCATAATAAAAGACAAATAGAAGTAACATTTTAAACTTTTTGTGGGATCAGTCAACACATCTGGAATAATATGGCTAAAATTTTCAGTTCAATGTAAAGTGTTTCAGTATTCAGAGATTGCGTGATGAGACAGGTAATTATTCACAAATTATTAGTTGACAGTTATATAGAAGGATGTTTATGGTTTTCAGGATACAGAGGAGGCTATTGTCTGTCTTATTGATGGCTGTTTGTGGGAGGAAGCTCTTAGGATGGTAAGTCAACCAATTTAACCATTGAAATGACTTAGCATTCGAAGTTACGTTGGTTTTGTTATTAAACCAGATTATGTGACTGTTTGAAAAAATGAGATATATATATATATAAAGGACATATTGCAATGATAATGATTTTACCTGTATAAGGAATAGGAGAGGTAATATGCAGGATCAGACTAGGATTAGAAGATAAAATGTTTCCAGTTAGAACTGACAGGTTTATATAACTTGTGTACATTTTTTATTGATACAGATGTACAAATATGGACGGACAGACTTTATAGAGACAAACCTGATGGAAGCCCTCACTGAAAATTACAGTCAACAGATGGAGACATTGGAAAACTGCAAGGCAGAATTTGATAAATACAAGAAACGTCTCGCAGTAGTCAGAGAGGAGAAAGAAAAAGCACGTCTGGAATTTCTAGGTAATCTTTTTCATTTTAACAAAACTTTGTATAACTTGAATAGCATGTTCTGTTCGTATTAATCAGTTTTATTTTCGTTAATTGCTGAAATTTTGTTAACATTACATTCACTTTACATAACATTTGACAATTTTGGTCTCAACATCTTATATTCTTAATTGATGGCTAGATTGTTAAACAGCTTAAATGATTAATTAATACTTTTGATAGGGGGGTAGTGGGACTTTCAGATTGTCTGTTGCTGGATTAGCAGTGCTGGGTAGTGGGACAATCTGATTATAGTGTAACCTAATTAGAAAGGCCAGATATTATAGGACGACTGAATAAATGCTTAGTTTAATTTATAGTGAGACAATCACAAATAAATTGTTGGCTGGGTCAATAAAGCTGCAGGGTTGGACAACCATATTTGTGTTAATCGGTTAAATGACAAGGTTTTGAGTTGGCAAGATTGATGATGCTTGATAGTGGGACAACCAGAGTAGTGGTGCTGGTTAACACTGTTTGATAGTATCACTAGCAGGCTGGATTAGTGAGACTCATTTGCACAGTAAATGGAGTTGGGTTGATGTAGTTGCTAGCCTTGGACCTGCTGCCTACTACTAAAAGGTCGTTTCAGGTTTGCAAAACCCCAGTATCTAAATATGAAGGTCGACCATATGTTCTCAAATTTAATAGTAGTTACATTTTGTTGTAGACATTTTTAATGCAATGAATATCATTTATGTTTTAGAAAGTGGAGGAACAGGAAACTTTGCGGATGCTGATTTATTTTCTGACACTAGTAGTGCCACAGGGGAGAGCATCCAGTCGTCCCGATATTCATCTGAGTCTGCATGCTCAGGGCGCTCATCACTCTACAGTAAATCGTCAGGGTAAGTGTATCGGGATTTAGATAGTTCTGAACAGGAATATAAACTTTTCTAAGTTTACAACAATTTACGCATTGGTGACAAAAAAGCCACACTGTACAACAAGCCACCCAAATACCCTGAACTTGTATAACACAATGTCATTCATTTCCCGTTAAAGAGAAACTCTTTTAAACTTCCCCGTTTACTGAACTATTCATTGTTTCTCCGTGCAGATCGTCAGTAAAGAACCGGCGGAAGGCGGAACATAAAAAGTGGAAGCTGAAGGAGGGAAGTCAGTATGAGGACTTCGCACTCATCGCAGCACTCGCAAAACTCATCAAAATGGTGGACGACATGAGAGGTAATACTGAATACAGTCGCTGCATTTGTAGATAATCATAAGGAAAAAAAACTTGAATTGTTCAAAGTATGATTATCTTTAATGGTCTTTTTTGGGACATATCTATGAATATTTACAGGTTACAGTTGTTGACAGTGGTGCAATGGTCCTTAAAACGTGGCTTAAATTCTAAGATTTCTTTTTTTTCTTTTTTTACTCAACTGCCGAAGGACAAGAGAGCTTATACCATGCTGCAATGTCTGTTGTTCGTCCATCTGGCCGTCATCAACATTTCTTTAAAACAAGTTCTTCTGGAAAACCGAAAGGCCTAGAGACGAGATATTTGGCTGGTAGCCTCTTTGGAAGAAGCCAAATAATGCCTGAATAAACATTACCTTGGCTTACTTTCAAGGTCACAGGGGTCAAAATCCTCAAAGGATTTCTTCTGAAATATCAAAAGGCCTACAGACATTATATTTGGCTGGTAGCTTCCTCAGAGAAGCAAAACAAACTTTGCAAATTAAAATTGCCTTGACCCATGTTCAAGGTCACAAGGCTCAAATACATCAAAACATTTAAATTACTTCTTCTAAAATACTGAAATGGCAAGAGAGGAATTTGGCTGGTAGTTTCTTTGGAAGCTGAACAAAATTTGGGAATTACAAAGACATTGACCTTCATTTAAGGTCATAGTGATCAAATATGTAAAAAACTTCAAATAAATTTATCTGAAATACCGAACGGCCTAGAGACATGATATTTGACTGGTAGCTTAATTTGAAGGACCTGAACAAAGTTTGCAAATAAGAATGACTTTGATTTTCTTTCAAGGTCGCAGGAGTCAAATATTTTTAAGTCTTGGGAATAACTTACTGCCATAGATTTTAGTCCTCTTTTAGTAGTAGAAAGATCAAATCTGGTTAATCTATGACAAGCTGAAACAGCTGATTGTTGGATACGCACAGCTGTTCTCACTTCCCTTACTCACTAATCAAAGTGAAATTAGCCTTGCATAACCGACGATAGGTTCTTATTTGCTTTAGACTGATTAAACTACATGTATTTAAATATAGTTTGTAATATTAAATACCAGGTAGACCTTATCATAAGGCATTTCATAATAAAATAAAAAGAGCTACATTCCTTTTCAGATGAGACAAATGCGCTGCTACGCGCCCTGCTACAATTTCACCAAGACAAACAGGCCACTGAAATACAGTGGGCTTACGATCGCCTCCTCACCCAGATGGAGCGAGGCATCCCAGAAATCTGGCAGGACAGCGAGGAAGGGAAGGAATCTCAGCCAGTAAGTCTGGTGTAGTCACACTCAGGTCCTGCTTCCTGTATTTATGTTTTCTATGCTTCAGTTATTAGCTCTGTATGACCTATGATTGGAATACATGTACTGTTGCCTAGATTTTGCAGTAAAAGAGAACTTCATTTTGAAGCAGGGACATTTCAAATTGATTTTGTTGTGATTTGAAGTTACGGAATCTTACTTAAAGATAGACTTGACAATAATAACGAAGTTTTTTTTAAACAATAGGCGGTTTACATAATTATTGTCGGAAAGAACTGATGTCCAATATTTTTGAAAGAATGCTTATTTTTAATCATCTATAACACTGGAGGGAATCTATATCTGTACAAAGCCCTAGGATATGATGAACATGAAAAATATCAAACGGAGAAAAGCAACATCTGAATCAAGGTTTCAGTAGATGATTGGGCCGACTTTCAGCTTGTTGACAAACTAATCGCCACAAGCATGACAACAGCAATGGAATTCAGGAGTTACTTCTCTCCCTTGTTACAGTCAAACTTTGATGTTTCGAACTTTGTGGGACCGCTGTGAAAACTTCGAAACATCGGGACTTCGACTCATGAATTTCGAACATCGAACATTAACATGTATATGTATTAAAGTACTGTACATAAGAAGAACCAATGCAGTGCTAGTGTAACTTTACACAGGCTAAGAAATTGTAGATTCACATTAAAAAGAATAGTATACTAAAATACACACTGTAATTTTTGTAACGTGATAATAACAAAGATTTTTTTGTTTGTCAACTAAATTTTCAAAGCAGGTAAATTTTTCACTTCAATTTATTAGTTGTACTTTTTAATGTTTTCATAACGAACGGGTCAGATTAAAACTTCGATACAGCGAAAAATTTGATTCATAGAAGTTCTATTCATGAAATGTATATCAATAGTGTTACATAATGAAAAATATGAGACTTTGTCAATCGTTCGACCCGTCGAGAAATTTGAATGATCGAAGTTCAATTAATCGAGGTTTGACTGTATTTGCATAGACAATACACTGTTTCCGAGATACAGGAACTCCTTTGAAGTGGTGTTAGAAATCGATGATTTGATCATGTGACCGCGAAAAATTTAGGGCACTTCACAATGGCGGCATTGACAACCGAATGGAAGCTAGATTCAATTCGATTTTTTAGTAGCTTTAGGTTAAAAGGGGACGAAAGAAAGATACAGGCTCTTAAACTAAGTCATGGGGTGTTGTACCTAGATGTGTAACTGTCAGTCGTAAAAGAAACAATCTGGCAAAATGTAACGTTCATATCGTTTCCAACAGCAAAGAGAAACCCCGATTACGAGCAGTGTGGATTGCATTCATAATTCTCAATACAAGATAAATTCAGTTCATCAGTGATCTCAGCTAATTTTACTAACACCCCTTTTGTTTTATTTGAAGTTGTGATCCCTTTTTTGACCAAAAAACTTTACCTCGCTTACAGTCATTGAAAACTTCTATATAGCCGCCTTTTTGTTTTAAAAGTGCCCTAAATAAAGTCACGTGGTGATGAAAGTCACATGACTAAACCAACTGAAAGTTGTATCCCGGAAATGGCGTATTAAGTATGATCCTGTCAGGACAGACAAGCTTTACCTAGATCACATACTTGATAATATCACCAGACCACATGCTTCATAAGATCACAAGTTAATCAGCAACATCTTGTATCTTAATAACTAAAAAGAAATTCCACATTTAAAAAAAAGAAGATATTTTACCTGATTTATCTTGTACCTATGTAAAAACATGAGGTATCCCATGAAATAAGAACAGGTATATCTGTCAGTCAGTGGCCATGAATCTCACCTTAGGTCACCGTTTTTATACGTTATTTATAGGTTTACTTTCACCTCCATAGCCACAGTTATCTAGTTTGAGAAGTGGCACAGTACATAATAAACACTTTGTAGTACAAAATTTGAAATTAAACAGAACTATTTTTATTTTAATTCTCAATTCATAATTCAAGGGGTTTTATGCACCTGACCCTTCTGCTTCTACATTAGTTTAGATGTTTTGGATTCCCACCTTTTGATCCCTAGCATCACTGAAGAGTCCTAGGAGGATGAAACAGCTGTCAAATTAATCATAAAAATGTTTACTTTCTCACCAGATGCTTGGTCCCATGGCAACAGCCAACAGTATAGCAAAGGCAGTGCAACGAGGTCAAACTTTGGTACATTCCCAGGAAAAAGTTGGTAGGTATTAACAATTCTGTGATCTTGTTTTGTTTACACATTAACAGGTATCTTGTTGGTATATTTTATACATACAATAATAAGTATGTTGTTTATATGTTATACACACAATAACAGGTATCTTATTTACATATTATATTGTAAAACCCCACTAACTCGAACCCTGTTTACTCGAATACCCCTCATTCGTCGTTTCGTTTGGCCCCGACCACATTTGAACATATTCATCCAACCTTGGATTACTCAAATACCATGTATTCCTTGAACTATTGATCAGGTCCCCACGAGTTTGAGTAAGTGGAGTTTTACTGTACACAATAACTGGTATTTTGTTTGTATATAATTATACAATAACAGGCATCCTGTATATAATTACATTAAAAAGTATCTTGTTAATATTTACATCAAATGATATTTGATTGCCAATAACAAACTTGCAAGTAATTCTTGTGTTGCTTCTTCAGATTTGAACTACTTTTAATTGAACATGAAGTACAGATATATTATGGAATCGTTGATCGCCAATTGCATTTCTTTACAACTAGTTTTTAAATTTTTTTGAAGAATTTTAAAAATTAATGCATGTAATTATTACATTATTGTTTTCAGACCCTGTTATCCGGATACCTCCGATACTACGTAAGGAAGTCAGTTGGAAGCTCCATGTGTTGGACTCAGGGTCAGCCAAGACTTGAACCCTTTGTTTGTCGCTGCTATGGGACCCAACCTGATTTAATTTACTAGTGCAATATAAAATTTCCTTTTTAGAAAATGTATGACATGACATTTTATCAAAAATGGACAGCAAAAGTCTACAAGTAGTTCTGTGATCGCTGGTTAAACCAACAACATGATAAAAATATTGTCCACACTGCAACCATGTACGTACATTTCTCAGAAAGGATATATTTTGTAAGATATTGAAAATAAATTAAAATATCTCATATAGATTATCATTTTTGTTTTTAATCTTAATTAAAAAAAGCCAATTGACTGAATGATTATCTTCACAGAACCTAAATGTAGAAAGTGGAAGATATGTTAATGAGGTAACGCTCTCAAACTATAGATTGAAATGGTGTTCATGAGTGCACACATGGATGTTTTCATTCTTAATTATGTAATGTACAATTTTCAATTTTCCCTCTCTTGATCAAGTGCAAAGTTTCTTAGTCCAAGGGGTGTATCTTGTCAAAATCATTCAACCGTAACCAAATGAGAACTTGACCTAGATATCCCCATGATGTATCTGTAATCCAAATTTCAGTTCCAGTTCAATATTTACACACGTTGCAGAGATAATGAACGGAAACTGTGAATAACTGGTATTGGAATTTTTCAGTATCCAAGGGCTGTATCTCTGAAAAAAAAAATCAAAAAAATCAACCGTAACCAAATCAGAACTTGACCTTGATATCCCCATGATGTATCTGTATACCAAACTTAAGTTCAATATGCACACACATTGCAGAGATAATGAACAGAAACCCCAAAAATGTGACCGAGAGACAAACGACAGGTTAACTAATAGTCCCCTTCGGCTTGACTGGTAGGGGACTTAAAAGTATCATACATGGCATACCTATAATAAGCAGTAAGGCTTTATGGAATAAAATGAATTGAATTTAAGTCATGATGAGCATAATTTTGTACTGCATTTTCATTTAGATCTGCAGTCTGCCAAATTATGATAGAAATCAATGACTTCATTTATTTTGACTCTCCTTCCAATCCTTATTGTATAAGTAATGGTCCTTCTTCCTCATCTGGTTTTTCTAAGAAAAAAGTTGTCCTGGCCATAATTTCTAAATTGTTGAAGATATCATGACGAATTTTGCACTGACTTGTATCACTTAAAGCTGATGTGCAGTGCATTCATTATGTCACTGTGATCTTGACATTGAGGTCAGGGGTCAAGTAAATGCAAATTTTTCCAATAGTTCATGTCCGGATGATAACTAACAAACTGTTAAAAGATGTCATATACTGATAAAACTTACCATAGATGATATGCATGTAACTGTCATAAGGTCATTGTGACATTCACCTGAAGGTAAGAGATAAAAAAGGTCTGAGAAATTAAGAAATTTTGTATCTCTTAACCGCATGACATTATGAAACAAGTTGGTCAGAATTAAGCAGGTGTCATCTGAGTATGCAAAGCTAAGGTCATTGGGTCAATGTCAAAGTGAGCTTATGCGATGGTAAGGCATCAGTCGTCCATCCATCGTCCATCGTTCGGCTTCAAGGTTTTACATCAAGCAACTTCCTCTCAATAACCAAATGCACAGGCTACTGATTTTAGGCCAGTAGCATGCTAGGATGGAGGGCTACCAATTCAAGTTTGTTTGATTGAATGACTTTTACCAAATTTCAAGGTCACAAATGTCGGAATATTTCCAAGCAACTTCTCAGAAACTTCTCATGAAAATTGTCAAGATATTCAGTTCACAGAAATACTCTCTGAGGTCAAAAACCAAAGTCCAATGACAAAGTAACCGAGTCAAAGGTAAAGGTCAAATATTGTTTTTTTTTCAATGTTGAACATTATGACATTATGAAGCAAAGATGGCCAGAATCAAGCAAGGAGTCAACTGATCGAACATCGAAGTCACAGAATCAAAGGTCAAAGTCAAATTTTGTAGCTTTTCACTGATGAAAATTTTGTTATGTCATTATGGAGCAAAGTTGGTAAGAATCATTCAAGGAGTAATGATCAAAGTCAATGTTGCCAAATCAAAGGCCAAGGTCAGATTTTGTAGCTTATCACTGATGAAAATTTTGTTATGAAATGACACAAAGCTTGTCAGAATTACACAAGAGTCAACTGACAAAAAGTCAAGGTCAGCAGGTCAAGGTTCAACTGTGTAGTTTATCACTGATGGATATTTTGTTAGGACATTATGGTGCAAAGTTGGTCAAAATTAAGGACGGAGTCATTTGAAGAAACGTCAAGGTCGCCGATTCAAAGGTCAAGGTCAAGTTTTGTAGTTTTCTACTTATGAATATTGACATTATGAAGCAAAGTTTGTCACAATTAAACAAGAAGTAAGCTGACGAAAAGTCATGGTTATTGGGTCACAGTTCAAGGTCACTTATTCAAAGGTCAAGGAGAATTTTTTCGAGCACAAATAAAAGTAAATTTGCGTGAACATTGGGTTCAAAGCTCAAGAATCAATGATTTCAGGAGCTATATATTGAGTTAAGTTAATTGATGGACGCTGGCAAACAAATGCCTCTATGTCCATATCTAAATAATTAGCTTGAACTTGACCTTTAATTGAAAAAAGTTCTTAATTTAAATCCGGATACAAATTGTAAAAAACAGAATGTTAAAGAGGTATTTCAAAGTTCTTGTAACTATATAGTTCAGGAAGACGCCTGATATAGCCTTAAACAGGTCCCCTTGCTGACCTGTCAGTGTTCTTGTTAAAATTCTTAATGATGACTTCATTGTAAGGACAAACAACAAAAGGTATGGATACTAATACGTCAAAACTCGGGTAACTGTTAAGGCCTCTTCTTATGATTAGGTCAAGTAAGTGCTGAGATATTCTAATGAAACTAGAAATTGTGCTTTTTTTTTTTTAGAAAAATCAAGTCGGGCCAACTTTTAAACTGTTACACGCATGTTTTACTTCCCAAAAAAATCTCTAGTTCTTTTTTGTAGCCTATCACATGCATTATTTCCAAAACGAGAAACAACAGAACTTCTTATCTGATACAGAACGTAATTTTGATCAGAATGAATTAAGAGTTTGGCCTAAATATCAAAATAGTGGATGGCTTGACAAGATATGTAACTTGTATGTATTTTATGCTTTTTACCTTAATTCTGTGACGTACGTGCCCGTTTTTTTTTATTTGTTTTGCATTATATTATTTTGTAGTTGACTCTAGGTCTATATTTCTTATTTTTTCAATGAAATTTTCCTGACTTTGTTTATGGATTATTTTAAATGAAATTTTGTACAATTATAGAAAATTGTGTCATAATATTTTCACCGTTTCCCGTTCGTTGTGCACGGTCAGGGAAATCAGAATTTATTCGCAACATCCATTTTTTGGTGGTATTTTGACCGTGAGTTTGGCAGCGTTATACAGAAAATGGCGTCACATAGAAATTAGCAGTGAAGATAACTTTACATTAGACTACTTCAGAACTACCACGATGGGAAATTATGAAAATATTTTGAGAAGAAACTGGTCAAACTAACAGTACAAAATGACATTGCACAACTTATAAAATCAAATCGGCAAACCTCGGCAGATTCCGGTAGCATTAACACTTGTAAGTACGGACTCCACAGTCATGTTAAATGGAAGAACATCATTAAACAAAATTTCCACTTTGATTCTTATATAATGACAATGTCAGAATGGCATTATCTGCATGATCAAAGAAAGGTCGAGCGAAACGTAAGTGAACCGGAAACTACTTTGTGTCGTCTGCTTCAAACCAAGTTAAAACAAACGCTGTTGGGGGACTTTGAAAAATCACAACATACAACGAGAATAGGAGACCAAAACAACTGTGATTTGAAATTTGATATCTGTCCCTGAATCCACATTAAAGTGACGGTATGTTTTTGAAGATGTTACTGTTATCGACAATAAAAGAATCAAGTGATGGAAAAGGAGTTCGGCCGAGAAAGGCTAAAGTAGGCCTAGGCCTCCCAGAGACGGCTAAAATAGGATGATTTTACATATTAACTTAGGGCTACGTGTATGAAAAACAATGATAAAACGTACAAAGATATTATTTGAATACTGACAATACTCTTGATATGCAAAAAAAAAAAAAGTTTGTTCATTTAAAACGCTTTAATGTAAGAAAAACCATGGTTTCAGAGGCGAACAGGGCCTACATGCTATGTGCCAAAATATGTAACATTCTGAATTTTACGAACACTACTGTACAGTTCTGATTCCAGGATGTCATTTAACGCTCCAGATACTCGAGCTCATGTTGGAGTCGAACAAGATAATTGTCTATTCCGCACAAACAGTAAACGTATGACCAAATGTTTCAAAACATGGCACCGAAAACAAGTTGTTCACCAACATTTAGACTTTGAAATACACTGAAATGACAAGAAGAAAAAATCCTGTTACAGTTACCGAAGTCAAACCGAATCCTGACCTTCCGGACAACTCAGGTAAGTGTTTTTCCTCTATGTTTCCAGAGGCAGTCAGAGTCTCCAAGTTCACATTGTCCGCCATTTTGATGTATATTTCAATCATTTGCACCTGATTAGCCTTCCAGCCGATTCACGTGTATCCAATCTGTTTCATTATTCGTTGCCAAACATGCTGGAAAGAAACATATATCGACGCAGCGAGACGTATGTTATTGTCGTAAAATAAGTTTTATCCGAAATTATGCAGATTGAAGATTTTTGTGAGCTGTTTTAGAAAAGTGCACCCACTAAGTTCATTAGCATTTCGAAAAAAGGAGGAACAATCCTTGATTCGTTGGTGTTCCCCAGAGATGTATATGTGAGAAATGCATCCCGGGTGTTCCCTCAAGTATCGGAAGTTCTTATTTAAGGTGTTTCTTACAATAAAATGTATATGAATAAACAAACGCATCATTTATCAGTACTTAAGGATTGTACCGCATTTTGACTGCATTTACGGCATACTAAGCTTACCCAGTGATCAATTTACAATTTATTTCCATGGGTCCTTTTTGTACATATTGCCGAAAATTATGGGTCCCACAATGTTAAATTGAAGTATTTCCAGAATTTCAGAGCCATTTCATATTTTTATGAGTACTGGACTCGGGACTCGCACGTAGATCGATCAATGACTACCGTATACGCAGTCAAAATGAGGTACAATCCTTATATATACATGGTAAATAATGTTTAAAATGCTATTATAGAAAGAAAGCAAATCATTTGAGTGGGGTTTGCTACGATAGCCGTGTTGCTAACAAATAAAGCCCGAGGGAATCTACTTAAATATAAACGTATTGGTAAATTTAAAAATACGCAGCAAAAAAAAAAAACCCCTTTTTTTCATCACATGTGAATTTCTATTGAAACAATATTACCTAGCATTTAGAACATGCTTATTCACCTATAACAGTCGTTACAGTAGGCGCATTGAGTCACTGATATGGTAGTGACGTGGTCGAACGTCGCAACAGGAAGCCGCCTTTTTTGCATTGCCGTCTAAGAATTTCAAATGTGCATATTTCGATTAATGGGAATAGTAGTTAACTACCATCCATTTATAGTAAAAGATGACGTAACACAAACACATGTACAGAAGACGTAATGTATCACAAATGTGTTCCACGTTTCAAGATGTTGAAGGAACCAAACAACGGCTGTAATTTAATAGTTTTCTTTCTGAAGCATGAACGTACCATATTTGAAATCTATCCCCCGAACCTTCTTACATTGCGTATACGCGAATTTACGCAGTCCGAGTTTGCTAAGCTGAGAAGGGAGATATGTAAAGATTTTCATGCATTCCATTTTTAGTTTTCATTATTATATTTGATTCGTAATGTTCTATCAACAAATATATACTTTGATCATTCTGCTAAGAACGATTAGGGACTGGCGAGTGTTCACATGTTTTTGTTATTAATCTGGAAAAATACAGACTGAATTTGAAAATGTAGGGCTTTCTTTCTATGAAATGAGTCGATGTATTGTGAACAGCCGTATTTAAACACATGTATTTACACGTATGTACACTATTATGTACCTTACTGAATGTTACCTTTTTTTGGTATCAAAAGTACAAAATCTATTTTATAGTTTTCATTTTACAGCTTGTACCGTTTTTTTGTAGATATTTTTGGGGGACAACTAAAGTTAAACAATTGTAGAAGCGATGCAGATTTACATTAGCATAAAACACATGTATATTTACTGTAAAAATCGATATTTTCGCGCGTGGAATTTTTCGCCTCTAAACTGTTCGCGTTGTGGAAACTTTTGCGCAGTGAGTTGTGCTATTTTATAATGAGTGCATATAATACTATTAGACACTTTAGAGTTTGAACAGCGTTTCATACATTCGCAGAGACCTAATGCAAGCGAAATACACTATCAACGAAACCTCAATTGTTGTCGTTGATCTGTATTTATGTATTTAAAGTTCCCAAAAAAATGGTGTCTGGAACATATACTCAGCATTGTTGAGGAATAATTTACGAGGAAACATTGACTCCAATTTGGCATTTGGTCTTGATCTCAACGACGTCATCAAATACCAAGGTAATTAAGATTTTACAGCATAGTACAGCCACTGTCACTGTGCCATGAACATGCCATTTACTAACAGAAATGCAGAGTTTGGGTTTTACATTTCACCAACGATCGGTCATTTATTTTGATTTATACCTAAAGGGCGGAAGGTTTTTGATGTCGAAAAAAATCTTGTTACTGTTGCAAAGATAAATATACACGTCAAATGTATTCTTCTTCCTCCTCATCTCTATTTCCTATAAAAGCACACGCCAGATTTCGGAGTTTTTCGCATTCATCGTGCCACTTTTTTTTTTAGAATTCTGTTGTGTGCATGTTATCGAGAGTAAACCCCGAACTGTTCTGAAAAACGCCATCACGCTTCTTGTAAAATAGCTAGCCAATACAATGACATCGATGGTTCAGCACGTGGCTAATGTCAAGCACATTAATATTTAAAAAGGTGGCACGATTACTGCAAAATAACGACTAGCAAACCATGAATACCCTTATAATATTACAAAAGAATACAATTGGATGATCCGAGAGGGGAAGCCTCTTCTGTTTTATTGACGACACATACTTACATACTAAGGCCCATAACTCGTCATGGAACAAAGGCCATCGACAATTCCTCACCATCTCACTCTGTTTTGGGCTTTTATTCAGTGTCCCGCTGTTGCGAGACCGACTTTTCTTTCTCAGGGCTTGATATGTGGAGTTGGAAGTTTGTTTCCTGAGGGTATGTCCTATCCTGCTCCCTCGCACAGATCTTCATTGCTGTTCTTTTCTTGCCATTTAATGTTGAAGATGCACGTCAAGCACGTGTTCAAAAACTTCTGGAATTTCCTCTGCATGGTCATTGTCGTCCTCCAAGTCTCTCATCCATATACCAGGACCGATTTTACATTGTCGTTGAAGATACGGAGTTTGTTTCTAATGCAAATCTCTTTGGATGCTCAGATATTCTCCAGCATGATGAAAGCTCCTCTTGCCTTGTCAATCCTGGCTGTGACGTCTCAGTCTGTGCATCTCGTCCATCAATCATGCTTCCCAGGCAGACAAATGTCTCAATCTCTCTGATGGGCTCTCCGCTAGTTGTGACTGGCATTGATATTAATCTCTATCAGCTCTGTCTTATACTTGTTGAAGCAGAACATTGTTCAAGCTGATGTGGTCTCCAGTAGAGTGGTTTTATCCTGCATCTGGGTGTAGCTGTGAGACAGGATCGCGAGTTAATCAGCAAAGTCGAGGTAATCCAGTTGCGCCCAGTGTCCACTGTATTCCGTTATTCCCGCCAGTTGTTGTGGTCTTCATAGTGTGGATGATAACCAGGCTTTCGTACAGCTGGCCTGTATTGGTGATCTTGCAGCTTGTCTTAAACGGTGCATCGGATGATGGAGAGGATCTTTGCAGACCCAAATGATCTTTGCAGACCCTCCATAGTGTCTCAGCAACTTCCTCAGCATCTCTCTGTCCACAAAGTCGAAGGCCTTCTCGTAGTCGATGAAGTTGATGTAGAGGGGAGAGTTCCACTTGAGCGACTGATCCGCTACGATGCATATGCTAGAGATCTGATCAGCATATGCTCTGTCTGTTCGGAAGCCTGCCGATCTCGGATCTTGGGGTCGACAGCTCCCTTCATCCTCTCAAATAGAATCCAGTTGACAACCTTGCCTGGGACTGAGAGGAGCATGATTCCTCTGTAGTTGCTACATTCCCTGAGGCCCCCTTTCCTCGGCAACTTTATAACAATGTCGCCCTTCCACTGGCCAAGTACATTGCCTCCCTCCCAGATTTTACTGAACGGGCTGTGAAGTATGTTGACAGTTGTCTTCATGCCTGCCTTGATGACTTCTTGTAGTATATTGTCTGGTTCTGCAGCTTTCCCATTCTCCAGGGTCCTGGTGGCCTTCTTGATCTCTTCTTTGTAATGATTGTCACAGTTGGTGAGTAAGATTGTTTTTGCCGGTTGTATGTCTGGTGATGCTTCCGGGGCTTTGCGGTTAATTAGTTCCCTGAAGTGTTCTGCCAACCTCTTCTGCTGTTCTTTAGTGGTTGTCAGTGGCTTCCGTTCCTTGTCATTCACTGATCTGTCTGCTTGAACTTGCCTAACAGGTTCTTGGTCGCCGGTTCGCCCTCCCCTGCTGCTTCCCCTGCTTGACTGGCCAAGTTGTCAATGTTGTCTTCCTTGTCTTCCTTAACTTTCTTCACATCCTTGTTAGCTGTTGTGTGCTTTCGCCTTTCTTGCCTTTGCTGTTCTTGTTCGGCCCATGTTTATGATTGTCTTCTTCTCTTTCCTCACTTCCAGTGTCTGAATGTTCGCAGAGATCTATCTTTATGCTGTGCGTTCGTCTTGCCTAGAATTTTTCGATGTATCGAGCCTAAGTTTCTTGGTGTGTTGCCCCTTGTCTAGATGTCTGCCTTGGTGTCCTCGATCAGCACTTGCAGCAACTGGAACCTGTTGACAAGGCTTATCTGGAAGGATTCGTGTTTGACCCTATACCTCAGCAGTCCTACATTGTACCTTGTTGTAGTGTTGCCAACGCTTGAGTGTTTCTTCTGTTATAGTCTACCTAATGCTAAAAGAATGTGGTTGTCTGACAACACAGCTGCTCCTCTCATCACCCGCACATCTCGCTATGACCTCATGAACTTCTGGTTGATGCAGATATGGTTAACCTTGTTCTCTGTGATATAGTCCGGGGATCCCCATTTGCCTTGTGGATGCGTCTATCTGGGAAGATGCTTCCACCTATCACCAACTGGTTCAGAGTACTAAGTTCAGCGAAGCTGTTCTCGTTCATCTGTCCAAGTCTACGTGTCCCCGTGATGTCCTCGTAGCCAGTATTGTCAGACTCTATCTTGACATTGGGGTCTTCCATAAGAATCGACATATCGTTGGCACTTCTCCTGTCTACAAATTTCTGGGGCTGTAGAACTCTCCCTTTTTCTCTTCTCCCGCATCATGTGTGGGGCATAACACTGGATGATGTTTGATGTCCTCTTCATGGTGGCGAACTTGGCCGTGATGATGTGGGAGTCGACATGTTCCCAGTTGATGAGTGAACGCTGTGATTCTGGTGTCAGCATCAGGGCCACGCCCTTTGTTTATGGGGCTCCATCATCTGTGTGTCCTGACTACAGCAGTGTCTCTCCAGCTGCGAGGCTAAACTGTCCTGTCTGCAGCCATCTGGTCTCACTCAGGCTAAAAACTCCTTACTTGTAGGTCTTCATATCCCTCGCCACTTTGACGATTCTCCTTGTCTCATAAATATTCCTGGCGTTCCATATCGCGATTCTTGTTGTCCCTGGGGTGGACCATATTTGTCAGACCTATACTCTTCGACCTGCCAGGAGCATAAGCTACCACTGACATAACTCTCTGGGTCAACAAGGTACGCAAGCCATCACACAAGGTGTGGCCCATGTGATGGTCATTATACGGAAGCCGGTTAGTGCCACATGAAGTCTCGTATCCCGTAATTACGACTAAGTTATCTCGTAATTACGACTTAGTATGTCGTAATTACGACTTAGTTATCTCGTAATTACGACTTAGGATGTCGTAATTACGACTTAGCTATCTCGTAATTACGACTTAGTATGAAGTTATATCTCGTAGTTTGGTCTGGTGTATAGGAACCCCATCGGAAATAAGCCTTTAAGGCTATCCCAAGGAATTCAAGTCAATATTGTAGCAGGCCTGGCCTTGATCTTCTGTGGTCATCAATTGAGTTCACAACACAATAAAAACAGTTCACTTGTTTTTATTACACATCAAATTAGTCATCAAATTTGTACAATGGTGCTGCAACTCTCTCATAGTCATACATCATGCTCTCATACTGTCAGAGGTCAGTGTGGTGGGAGACAATAATGTACTGCATAAAACTTTAGGTATTTATAAAGAATTACTAGAAAATAAGCTCAATGTTTAGTAAAAGAAATATGTGTCAGTTACTTCGAACGTATATCACTATGGTAACGACAGTACAGTACTACTGTACTGTATTGTACTAGACTAAGTCAGTAAAACCAAGTATATAACTATTTCAATAGAGAAAACATAACATACCTAAAGTAGAAGTTATCTCCCTTTGATATAATGTCGTTAGGCCTAGTATAATAGAAGATGTTTGCAGAATAATGTCGTGGCTGAAGATGTATGCTCGTGGCTAAAGCTACAAGATTGTCTGACATGACCGTTTTTCGCGCTCCCTTTTATACCTTTCTCACATGATCACATGATCCGTCTCATCCAATCAAATCACTTCTCACATCGATTCTCACAAAAAGTTCCTTCCCCTCTCATATTAGAAATCTACTATTTACAAAGTTACAATATCCTAAAACATGTCCTCTTCCTGTCCTCATTCTTATTATAGTAATTAAAAGTGATTTAATCAACAAGGACAAGCTAAAATACAAAACTCATAAAAAGGACAAACACTTTTAGTCTCAGTTTGTCTCGGAGGAATAGCAGACGACATGCGTAAGGTTACATAAAATGGCGCGATAAGGCTAAGAAAGATAGTTCTAATGATTATTACTATTGGATAAATCTATTACATTTCTTGTATAATTAAACTTGTACAAAATATTCAGATATCAGCACTATTCCTATGATTTTATCATCTAGCTCATAAATAGTCACTAAAGCTCTTTTTCAAAGCCTAGCTTTACATAGCATTCCGATCGGCAACTCACTTCCGGTTTACAAGCAGCTTCACACTCGCTGAACATAAACAACAATTAAACAAGTTCTCGATGGCGGTTCGATATAAAAGGTATGTTACAATTACGATAAGATATCCCGCGTCGCGATGTCTCTATGTTTCTTTCAGTTACGTCTTATGGTAGCAGTTTCTTTTCTAATTTACGTCGTTGCTCCCGTTTTTCACATAAACCTTGCGTTGATCAACAGTTCTTCACATAAGAGGTAGTAATCTTCGAATACCTAGTGACATGCTTGTATGTCTACTACAATATGTGTGATTATAAAAACCATCTGTAATATTTTAAATTCAAAAGTTTTTTTTGTATTTAATTGTTCCTTTTACCTGAATAAGTCGTAATTACGAGATAGTTAAGTCGTAATTACGAGATAACTAAGTCGTTATTACGACATCCTAAGTCGTAATTACGAGATAACTAAGTCGTAATTACGACATACTAAGTCGTAATTACGAGATAGCTAAGTCGTAATTACGACATACTAAGTCGTAATTACGACATAAAAAGTTTACTTCATGTGGCACTAACCGGCTTCCGTATCATTACGACACCTGCTTGTTGTTTACATTCTTTGTTTTGTAAGAAAGAATTGTTTTTAACCAAATAAGTCCCATCCCACTTCCCTTGCGGGGTCTAATCATTTCTTTAAACATTATTGATTCCTTTTTATAGAAAGTTTCAAATCATATTTTATTGTATCTATCACCAAATTTAAAAGGTGCAGCATATGTGTTTTACGTCATCCTTATTGAATATTGTATCCCTTTTGCCAAATGATTCTCGTAACCAAATCTGGTAAAATATCTCCAGTCTTAAGTTCTGTAGGTCTGTGGCTTGACAGCTAGCGGATTTTTGGTTGTATTATTATGACGCTGTGGTCGTGACAGTCAGGATTCATAACTCGAACGGACCCTCTTTATAAGATCTCTTTTAGATGTAACAATGTCATTTCCTTTTTATACGCCCGTCGAAAATGACGGGACGTATTATGGTATGGCATAATACGTCCGTCATAATTTTTTATTTGCCCGGAGATCTCCTCCTACAGTTCTCAATCAATATCTTTCAAACTTGCTTCACTTGACCACCATGGCATGAAGTAGTTTTTTCCTGAATGACAGTTTGATATCGACAATATTTACCTGAGTTATGGACCTTTGGGACGTTATTTCGGGCATTATGAAGAAAACATTAGATTTTTTGTGTGTGTATTTTTTTTCAATTCCTTTAAAATTTGGTATGGTATTTCGAAAAGCTATAATATTTAACATATATTACGGGTTTTATTGAGTTATTTAAACTTTTCGCGTAACAGCATTTCATACAATGTAGTTAAATATAGGCATTATGTAGAAAATGTAGAACTTTTTTGTGTTTTCTTCAATTCCTCTAAAATTTTGTATGGTACTTGGAAAAGCTATGATGTTTAACATATATAACGGGTTTTGTGAAGTTATTTAAACTTTTCGCGTAACAGCATTGCATAATTGTAATTGCAAAATATAGGTATTTATATGTAGAAAATGCATTTCTGTTGTATATTGTTGTTTGTCTGGAGATCTTCGCCTACAATTTTCGTAGCTGATGCAATTGCGGCATTATGTAGAAAATGTCAGACCTTTGTGTTTCCATGCCATTATACTTCCGATAGGATACGACGGGCGTATCATGCCCCCGCTCGCGGTGCTTTTGTTAAAATAGTTTTGAAACACGACAGTAGATATACCTATACACTATTCCTAACGCCCTTTGAAAAAAGTACTTTTAATAAAATAGATAACATAGTACTTTGGATATTCTAAGGGAATAAAGCATTAGGAATCGGAGATTAGAGTTGAAAAAACAAATCAGAATACCAAAGCGTCAACAAAACCATTATCAAAATAACATCAGGTGTTCCGTATGCGTCTTCTGCTTATTCGACGACACCGGTCATCCAAACCTAGGTCAGATTCTAGTAAATGTCAAGGCCTTAAAGTGAGAACTGAAGAATGAACGTATAAATAAACTTACTTAAGCTTTAAAAAAGGATAATAAATGTCTCTCAAGGATACCAGGATTGCAACCATAAGAATTGTTTATAGTCCAGCTTCAAGATTCATCAACCTACATCCCTCGAATTCCCGTGCCGTAAGTTTGTTCGTCAGAAGCCGACATTTATCGCAAACTGCGACATGTTTTTGGTCATAGTTTAGGGAAAGATTGAGGTTGTTAATAGACAACAAATCCTTAATGTACCTGAAAGTGAAATTGAAAGCTTTGGCACCTGCACTAATAAGCTCCTCGACAAATTCAGCCTCGTATGAAAACAAAAACAAGTAAGCTTAGAGTGGAACTGAATTTGTTTCCATGGGAGTGTCAACAGTTTGCAGGAAAATCTTTCTTCCAAAAGCAAAGATATTGTCAACCAAATATGCAATCATTCGTACTTTTCATATCTTTCTCAGTAAATTTCATCTTTGCTTTTGTTGTGTTTTTTCCACAAAGTATATGTGTATCGTCGTTCACGTTTCTTGAAAAAGAAAGCTCTCATAATGAGGGTTCGAAAGGTTGGAAAGTAAAATTAATGCTTTGATAGACGAAACGTTTTTGAGAAGGGGTCGGGGGCTCAAGATTGATAAGAAAACCTTCCGTTAGGCCAACCCTTGCGTTAACAGAGTCACAATAAGACTGAACACCTGCTTCAATTTGTACTAAGAAAAGTAGTAAGAAGTTTTGATGCTGACTTGGTTTAAGCAGTTAGAAGAGATAAAACGTTGTTTTAAGGTCACTGTGCAGTTTTGGTATCCAATATGAACGAGGTAATCAGCGTTTTTCTCATTTGCGTGTATCTTGAAAGATTGCAATAATGTTTAAGTAGGGTTACATTGGTTATAAAACAGGCATTTTTCTTTTTGCAAACAATAAATGTAAAAGTGTTTGCGATCAAAGATTGAGTTATTAGATGCATTGCCTAAGACAATCGCATTTTATCATATAGATAACTGATTATTTTTCGAGCGCCGGTGTCAAGAAATATCGATTTGTGTTAAGATTTAGATTTTTAGCTCACATGGCCCGAAGGTCACAGGGGTCAAAAATGTCGAAATCTTCAAACAACTTCTTCTAAAATACCGTCAGGCATAGAGACCTCATATTTGTCTGGTAGCTTCCTTGGATGAAGCCGAATAAAATTTGCGAAAATAAACGATTTTGACCCATATTCAAGGTCACATGGGTCAAATCTATTATAACCTTTAAACGACTTCTTCTGATTAACCAAAAGCCTTAGAAGCATGATATTTAACTGAAAGGTTCCTTGGATGAAGCCCGACAAAGTTTGCGAAAAGAAATGATCTTGACCTATATTCAAGGTCACAGGGGTCAAATCTGTTAAAACATTGAAACGACTTCTTTTGATTAACCAAAACGCCTAGAGACATTATACTTGGCTGGTAGCTTCCTTGGATGAAGCATAACAAAGTTTGCGAAAAGAAATGACCGTGACTTATATTCAAGGTCACAGGGGTCAAATCTATTAAAACATTCAAACGACTTCTTCTGAAATACCAAAAGTCCTAGAAGCATGATATTCGGCTGAAAGGTTTCTTAGATAAAGCCGGACAAACTTTGCGAAAAGAAAAGACCTTGACCTATAATCAAGGTCACGAGGGTCAAATCTGTTAAAACATTTAAACGACTTCTTCTGCAATACCAAAAGCCCTAGAAGCATGATATTTGACTGAAAGGTTCCTTGGATGAGACCCGACAAAGATTGCGAAAGAAATGACCTTGACCTATATTTAAGGTCACAGGGGTCAAATCTGTTAAAATATTTGAACGACTTCTTCTGATTAACTAAAAGGCTTAGAGAATGATATTTGGCTTGTACCTTCCTTAGATGAAGCAAAACAAAGTTTGCGAAAAGAAATGACCATGACCTATATTCAAGGTCACAGGGGTCAAATCCGTTAAAACCTTCAAATGACTTCTTATCAAATAACAAAAGCCCTAGAAGCATGATATTCGGCTGAAAGGATCCTTGGATAAAGTCGGACAAACTTTGCGAAAAGAAATGACCTTAACCATTATTCAAGGTCACAAGGGTGAAATCTGTTAAAACATTCAAACGACTTCTTCTGAAATACCAGAAGCCCTAGAATCATGATATTTGACTGAAAGGTTCCTTGGATGAGGCCCGACAAAGTTTGCGAATAGAAATGACATTGACCCAAATTAAAGGTCACAAGAGTCAAATCTGTTAAAAGCTTTAGGCAACTTATTTTCTGATTAACCCAAATGCCTAGAGACATGATATTTGGCTGGTAGGGTCTTGGGATGAACAAAATTTGAAAATTAAAATTAAAAATACAAGGTCACTGGAGTAAAATGATTAAATCTTAACATGTTCTTCTAAATGTCTTACAGTAAAATAATGTAGGGGACTTACATAATATAAGTCAGAGATAAATACCAGGTGAGCGATGCAGGCCCATTGGGCCTCTTGTTTTTATGAATAGAGGAACGGATAGATTTCACCCACTCTGAAAGTGTGTCACATTCAGCATGTTTACGTTAAACCCATTGTCTGGCATAATCTTCCTCAGAGTCCATAAGTATCTTGAAATTCGCCTTCGATTTGGTGGATGGAGGATCTCGTTAATTTGGACCTTTTTCGAAAAGCTCCATTAACTTTATATTGGGGATGATATTCAGATTGCCAATTGCTATGCGTCTAGCTGGACTAAAGCAATACGTAGATTAAGAACATAAACATGTTGTAGGAGGGGTCATTCTCAAGTCATCTATGTTAAAGTGTTGTAGCGTTTGATTGTTCAGCATTATGGGAGTTGAACGACTGGTTCGCCCGTTGTCAGTATAATGTGACCGGGTGCGACGTTCTGTAGTATACTTTAGTGTGGTAGCACTTTAAATCAGCAAAAGATCCGGACTATCGCGAGAAGGTTTACCCGAACATACCGCATCCTCCCAAATACACACGCTCTCAACACACCCACATCGCATAAACCGGGAGGCCGTCGTTAAATGACCCTGGCTGTTAATAGGATGTACAAAAATCAACCAACCAACATTTGATTGTTACGTAATTGAAAATAACTGTAGGACATGATATGTGTATATCAGAAGAACGGCGGTATGTTAGGTTAAACAGACTTTAGATGAAAGATATTGCTAATGCTAATGGTCCCCTTGTTGGCAAATTCGACTTGAAACATTGTTGTCTCATGGCTGGTCATTCGCACGGGCTGAAAGTCAAATTTCTGCCACATCATCAATTATTTTATAATTCTATGGAACTTTGACGCAAGTTTCCAAATGTCATCCTGAACAGTTTTTGTTTGAGATGTTTATAGTGTTCTTAATACAATGAACACAATGAACATTCTATGGTTCATTTAAAGTGTTCATAAGGTCTATACTTTATGTACTCTGTATCATGTTTGACTGTTTTAATGCCGATGTCCATGGATACGATGACATCTTCTTTTAGGAGTAAACATTTGTTTGTTGTTTGTGACTCAGTCAGCTTTGTGTGTAAATAATTATTTCACAATATACGAGCTGGCTTCCGCCTTTTTCCAAACGTTGTGAATGGCTGGTCTTCCGCTATGAAACTGCACTATACAATTCGTCCATAAAATAGCAGGCGTGTGGTTTGGGTTTAAAACATACATTGACATAATTGAAGGTTTAGTAATACACCATTGTACACTTTTGGGACACTTTGCTGTTGTTTTTGTGAAAAACGTGGCGTGGTTTCCCTGCAATAGGCGTGGCTTAACACGATTGAACCGTAATGTTTTCGTTAATTAGAACATGGCCTTATCCAATCAAAATACTCGTTGAAAAGCAACGGAATGTTTGATGACTATGATGTACGATGTGGTGTGTATAACATTTCTTGTGTAAGCCATTCGACAGATGTTGGCTGATAAACGTGTAACTGATATACCTTACTGATTATCTCAGATTGTTGCGTTTGCTAGAGAAGATATAGTAATAAAGAAATTTGATTCACTGGGAAGATAGTTCGAACAATTAATTCGGTTAAATTTGACTACCTTATAACTAAAACACTTAAGCTTTTAAGAGTTGTGTATGTCAAGTATACTATGAATAAGCAGCAGTCCGGCAAACCTGCCGTCCGTCCATCACCAATTTGTTCAGACTACTTTTTAGCCACTGATCACTGACGTTGAGAGGGGACGACGACGCATTCAAAGGTGTTAATTTGGCGGTTTATATATGTAGCTGAAAGACATAACAATCATATTTAGTCGAATGGCTGCCCTATCATGATTTCAGAAGTGATCTTGGAGTCTTATTACCAACACAGGTGCTTGGTTTCTTGGTCACCCTTTTAACCAAATATGCAATTTCTGTTCAATAAATTAATAAAATTGACTTCTGGAGTCAAGCCAAACCCCAGCAGACCTATTTTAGGAAGTTGAGATCCCTGCCTTATTCTTTTCAAATAAATACACATTTGCTACAATTTAACAGGGCACTGTACCTGACAAAATCCTTAGAATATTATTCCTTGGGGCGTAACTTTTGAGATTCTTATCCTATTACAATATAATGAGATATAAGAAATGCTGGTCTCCCTGGTTCATTGCTTTAAAACTGGTGGGATAGCCCCCTATACACATTTTAAATATTGGGCATAATGAGTCGAACCTTATCATTGTTCCAGAATCTACTTTGGGGTCTGCTTTCAACCTTGATGACATGGTCTCCGGGTAATAAAATGGAGACATTTTTTGTATACATCCTATGAATTGACATCCTTTATGCTAGATCTAGATTGCAATGATGTTTAAAAAAGACCGATAAGCCCCCTCTGGTCTCTTGTGTTTAAAATCAGCAAAAAAAAAAAAAACAACCCTAAGTAGTATCATCATGATCTCAGAGAGCTTTGTTTCGAAACAGTGCATACAAGGTGACGGAGTGTCAGTTTGTTGTAAATGTTTAAGAGTACTCTTTTTGTAGTAATACTCGGAACATTTTGTGCTTACGCTATTAAGTTTTAATGTATAACTATTTAGTTACCTTCTTGTATTATAAAGTTCTGCGTGTGGTCCTTATCAGTTTCATTTAGTTTTATCGTTACTGGTCCATTAAGCAACCGAACGATTTCCAACTGATACAAAATATATCACCGTTCAGTTGAATGGTGGAGACACATTTTTGAAAAGTAGATACCGAAATGTCAACAAAGCCATAATCCGAATTCAAAATCGACCCATCTAGGATCAAAAGATTTACATTGAGACTCTTATTAGGACGCCCTGATTGGGATTAATGGCAGGGCGGTCCACTCATTTACTGGTTTCCCGTTAGTGGTAAAAGTAAAAGGCACAAGATGAGTGGCAGCTTTTATCTCGTTTTATTGAGTTCAGATCAACACATAATATATTGTTCACAATATGTATTTCTCAAAAAACATAATCTTTGATAGTAAAAGATAATAATGGGCATTTGTAAATGTCGTTTATCGTTAAAAGAATCAACATGTTTGTATACAGAACTCCAAATCACTTATCATTTGAAAAATTATGTTAACTTTTGAATACCAGAAAGCTATTATTTGTTCATACATTCATCTACATAAGCTACACATATCTTTCACCATTCAGAAAGTTCATTCTAACAATAAAATGTGATACCTTTCAAAATAATAAAAAGTCTTACCTAAAAGTAAAAGGCACAAGACGAGTGGTAGCTTCTATCTAAAGCTCGCACTCTGTACTTGTCCTTTTTATACCTTCAGAACGCCTACTTTCGGACAACAAAAACTGGGCACAGTGTTTCCTATATGATTTACTGGAAACGTGTCGGTCTGTTCATTCACCTGTTCCGTTGGTCAGGACGTCCCGTATATTTTGACCACTTCATGACATGGTCTTCCTTCACCGGGAGTAAACATTGACGTTTTAGTACCTGGGTGTGTTTCTTAAATCATAGGACTGTCACTTTTATCGCTATAAGCGGAGATATTCTTATAGAACTATGTACCAAATATTTGTCTGTTTACGTATACACAGACTAGCTAGAAATGTACTGGTTTGGTTACTAAATGACCGTAAATAATATATTTTTCAATATATTCATTATTTTCTTCGTAATACACTTGTAAAAGTACAAGAGATATAAAACTAGGTATTCAGGAAAAGTAAGTGCCTTATGCTTCATTGACGACACACGTCATGTGAATCTAAAGTTCGAAAAAAAACGTTCGTAAATGTCCCATAAAAATTGACAAACTTGCGAAATAAAAAAACAATTCGTTTAATAGTTATTGCATGACTAAATATTTTGGAACTTGTAAGTTTGTTACTTGACGAATTAACTAATTTAACTAATTGTTTCGTGACATTGAACAAATTGTTTATATAACCTGTTATACCCAGTGCCGGTAGTCCACTTGTTTAACAACCTACTTCCCAAAATGTTGTAGTACAACATTCCTTATGCAGACAATTTCATGACTCAGCGTGTTTTGGATCTACATGCGATCTCAATTAATTATTTTGAAAGTTAGAACCCCTGAAATGTTAGCCCGATAGTGGGTTATTTAAATCACATTGCGTCCGTGGCCCGTCCTTAATCAATTCTCGCTACCGTTTCTTCTTGAGGGATGGATCATTCTCAAATTGTATATGCAGGTTTACTATGGTCCCTGGTTGTGCCATATCTATTTTTAAACTGGCTCAAAAAACAATATGTCCGAAAAGTGGCCATCTTGGATTTTTACAATAAAAGTTTGTTTTGGCTATTTCTTGAAAAATACATAATGGATATTTCCAAAATATACTTTGAATGGTTCCCTTTGTCCCTAGTAGCGTCCTATGTAATATATTTGGAAATGATCAAGGAAACTAAATGGCTGAGAGATAAATTATAGAATGGCATCTGATTAAGAGGAAAGAAGAGAAAAGAAGTTAAAACAGCCCACTTTTTTATAGAAGGTCTTGTTGATTTCTTTCTATAAACTATTATGACAGTAAACTACTTAAGGATCTTCTCATGTGAAAGGTCGAAATTTTCTGACGACTAACTTTTTGTCATGTATGCATGTTTTGGAAAAGGGAGTCATTGCATAGCAGAAAATGCAAAAAGAATTATATGGTAGTGAACTCGTGTTTGTGCTATGATCGGTCAAAGATACCAAAATGAGCAAAAAACGCGATTTATGTAAAAAATGCTGTTTTAGCCAACTGCTGGTCAATTACATTCAATATATTCCAGATTTATAATGAGATAATAATGAATGTTTTCAGAATTGACAAAAAAGTATTTTCTTATTAATTACGAAAGAAAAAAGTCTTTAAATGATTCTTTTAGCTCAAAATATAAATTTTAGTTACCCCTACCCCTTATTTTTAAATGAGAACATTCTCCATTTTTTGCAGATTAAATGCTCCTGGCGACAAACTTTCTTTTAGATTTTTGGCAGATCAAAAGGAAATGATTTTCTCATTCTAATGCAGTCATAAAAAATGGGGGGTAGCGTCTTGTTTTTGTCCCATTATCAGATGTCCCATTTTTCACTATTCTTGAGTAAAAAAAATCAAAATTGCTTCAATTACGCTAAATATCTTTAAAAAATATTTTTATAAAAAATATGAATAAATATTTTGTTTCCATAATAGTTGCTCTCCAATGAACATAAATAATTTTTCCAGCATAAATGAACTTACTTTTATGAAAATCACGACAAACTGGCGATTTTCAAAATGGCCGCCATAATTGTCATTATTTTAATTCTGTTAAAAAAGTTTTATAAATAACAAACATCTAATTTTTTGCTACATTTTTCAGATGCATATTTGCTATCAAAATTGATAATAAATTGTTAGATATCACAAAAAATATCTCACGCTAGATCTAAACGAGATTTGAACGTGATTGAAACCTCACAAGAGCAGATCCTTAAATGATAAAATAACGATAGACTTAGTTATTATATTCTATAAAAAGGGCAATTATATATAGACCATATACGATATGCAAATATAATAGCATATTTGACATGCTTACGTATTATATTCATTGTATTTTTGTTTCGTGATTGTGTTTCTTTGTGATATTGTGATATGTTAACTTACTATCTCGATAAAGAGGCAGATCGCCTTGAAAATTCGACGAACTACTTTGCCTGTACAGTCGTTTTTACTTTTTTGGCCTTAGACTATAAACGACATTGTGTAAACACTGTTTTCGGTCGGTTTACGGTAGCGTATAAGCTAATGCGTTTTATGTTAAGTTATTTATCCTGTGCTTTGTTGTTTTCGTTCATTTGTAGTATAAGTGATCGTGCTCTATGTGTCTCGATAATGGAGTTAATTTCTCTGAATTTTGATACTTCGTATTGTTGTTAATACTTCCTGACCCGATTTACAAATTGTAAATTATTCGTAACCTACGTTTTGGATCAAGCGTTATCAGGGATTTTACAGTTGATGTAATTTCTTTTATCCGTATTTTCAAATTAGTTGTTACGAAATTCTTCTGCCGTCGTTTACATAAGCTTTACATTCGTCAAAGAATAAAAGAGACATAACATACACTTGAAAAATCTAATAAATATAATGGGCTTTCTTAGCACATCTGGAATATTTTCAGTTTAACACCTGTTTAACAGCTAACATTTTTCACAAAAAGTGTACAGTAAAACAGATGGGCAACCCCGATATTAATGTGTTTGTGGACCAGTTTGTTCATTCCCCATATAGATATAAGGCATTTGTTCATGTCTCAACTTAAACATGGCAAACAATAAATCGAAATAATTAAAAAATGTCATTTTCATTTCGGCAAATGGAGGTGCCCAATTGAGTGAATAATGTAACTCGAGTTGGATAATTTTGAAATTGTATTAAGACCCACGTTTTATTGAGTGTTTGTTATCATGACAACCAGTCCCGCTGTTGTGGAGTTTGGTTTATCCTCTATCAAAGAAATGCCCCAATCCTCAGAACCATAATGAAACGTGTATGTGTACAAACGTCTCTAGATAATGTGTACATATTTACCGGGTCTTAATCTCGATTGATGTTTAAATTAAAATTATGAAAGCATGTACATTGGTAGATATACCAAATCATAAAATTCATTCTCTTGGCACGAAGAGATGAGTATACACAAACTACCATAATCGCGGTCAAGACTCAGCCCGCAACAGAGGATTTTGGAAGGAAAAAAAAGTTTGAATTACAAATACATACATGTATTTATACAAAAAATGCATGGATAGATACAAACAATGTGGTGTACCTCATCTAGCAAAACACATAGCAGATTTTGACACAGGTTTCAATCTGGAGGGTCCTATAAATATTTAACAGAATAACTGTAATTTGTGCGTGTGCAGGCGTGTTATATCCATACACTTTTGAATTATCACCTCATGCATGTATGTAACGTATTTGTATCGGCCAATATATACAAAGGCTTTGTCAGCAATCAAAGTAAAGTTAAAATCATGACGTGGTACTTAAAGACGAACGAGGCAGTTAATGTCTAAAATGCGTGACCGCGGACAGTTTTGTTAGAATATAATACAAGTTTATTTAATTAAAGCCTTTGGAAAGATTGTGTCTTGCACGTGTTGGCTAATTATATACAGCTAAGGAATCATCCGATATATTATCAACAAAATTACATTTTTAACCCGAGTTTGCTTCGAACACATTGTATACCTGGGAGATACCCGTGTATTTTAATACACCATTTCATTAAAACCAAACACATGATTATATTTTGTGTTTTATCATGGTTTTGTGTTGCTTGTGGAATGTTGTTTATATTTCCAAACGTGCAAATAATAGAGATTTGTTTACATGTCCAACTGGTTACAACAGGTACATGATTGATATATATATCATATTGGATATTTCCATTTTGTCTAACAATAGAAACATGAATAGTTACTAAAAAGTTTGACTTAATATCTCAAAATGTCAAGAAATTACAGTACATGACACATTGCTTTACACAATCTGCTTTGATCGATGAATGCTTGTAGCGTAAGGACATGAACTGTTTGCTAAAAACTGACACTTGGCTTTTGTACTCTCTAACTTTCATGATCTCAATATAATTCCTGATTCCACGTACCATGGCTTACATCTGCCATTGATCAAGCTTCCGAGGCTTGCTCCGGTCATTATAAGTTTAGTGATATTTGTTCATTTCTGTTTAACTAATGTGTATCGTTGGTTTTCGAAGGATGCAGGAGACAATGTAGTCAAATGAGTCAACATTGGCCTTTATCTTTGTTTCTGCAGTATGTAAACAGTTGTTGACATACATTGTATTATTATCGAGAACCTGTGTTAGGTTTAACCCATATGCTAATTGTTATTGGTACTACGCAATTGAAATTTCCATCACACAATAGGTAATGTTGAAACAAGTATAAGCAAAGATGGCGAATTTTGAAGCTTTTCAAAACCTTGATATAAATCGGAAGAACTAATGTGGTGTAGTTTATATAAAATTAGGCAGATTAGATAAGATATAATTGTTAAGTTAATTAATTCAAATGGGCAATTATATGGTTCCAGTGTATATACTAAAAATCCACAATTGTGCGACTAACTGCTATAACGTTTATCAACGAATGACCAGTGAATATAAATGTATACAATTTGTATTACTGGCCATATTCAAGTGAACTGATAAACTAATATTGCCAAATAGCATATGTGTACGCGTTTTATCGTTAAATTGCATTATTGCGCGAAATTTCCGCGGACAATGTGCAGACAGACATGTGGCGTCATAATCGGTTTAGACAACACTTACTAAACACAGTAATCGGTTACGTCCAAACAAAGGTTACTGTACGATAACTATGTTTCCGAGGGTGTCTAACCCTTAAACCTCATACAGTTATTCTTTGTTTGGGATTGCTATTCTGATCTAAATGTCAAAGATCAGGCTCACTGTTACTATGACTATAACTGACGTCCGAACAAATGTTTCCAAATAATTTAGTTCCTTTGGCCTTTCAAACTCCAACTTCATTCAGTGTTTTCTTACTTAAAGTCCATGATTTGTTTTACTCTTTATGTCTGAAGGTCATAACCCGAAGTAATTGAAGATTGCTTTAACTGATAATGAATTTCTGCACCATAACCTAGTTACCTGGCGCTGATCAAACAAAAACCATATGTAATGAATCATAAATCTGTGAGCTATACTCTATGATTCAAATATTACAACTGTCGGTCACACAGGCGATATATATATACTTCTGTTCATTCAGAAAAGAATAAGCAGTTTGCGATACGAAATGAAAACTAAACACAAGTCGATATTTCTTGACCCTGATGTTCGAACAACACTCAACGACCAACATTTTTCCCCAGCATGCTCCAAATGATTCCCTTTGCGCGGGAAACAATACCGGTTATATATGGGCCATTTCTTTAGTGATTTGTTGCATTATCTTTTTTAAATAATGGTATTTCCGCCTAGGGAATACGTTAAAAACCATTAAAAAACAATTATCCGAACTCAAAATCGATTAAACTAGGGGCAAAATCGGAACAAAGGAAAGATTAACATGGAGACTCTCGTAAAAGTACAAGAGAATAAGACCAGGTGTTCCGGAATAGTAAGCGTCTTCCGCTTCATCGATATGGAGACTATTTCCGTCGATTCAAATCTCAATCGAAGGATTCGAAACATATTTCCACACACTTACTCATAAATTAAATAGAATGAATAAAAATTCAAAAATGTAATTTGGTATGTTGATTCATCATGATAACATGCAGGTCAAGTATTGATTTGGTGATAATTGATAATTTTAATCATTTAGAGCATGACCCAACTTCGAACCTTGTCGAAATCCAGTCACATTTGTGTAAGATTGTCCTAAGAGTTCTTCCTTTTGGACGAATTCCTATAAAACTTTCAGTTTAATATTGAATGCGGTCAGGTTGAGTTTGGTTGCAACAACTGTTGTTAGAATATAAGGAGGTTTGCATATTTACTACCACCATAAGTTTTAGTATATATTCATAATTGTCATTTGTCAATGTGTTTTTAGGTTATATTTATCATTTTTAACTTAGATTAGAACTGACAATCATAACAACCCTAGATGGCATTCATGTTGGTTCCCGGGAAAACTTTCGTCTTAATCTCAACTTGCTTTGATAGACATTTGCGTTTATTTTGTGTCTGACCCATTTTACAATTACAGAATGTATAAAGTTTATCGCATGCGAAGTATTTATTTCATTGTATAACAAAAAAGGCAATAGGAAAACCGTCAAAGATGTTACCTCTGAGATGTTTATTGTATACTAATTATAAATGATAAGTTTAAACACATTACGGTCAATCTTAGGTCTGCGATAAATGCTGCGGTTGAATTAGATGAGTAGCTTTGCATTACTAACAAAAAGTACACCCGAGACAAGCTTTGTATTATTGTCAGCACCGCATTTCATCGTGTCCCACTTTCAGATTTTATTTCTAATTGAACCCATGTTGTGTACACACCAGCTTGTCTTGTGCGTACTTTTTGCTAATAATGCAAATCATATATCAGTTTTAATGGACGCTTTTGAGTATGCTCATTAGTGTGTTTACTTGTTATGATTGACAATGATTACAAGAGTCTCCATGTAAATCTTTCCTTTGTTCATATTTTGCCCCTGGTTTAATCGATTTTGAGTTTGGATTATGATTTTGTTAACGCTTCGGTATTCTCTTATTTATGCATAAATGCGGAATATTATCATCATAATCTTTGAAAGTGTTATTTGCAGAGAAGACAAATATTGTAACGGAATGCTATCCTATGTTTATATATATCATTTGATTTGTCCATCTCTTCATTCAAATATCTAAGTAAAAATTTTCGTCATTTCAGAAATAGTCGCATGCAGTGGCATATTTGTAGATTACTTCCGTTAATATATTCTGCAATATATTTTTTATTGTCCTCCCAGTGATTTTGGAGCAATACTAATACTCTCCCTTAAGCCAAACAATTTATCAATAACTAAATCTGGTATTACCAGTCTCATAAAACGTAATTGGCAACAGAATTGATAAAATACTATTCAAAATGAAATTTGGGCTATCACCATACTGTGGCAAAGTACAGGCCGTCCTCTCATGCATGAGTGAATCTAATGTTTGATGCGATAATAAAAGTATTAATCGAAAGCCTTTACTGCAAAATAATATGGTGTAAACTTTTAAAAGTACTTTTTTGTAATAACCTTCTGGCGTGTTGTGCTTTACTGTTTAACTAATTTATTAAGTTGCTGTTTTGTATTATGAAGTGATGTAGATATCATGATTAACCGTTACCTGACCATTACACGACAGACAAGATTTCCACCTGATATCACTGTGCAGTTGGATGAGGGCCACACCCCTGGGGACCTAATTTATTAATTAGTTTTATACAGATATGCGATTTCATCATGATAATCTTGATAACACTGTATGTCATCCAAACAGGTCATTTGAACGTTTAAACGTGTCCAACTTATATCTCGATCCTGACTATGACCTTGGTCTTTGTTTATTTTGAATTTGATCCGACGTCTGCGTAGCAAAATCTGATAGGACTAATTGATATTTCTTAAGGAGATCTCATTCAAGTATTTTAAAAGTTTTGATCCCTTTGGTTTTAAATTAAGGTTTTGTTAATTTCTTTTCCAAAACTTTATACAATTCTATGACAGTAAACATCCTAACGATATATTTTTAGTTATTATAGTTATTACTATTTGCAATTATTATAACATATTTGACTCCAGTAACGTTTGTTTGTTTGCGTATTTGTAATCGCAATTTGGTTTCGAGACCGTATCTTTGTTATATGGCGTGATACGTAGACTCCCATGTTACTGCTTTGATAAAGGAGCAGATCGCCATGAAAATGTGACAATTATCTTTGTCGTTTTTACTACTTTATCCTTAGACTTAGACCATTTATGATATGTTTACTGCTGTCGGCTTACGCTAGCTTAAGAGTTTAACGTTTTGAATGTCAAGTGTTTTAGCTCACCTGATGACGTCTTCTTTAAGGAGTAAACATTTGTTTTTTGTTTGTGACTCAGTCAGTTTTGTCTGTAAATAATTACTGCACAATATACGAGCTGGCTGCCGCCTTTTTCCAAACGTTGTGAATGGCTGGTCTTCCGCTTTGAAACTGCGCTATACGATTCGTCAATAAAAAAGCAGGCGTGTGGTTTGGGTTTTAAACATACAATGACATAATTGAAGGTTTAGTAGTACACCATTGTTCACTTTTGGGACACTTTGCTGTTGATTTTGTGAAAAACGTGGCGTGGTGTCCCTGCAATAGGCGTGGCTTAACACGATTTTAACCGAAATGCTTTCGTTGATTAGAAAATGACCTTTATGCAATCAAAACACTCGTTGCATAGCAACGGAATGTTTGATGACTTTGATGTACGATGTGGTGCGTATAACATTTCTTGTGTAAGCCGTTCGACAGATGTTGGCTGATAAACGTGTAACTGATATACCTTACTGATTATCTCAGATTGTTGCGTTTGCTAGAGAAGATATAGTAATAAAGAAAATTGATTCACTGTGAAGATAGATTTAACAATTAAGTCGGTTGAATTTGACTACCTTATAACTAAAACACTCAAGAGTTGTGTATTGACTCCTGGAGTCAAACCAAACCCCAGGAGACCTGAACTCTGGGTCACCAGTTTTAGACAGTTGAGATCCCAGCCTTATTCTTTTCAAATAAATACACATTTGCTACAATGTAACAGGGCACTGTACCTGACGCAATCCTTAGAATATTATTCCTTGGGGCGTAACTTTTGAGATTCTTAGCCTATTACAATATAATGAGATATAGGAGTGCTGGTCTCCCTGGTTCATTGCTTTAAAACTGGTGGGATAGCCCCCTATACACATTTTAAATATTGGGCATAATGAGTCGAACCTTATCATTGTTCCAGAATCTACTTTGGGGTCTGCTTTCAACCTTGAGGACATAGTCTCCGGGTAATAAAATGGAGACATTTTTTGTATACATCCTATGAATTGTCATCCTTTATGCTAGATCTAGATTGCAATGATGTTTAAAAAAGACCGATAAGCCCCCTCTGGTCTTTTGTGTTTAAAATCAGCAAAACAAAAAAACAACCCTAAGTAGTATCATCATGATCTCAGAGAGCTTTGTTTCGAAACAGTGCATACAAGGTGACGGAGTGTCAGTGTGTTGTAAACGTTTAAGAGTACTCTTTTTGTAGTAATACTCGAACATTTTGTGCTTACGCTATTAAGTTTTAATGTATAACTATTTAGTTACCTTCTTGTATTATAAAGTTCTGCGTGTGGTCCTTATCACTATCAGTTTCATTTAGTTTGTCAACAAAGCCATAATCCGAATTCAAAATCAACCCATCTAGGATCAAAAGATTTACATTGAGACTCTTATTAGGACGCCCTGATTGGGATTAATGGCAGGGCGGTCCACTCATTTACTGGTTTCCCGTTAGTGGTAAAAGTAAAAGGCACAAGATGAGTGGCAGCTTTTATCTCGTTTTATTGAGTTCAGATCAACACATAATATATTGTTCACAATATGTATTTCTCAAAAAACATAATCTTTGATAGTAAAAGATAATAATGGACATTTGTAAATGTCGTTTATCGTTAAAAGAATCAACATGTTTGTATACAGAACTCCAAATCACTTATCATTTGAAAAATTATGTTAACTTTTGAATACCAGAAAGCTATTATTTGTTCATACATTCATCTACATAAGCTACACATATCTTTCACCATTCAGAAAGTTCATTCTAACAATAAAATGTGATACCTTTCAAAATAATAAAAAGTCTTACCTAAAAGTAAAAGGCACAAGACGAGTGGTAGCTTCTATCTAAAGCTCGCACTCTGTACTTGTCCTTTTTATACCTTCAGAACGCCTACTTTCGGACAACAAAAACTGGGCACAGCGTTTCCTATATGATTTACTGGAAACGTGTCGGTCTGTTCATTCACCTGTTCCGTTGGTCAGGACGTCCCGTATATTTTGACCACTTCATGACATGGTCTTCCTTCACCGGGAGTAAACATTGACATTTTAGTACCTGGGTGTGTTTCTTAAATCATAGGACTGTCACCTTTATCGCTATAAGCGGCGATATTCTTATAGAACTATGTACCAAGTATTTGTCGGTTTACGTATACACAGACTAGCTAGAAATGTACTGGTTTGGTTACTTAATGACCGTAAATAATATATTTTTCAATATATTCATTATTTTCTTCGTAATACACTTGTAAAAGTACAAGAGATATAAAACTAGGTATTCAGGAAAAGTAAGTGCCTTATGCTTCATTGACGACACATGTCATGTGAATCTCAAGTTCGAAAAAAACGTTCGTAAATGTCCCATAAAAATGGACAAACTTGCGAAATAAAAAAACAATTCGTTTAATAGTTATTGCATGACTAAATATTTTGGAACTTGTAAGTTTGTTACTTGACGAATTAACTAATTTAACTAATTGTTTCGTGACATTGAACAAATTGTTTATATAACCTGTTATACCCAGTGCCGGTAGTCCACTTGTTTAACAACCTACTTCCCAAAATGTTGTAGTACAACATTCCTTATGCAGACCATTTCATGACTCAGCGTGTTTTGGATCTACATGCGATCTCAATTAATTATTTTGAAAGTTAGAACCCCTGAAATGTTAGCCCGATAGTGGGTTATTTAAATCACATTGCGTCCGTGGCCCGTTCTTAATCAATTCTCGCTACCGCTTCTTCTTGAGGGATGGATCATTCTCAAATTTCCTTTGAAGGTTTCTCTTGGTCATTTGTTATGCATTGTTCCCTTTCCGGAAATTCTGAAAAAAGCAGTATGGCCGACATGCAGCCTTCTTGGACTTCGACAGTAATAGTTTATGATCGCTATTTCTTGAGACGAATTAGATGGATTCCTCTCAAATTGTATATGCAGGTTTACTATGGTCCCTGGTTGTGCCTTATCTATTTTTAAACTGGCTCAAAAAACAATATGTCCGAAAAGTGGCCATCTTGGATTTTTACAATAAAAGTTTGTTTTGGCTATTTCTTGAAAAATACATAATGGATATTTCCAAAATATACTTTGAATGGTTCCCTTTGTCCCTAGTAGCGTCCTATGTAATATATTTGGAAATGATCAAGGAAACTAAATGGCTGAGAGATAAATTATAGAATGGCATCTGATTAAGAGGAAAGAAGAGAAAAGAAGTTAAAACAGCCCACTTTTTTATAGAAGGTCTTGTTGATTTCTTTCTTTAAACTATTATGACAGTAAACTACTTAAGGATCTTCTCATGTGAAAGGTCGAAATTTTCTGACGAATAACTTTTTGTCATGTATGCATTTTTTGGAAAAGGGAGTCATTGCATAGCAGAAAATGCAAAAAGAATTATATGATAGTGAACTCGTTTTTGTGCTATGATCGGTCAAAGATACCAAAATGAGCAAAAAACGCGATTTATGTGAAAAATGCTGTTTTATCCAACTGCTGGTCAATTACATTCAATATATTCCAGATTTATTATGAGATAATAATGAATGTTTTCAGAATTGACAAAAAAAGTATTTTCTTATTAATTACGAAAGAAAAAAGTCTTTAAATGATTCTTTTAGCTCAAAATATAAATTTTAGTTACCCCTACCGCTTATTTTTAAATGAGAACATTCTCCATTTTTTGCAGATTAAATGCTTCTGGCGACAAACTTTCTTTTAGATTTTTGGCAGATCAAAAGGAAATGATTTTCTCATTCTAATGCAGTCATAAAAAATGGGGGGGTAGCGTCTTGTTTTTGTCCCATTATCAGATGTCCCATTTTTCACTATTCTTGAGTAAAAAAAATCAAAATTGCTTCAATTACGCTAAATATCTTTAAAAAATATTTTTATAAAAAATATGAACAAATATTTTCTTTCCGTAATAGTTGCTCTCCAATGAACATAAATAATTTTTCCAGCATAAATGAACTTACTTTAATGAAAATCACGACAAACTGGCGATTTTAAAAATGGCCGCCATAATTGTCATTATTTTAATTCTTTTAAAAAAGTTTTATAAATAACAAACATCTAATTTTTTGCTACATTTTTCAGATGCATATTTGTTATCAAAATTGATAATAAATTGTTAGATATCACAAAAAATATCTCACGCTAGATCAAAACGAGATTTGAACGTGATTGAAACCTCACAAGAGCAGATCCTTAAATGATAAAATAACGATAGACTTAGTTATTATATTCTATAAAAAGGGCAATTATATATAGACCATATACGATATGCAAATATAATAGCATATTTGACATGCTTACGTATTATATTCATTGTATTTTTGTTTCGTGATTGTGTTTCTTTGTGATATTGTGATATGTTAACTTACTATCTCGATAAAGACGCAGATCGCCTTGAAAATTCGACGAACTTCTTTGCCTGTACAGTCGTTTTTACTTTTTTGGCCTTAGACTATAAACGACATTGTGTAAACACTGTTTTCGGTCGGTTTACGGTAGCGTATAAGCTAATGCGTTTTATGTTAAGTTATTTATTCTGTGCTTTGTTGTTTTCGTTCATTTGTAGTATAAGTGATCGTGCTCTATGTGTCTCGATAATGGAGTTAATTTCTCTGAATTTTGATACTTCGTATTGTTGTTAATACTTCCTGACCCGATTTACAAATTGTAAATTATTCGTAACCTACGTTTTGGATCAAGCGTTATCAGGGATTTTACAGTTGATGTAATTTCTTTTATCCGTGTTTTCAAACTAGTTGTTACGAAATTCTTCTGCCGCCGTTTACATAAGCTTTACATTAGTCAAAGAATAAAAGAGACATAACATACACTTGAAAAATCTAATAAATAACATGATAATGGGTTTTCTTAGCACATCTGGAATATTTTCAGTATAACACCTGTTTAACATTTTTTCACAAACAGTGTACAGTAAAAAATATATGGGCAAACCCAATATTTACAGTTATATGTTTGTGGATCAGTTTGTTCATTCCCCATTGAGATATAAGGCATTTGTTCATTTCTCAACTTAAACATTGCAAACAACAAATCGAAATAATTAAAAAATGTCATTTTTATTTCGGCAAATGGAGGTGCCCCATTGAGTGAATAATGTAGCTCGAGTTGGTTAATTTTGAAATTGTATTAAGACCCACGTTTTATTGAGTGTTGTTATCATGACCACCAGTCCCGCTGTTGTGGAGTTTGGTTTATCCTCTCTCAAAGAAATGACCCAATCCCCAGAACCATAATGAAACGTGTATGTGTACAAACGTCTCTAGATAATGTGTACATATTTACCGGGTCTTAATCTCGATTAATGTTCAAATTAAAATTATGAAAGCATGTACATTGGTAGATATACCAAATCATAAAATTCATTCTCTTGGCACGAAGAGATGAATATACACAAACTACCATAATAACGGTCAAGACTCAGCCCGCAACAGAGGATTTCGGAAGGAAAAAAAAGTTTGAATTACAAATACATACATGTAGTTGAGATTCAATTTTTATTCAAAAAGTGCATGGATAGATACAAACAATGTGGTGTACCTCATCTAGCAAAATACATAGCAGAATTTGACACAGGTTTCAATCTGGAGGGTCCTATAAATATTTAACAGAATAACTGTAATTTGTGCGTGTGCAGGCGTGTAATATCCATACGTTTTTTAATTATCCCCTCGTGCATGTATGTAACGTATTTGTATCGGCCAATATATACAAAGGCTTTGTCAGCAATCAAAGTTAAAATCATGACGTGGTACTTAAAGACGAACGAGGCAGTTAATGTCTAAAATGCGTGACCGCGGACAGTTTTGTTAGAATATAATACAAGTTTATTTAATTAAAGCCTTTGAAAAGATTGTGTCTTGCACGTGTTGGCTAATTATATACAGCTAAGGAATCATCCGATATATTATTAACAAAATTACATTTTTTAACCCGAGTTTGCTTCGAACACATTGTATACCTGGGAGATACCCATGTATTTTAATAAACCATTTCATTAAAACCAAACACATGATTATATTTTGTGTTTTATCATGGTTTTGTGTTGCTTGTGGAATATTGTTTATATTTCCAAACGTGCAAATAATAGAGATTTGTTTACATGTCCAACTGGTTACAACAGGTACATGATTGATATATATATCATATTGGATATTTCCATTTTTTCTAACAATAGAAACATGAATAGTTACTAAAAAGTTTAACTTAATATCTCAAAATGTCAAGAAATTACAGTACATGACACATTGCTTCACACACTCTGCTTTGATCGATGCATACTTGTAGCGTAAGGACATGAACTGTTTGCTAAAAACTGACACTTGGCTTTTGTAATCTCTAACTTTCATGATCTTAATATAATTCCTGTTTCCACGTACAATGGTTTACATATGTCATTGATCAAGCTTCCGAGGGCTTGCTCCGGTCATTATAAGTTTAGTGATATTTGTTCATTTCTGATTATTTAATTCGTATCGTTGGTTTTCGAAGGATGCAGGAGACAATGTAGTCAAATGAGTCAACATGGGGCTTTATCTTTGTTTCTGCAGTATGTAAACAGTTATCGGGTTGTTGACATACATTGTATTATTATCGAGAACCTGTGTTAGGTTTAACCCATATGCTAATTGTTATTGGTACTACGCAATTGAAATTTCCATCACTTAATAGGTAATGTTGAAACAAGTATAAGCAAAGATGGCGAATTTTGAAGCTTTTCAAAACCTCGATATAAATCGGAAGAACTAATGTGGTGTAGTTTATATAAAATTGGGCAGAATACATTAGACATAATTGTTTAAGTTAATTAATTCAAATGGGCAATTATATGGTTACAGTGTATATACTAAAAATCCACAATTGTGCGACTAACTGCTATAACGTTTATCAACGAATGACCAGTGAATATAAACTTATACAATTTGTATTACTGGCCATATTTCAGTGAACTGATAAAATAATATAGCCAAAGAGCATATGATGTGTCCGCGTTTTATCGTTAAATTGCATTAATACGCGAAATTTTCGTGGACGATGTGCAGACAGACGGTGTGTACATGTGGCGTCATAATCGGTTTAGACAACACTTACTTAACACAGTAATCGGTTACGTCCAAACAAAGGTTACTGTACGATAACTATGTTTCCGAGGGTGTCTCACCCTTAAACCTCATACAGTTAGTCTTTGTTTGGGATTGCTATTCTGATCTAAATGTCAAAGATCAGGCTCACTGTTACTATGACTATAACTGACGTCCGAACAAATGTTTCAGATTAAATGAGTTCCTTTGGCCTTTCAAACTCAACCTTCATTCAGTGTTTTCTTAATAAAGTCCATGATTTGTTCTACTTTTTATGTCTGAAGGTCATAACCCGAAGTAATTGAAGATTGCTTTAACTGATAATGAATTTCTGCACCATATCCTAGTTACCTGGCGCTGATCAAACACAAACCATATGTAATGAATCGTAAATCTGTGAGCTATACTCTATCATTCAAATATTACAACTGTCGGTCACAGAGGCGATATATATACATCTGTTCATTCAGAAAAGAATAAGCAGTTTGCGATACGAAATGAAAACGAAACACAAGTCAATATTTCTTGACCAAATCATTCAAAACATGATTCAAAACATTCGATTTTTCCAGCCTTTGACTCAAAACATTCGATTTTACACCCTGTACACTACCATACCTCATACAAAATTGAAGGACATCTCCGATCTCCTGTTATAAGAGCTTTTTTTTCTTAGAAAGGCGGACGACGATACAAATTTATGGTAGTGAGCTATCTCGGAGCATACTTTGTCAAAAACACGACAAAAGCTAAGAGGAAATATACTGAAGAAGATGTAGTAAGGATGATTGAATTCCCGGTCGACAACAATTTTGTTGAGTTCGGAGGAAAGATTTTCCAGCAGACTGTTGGCATTCCCATGGGAACAAACTGTGCCCCACTCTTAGCTGACTTGTTTTTGTTTTCATACGAGGCTGAATTTGTGGAGGAGCTAATCAGGGCAGGTAACAAAAACCTTGCCAAATCTTTTAATTTCACTTTGAGATTTATCGACGATGTGTTGTCTATAAACAACAAGAAGTTTGCTGACCACGTCGATCGTATATACCCTTCTGAACTTGAAATAAAGGACACAACAGACTCTTCTACATCAGCTGCTTACCTCGATCTCTACTTAAACTACGACCAATATGGACAGCTTATTACTAAGCTATACGATAAACGTGATGATTTCAATTTTCCGATCGTTAACTTTCCATTTCTTGATAGTAACATCCCTGCTTCTCCAACCTATGGTGTTAACATGTTGCAGTTGATTCGGTATTCCAGGGCTTGCTCTAAATATCGGGATTTTCGTGATCGATGTCGACTGCTGACAAACAAACTAACAACACAAGGATTCGAGAGATGCAGGTTGATCAGAACTATGGGCAAGTTTTATGGTCGCCATCTTTGTCTCATTGAGTACGCTCATTAGTGTGTTTACTTGTTGTGATTGACAATGATACTCTGTTTTCATTTTGAGAACTTGATGTTTACATGGATGTGACAAAGATTTACATGGCGGATGTCGTCGATGAAGCAGAAGACGCTTACTCTTCCGGAACACCTGGTCTTATTCTCTTGTACTTTTGCAAGGGTCTCCATGTAAATCTTTCCTTTGTTCATATTTTGCCCCTGATGTAATCGATTTTGAGTTTGGATTATGATTTTGTTAACGCTTCGGTATTCTCTTATTTATGCATAAATGCGGAATATTATCATCATAATCTTTGAAAGTGTTATTTGCAGAGAAGACGAATATTGTAACGGAATGCTATTCTATAAATTCTTTGTTTATTTATATCGTTTGATTTGTCCATCTCTTCATTCAAATATCTAAGTAAAAATTTTCGTCGTTTCAGAAATAGTCGCATGCAGTGGCATATTTTTAGATTACTTCCGGTAATATATTCTGCAATATATTTTTTATTGTCCTCTCAGTGATTTTGGAGCAATACTAACACTCCCCCTTCAGCCAAACAATTAATCAATAACTAAATCTGGTATTACCAGTCTCATAAAACGTAATTGGCAACAGAATTGATAAAATAATATTCAAAATGAAATTTGGGCTATCACCATACTGTGGCAAAGTATAGGCCGTCCTCTCATACATGAGTGTATCTAATGTTTGATGCGATAATAAAAGTATTAATCGAAAGCCTTTACTGCAAAATAATATGGTGTAAACTTTTAAAAGTACTTTTCTTGTAATAACCTTCTGGCGTGTTGTGCTTTAATGTTTAACTAATTATTAAGTTGCTGTTTTGTATTATGAAGTGATGTATTTGGTCCTTATCAGTGTTGACAGGTTTTAGATATCATGATTTACCGTTACCTGACCATTACACGACAGACAAGATTTCCACCTTATATCACTGTGCAGTTGGATGAGGGCCACACTCCTGGGGACCTAGTTTATTAATTAGTTTTATACAGATATGCGATTTCATCTTGATAATCTTGATAAAACTGTATGTCATCGATACAGGTCACTTGAACGTTTGAACGTGTCCAACTTCTATCTCGATCCTGACTATGACCCTGGTCTTTGTTTATTTTGAATTTGATCAAAATTTGAACAAAAGATTAAGCCAATCTTTGAAACGTTCAAACATACGTTTTATTTCATACACAATAAAATTGGTCGAAAACCGATTTAAAGTGTTTTAGTGGAAGATGTTGTATTATTTAGTACCCTATAACGTTATTCCAAAAAGATGGAGAGTTCAAGAAAATAACTTGTGCAATGTATGTAATGTAACCGAAGATTATACATATTATTTCATAGAATTCAAATATTTTAATGAGATATGGGACCTAGCAATAGAGATATTTCAGGAATTTGGTTATTGCATCAATTTGAGAAAACTAAAGTACATTATGAGTTCAATTAGTTATACGATGTATAAAACATATCATTTTAAAAAGGAAAAACGTAATCGTATGCGTATATATGTGTGTGTAAATGGGTCACTGTATATGTCTATGTGTCTGACGTCCGATTGTGTCAATTTGTCGTTGAGGTCGTGTTTTTGTGTCTTATTGTGTAATTGATTATCTGTGTGTGTGTGTTTTTGTAATAGGCTCACAGTATATTGTGTGTTTGGTTTTATGTCTATCTGTGACAGGTCTTGCGTCGAATAGTGTATTCAATGGTGTCTGTCAGTTATTAATCCTATGTCTATATCACGTATGTCTATGCATCTATTTCACGTCTGTGTGGGCGGCGGACTGTGGTTTGTGTTTTAATGTCTGTGTACGTACGTACGTATTTATGAATGCTTGGATGTACATGAGAATGTAAGAGCGTAATGTGTAATTAAACATGCATGACCAAGGTAAGTCGGTCAAATTGTCGTAATAATGAATATCATTATTGACTTATGCTAGTTTTGTTTTGCTGATAGTAATAATCTATTTTGCTCTTTGTGAAAGGAAAAGAAAAAAAGAAGAAAAAAAATTGGAAAGATTTTTTAAGGCTTGAAAAAGATTGCGGCATGTGACGTTGCTGTTCATGGTACATAAATTAAAGGTAACTTGATAATTCTGTCGACTCACCTAGCTCAAATTCGCTGTGAGTATGTTGGTGTATAATAATGTGTTTACCTAATAAGTGCATGAAAGATAAATATGCTTTCCAATACACACTAGTCATTTAAGCCAAACACGTGTTGATATTATGCGTATATAATGTAATCTCGGTTTGATTTTGATTATGGGGGCTTATATAAATGAAAAAGTACACGATCTAATACTCGTATAAACCATTTTTCTTCGGGTTGGATTGTATGATGAATCGTAGACAAAATGACCAATTTGTATTTACCAGCTCGTACAAAATGTTCACCTTTGTGTGCATACGATTCGCTGGTCATTTGTCTTATGAAGGTGACAGGGTACATATCGTACTAGTCATCGAAACATCACATAAAACATGTATTGATTATTTTAAATAATCTTCACATAAATAACATATCTTGGAACAAAGCACCAACATATATCGAGGAAAATATTGTACAAATAATGAATTTCCTGGCTGAACATATCTTTGTAGGAACATTTTCCAGCAAACTTTGTTTGCATTCATGTGGGAACAAACTGTATCCCGCTCTTAACTCTCTTGATTTTATTTTCATTCCAGCCTGAATTTGTTGAGGAGCGTATCAAGTTACACAAATCCTAGCAATATTTGTTATTCCATTTTCCTTAAAACCAATTCTTTATGAATGACAACCGAAGGAAGAACAAATTTTATGATAATTCATATGGACAAAACTTTATTTGACGATCCTTTACAGCACTAAAAGTAGGTTTAATTTTATTACATTTTCTGCATTAGCTTATAATTATAACATAAACTGCTATCAGATAAACACTTCTTTTTCTATGCAAATAAATAGTTGAAAAAACATCACTGTTATAAAAATATAACACACTTATTATCTAATAAGGTTAGGTAATGATTTTTTACCAGCATGCAATTTACAATGGGGTAGGAGCAAGTTTAGGCGTTAAGGAATCGACATCATCGTCAATCTTTACTACATTCCGAAACGAACATGACACTTACCAAATTAAAATCGTTGATAAGGACTTGGGGCAGAAGATCACTTATTCTAATTACCAAGATTTATATTATGAAATCCTTACTTATTTCACAAGGTAACCACTTGTTCATTTCATTACCACATCTTGATAAACTATTTTTGTAAAAAAGAATACTTGTGGAATTGTAGGTCTGATAAATCAAAAGAAAAATATCGGTTCAAAGTTTTGCAAATGGTAGCCTTAAGATGATCATGGTAAATGCCTTAAAGTTTATGTTGTCTCCACGTACAGACAACAAAAAGATCATTATGAATTGAAAATGGCCACCATAAGGTGACAAGTTTGTTACAACATAATAAATATAGATAAATATATAAGTATTATCAATACATATATACGTATGATAAGAAGTATACTATTTATACCATCTCATACTTAATATAAAGGTGGGGATTCGGTAGAACAACGCCAAAGTTTATTACAACATATAGATAAATATTTAAGTATTATTAATACATATATAAGTATGATAAGAATATAGAATTTATACTTAATATAAAGGTGGAGGGTCCGGTAGAACAACGCAGAACAGATATAGACATATAAATATTTTTCAATGGCATATATAAAAATTGGGTGGGCAGAAAAAGGGTGGGTTTTGATTTCTTGCAGTTTTAAACTTGACAATAATTCCGTTTTCTTTGTATACAATATGGCGCCAGTGAAAAGTTTTTCTCTGTGTAAGCCAATCAGAAGCCTGTATTTAAGGAGTCCAAATAGTTCATGCCACACCCAATCAAATTCAAGATTTTAGTGGGGCGCTTAAGGGGTATGTCCAAAATAAATGGGAGGCTACATAAAAAGAAATCGCAACTTAAAATTAATAAAATATTACTGGTAGTAAAACCAATTCTGTAGTGTCGTCACATAAAATAAAACATGTTTCTTCCCTGAAATTATCTTCGATAAGAAACCTTTATCAATTTTTTTCAAAAATGGCAGGTTATCCTGCATTTCAGCGTTAACACAGACTTGCTTGCAAACTGTGGGACCGATTACATACTACTATGTATTGATAAGTGCAAGAGTGAATTTCATTGTGATTCTAAAAATATTTTTACAAATCCTCTTTTGATAAGGATAATTTAAATTGAGAAGAGTTTTTTATGGAAATGCCCATATGGTACAACAAAAAAATACCTATACATCGGAATAATATTTTTTAAGGACTTGTATATTACCGACGTTATTATCATAAAGGATTGTATAAATGATAGTGATTTGGACTCTCTTTATATCGTACAAGAATTTACTGAGAAATACTAAATAAAAAGATTACTTTAGTATAATGATTTAGTAATACATCAAAATACATTCCACAATAAAATTTCCTTATCTTAGGGTGATCTATCCATTTATTCTTGTTAATATTCAAATCTTCTAAAAATATCCAAAATTTTCTAAACATTATATAATAAAAACAAAGCTTTAACATGTGGACAAATAAAATGGAATGCAGTCTTCAGTAAAGAGTTAGTTAACATATACAAAGTTTATGAAAAATTAACTTATTTTCATTTAAAATCGGACTTGTTATATCTTCTTTCCACACACCATGTAACTCTGAATGCGTAACAATCATCCATGTATTATAGGAATGTCAAGAAGTTCAAAAATTATTTTAAAGTCAGGAAATACTATTACAAGCCCATCGCATCGTTTTTACTTTCGGTTAAGAAAAAGTAGTTTTTCCTTTGAAATTTCTTTTCTAATCGTCTCCCTTGTAATCGGGTTGACATTTTAATAAGCATCATTATCAAACAACACATTTATAAGACGAAATACCTGCATGTTTCACTTAATATCAATACATTATTTTATGCAATTAAAGATCATTACCAAATTCAAAAATAGGTACGTGTTAGTAGGGGAGAAACTCAAGAGTAAAACATTGAAGTTGAATGGAAGAAATGGAACAACCTGGTTGATTCATAAGCTATAAACAAAATGCCACATTGTTATATTTGTGTCTCTTTGGTTGTAATGTTCAGTGAAAGACACCTGGTGTAGAGTCTGTGTGTGGTTGTGTGTGTAACAGACTCAATGTTTGCTTGCACATGTACTGTACATCCCAGGTAGCTTTCGAGACGGATGTCCTGGCTTGTTTGGCCATCAGTGATAATACGTGTACATATAATGTTAAATTTGATGGATGTAAGAAGTGAAAAAGTTAAATTCTTATTTGTTGTATGGTGTATGAATGACCTCAAGAAAGAGAGGACAACATATAGAAAAACATTTTTCAAGCAACGCAAATTATGTCTCATGAAGGATAGCAATTAGTTGTTCTTGAACTTTCTTTTTCGAAGGTTATTAAATCTAAAGGTAAAAACAAACTCTTACATTTCAAATTGAGTTATCATCCTCAAAAGAAGATTTAGGACTTTTTCTATTGTTTTCAGGATATGGATTTGGAGGTGATAACTGAACATGATGGAACTATGTAAAATTCTTAAAAGGAGAGTGTAATAAATTGATCGGATTGAAGTGTGAAGTACGAATAGGAACCACTGGGCGACAAAAATAGAAAACGTCTGTACAAAAAAATCTGCAACATCATTTTCTGTATAATCTTATTTTTTACAAAGGAATCGATCATATGACCTTACATTTTTGGGAATGAATAATACATTTTCAGTAAAAACTTAGCATAGCATAATGGTAGTTAAATATCCATTTCCGAATGCTTACACATTTCAGTTATATAGTACTCTATATACATAAATGGAATATGAATGGGACAGAATTCTATATAGGCTATATAAGATTTGAGATCCATGATTCGAAACCTGGTCATTTTCGATCAATCAGTCAGTGCGCTGTCAATTGCCTCTGATCTTTATCACTTTATGAAACATTCAGGATTCAAACTTCTTTTAAGAAGGCTAAAGTAAAATCAAGGTAACTTTCCTGGTCCCTTTGGCGTTTATCTTGGGGTTGCGTTACTATTTTCAATGCGTCTATAAATGTCCAACAACCTTTCCAAGAGACCACGTAATGTATAGAGAATCAGGAGGTTCATTTCACTATCCATCTCCATTTGATTATGGTAGTTGTAAATCGCAAAAATGCAATTATCATTCACTCCTACTTTTTCATAGATCTGTTTTGTTGCATCGCATACTTTCTGGCTTTCCAACATTTCTCGTACCGTTCTCGCTCTTTGACTTGCTTTATCGATCTTGGTCAGCAAAACCACCATTTGAAGGTTACCTGGGAGAAAAAAATCACTGTTTATGTCTCATCCTAAAGGCTTTATGATGATGGACTAATTTTCAAAATCTTATATTTATTATAACCTTAGCAAGCGATTTCTTGTGATCATAAAAAACACTTAATCAGAAGACATGAAAAGAATTGATGGAGAAATGGTTCAAAGGAATTCCCTGTAAAACATACATCGGGAAAGCTGTAGAAAACACTTCCTGTGACAAGAGGCCATACACTGCTATGCAAGATAACAAAATTAGTTTTCAGAGAAATCTAATTATTAGGAAAGCAGACTCGCAGATTGTACTAAAGCGACCGTGCAAAACATTAAAGGCCTCCGAATGAAAAGGTAAACTACTGAACCAATGAACATTTAGCTTATAAAGAGCTCTTAATCTACTACACAACCCGTTTACATATTTCGAAGAACTGGAAGTACTGAAATAAACTTCAACATAAAACCGTCATCAGTTTTGGGGCTATAATGTACTTAGGTATATGCTTTAAATAATGGTAATACAACTTAAGAAGGATTCTAAATTTTCGAATATCTTAATTGTTTAACAGAAAAATATTACAAACCTTTCTGTTTGGTATAATCTCTAAAATATTTCATTCTTGAAACATCTTGATCTGTTATCGGTTCTGAGCTGTCAAGGACATAGACAACGCAGCACTTCAAGGGATCACCCTGAGGAAAAAAGAATACACAAAATATAACACCAAAAATATCGCTAATGTTACAATACAGATCAAGTAAACTTGCCATTATATATCTTTACATTTATATAAATAAATGAAACATACAACATTTGATATAGCGCCCTATCTAGCTAACATAAGACACTCTAAAGCGCTTTACAATACATGGATATACAATTTGTATACAATCAACAAATTGATACATTCAGTTTTATTATATACAATTATGAGAAGTTGGCAGGAGCGCCTTATCATTATTATCAAAAGTGTCAAAAAAGTGGAATTTGAGAGTCACCTCAGTATTTACTTCACATTTGTTTCTAATTTAGTTGAGATTACAAAAAAAAACATTTTTGAATGATATCTTCTGTGTAAATATTGTAAGCAAATATTTAAACATCGTTAGAATCAATGCAATGTTAAGTTGAGAAAAATGATTAATAGTTACCATACCCCATCCTTTCCAGACCAAACCCCCTTCCCATATCAAAACCGAACTCATTTTAATAGAGTTTATATTTTTATGTAGAGGTTTGATTCTTATCTCACCTTTAAAGTATCGCTTTTTGACAAGTTATCGACTGTAATTCAATTAATTTGTATTCAGTATTGATAATAATAACAATTCGAGGTTCTTATATTGCTTTATCACAACCTATCGTCTCAAAGCGTTTCACAAATTATTATCCGTGTTTATGTCGTTCTCAACTCTTTGGAGAGCATACAACCGGTGCTTTAATTTCAGCGCTCACAGCTAGCATTCTATGATTTCTAGCATTGCCCATCCACGTATTCATTTACAGCTGAGAAGACAGGAATAAGCGGAGTAAAGTATCTTGCCCAAAAATATAACATACAGGTAAGTGCCGTGGCCATGACTCGAACTTGTAACGCTTCGATCACGAGCCCGACGTCCTACCACTAGACCACCGTGCCTCATACATATGATTATTTTGATATCAGCAAGCGACATTTTTTTAAGATATATCTTCTTAATATAAGTCTAGCACAAGCTGGTCGTGATGATAAGACATTCACCATGTAGAAATAATGCCGTTTACAGAGAGAGCATTATTCCAATAGCCCGTTTCAATGTTTATTGTGAACATTTAGGTGAGCTAGTATAAGTCTGTCTGTTGGTTAGTTTTCTATATAGAAAACTGTACTCTCCTAGTGCTTTAGTGAAAATATGTTGATGTAGTTAAGGTTGACTCTTTTTGTAAAACGTAAAATTTACACTAAGGGAAAATAATTACCTCTGGTACGTTCCTTGTTATGTCATCAAAAGGCGTATGACTGTGTTGGTTGGCGCCCACAGCTAGATTGCCCTCCAGACCAGGGAAATCATACAGCGTGACCTTGCCTTCAAGTATTTGTGATCTAAATGTCTCCGAAAGGAAAGGTTACATTGCACATTATACTTTCCTATGATAAGACGATTGTATTCATTTTTTTAAAATACATGATAACACATTGAACCATTTATGTTATGAAGAAGACGAATGGCATAATACTTATATAACAACTAACAACACAGGGATTAGAGAGATGCAGGTTGATCAGAAATATGGGTAAGTTATAAGGTCGCCACCTTTGTCTCATTGAGATATATTCTGTATATTTTGTGTGATATGAAGATGGACGTTTTTGAGTATACTCATTAGTGTTTTACTTGTTGTGTTTGACAATGATGACTCGGTTCCTATGTTGAGTGCTTGATGTTTACTCGGATGTGACCAAATTTACATGGCGGGTGTGGTCGATAGAGCAGAAGACGCTTACTCTTCCAGAACACCTGGTCTTATTCTCTTATACTTTTAAATGGGTCTCCATTTAAATCTGTCTATTTTTCATATTTTGCATTGTGGAAGGATATGTGCAATGTCAATTCTTAATTACTTCTTTTGTTAAATATTTGTTGTATATTTTGGTTCAAATTTTATTGATTTGAGTTTAAGTGTCTCCTTTTAAAAATGAGTTCATTATTTGCATCTTAAGAAAAACCCTCAGCCAAAATCCCAAGTTTGCTAATAGGAGACAACTTGTGCGTTTCCATCAATTTCTAACTAGCCTTAAACATTCATATATAGGCACATTGGAAATTATGCATATGAAAATTGTGAAAGATATGTCTCGATATGTTTCTGGTGGTTGCACGTTCAATTTTTTTAACGTTCCTTTGTTGGCCCTATTGTAAAGATTTTGTGTTCAATGAGCTAGTTGTTGACCATTCGGTATTATCTTGTTTTAATAGAATACATATATATATTTGACGTAATAGTCTGAAGAACTACCGCTGATGGAGTGAAAGCGCAAATAAAGTCTCCGTGTTTTTAAAAAATAAATATTATTTCTTTTCAAAGTTTTTTTCACATTACAATAGTATACATATTACAATTATACACAATATGCCCACTTTCACACACTTTCAGAATACTCAATTAACTCCTTTTGTAAGTGGCAGTTTATCTATTGTTATGCTATATAGAAAGGATAAAAAAAATGGGATATAGAGGTTGAGAAAAATAAAGAATAAGAAGCAGATAGAAAGAAAGAAATGAAGAAAGAAAGAAAGAAAGACAGAACGAAACAAAGAAAATGAAAGAAAAACAGGGAAAGGTGAGGAGAGGAAAGTAAAAATAAAAGTATGAAAATAAAATAATATAAAAATTTATAATGTGTCCGTGTTATTTTTGGCAATTTACATATATATATATATTTTTTCAATGATATATGCTACAGTACCTCGGTCGTGAATCTCCCTTCAGTATTTCCAGGAAGTGCTATTATTGATATCCTTCCCTCTTGCGAACTATGAAATGAACTAATTGCGCTAGATTTGCCTGCACCATATCCTCCAATGAACCAGATACAGGCTCTGTTATCAGGGATCCTTTGAACTAATCTTTCTATTGTATCCTAATAATATGAACAATTTCTATTACAGTAAAATTAATAACATGGAGCATTCTGTATGATTTACTAACAAGTTCATGTTACATATAAGTATAAAATATTTCTTTTTCCCAGTGATCTGTTTTGATTGATGCATTCGGCCTTTTCATTTACATTGTCAAGTTTGAAGTGTGGAATTGCAGATTTCTTACAAACGACATTCTATTTTTTATGGGTCTTAGGTCATGAAATAATCACAAATTTGAAAAACTTGCCTCAGCGATAGAATTTTCGAAGGAATCTGGAAAACATCTCCCGTAGGTTGGACTGGTTGCACCTAAGAACGAGAAATCAAACATCAGTTAATATGTTTATCTTATTGCGGTAATTTTTTCGTTTAGTACTTTAAAATTACATTCAATGATAGGGACATTAGCGAATGAAATTCATTGTACTTTTCCTTACATAAGTATACTTGATTTTATCCCGTTTTCAGATTTGACTAAGTAGTTTAGTCGATAACAGACTCGTTATCAATTTTGTACTGAAACACACCCTTGTGCAGTAGGTTAAACATCTATCACTTAAAAACCTTGAATTTGCAGGTAATCTATTAATCTAGTATGGCCCTTCCCGAGGGAACTGTTCTCTTTAGTGTTGACTGGGGAGGTAAGTGCCAGAGCCGTCAGGCAACAACAGACAACTCCATAAGAGAACTGTTCCAGACGGGAAGGAACATAATAGATTTAGTAAATCACATGGCTGTCATTTGAAAGTAAAATACAACAAAAAAAATAATTGCTGGGCCTCTGTGGATATACCAGCATCTTAAATAGTATTGCCATTTTGGCAAACGACAGTGGTGAAACGGAAGTAGACTTTGCAGCGCCCTTTTACGACGTCACGCCACTTTCGGCATCGCGCTTCTTTTCCCGAATGCCAAATATTGGTATAGTGCCCGCTGCCAGGTATCGTTCCCGTTCCTAAGGAAGGCATGTAACTATACCAAATAGAGCATGGTAGTTATACAATAGCATTCCTAGATATTATCATGTACTAAATACAGAAATAATGTTTTTTGGCTTCTATCGAGCTGTCTTCCAAAGTCCTACAGGCTAAGAGGTGTTCAGTCAATTTTGATAACAAAAATATGCTGATTCAAATATTCAATCAATATTTTGTAATACTTTGAAAAAAACAAATCTTTGATCTGACTGCAATAATATTAAGTATAGCTCATTTTCGTATATATCTAAATATAAGACATCGTTATTTGTCTTAATTCTAAAAGAAAATATGATGGGACGTTTTCTTTAGCTACGAAATATTCGCAGTAAATGGTCAATTTTTTTTAAATGTAGTCATTGCAACGAGAACGTTTCTTCACGTATGATTTAAATTATTTTTGAACGTAATAGTTATCTTTCAAAACTTACAGAGTAGCACTTCTTCACTTGTAGCCCTTTTGTTATTCCTGTCTTTTATCATGCACACATACCGTCCAGCATCAGAATATCTAACTGGTGATATCGTGAGTGACATGTCATCGTTGATTTTAAATCGTGTGTGATGAATCTCATTGCCATTATGTTTCCACTTACAGGTGTATGCTCCAGGCGCTTGACACTCTAATGTAACTGAGGAGTGTATTGGAGCATCATATTTGTCTCTCTCAATAAATACTTCAAGTGAAACCTCTGCAACCATATTAAAGAAATATTTATCAACAAGTTAAAACACCACTTAATTACTCTTTCAGATTTAGTTTACTTTCACAGCACACAAAAAAACATATGGTAAATTTTAATGCTGTATTCATTGAATTTATTATAATGATGATATGTTTCAATTATTCTAGAATATAATGATTGATTTTAGTAGTGATTAATTTATAAAGATATAGTTTGAACAGGTACTATCGAAGTTGACGATTTTCGGCGCTAATTCTGAGCATTTCTAATGAGGCTGAAGTTTCTGATTGGCTGATTGCTTTCCGAAGGATATCTTTTGAAATATTGATTAGATTTTGATGAGACTTGCTTAGTAGACTTGAACCACTCGCTTAACTTGGAATAATTCGGTACATATTTAATTAGACGGTTGCGACCGAATTTGCTAATTACTTGCTGCATATCATTTGAATAAAGGATCGGATTTTGATGAGACTTTCTTGTTCTAATATGTGCTAATTCTGCACATTTTTAATGAGGCTGCTGCGATCCGATTATCTGATTGCTTTCCGCACAACACGTTTGAAGACACTATCGCATTTTAATGTGAGTTGCTTATAGACTTATTATTTAAACCTCTCGCTCGAGTTCGATTATCGGCTAGTTCAGTGCGTATTTAATGAGGCTGCTGACTGATGTGACCTGATTTGCTCATTGCTTTCCGCGCGATATCTTTTGAAACTTTATTTGTTTTTAAGTAGACTTGCTTGTCAGACTGATAACTTGAGCCCTTGTTCAAGTTCGATCAAGGCAGATTTCGATGAGACTTGCATAGTGGACCCACATGCATTGATGCATTATGTCAACTTGTATTTATCTGGGATGGGGCCGTGTCGGCCGAGTGGTTAAGGTGTCTCGACATTCTACCACTAGCCCTCCACCTCTGGGTTGCGAGTTCTTAAATGGACAAGTAGTTAGCGCCTGATAAGGCAGCTCCTCAGAATTGTATACGATATAACAGTATTTGTTAATTGTATAAGATTTGTATATATATGAACTGTAAAGTGCTTTAGCGTGGCTTATGTTAGCTAGATAGGGCGCTATGTCAAATGTTGTATATCATTATTATTATGAAATGACTGGCTGTTAATAAGACGTAAAACAAAAGAAACCAAACTAAACCAACCAAATTTTACGTCATGTATTTTACGATGTTTGCGTCAGCGGGGAATCTTAACGAATTTGTCTTTGTTTGACGTTAAAAAATCAACAAAAAAACTCTCATCAAATATGATACTGAAATTTCGCACCGAGTTATATATCTTTCCAACATATGGCATTTTATTATAGAAAATAATTAGATATTACTGTCGCGTTAACAAAACCATAAACCGAACTCAAAATCGATTAAATTAGGGGCAAAATAAGAAATAGAAAAATTTACATAGATACCATTATAAAATACAAGAGAATAAGACAGGTGTTCCGGAAGTGAAAGCGTCTTCTGCTTACTCATCGACACCCGCCATTTAAATCTTTGTCACTTCCAAGCAAACATTGGGCGATATTGTCCATCATTGTACGATATATACATTTGTGCAGAACTATTAAGTAGCGTTTTAAGATTTAAAATTGATAAGCTTAAATCTACAGGATAAATATGTTCAATTGCGTAGAGCATTATATCGATATCGACAAAAGCATTATCAGTTTCGGAACAAAAATTATGAATAATAGTTTTACCTAAACGAATTGATTTGGTGGGATCTGGTGGAAATGAATAATTCGTTGTAGTTCCTAAGCATTCATAAGTTCCTTCATCCTGGGTGCAAATATTGCTTATTTTCAGACGGGTTCCAGAAAATTGTGTATGCCTTCCGCTCGTCAAGTCTATATCCTTAGAATTGTGCTTCCAATAAAATGTATGCCCGGGTTTTGTTTGGTTTGTAATCTCACAATCTAGTACTATCGGTCTGTATACCCGAGCCATGTACTGCTGTCTGGGATACTTGATGATATCCAACACTTCTGGAATTAAAGTGAAAAAAACCTCAATAATTTTCATAACAGTGCGAGGTTTCAATTGAAAGATATTTCCTTGCATTTTACTTTGCTGAAAACTATCTTTTCTCGAATGTGACCGATACCGTCCAATAGTTACTCCTACCTGAGAGTTGATTGCATGTGTAAATTTGAGATGCTCAGAAATATTAGATTTGATTACAAATCACATTAGTAGTGGAACTAATTACACACTTACTGAGTGTCATTGTTAAGCTTCTTTTGATTCCTCTCCAAGTATGTGCTTCACAGACATACTGTCCTCCGTCCGATTCGGCGACGCAATTTATTTTCAGGGAAAGTTCTTTGTCGATCCAACTAGTTTCGTAATTCGGATTTTGGTTTTTTTCGGTATATTCCTTATTTCCACAAACCCATTTAACAGTTCCAGTGTGAGAATTGCATTTACATCTCAAAGTGATGGGCCTCCGTTCCCTTACTTCATTATATTTGCTCTCGTCAAACACTTCTGCACCCCAAAACAGTCCTGCAGGAGAGAGGGAGAGAAATTACAAATATATTTATCTTCTTTGATAATCTATATCGGACACGTTGGTGGGCGCCAAGATATCTATGGGATCTCCTGTTTCTATAAGTTCTTGCTGTGCAATTAGTCATTTTATTAAGTTAAACAACAAATTAAAAATTCTTACAATTTAAAGGGGTGCGGATCTCGACCTTTTAATCGATATTAAGTTAAATCTTTTTGTTTTAACAAACTTGTATATTCGATTTGCTAGTATCCGTCTCACCTGCCATTTTATCCAATACAGCATTGATTCAGTGTGTCTAAGTCTTCGTAATAATATGTAGTAGGACCTACTGTAAGAAAAAAAAATAAATATGAAAATTCAAGACATGGGTGAAAAAAGATGCTTCTGATGCTCATCATATGACATCTCACTACATATAACATGACATGCGTCGTATGATAATGCAAATTAACCTGTATTTACATTGCCTAAATAAGGAAATAAGTTAATATTGAGTAAATTTTACAATTTTGGAACAATTATACATTTTCTTACATTTTCAGCGCTAAAACATTGCAGCTGCTCATGGGATCACATTCTGAGAGATATGCTAATCATGGCAAAATTACCCCAGAAAGATTTCATGTAAAATGTTATCAGACACTCGTACAATTTAAAACAAAATAACAGAATACCAAAGCTTCAACAAAACCACTATACGATCTGAAAATCGACAAAAATAGAGGCACAATAGGAACAAAGGAAAGATTTACACGGAGACCCTCGTAAAAGTACAAGAGAATAAAACCAGTTGTTTCGGAAGAGTATGCGTAATTGCATGTACTATGTTGTATAATTAGAATAAAGTGTACGTTTTGTGGCATATATTCTAAATGATATTCATGATATTTTAACAATGAATTTTACCATTATAGTTCCTTTAAATACTTATTAATCATGTCATAGGAAATTGTTATCTTTCCTTTCATGTTATCATAAATTAGCACCAAGCCACCTTCAATGTAAAAATTGTATTTTAGGTACCCTAAATTTCAACGTATTCAATTGAAGGGGTTTTAAGAACCTGACCCTTCTGCTTCTGCATTAAAATAGAATTTTTGATTCCCATATTTTGGCCCCTAGCATCACAGAATGACGAAACAGCTGTATGATGCATTTCACTATCTTTTTCAGCATACTGTATATATTATTAATTTTAAAAGGTGCAGCAAGTGTGTGTTACGTCATCCTTACAGCCGTTTGTAAATTTTATGGAGGGGTGACAATTTTACTAACGGTAGAGCCCTGAATACATACATCAATCCTTAGTGCATGTAAGAGTGATAATTAATTTGCAATGATTTTGAGAAATTATAACAAAACAGCTGCGAACGATGCATTTTGATAGCATAAATGTCGCATATTAGACAAAATGTGCATTGCCCCATTAAAACATTAAACGAGTTTATTACATTTTTTTTTGTGAAATATCGAAAAATTTTAATTCTGTAAAAGTGATATTTTTCACTAGTGAGAAATATGATATTTTTCACTTGTGAAAAATATCACTTTTTCTGATTTGACCAATCAGAACGCTGCTTACAAACGGCATTAGGGAAAAATCAAACGCTGTCAATGTAGATGTTGCTATAAAAATGTAATAAACAGAATATCTAACAGTATCTTCAGTAATACCAAACATATTTCACTCTTGTGGCTAATATTTTGATATTTTCCACTCGTGAAAAATATCAAAATATTAGCCCCACTCATGAAATATATTTGGTATTACTGAAGACACTGGTAGATATCCTCTATATATTCTTATCTAAAACGATCAACACTCCTTATACTTACATGGACACGCATGGAACTGCACGATTGCCCACACTAACTGAAGTATGCGCTCTGTTTTGCTTAAATACACAAGTATTATTTAAAGCAGGTAACTGATTGGTTATACTTCCCCGTTGTTTATCAAGTTGGCCGTTACAGCTACACCACACATGCATTTTCGGATTATACATTGACGGGAGATGACCATCTATGTAAGTATATTTTATCCGTTTAGAACTATGGTTTCATTTAATTCATCTTATATCTCCAATCATTTCATGAACATATTATTAAACAAAATATAGCTATGGTAACAGCTATAATATAGTAATTGTGACATATTTTATTTGTCGAGTGATAGGTAAAATATAAAACTTCGAAATGTACCTGCTACAGTAATTTTGTATATTAAATATGAAGAAGTCAATTTGAAAAACTTTTATCTTGTAAAATTCTACTATCTGCGAGTCTGATTTTTCTGCTTTTACCAAGATTTTTTAAAACTTATTTAGCCCTACTCTGAGATTTACAACATTAAATAGAGGGTACGTTGAAACACGCGTACCTCACTATGATGTATACTATAAAATAGTCATATGACTTTCTCAGTTTCCTCATCAATTTGACATTTATGCGTTAAATTCTGTTTCAACAAAAGTATCAATACATGACTAATTGAATTTACATTGTCTTAGATGTTAAATGTTACGTTGGTTTCTTGTTTCAATATCATTTTTTTATATTTGTAGTGAGTCTCGGTACAAAATATTTTAACTTAAACACTGGATGTGATCTGAGAATATTGTTATCGGATTTCTTAATTGTGAAGAACAGAATTTTGAAGTAGATTTAATTATCAAAGTTTGAATACAAAGACACATCACGAATGTTTTTGTGTCTGTATTTTGCTTCATTGGATAAGCTCTCGAAGGTCAAAATACATAGATATTGTTATGCAGAATTCTCGTTATCTATGTTTTGTAATTATAAAGCTGTTTTTGGAGTACATTTCCTGCAGCAGATAGACATTTATAGCCCACCATTATCAGATAGTGGGCTGTTCAAATCACCCTGCGTCCGTAGTCCGTCCGTCCATAAACAATTCTTGTAGTCGCTATTTCTCGAGAAGTACTTGATGAAATTTCATATACAAGTTCGTCTTGGTCCCTAGTTTTGAATTAAAGAATGTGGTCGAAAGGAGCTATCTTGGATTTGTTTGTCCCATCATTGAAATGGAGTGGTGTGGGCATATAGTGGTACCCATGTCCGTCCCGTCGCGTCCCGTAGTATTGTAACGAGTTAATCTCTGCAACTACAGTTGTGATTCTCACCACACCTTGCACACGTAATAAGCTTGATGTCAGTTGTGAACCTTAGACGGCTATCTTGGATTTTAATTGCAATAGTTTGTGATTGCTATCTTGAGAGGTACTAGATGGATCTTTTCCAAACTTCATATGCAGGTTTCCATTGGTTTGAAGTTGTGCATTGTTTCGTTTTTTAGCTGATGCAAAAACAATAATTCCGTAAGGCAGCCATGTTGGATTTTGACAATGATAGTGAATGATAATCATTTCCTGAGAACTACTGGATGGATCCTTCTCAAATTTTATATACAGGTTCTGTTTGATCCCAAGATGTGCATGGTCCTACAATGTATTATCGAGCTGATCCATCGAATAAAAATACAGACAAGAAACATTCGTGATGTGTCTTTGTATTCAAACTTTGATAATTAATATACGTCATATTTTATTTGCGTTGGTTTTCTTTTTCTTGTCTTCAAAATTAAGAAATCAGATAAAAATATTCTCAGATCACATCCAGTATTGAAGTTTAGATATTTCGTACAAAGAAAAAAAATGATATTGAAACAAGAAACCAACGTAACTTCCATCATCTAAAATATATTGCCTTCAGGCATCCATCTTGTATTTTGACCACCAAAAAAGTATATTATGTTATTTTTTTTGAGAAATACAAGATAGATCTTTCTTAAAATTCATTTGTAAGTTCTTCTTGTCCGTTGTTGTGCTCTTTTGATTTTGGAACTGATCAGAAAAAAAAAATTCTGACTGTTTACTATCTTTCAACGATAATTAATTTTCTATAGCATTTTCATGGAACTAGAATTAGATATAAAATTGAAAGAAAAAAAGGAAAGGGAAAAATCGAAATTTAAGAACAAATGAAAATCATCGTTGTTGGGCGCCAAGATATCTATGGGATCTCCTGTTTCTATAAGTTCTTGCTGTGCATTTAGTCATTCTATTAAGTTAAACATCAAATTAAAATTTCTTACAATTTAAAGGGATCTCGACCTTTTAAAAGTTTTTACCATAAAAGAATGAATTCTTGATAATTTGGTTAAATATAAAAATATTGTTCATATCATAAGATATACTTTTTGAAAAAAAGATGTATTTTTCAATGATGGAAATTTCAGATATTATTTTTTCACTAAAAAGTAGATACCGATTATAAGAATTGTGATTTATTGATACTGATGGATTGAAATATCGATTAATTATTATTTATAATTAATTTTTAGTTAATTAGTTGTTTTAATGTTAATGATTATTTTCTGATATTAGAAAAGACATAAAGGAAAAGGAAAGAACATATGCCGCTTGTACTTTTTTGTGTCTTTCTGTTTTAAAATAAGGAATTAAACTTGCCTAAACTTACTTTTTTTAACACAGAAAAGAGATGTAATTATACCCCAACCAATATTTGTTAATAAGAAAAACTACAAAAATCACCAGTGTTAGATTGACAACCTGATATAAAACGTTCTGACATTTCTGTAGAACGTTTCTTATTGTTTAAGTCCAAAATAAAATCTGTTGCTTTTCCTAAAAAGGACAAAATTTCTAAAATGGATTTTTATGCTATCGGAAATTATTTTTAAATCAGTGCTTTCAGCTCAATCAAACGTGAACAACTGATATGATCAGCCAATATTGACAAAAAATGTTTTGCAATTTAAAGTTGCATCTATTTATCTGTGTGTTATGTTTATGTATATGACAGACATTGCCAATGGATTTTTAAATCCACGGGGTTAACAGTAGCTTTGGCGGTCATACCTATCTTTTTTTTATATAGAATGGATGGCTAATTCTGTTCTGCTAATCACTATCATTTGAACAATACCCTCGCGTGTCCTCCATTCGGGGTTTATCAGGGGTTTATCAGAAATAATGTTATATCACCCAAGCGCTTAGATTACGCTATAACGAAGTAACTAACAGAGCGTCTATAAACACCTGTTGTCGATGTAATACTTTCCAATATGAAAAAGGTTTCGGTGGGCCAAATTTGTCGTTTTCTCCAAAAAAATATTTGAGCTCCAGTAGTTGCAAACAACTGTAAAATGTCTCGACCCGTGAATTTTACAGGATATTGGAAAAATCACAAACAAACGACATACTTCGAGTGACTGCTGTCAGCGATAACCGATCACGCAGGCTCAACAGGTTCCTTTGTTTTCTTAGTTCATAAACCAGGTGTTACATGCCTTATTGTATTTCTATATTAAGGATTCGTTCTGGTGAAGTTTCAATTAAGTTCAAGTCTCTTTGTAAATCTTTCCTTTGTTCATATTTTGCCCCTGGTAAAATCGATTTTGAGTTTGGATTATGATTTTGTTAACGCTTCGGTATTCTCTTATTTATTTTGATCTCAAGTGAGTGTTTGTTTGTAATATTATGTAGTAAAATATGATTAATCTTAATAGCAACTATGCATCTGAAAATTTTGTCCAAAATCTGGAAGTTTTGGAGAATTTTTTTTCACAAGAGTTTAAAAAAGGCCAATATGGTTGCTATTTCTATGTATTTCTTACACTGAATCAATGATCATTTAAATCGTCAGTGTGTCTGTATGTCTAGTTAAAGCAAGACATTTACTGTATATTGAGGAGATTATTGATATTAACAAAATTTTCAGCGCTTAATACAAACATCAAGCGTACTTTTTCAATTTGATGTTCAGAAGTAATTGCAGATTTATGTCCAAAATAAATTTTGGTTTAGGTAATTCCTGGTAAAATAAAGTGTTAACCATTTATTCTAGTATGATATAGACCAATTATGAATGCCCTGTAGTTATTGGTCAATGAAAAGCATTTTAATAGTTTTACATTATTGACTCCAATGATCTTGAACATAAGTGATTCATATTAAATTGATAGGACAACACATGAGCATAATCCAGGCCAAAAATCATGATATTGGAACTTTTTGTTATTTCGAAGAAGTTTTTATCTAAAAAAACCGCATTCGACCCCTACCGGATATCAGAAATTTAGATTTTTATGACCTCTCTTTTTAAGATGTTTGGTACTGTGTAACGCGGTGTAATATCAGTCCTTCATTTTGCTATAGATGTTATATGAAATTATAAAAAACTCATGTCAAAATATCTTAATTTACAGGTATTCTCATCAAATCTTTTTACCTTGACCAATTCAATTCGTTCATTCATTGTTCATATGTCTATAAATTGAGTATTTTAAGTTCATGCAGTGGCATTGTAGTGCTATAAATCACATCAATACTGTATATATACAATAGATTACATATAAATCAATCATTGTGAAAGAAAAGATAGAATTAAATAATTAATCAATCGAAATCTACCAGTATAGGCCTTTCTACCTTCAGTACTTCATCCGGTTTTACAGTCAACCATTTCAGTGAAATTTCAATTTCCAGTGGATCAATATTTAAGAGATTTCATTTCATTTCAACAAATTTTATTGACAGATGGAAAAGTCAAATGGATTGAATAGCAGGCAAAGCCTATATAAATTCTCTCCATTGGTCGAACAAGTTTTACAAGTCAGTATTCATTATATGACAATTATATGTGAAATGAAATTGTATAAACATATATATATACAAATGATAACAATTACTATATACATGTAAGGGGAGGTAACTCATTTGAATGAAATTATAACAAGACAACACAAGAATACATACAACACATCCACTAACACAAAGTACAATAGCTACAAACATAGTCAAAGTTTAGTATATACATATAGTTGAATTTAATAAGTGGTAAGTATAATTAATCATACACATACAAATTGTTTAATTTAATTACAGATGAGTGGCTAGACCAAAAGTCCATGTGCAATTACTGCACAGGTCACCACCACCCAAACTGTTTAATTCTTAAGATGATAAGAATATGCTCTGTAATTGAGCTGCATGCACAGGATTTTAACAAATTAATTACAATATAAATAACAAACAAGATCATCGAAAGTAAATTTATCAATACTAAAACTAATTTATTTTGCATGTCCAACTGGCCTCACATATCATGGATTAAAAACTTCAAAATAAAATAGATGTCATAATAATTATAATTAACAAATTTGTTAAACAAATTTGATATTTAATTTAATTTAATTTGATTTGCATGGTCATTGTGAAGTGACTCACTATAAGATAAATTTTTTGAATCTTTTAGACTTCCCTATAAAGTAATGAATGTTATTTAGAATTTGCCTATTTATGAAAACATTACAGTTAGGACATCCACCTAGGAAAATGTCAATACTAACATGGTTATGATCATGTGTATAGTTATTAAGTACTTGAAAAAGATTATTACGAAGATCATTGTAAAAGCGACAATCAAGGAAGAAGTGAGAAACTGTCTCAAGTGCGTCTGAGCAGTTACAAACAGGACTGTCTGTGAGGTGGTCGTGATGTAAATCAAATTTTAAATCACTGCAATAGTTTCTAAGCCGACAAAGAATAATATTTGCCCTTCTTTCCCCTTCAGATTTAAAAATTTTAACAGAGACCATATCAGACATTTTTTCTTTATCTAGTATATGTTTAAAATTTACAAGTGTAGGAGAATCAAAAAGGTTAGCATTAGAATTAATTGTGCGACACATAAAAGGAAAGAAACTGTCATAATAGTTATTAGTTCTGCATAGTGGCGGGTTAAATTGCCTTGTGTGACGGAGAGGATAGTGATTTTGATTGGTAATGTTAGTGAAGGGAGTGAGTACATCTTGTAAATAGGTTGGTGCGTGTCCATGCATTAGTTTGTACATCATGATGTATTTGTGTTTTTCTCGTCTGGCTGCCAGAGTTTCCCAACCAAGTTCGGTATACAGTTTATGATGTGAGGTTCCTGATCTGAGTCCTGTGATAATTCTTGCTGCTTCTAACTGTATTGATTCCAAAAGTTCAGATAATTGTTGGGTGCAATTATCCCAGACAATGTCTGCATATTCCAAAATTGGTCTTATAAATGCTGTATATATTGTAACTAATGTTTTTCTGTTGACTTTAGTTTTTATGTAACGAAGAATGTTAAGTCTGCTATAAGCTTTTTCATAAATTATCTGGATATGTTGATTCCATGAGGCATCATCTTTGAGAGTTAGTCCTAAATGTGTGTGTGATCTAATGTCTGTAATTTGACTGTTTTGAAACGTTATTATAGGGTGGTTTATGTTATGTTTTCTGGAAAAGATTACAGATTTTGTTTTATTTGGTTTGAATTTTATGTCCCATGTGTTTGCCCACTCACTCATATTATTTAGATCAGTTGTTAGTGATTGTGCTGCTTGTATCGGATCATTATCAATAATAACATATAGGGATGTGTCATCTGCAAAAAGTTTAATATTAGTAGAGATATTTTCTGTGACATCATTAATGTAAAGAAGAAAAAGAAGTGGGCCTAGAACAGATCCTTGGGGTACCCCTGCATTAACAAATTTAAATTGAGAATGGTACCCCTCAGTACTGACTCTTTGCATTCTGTCAGAGAGATAACTCTGGAACCAAGAAAGTAAATTTCCATTTATACCATATTTTTGCAATTTAAACAATAGACCTTGATGTCAAACACGATCAAAAGCTTTACTTACATCACAAAAAATAAATCTTAATTCTTTTCTCTGGTCCATATTTTTGACAATTTCATGATATATAAACAATAATTGATTTACAGTTGAATCACCAGGTGTAAAGCCAGACTGATGCTTGGTAATAATAGAATTTTCAACAAGGTAATTAAAGATATACTTAAAAATATTTTTTTCTAGGATTTTACTAAAACATGATGTTATTGAAATTGGCCTGTAGTTTAAAACATCACTTGATGAACCAGTTCCTTTATAAATGGCATTAATATTTGCTTGTTTCCAGCTACTAGGTACTGACCCTGATTCTAAAGATTTATTGAATAACAGTGTGAGAGGTAATATTAGTGAGGAATTTAACTTTTTAACAATTTTTGGGATGATACCATCAGGACCAGGTGGTTTGTTTGCATTAAGAATATTAATTTGGTCAAGGACATCTTGCTGAGTGATTTGGATATCAGTCAGTGAGAATGGAGGTGAGTTTATGTGTTCCGCTGCTTGGGGACGTTCGAGGTTTGGTGAGGATGAAGATATGTTTGTGAAGTGCTGGTTTAGGATTTCTGCTTTGTCTACTGGATGGTGGAAAACTTGATTGTTAGATTCAAGGGGGGGGGGGGAATAGATGAGGATTTATTAGTGAAATTAGTGATAGATTTAGCTATTTCCCACCATTTGTCTGGAGGGACCCTATTGTCATTCAGTGAGATTTCTAACTGTTCAATGTATTTTGATTTTGCTTCACGAATCAGGTCAATAGTTTCATTCCTTAAGTTTCGAAATATTTGCCAATAGTGAGAACTGTTATTTAATTTAGCTTTTCGGTGTATTCTGTTTCTCTGTCTCATCTTATGTCTTATAGCATTGTTCATCCAAGGTTTATCATTTGGTCGTACTGTAATAGTCTTTGTAGGAATAAACTTGTCGACCTGATCCGTTAAGTAATTAATTATAGTATTATTGAATAATTCAGTGTCTTGATTCAATGATAAATTAACCCATTCAACATTTAAAAGAGCATTATTCATACTGTCAAAGTCTGCTTCTTCATATTTCAAAATAGTCTTTTTATAGGCAACATGTTTAAATAAATGTACATTAAAAGATATTTGGGCATGTACCGATTAATGGTCACTACAAAATGGTGTAGAGACGAATGAACTTTTAATTAAATTTCTGTTATTAGAAAGAATAAAATCTATGGATGTTGCACTTTCAGGTGTAATTCTGGTAGGCTCATTAATAAAGCTAATTAAATTATGTTTGACAAGAAGTCGTGATAAATGATGCCCAGGAGTTAAATTCAACATGTCTACATTAATATCACCCGTAAGTATAACATCCATAGAAGTATCAATAGCTCTAGTTACAGTTTCATCTAGTTTATTCCAATAATCAATATTACTATTAGGATTATAATTATGATTATTAATAGAAACTTCAGACCATAGCAATTCAACATCATCTCTTTCCAAGTCGGCTCTTCTTTTCATTATGAGTGTATTTTTATAGTATACTATAACCCCACCCCCTGGGCCAGTGGGGTCACGGGAATTTTCGTACTGAAACATTTTCGTACTGCACACATTTTCGTACCTGGGAATTTTCGTCCGTGTATTTTCGTACTACAAATGTATAATACTTTTAATGCAAATATAATGCTTCTAAATGTTTCCATAACTATAAACAGTTGTTATATACATTGTAGGTTGATTCTGCATGAGTATTTCATATTTTCAGTAATTTAGTTCCATGTCCGAATTCAAAGCTAATTATAATGCCTAAGCTTAGATTTGACTCGTGCACGCTGACACTGTACAGGTGTCACCAGTAATATATATATGTATTTAACACATCCACGTTTGTTACCCGTACTGAAGTGCCAATCATTGTTGTGAATGGCAGTGATCAATTTACAATTTTTTTTTCATGGGTCCTTTTAGTAAATATTGTCGAAAACTATGGGTCCCACAATGCTAAATTGAAGTATTTCCAGAATTTCTATGAGTCCTTTCATAATATTATGAGTACAGGACTCGGGACTCGCACGTAGATGGTATAAATGTGATTTTTCTGACCTGTGTGTATTCCATTGGTAGTCTAATCTAATTTCTTGTCCAATATATATAATGTGTGTGTGTGCAAGCTTATCATTATAAATAATTATGTCCCCCAAACGAAGTGGGGGGACATATTGTTTTTGCTCGGTTTCTTATTATTATGTCCCCCAAACGAAGTGGGGGGACATATTGTTTTTGCTCGGTTTCTTATTATTATTATTATTATTATTCTTATTATTATTATTATTATTATTATTATTATTCTTGTTTCTTCCACTTTCTTCCGCCGCGGAGGTTTCCGACCGTTTTCTCAAAAACTACTGGACGGATCTTCACGAAACTTAACACACATACTCATTAGGGGCGGGGTGTGTGAAAACGGGTTGTTTTTTCGCGACCGGAAGTCCAAGATGGCCGCCAGAGCTAATTTCCGGTTTTCAAAATTCAGTCTCCGATTTCAGTAAAAATTGGTACATGGGTGTTTTAAGGGATGCTGAATAACATGGTAACATTTTCGTAAAGTTTGGTTGCCACCGAAACGAAAAGGGAGGCCTCTGATTGGTCGAAATTTATATATTGTCCGATTTCAATGAAATTTAATATATTTGTGTAGTATTACACCAACAACATTGTCGTCACATCCGTTTCATGATTCGTCAACATGGCCGCTATTTCCTGGCTTCTGATTGGTCGAAATTTATATATTGTCCGATTTCAATGAAATTTAATATATTTGTGTAGTATTACACCAACAACATTGTCGTAACCTCCGTTTCGTGATTCGTCAACATGGCCGCTATTTCCTGGCTTCTGATTGGTCGAAATTTATATATTGTCCGATTTCAATGAAATTTTATATATAACTGTAGTAGGACACCACGGACATTGTCGTAACCTCCGTTTCGTGATTCGTCAACATGGCCGCTATTTCCTGGCTTCTGATTGGTCGAAATTTATATATTGTCCGATTTCAATGAAATTTTATATATAACTGTAGTAGGACACCACGGACATTGTCGTAACCTCCGTTTCCTAATTCGTCAACATGACCGCTGATATATGGGGTGTCAGCTATATTTCCATTGTGAGTTCATTGGGCTCATCAGTTCCGACCAAAGGGGTAGTTTGGGGGACATCTGTAATGGTACCCCATTACAATAAGCACTTGTTATTATTATTATTATTCTTGTTTCTTCCACTTTCTTCCGCCGCGGAGGTTTCCGACCGTTTTCTCAAAAACTACTGGACGGATCTTCACGAAACTTCACACACATACTCATTAGGGGCGGGGTGTGTGAAAACGGGTTGTTTTTCCGCGACCGGAAGTCCAAGATGGCCGCCAGAGCTAATTTCCGGTTTTCAAAATTCAGTCTCCGATTTCAGTAAAAATTGGTACATGGGTGTTTTAAGGGATGCTGAATAACATGGTAACATTTTCGTAAAGTTTGGTTGCCACCGAAACGAAAATGGAGGCCTCTGATTGGTCGAAATTTATATATTGTCCGATTTCAATGAAATTTAATATATATGTGTAGTATTACACCAACAACATTGTCGTCACATCCGTTTCATGATTCGTCAACATGGCCGCTATTTCCTGGCTTCTGATTGGTCGAAATTTATATATTGTCCGATTTCAATGAAATTTAATATATATGTGTAGTATTACACCAACAACATTGTCGTAACCTCCGTTTCGTGATTCGTCAACATGGCCGCTATTTCCTGGCTTCTGATTGGTCGAAATTTATATATTGTCCGATTTCAATGAAATTTTATATATAACTGTAGTAGGACACTTCTTTGGCTTTCTTCTATCTTTCCGTTGTGAACTTGTCCAGCGATTTCCTCCTAAAATACTGCATGGATTCTTATGAAACTTCACATGAGCATTGTTGGGGGAGATGGTAACGAATTTGAGGCTTCTGATAGGTCGGAATTTAGATATTGTTTGATTTAAGCGAAAATTGGTACATAGGGGTATTGAGGGAAGCCCAACTGAATGGTACCACTTTCGAAACTGTCTGTTGCCATGGTCACGAGTGCAGGATTCTGATTGATCGAAATTTAGATATTGTTCGATTTCGGCAAAAATTGGTACATAGAGGTATTAAGGGAAACCGAACACAATGGTACAATTTAAGAAAACATCTGTTGTCATGGTAAAAAATGGAGGCTTCTGCACATACGTATACAGTACTATTACACTCTTCCATTAGTACAATTTACGACTGTTGGGGTAGTTTGGGGGCATTATAGTAACGGCCGCCGTTACAATTAGTTCTTGTTAATTTACTGTGTATATAGGGATTCGATGTTGTAATTCTAGAAAAAGTTATAAAACGTTTTGAAATAAGATCTTGATTAACTTGTATAGATTCCTTGAATTAAGTTTTGACATACTAGAATTCCTATGTTTTTATTAATAACTCTCCCCTGGATCACGGAATTACTGAGATTGCTATCCAAGCGAGTGGTGTGATGTTTATCTTGTCATTATTTAAGAAAACAACGAAGCCAAGTTCACATCAGCTAAGGTACGAAAACGATTCAGTACAAAAATTCCCGGATTCGGCCAGTGGTTCTATCTTTCCTAAATGGATTGGGATTGAATGAGTGAAGTTTGATGTCATTGTTACTAATTAAAGGATTAAGATGTGATTCAGTAAGGCAGATTATATCGTTATCTTCTAGCTCAGTTTCTATTAATGGAATTTTGTTTCTATTGAACGAACATTGAGATGAACCATATTTAAATTATCTAAATGACCAGGGTTACTTTCAATATCAGAACAAATGTAGAGGATAATAAAATGTGATACTAAAAAGTATGAAAGATTATCAACATATGAACTCAATGCATAAGTTGAGGAAGCAAGGCAGTTAAAGTCACTAAGTTGACCATTTATAGAATGAATATATGTGACCGATAATAATATACAAGAGTTTACTATGTACCGATGATCAACAATAACAATTCGGATAGAGTTTGATTTACCCATTATCGATCTTCAGACAGTGGACATCATCACAGCATGCGTCGATCATCGGATGGCATAGTACTTTTTGTATTGTGATAAGTGAAAACCAGTTGAACATAGCTGTAAAATAATGAGGCAGCACATAACACAAGGATACAAACACACACACACAAATACACAACACACACATGGCGAAAAAAGGGGGAAGTCAATGCAATTAACTCATCGAGGTGCTTGTGACGCTTGAATACACCAATCGGGAACCGTCGGCACTTGCCGTGAACGATCGTGAGAGCTCCGACGGCTCCCGATTGCTGAGACACAGGTCATTGAGGAACATATATATAAGTTTATATTTACAGGCCTAACACGTATTCCAAACACTGCGAAAAAATAAAATAGATGGGGAGATCAAAATTACTAATCTACTATGATATACATGATAGATTATACTATATGCAATAACAGAATGAAACATTTTAATTGTATAATATAGGGTATCGCACATAATACGTCAGAGTATAGATTTTGGCTACCGTGTATCAAGTCCCTGTGAAACGGCCACCTTTATACTGCTAATCCAATTCCGTGCTTAAGTAAATCATACCGATCAAAACCAAATTTCGATGTTTCATAGTTGGGATAGAAGGGGAGCTTGGTATATCCACTCAATTTTGTTAAGTTCACAGTAGGGTAAAATGATGGCCAACAGTACACGCGTGTAAACTTAGTAGTTTGTCGGCACGAATAACACGTGTCAAAATATCGTGGGCAAACAAATGACTATATTTCACAGGGAAGGATGTTTGTTTACATACTAGGATTACTACGATACATACTAATTGATTAATTAAATATCTCCATAATATCGGTAAGTCATGTTTATTTTTTTGTTAGAATATATAATTCTACAAAAGTACATATAATGTACACCTATAAAATTTACATTAACATACATGTAAGTTTGGGGTGAAATTACACACACAATGAACTATTGGGGAAAATACATATATGCGTGTTCACTGGTATTTACCATTGTAATGGTTGAGAGTTCGTACATTAAACAATAGTCATAAAATACAACTATATGTAGAATTGCATGAACTAGCAGTACATTTGTATTTACTTACAGGTGTATCATAATAATAATAATAACATATTGTTACTAAATAGGAGTAAGGTAGGTACATGTATGTTTACATTTTCACACATAGGGAATAGGAACATGCATTTGATATAGATGTCATTGTTATATTATTTCATTAATATTTATGTATATGATTCAAGTTGTTTGTGAGTTTTTTTCCACAATGGTATGCATGTTAAATTTTATTTACCGATTGTGACTCTGGTTATATTTTCTAATAGTGTAGTGAAAAATTAGATACGAAATGAATCATAATTTACTTATATACAGAATACATATTTATTTTATGTCGCAATACATAGCTTAGTTCAGCTATACACTAGACATTGTACAGTACATTTGTGGTACATGTCATATACATACATCAGCAATAGCGTATATTGCACTATTTGCGTTTCTTTTAGTCTAACCAGAACTTTATAAAGAAAAAAAAAAAGAAAAAAAAAAGATATATATATATGTACCGAATTGTAGAGTGTTGTGATAATAGCCCTGTATACATACATATAACAATAATTCAGTTTACATTCAATTACATACTGCACGTATGCACATGTTTACCAAATATATTATAGTATACATTTTACAAATATTATCGTATTAGCATCAAAGATTATAAAAGGTACATTATAGATTATTACACAACGCATTTGAAGTGTTTTATTCATGATCATCACAATTCATTAGAAGTCACCCTTCATCCTGGGAGAGGGAGTCAAACCTGTTGGTTGCAAAAGAGGTGTCCGTACTGACGGGGACAGATTTGGGTTTGGCACCAATAGCTGACGGATTCATAGGTTGGTCAGATCGTGGGGCTGTTTGTCGTAAGCGCGGTTGGCGAGAATCTCGTTGAGGGGGGTCCGGGTACGATGAAAGCTCACTAAGATGAGTTACATGGGCCTTGGCTCCATTAGTGTTACGGATGATAATTTTACCATCATTAGTCCATGTACCTGAGATTATTCCAGATGATTTGAGATAGCGGGCTTTACTGAACACCTCGGCCCTCTGTTTAGTGAGAGCTTCATTTATAAACAGTTTATAGCCAGGACGCTGTGGTGGGGGGATGATCCGGATCCAGTAGACTTAGATGAATCAAAGAGGGAGAATCTGGCACCATATACAGAGGCACGGACTCGGTAAGAGATGAACCGAACTATTATGTCTCTAGGGTACCGACCAGACTTGGGGCCCACCCTGTGGGATCGGCTAATGTCCGAGTCCGTCACCATGATTCCAAGATGACAGTTACAGGCGTCTATTACAAGTTGATCTGTATTCTCACCTTCATTCTCGGGAATACCACGGAACTTGAGACAGTTTCTCCGGGAATACTGTTCCAAGTCATCCTGTCTTTTATTTAGATCAGTAAACTGTTTTTGAATGTCAGGGATTCCGAGTTTTGAAAGAAGAGTGTCCTTCAGAAGGTCATTGTTTAATAGCTGACTAACAACTTCACCGATTACTTCAGGGTTGGTAATTGAGTTAATTGTGGCAATACTTTTCTTGATGGCTGCGTTCATTATGAAGCAGTAAGTAATTGATTGAATAATAAAAAGTTAAATTATACACACAATACAGTTTATACATCAGCGAAACATGGCGGCCGGAGTTTAAGAGATAACGAGGGCTGGGGGGATATATATATGGCATAGATCATAATAAATCTAGGGGGGGGGGGGGTAGATATCAAAAAATTATTCAGGGGAGGTTTATGATATATAAGGGGGGGGGGGGAGTACATATTTGATAGCCATCAAAACAGCAACGTTAGGAGGGTTGTGAAATATATAAGGGGGATACATACAATGTATTTGATAGCCATCAAATAAGCATCCGGGGGAAGGTTTAGGAGATATAAGGGGGATACATATGTGAAAGCCATTAAATAAGCATCCGGGAGGATGTTTATGAGATATAGGGGGATGCATATTTGATAGTCATCAAATTAGTCCGATTAATCAAAAAGCACCGGGGAGAGGGGGAGGTTTCGGAGATATGGGGAGGATACATATATGATAGCTATTCAAAAAGTATCCTGAATTCCAATACTTCAGGTTCCCCTGTGGAGGGGGTGAAGTTTAATATAGTTTATACAGGAAAATGACACTTTTGGATACATTTTGTTCATTTTCAATTGGAGACATTTGAGACATGGTTGGAATAATAACAAGGACATGACGGTTTGGTATTGGGCAAATTTTTATTCAGGCATACCCCCGGGGCAGTGGGGAGGGGTCAAAGGGATCAAATTGGCTAAAATTTCAGCAATCTTCGCCTCCAAACCAAGATATGTTGGAATCAAATACTATTCGCCAATGGAAAGGCTTTAAAGTGATTTATCAAAAGTGTGTGAAGTTCAAGCCCCCCAAATTTCAGGTTCCTCCCTGGAGAGGGGTTGGAGTTTACTATAGTTTATATAAGAACATGACACTTTTTGATATATTTTGTTCATTTTCAATTGTCGATAATTGAAACTTGGTTAGAATAATTACCAGGAGATGACGGTTTGATGTTGAAAGAATTTTGACTCTGGCCTAGCGGCGGGGCAGTGGGGAAGGGTCAAAAGGTTCAAATTGGCTAAAATTTCTTATTCTCCAGACCCAGATATGCAGTTATTGGTACTTACAAATAAATTGTAAATCAAAGATGACGTAACACGCACATTTGCTGCACCTTTTAAATTTAGTAATACAGTCTGCCGAAAAAATGAATTAAACTGCACCATACAGCTGTTTCGTCCTCCTAGGACTCTTCAGTGATGATTAGGGCCAAAAGATGGAATCCTACATTTCTAAACTAATGTAGAAGCAGATGGGTCAGGTGCGTAAAACCCCTTTAATGTATGAATAAAACTCAGGTGACCGTTAACACCCATGGGCCCCTTATTTTAATACTTAAAAGTTTATTACAATTTGATCAACCTTAATGTATTTATTATTATATTAAGCAGTTTATAGCAATTAGGGTCATATATATTGCATGAACATTTCGTCATTTGTTGAATTCGCATACATATGAACGGTGCTTAGACTTTTATTATAAGATCACTAGTAGGATATATTCATGAAATAAAGATTGAAACTATATCTGTTACCATAAGGGTACAGGAAAGGAACATGATCTTTCGCGGCACAGGATCTTGCGATACTTAATATCTAATCATCTGTCATAATATTGATAAGCATGATTGACCTAAATGGGCGCATTTGAAATTTTGCACATCAATCAAACGTTTGTAGGAAAATTACCACTTTCTTTGTCCTATGTGCACTAAAGAAAGCTGAAATATCACACCCATTCACACTTGTCAATGTGTTTGCTGTTATCATTTCGTTCAAAGCTAAACATTTTGAAATTTATTGATATTGACTGTGATAATTATAAACTTTTACATGTCTTCCCACCGTGTCCCTGATAATTGGTTGTTTATTTGCACTTCTGGGCCACTATGGGATGACTAAACATGCAACATCAACGTACTGCACAAGATCATGTGCCATGTTTACCACCAGTTAAAACAGGGGGTATGTTCAATGTTTGACCAACAATCGATATATATCAAAACAATATCAATATTTTTGTTGAATTTAATTGAAAAGAAATATTTTTTCTTTGTTTTTACGATATCATTCTTTCATATATATATCTTTTTTATTTACTATAGGCGATTGAATCCTAAGGTGCGCAAGCTCATGTGCCGGCATTGTATATATATATCCAGCAAACTAATCTACAGCGGAATGTAATTAAAATCAAAGTACTGAAATACTCTAGTTTTAACCTTTAAAAGGCAATTTATGAATATTTTATAATTTATTTTGTCGACAGCTTACATATGTAACACATAGATATAATTATGTTTTTTTTATTTTTGTGAGACAGTGTATCAATCCTTCAGAAAATGCCACCGAATTTTATTTATTCAGGCAATTTATGGTTGCGTTAACGATACTGTTCTTAATTTGGGCAAACAAATCTTAATTATAATAAAAAAAATCGCCAACGGTGTGGATAGCAGCCGACAGCTCGTCCATTACACAAAAAAAAGTTGAATATATATTTAAACGAACTTCGCATTTCGTGTTTAGTTGAATGTTTCATACTCAAGTACGTTTTGTGTTAAAGTTGATCACAGATAATCGAATTAGCCAATATGAACGAAAACTCAATGCCTCAATACAATTGCCATACATAAATTTCTGGTCAAAACTGATACAGAGGTATAATATGTCTAGATAATGTACGAATATATAAATCAATTTCAGCCAATAAAAACTAAAGTACGTGCTAATTATTATCTATAAAGAATCATGCAAAAAGTCGATTAGCTAATTGCACATTTTATACCCAGTTTCAAGAAACATATAAACTCTGTCGATCAGTACTGCTACCGATTCATGCTGCTTTGATAACCACTTAAACACACCGGGAGTAGTCGTTATTTCCAAATTATAAAAGATCCCAAATACCAGCATGCATTTCTTCACAATGACACTGTAGTTTCAGATGATTTTTGAAAAAGCTTCTTTATTCAACGCTTTTTTTTCTGTGTTCAATCAATCAACTATTGATGATTCTAATGTTTTACTGTCAAACATTGATTACGAATGTAACCACGCATATAACTGCTACTGATAACAAAGGCGTTATGCTAAATCTGGACATGTGACACATTGATTGCTTAAAGAATCTGTTGATATTATATATAACCCCCTAAGCTCACTCTTCAACATATCTCTGACTTTTGAATGGAAAACTGATAACTCATGTGCATAATAAAGAAAACAGTCCACCTTAACTAACAACAGGCCAATCTTATTATCAATTGCTGGAAAACTGATGGAAAGATACATTTTTATTCAAATCGCCCTGCGTCCGTCGTCCGTCCGTCCTTCTACAATTCTTGTTATCGCTATTTCTTGTGAAGAAATAAATGTATCTTCTTCAAATTGCATATGTAGGTTCCTCTTGGTCCCTAGTTGTGCCCTTTTTATTTATTTTGGGACTGATCGGAAAAACAAAATGGCTAAAAGGCGGCCATCTTGGATTTTGAAATGAAAGTTTGTTATCGCTATTTCTTGAGAAGTACATAATGGATCTTAATCTTTCATATGTAGGTTGTCCTTGGTGCCTTGTTTTGTTGTGCCAGACCAAGGGGCATAACGTGTTATTATTCAGTGCGATATCAGTATACTAACCGTGCCATGATTCAGGTAGTATGATATCAGGATATGAATGGGAATACCATATTATCATTTAGTACATGTCATATATGTCTGACCGGAATATTGTGTCAAGTTGATGTAAAAAAAAGTGCTGAAGCAATATGTCCATACTTGGCATACGACATCCTTCTGATATAAATGTGTGCCCTTTCACTTTTCGTAAAATTACGACAACATTGTGTAGAGGTTTGCCCCAATTAGTAGAAATTCTGTTTGGAATGTTGTATCAAGTAGATCTAATAATGTTCTGAAACGATATTTCCGAAACTTGGCACACTACATCCTGAATTCATAAAGTTGTACTATTTCGTTTTTCGTAAAAATTACGACTACATTTTATGGAGCTTTGCCCCTTTGAGTAGATATTCTGCATGGCAGCTCTGAAGCAATGTTTTTCAAACTTGGCATTCTACATTCGTATAATATAGTATTGTGACCTTTTACTTTTCATCCAATTTGATCAACATTTGTTAGAGTTATGCCCCTTATTGTTGAAATCATGTCAACTTTCTAGCTAAGTATTGAAGCAATATTTCTTAACAATAAGCATATAGCATCACTATGATATATGGTTGGGCCATTTTAGTAGATATTCTGTTTGGAACGTTTGTCGAGAAGAGTTTATAAAGAATTGAAGCAAAATTTCCAAAACTTGGCACACTACATCTTTATATTATAAAGTTGTGGTCTTTCGCTTTTCGTAAAATTTCAACATTATTTCTTAAAGTGATGCCTATTAATAATTCGCAAACTTAGCACACTACATTCCTATTATATATAGATGTGCCCTTTCACGTTTCATCCAATTTTTCATTTAGAGTTATGTCCCTTATTGCAGAAACCATGTCTACAATCAAGTAACGTATTGAAGCAATACTAGCATATTAAATCACTATTAAAAGTCCACCTTTGCTAACCAGTTATTGGAACTTCCATCGAATGATCAATGTGTTATGCAGTTGTTAACAGATATTTCAATTGCAGATTTCAACCTTTTTTAAGGGAGTTCCTATGCTTTATGCGATATTTGAGAGTCAAAATATATCTTACACGTTTCCATTTTAGTTGACCTCAAGTTTAAGGTAACTTGATATATAAACTACCGGCATCTGCGGGGGTATTAGTATATACAGATGACCATTCTGGTGTAAGAGCTTGGTGAATTTCAAGGATTATAATTCACAGATGTGACTGTGTATAAACCAATTAGCAATGTCAAGACAGTACCTGTAATTTTAAGGCAAATGGTGAAAATTTATCTTAAGTGGTACAAAATGACAATTTATCATCACAGATGTTCAACTTTATACCTGGAGCTTGAATGAGGATTACCACAACTGGCTGACCATGCCCCAAGACAAGTCCGAAATGACCATCGTACGTGCCAACCAACACGTAGATAATAGCCTCTGCAGGGCCCTTTCAGGTAAGTCTTATTTTGAAGACTTTTGTGCAACGTTCTAAATTATTTGTGTTGAGATACAGTGTATCTCGTATTCGATCATAAAACAAAAAGCATGGACAATTAGACAATAACGTCTCATTTTTAACTCACATCAAATAAGTTAATGGGAGGGGGTATGCTTATGCTATACCACCGGCGTCGGCTGAAGTATACACAGGCTGTAAGATAAAAAGCACATGTTAATTTTACGATGCTGGATTAGACTTACAGTTTTAACACAACATCATGAGATTGTTGGCTTATCCAATCACCCTGCTTCCTTGGTCTGTCGTCCGTCTGTCGTCGTTCATCCTTATTTTAATCGTTCTTGTTATCGCTATTCCCTGATAAGTTGGGCCTATTGAAAGGATATTTTTCATATGTAGGTTTTCCTTAGTGACTATGGGCAATTTTCGGACAGATCCGATAATTAATATGGCCGACAGGCAGCTATCTTGAATTTTTTAAGTAGCAGTTTGTTATCGCCATTTCTTGACAAGTACTGGATAGATTATTCCCATAGATCATATGTAGGTAACCCATGTTGTTCCCTTGTTGTACATGGGTCATTTTCGGACAGATCCGATAATTAATATGGCCGATAGACAGCCATTTTGGATTAGTTTGTTATCGCTATTTCTTGACAAGTTCTTGATGAATCAGTCTCAAATTTCTTAAGTAGCACCCTTGGTGCCAAGTTTGCATTCAGCATGTTCAGACAGATCCGATATACAATATGGCCGACAGGTGGCCATCTTGAATTCTACAGTTAAAGTTTGTAATCGCTATTTCTATACAGGTCACCCATGGTCCCTTGTTATGCATTTTACATATATTGAGTCTGGAACTGATCAGAAAAAAACAAAATTGGTGTTAACCATCTTACATTTCATATAACTAAGATTAAATAAATAAATGAAAAAGGAAACAAATAAAGGAAACCTATTTCGATCACATTCCATCCGTCGTCGTCCGTTGTGTGTCAAGGGTAACTTTTTTTTTATTTTTGACTAAAGAACCGATGGAGGGCTTCTTTGCAACCTTTTCCAAAACAATCTTTGGTCGATTATGTGCAGATTTGTGAAATTGAGATTCCTGACCAAACCTCAAGGGACAGGAAGGGTCTCCAGTATTTCAAAGATCAAGATGTAGTACAACCTATTTCTCTGCATTGATGGAAAGCACATCAGGGACTTTGTTTAATATGTAAATTTCAGTACCCTGTGTCATCCGTTGGAAAATAACACTTTTGGGTATATTTTGTCCATTTTTAGGTCGAGAAACTAGTATTGTCTAACTCAAGTCAAATTATTGTGTTATTTTCAGGAATTTTTGTAAGTGTCTTTTTCTTTTGACAATTTATATAAAACTCATAGTATATGAATAACTGCTGTTAGGCGTATGTACAATAATAATAAAAAAAAAATCAGAGAAAACCAAAGCGTCAACAAAACCATAATCCGAACTCAAAGTCGAAGATAGGAACAAAACAAAGATTGACCAAAGTACAAGAGAATAGGACCAGGTGTTTACACACTTTGTATACAAAATTATAGAAAGGAACTTTGCTTAGCGACTCCCAAAAGTATATATTTCCTCGCACAAGGAAATTATTCAGTTACACGAGAACATTCACTCTTGTTGGCCCGGGTGTTATCGCACGAGGAGTCTTATTATAGGAGGAAACCGGAGTACCCGGGAAAAACCCACGTGGTCGGGCAGGTCAACTAAGCAAGAGTCAAGGTCACTGAGTCAAAAAGGTCAAGGTCACTGATTCAAAGGTCAAAGAAACCGCTTGTAATTTTCTTTCTTGAGTAGCCAATTGAACAAAGATCAAAGTCACTGAGTGTGATCGTTTGGTTTAAAGCTCAAGGTTTGATGATTTTTTTTTTCATTTTCTCTTAATTTTCCTGTTTGAAAAACTGTTCAGTAAAAAATAAAAGAAACAAGGCAGTAGAACATTTCGACTTTTCATATCAAATATCCTCATGCGATTACATTTTCATTCTCATTAGAATATAATAATTGTAATATAACATGATATGATCATTAATTGTGGTAGAAAGAATCTGTTTTGTTATGAAATTGACCAATAAGACAGTTACACCGTTATCAGATAATAAATTTTGTCCAGTTTGACCACTGATAAAATCCTCTCTTTATACAGATCATCAAAAAGGAAACAGTGGAATACTCTGTGCATTGATCTTTTTCGGTGGCTCTGTCGTCGTCTCAACCTGCGTTTGTGCCTGGGCCTGTAAGTGTATACTGATCTCAAAATCAAATAAACTAGGGACAACGTATGAACAAAAGATAGATTAACACAGAGGACGGTTTCGGGGAACATCTATCACTTTCAGTAACTGCCTTATTTTTTTTATTACTTTCTCTTGATATTCCTTTTTGAAATATTGTTCAGTAAGAATAAAAGAAACAAGCCAGCATAAACATTTGGACCCTCATCAATTAGATTATCATTCTTATAAGAATATGCTTAGGATATGTTTCGATTATCAATCGTGGCAGAAATATATTGGGTTTTTTTTAAATTGACTTCTAATTTGTTTTTGTTTTCACACGTTGCTGAATTTGTCGAGGGGCTTATCAGGACGGGTAACAAAAACCTTGTCAAATCTTTCAATTTCACTTTCAGGTATATTGACGATGTGTTGTCTATAAACAACAAGACGTTCGCTGACCTAGTCGATCGTATATACCCCACTGAACTTGAGATTAAAGACACAACATACTCTCTTACATCAGCTTCTTACCTCGATCTTTACTTAAACTATGACCAACACGGGCAACTTACTAATAAGCTGTATGATAAACGTGACGATTTCGATTTTCCGATCGTGAATTTTCCCTTTCTTGATAGTAACATCCCTGCTCCTCCATCCTATGGTGTTTACATGTCGCAGTTGATTCGTTATTCTAGGGCTTGCTCTGGATATCGAGATTTTCGTGTTAGATGTCAACTGCTGACGAACAAACTTACGGCACAGGGATTCGAGAGATGCAAGTTGATGAAGACTATGGGCAAGTTTTATGATCGCCATCTTGATCTCATCAAAAAATATTCTGTATGTTTGTGTGATATGAAGATGGACGTTTTTGAGTTTTCTTGTTAGTGTGTTTACTTGTTGTGATGACAATTATGACTCGGTTCTCATTTTGAGGATTGATGCTTACTTGGATGTGACCAACATTTACATGGCGGGTGTCGTCGATGAAGCAGAAGACGCTAACTCTTCCGAAACACCTGGTCTTATTCTCTTGTGCTTTTACGAGAGTCTCCATGTAAATCTTTCCTTTGTTCCTATTTTGCCCCTAGTTTAATCGATTTTAATTTCGGATTATGGTTTTGTTGACGCTTTGGTAATCTCTGATTTTTTTTTGACAACTGATGAAATCCTCTTTTATTCACAGATCAACATAAAGAGAACAGTGGAATACAATGGGCCTTTATCGCGTTCGGTGGCTTAATCGTCGTCTTTACCTGCACCCGTTTCAGACACTGTAGGTGTATACTGATTTTTAAACCATTCAAAGATATTCTATCCCTAGTAATTGATATATTCAGTTTCATTTTCAGGTTCTGGGCTGGACTCCTCTTTGAATTAAAAACTGTCATATTAATATGAACCATTAAAACTTGTATTGGCACCCCTATTTAATTCACCTACTCCCAACACTCATAATAATAGACAAACGCCATTTAAATTCGAAAATGAAATTTATTGTTATAGATTAACCAATTTAAATTACAAATGTATTCAAACGCAACCTTACTTTGGAACATAAACCTTTCATATTATGTAGTCTTAAATATAATTAGTCAGAGCTTAACTTTAGTAACCAACTTCAATTGCATTCTGGTGAATTGCATACATGCATGTATAAGGATGAGAAAACTAACTGCATATTTAGCTCTATCCCTCTCGCACGGCACATTTATCTGTTAAATTCATTCATCAAACGCTCTTTTCAAATTACTGAAATAAGCAACCTTCTTAAATGCACTTTCAATCTGTTCTGAAGACTCCACACAGTTTAAAACCACATAACCCGAGTCCACATGCGTATGCAAACGACCATAATACTCCACTACTCCAACCAACCTATATGCCTCATCATCTGACCTGTGTTAAACACTTACTCTGATAAAGCCATAGTCACTGCACATCCTGCCATCAGGCTATGAGGCGTCTCGTCATCATGCATTGCCGAACACGTCAAGAACATTCTCAGTCTCTCATATACAGCCGAATTGGTGATATGCTTATTTATCAAGTACCTTGCCACTTTTTGATACCAAACGGAACAAATATCCCGATGATAAATTAACACCGTGGAATTTTGCATATTTCGCATATTTTGCAAACCAACAACTTGACAAACTACAATATACTCGCATCTTTTGATCACAAATGTGTTACACTTTCCAGATCCTCTAAGATTTTCTTCAAAAGTATGATTGAAGACTAAGCCTATGCCACCACCCTTTCCAAATCACTTGCACGATCACCAGCAAAGATATGAAGCTTTATCCAAGCCTGATCGCGTGCCAACACAATGTTCTACTTTAAAGTCAAATATGCATAGACATTGATCGCACCTTCGATAAAAAACATGGATTTAGCTTGCTTGTGAAGAATATGAGCCTTGCTACCAGATTGTAGAACCGTTCCCATGACGTTTCACAGCCAATATTTTCAAACATATTTATCGATTGCTCAATCAGACCTTCAACCGTCCCCGACGCGAGTCGCACAGGACAAGAACAACCAGCCGGCACCCTACTTTCTAAATAACTACATTTCACACCATGCACGACAGTCTTACCATGTTCATCTTTCCATACCAAATATTTTCTTACATCATCTGTTGTACACTTTAACAAACATATTGCATATTTAAATCAATGTTATGCTTTAACACAAAATCGAAATCTGCCTTTGTAACTTGATTCAACACACTATCCCGACCTCCTTGATTTTCCCACACACTCAAAAAACCGTGAGTCCACCCTGGTATTGTCCAATACTGACCTAAAAGACTCCAAAACTGCCCCAGCTTCCTTCAAATGGATAGACCTATTTAATCATCTAACCAGTAATCGTCCAACACAAGCTTCTCTCCAAATACTGAAGCACAAACTTTGACTTTGGATGCATCAGTAGACATACATATCTGCCTATGACTCTCAGAATCCAGAAACCTCCTGTAATCTACCTCCTTTCTGAAAAAAACCTTCAACCAGTATGTTCTTACTTATTTTGATACAACATGTAATTACTCAGTTCATCTCCCAACGAAATAGTTTGCACCAAGGCACTGCTAACTGTGTTTATATGCACTTCCCACTAAATCTTTGAAGAGTCCTGAGCTCAACATGCTCTGAAGCCAAAATATGCGCTCGTTATCACGAACTGTCCCCTTCTTGTCACAAGGGAAGAGGTATGCTTGTGTCACCGAGTCAATCAAAAACTCCCGAAAACGAACACGCTGTAACGATACCAATGAATACTTTCTGAAAGATAAGGTATAACCAAGCCTAGTTAGAACCTCAACCAAGAAATATTCCACCCTTTGAATGGCCAAAGTCACATCCTTGTTCCCTTCACCTTCAGCGAAACCCGGCTCGGCATCGATTTACTGAGTAGTTACAACAGACAGACCCCTCAAATATAATGTGACAACCAGACTGATAAACATATGGTGATGCCTTCCAACCAAAAGAGATTGTGGTATAAGGCGTTATAAATCCACCAAACTGAATACGTTAATATGTCTGTGACAACTCGATGAAAGTAGTAAACCCTACTCATTCATTTCCCGATGAAGTAAGTGGAGCACGCACTTTTCGTTCCTGGCGAAGTAATACATTTGTTCACATAGGTGTATCGTTAACGTAACGTTGTGTGTAGGCCTACAATACGGGTGTACTACACACGTAAAACAGCTGTTTTACATGCCAATGAGTTATGCCAGTATCATATCGCAGCTAGATAGCTTTGATAATACTTGATCTGACAAAATATTGAATTTTTCAAAAGCAAGATATAATATATATCTGCCCGTCAGTCAGTTTCCGTGATTTTATTTCATGTCCGATACTAAAATAAAACGTTTGAAATTGGTCACAGAAATCCATTCTCTTTTAAGAAGTGATATGCGGTAGATTCTTTTTGTATACGCCCGTCAAAAATGACAGGACGTATTATGGTATGGCGTTGTCCGTCCGTCCGTATCTCCGTCGTTAACTTTCATTCTCCTCCTACAGTTCACTACAATAATTCACTAGAGTTATTGCCCATTGGGATGCAGTTTCGACCCTTATATAAAAAGTGTCAAAACTTGTTTGTGCTTTCTTCAATTCCTCTAAAATGTGGTATGGTACTTCGAAAAGCTACATTATGGGTTTTGTTGAGTTATTTCAACTTTTTGCGTAACAGTATTGCATTGTTAGATAAAGGCACTATGTAGAAATGCATTTTTGTTGTGAACTGTTCTTTTGTTCGGTAATCTTCTCCTACAGTTTTAAACAGATACCTTTCAAACTTGGTAGGCTTAAGCATCATGACATGAAGTTGTGTTTTCCTGAATGACAGTTTGATTCGACAATATTAACAAGAGGTATGGCCCTTTGGAACTTCATATTTGATGCAGTTTCGACCCTTATGTAGAAAGTGTCAGAACGTTTTTGTGTTTTCTTCAATTGCTCTAAAATTTGGTATGTTACTTCGAAAAGCTATAATACTTAACATATATTACGGGTTTTGTGGAGTTATTTAAACTTTTCGGGTAGCAGCATTGCATATTTGCAATTGCAAAATAGAGGCATTATGGAGAAAATACATTTCTGTTTCCAATACCTTTCAAACTTGGTAGACTTAATCATCATGACATGAAATTCAATTTCTGAATGGCAGTTTGATTCGACAATATTTACTAGAGTTATGGCCCTTTGGGACTTTGTATCTGATGCAATTTTATGTATTATTCAGAAAGTGTCAGAATTTTTTTGTGTTTCTATAGTTATACTTCCGATAAGGTACAACGGGCGTATCATGCCCCCGCTTGCGGTGCTCTTGTTCGACAGAGGAAACCTGTTCACCTAATAAGCTAGATAAACTATTGTAGGACCCAACCTACCTTGCTCATAGGGGTCCCGAGAATTTGTTACACTTACAGCGTAGTTTTTGGACCTAAACTACGGTATTTAGAATAATTTTATACTTCTGAGGAGCTTACATTAGGGTGGTATGTTGAGCGGAAATTGATCTAAACCTCCAAAAGTGTAAACATACTCTAAAAACCACAGTTTAGGTCCACAACCAACGGATTCTCAGATACCTGTGATCTCGTCACTACATTTATAACCGTACCATTTGCCTACCTTAAAAGCTTGTAATCCCAAATTAAAAATTGTCAAATCACTAATCCAGTTGATTACATTATGCTTTCGACAATAAGCTCTTCCTAATTCAACTGTTAATGAGACGTTTTCAAAATCCGACTTCCGACAACTTTATTCGACTCGCTTCAACTGTGGCCAAATCACGACTTCATTATGTTTACTGTTGCGCTCTGAAAACCCCCTCTTGTAATCCATTTTATACTGGAAAGGTATTTCAATCAAATCGCAATGAAGATAAAAGTTTGAGAGGTATGATCAAAGTAGATATAAAAATAAACAAATAAAAATCTTGTCCCTGGACTACATTTTTTCTGTTACTTAGTGATGAAGCGAGCTATCGGCTGTTCCGCATATGTACATACCTGACGATAAGTGTGCAACAATTTAACAAAAGTGAAGCACCATGTGTCACCGGCAGCTTAAAGTACATGCGAATGGCGGGAAATTTAAAAATGTTTACGTAAATATAAGGATTGAATGTCTATTTTGTTGCTGGCATCGGCTGATATAGTCAAGTGAACCTCGTGCAAATGGTACATGAACAGCTTCGCAGTTCACTTCATTTGCGCGAGGTTCACTTGACTTCATCAGCCGAGGCAAGTAACAAAATAGACATTCAATCCTGAAATGTCTCCAACTGGAAAGTACGATCCCTCGTCCACAAATTTACAAATCGACAATCAAAACATAACCTTGATTTGGATGTTTCTATTGTCAAAAGCGTAATTACCTTAAGAAGTGGATATTCTCAAACTCTTCCCCAAACACGTTCATAATCTCCTTCAATTCTTTTCAAAATTTCTGAAGAGATAAACTGCATAAAATCATTGCATATCAATGAATTTGGAAAAAATTGTTTTGGTGGCGATGAAGAATTATAGGTTTTCCCTTTATACTGTAAATCACTTATATTTTGAGTGGGATTTATTTTCGCGTTAGTACGCGAGGAGAGTCGATCGCAAATTAAAATCCCTTGCGAATATTTGTACGAAACTAATAACTCTGGATGACATTCATGTTTGTTCCCTCGTTATCATAATTTGCTTTTAGACATTTTCCCTGGTTATATACATGTGTATATACCATATCATATACTGACAAACAAATATGTCTAACCCATATATTTTCATTAAACTCAAGACATCTTTATACCTATGTACATTTATGTGTTAGTCTATAGTCAGAGGTCAGAGTTCTGCATGCGTGCCCTAATAACAATGCGGATTCACAATAACAAGTGTTTATAAAAACACAATAAGCAGTAGGAAAACCGTCAAAGACGTTACCGCTGCGACGATTACTGTATACTAATTATAAGTGATTAGTATAAACACGTTACGAAGTGTAAAGTTAATCACTGCTCAAACATGTCTGGCCAATCAATGTCCTATCGTCTTTCAGGCATTATGAATCATTGTTGAGTTGTTTTTAATGTGTGTCGTGCGTTCACATTAGTAAGATTCTTTTGTCTGGCCATAGCGCTTACATGCAACACATCCCGTGAAAGTTGAATTAATCTTATGAACATAAATAATGCTGTCAAATACGAAGCAATCGGTTGCAAATATGTATGAGTTCATGTCTGCAAATGCTGATCATTCGCAAATTTAAAGTCAATTCTAGATCACCATTCGCGAATATGTCTGATAAGGTAAATTCGCGAAATTAAGTATTCGCGAAATATAAGTGATTTACAGTAATTACCATGAAAATGGGTAAAACCCACAAAAAGCACTTCCACACCATCTCTAAGCCATTCTTTTACTTTTCCATTTTATTCTGCCTTTTAGAAAAATGCCCATGTAGCCCTGCTGCCACAAAAATATCTGGGTTCCTAACCGATAATATCCTTAGTTTCACCTTGACCGATGAACGCAAAAACTGGTGTAAAACTTAGATTTTGACTAATATGACATATGAATATAAAAATTATGTCATGTTGCAACTAAATGAATACATGTGGTCATGATATTTATCTCAATTACCTTTATATAATACTGCGGACAACTACCATCTTTTAACATATAAAGGGAACAGTAATTTCAAAATATATGATGATACTAATTTAGATCTCAATTCTAGTAATATGTAGTAGTATACATGAAATACATATATAATATCATCTATATATAGATTTAATATTTACACTCGTCTCAAGTTACCCCTAATTTACCCCAGATTGACCTGGCTCAACCCCATGCCGTGTCTGTGGCAGTAAATTTTAGCCTAGAGGACCTCCCTTCTTGTTATCCACTATTATGGAACAACATAATAGGGCCTTCAGATTTTCAGCATGTATTGGTCTCCCGGCTCCAACAAATACAGCTGGTTCGCGGTAAGACATTCAATCCACTTATTCAGTTCTGAATCGGTTTTCCTGGATGTATGTACCCGTGCAAAAGTTTTCAAACGACGGAGTACGGGCAAAAAGTTTAATCATTTTAAAGTGTATACTGCATGAAGAACCGTCTACAAAAACGAAAGTTATAATTTCAAATTTGTTTCAATTTTAAGCATGGTTTTGATTATATAATTAACCAACACGTGACGACGACTAAAGCAAAATGTCCTTCCCTGAGATTATAAATTACTTGTGACAAATAATTCCCCCAACAATCAATGTGCCACAGCTTCACACAACATAGTAAAACCAAATCGGCATGTCAACATTCATCAAACCTGATATAAACAGTTCAAACATCCCTTACCATCAACTCGAGTTTCATCCCATTACTCAATAAATCACATCATCAATCGTATCCCAAAACCGAAACCCACAGCTCTCCTAAAAACAATTTTTATCTTTTGGACAATGCGATTCATGCAAAATATATGGACAACCTGTGTTATAATGACCTCATGAATATGGGAAAAAAATAAATGCTTCGTCTGACAACCAAGCATATACTGTGTTTTTTTAAAAACTAAATTCATATTACGTCAATATTGTTACTAATTGTTCAATTGTGTCTTTTTTATTTGTTTTTCGAGTGCTTTGGCGGGGTGCGAAATTGTCTTTTTACAATATCCGGGGAATTTTGAAACGGCCAACTTGTAAAGCTGTTAACACAGAATACTTTGCATGTCCTGGATCGTCCGTTACATTGGGATGTAAAGTTGGAAATGTAAAATCCGGAGTTTGGACTTGTCTAAACACCGGCAAGACCACGGAAGGAACAGTGGAGAATGGACACTGCTTATTCAAGTTTCAAATGGAAAAGGAATCAGCGGGAAAATACATTTGCGTGGCGGGAGGGTGTAAAAGTGAACCAATAATATTACGTAAGCATCAATCTATTTGAGTGTGTTTGGGGACCTAATTGATGTATTTGCAAAGAATTTTAAAAACAAAACCATGAATTTAAAAATAATTTTGTACCGTATGTTTCAAAACATATTCAGCTAATGTTTTTTTCTTATTAATTACAATGGTATACGCCTTCAGCAGGATGAATTCGTTCTCACCTGAAACAAGTTTTTTTATACCCGGTAATTTTCCATATCATGTCGCTTACAAACTATGTAACTAATTGTACATCCAAGATGAACTCAACGGCGTTCTATTGACATGCTATTGACGGTTACACCCTTTGCTCTTCAATATTGGTTCTATTGAAAGTTGATAAAATGCTCCCATTGGTATACATATGTAAAAGATCTTGTACTTCCTTTTTTCAAACTTCAAAATCTTTGTCAAATGCATAGAAATGTTTATCGATTTTGTTTATTCAAAATAGCTTCCGGGGCATGTGATAGGTCATTATGTAATGCTGTTTAAAGCCAGTTGTGGTTCAAGAAACTTAAGATAAAGTTATAGTTCGTGATTGAGCAAGATGTTTGAACTCTATTGTCAGTTCCTTTTACATCATTAACATCAGCGAGACATTGAGAGACCCTGAAATATCTACTGTTGCATTTTATACAGGTAATTTGTCGCCAATTAAAAATCACGTGAATGAGAATGAAAATAAAAAATTGGAAATTCCAAATCCTACACGTGACATGGGGTACAAATGGACATGCCTAAAAGAAAAAAATTCTAAAGAGGAAGATATCCCGTATGAAAATACGTCCAGACTCGAGATTAGACGTTTTGGAAAGGAGAAAGAAGGCACATATATATGCAGAGACAAGGAAACGGACGAACAACTGGTAGCGTTCCTGGTGAGTAAGTATTTTACAATTATTTGAACAAGATGTCCGGCTTTGCCTCGATCACTTTTTCTTCTGTTTACCTAGGGCTTATAGTACACAAGTTATCGATAGTCTTGTTTATTCAAAATATTATGTCTGTCTCTCAGTCCGCAGTAACCTGTCCGGAGATCTCCATCTTAACTAACAAGCATTTTTTTCGAACGAGTTCTCATTTGTGTAAGGTAATCCTTGGTCAAAATATCAAAATGATGTATAAACTACCGTCATCTGCGAGGGAATCGACTATCGGAGAATAGTTCTACACACGCACGAACTTAGCTGATGGAAGGAGGGCATCTAGTAATATCTTTGTCTGTGCGTCCTTGCGTGTGACAATACGTTATGTCCAACATATACGTGATGAACTCCTTGTCAAATTTAATTCTTATCCACAACAAATCATCGCATTATTAAGTTTAAAGGTAAAATAATCGAAAAGGATATGACTCATTATATAAGGCTGGAAGCTTCATGGGTTGAGCGTTTGCAAATATAATCCACCGCGACTTATATTCAGAATCACAGGGGTCGATATGTCAAAAAGAATCAAATGTCTTCTTCAGAAGAACGGAAAGACCTGATGACATGAGGTTAAGCAGGTATATTCCTTGAAGAAATCTCAATAAAGTTTGTAAATAAAAACGCCATTTACCCGTGTCCTTGTTAAAAACCATCAAACAACTGCCTAAATTATGATACAATGCTGAAATCTCCCTTGGATAAAGTGAAAGAAATATTGCAAATAGTTTGACTCATTGAGATGAAGGATGATTAAATTTATTCAAGTAACTGAGGTCACTTGTTTCAATTGCATGTATATTTTAAACTTCAAGCACTTCCTCTTCGAAAGCACTGAAAGACCTCGAGTCATCAACGGGTCATAAGATCTGAAAGAATCTTAAGCTGCTTTTCTTTTTATCCAAAAATGGCAAGGATAATGTTATACTGTTCTAATGTTTAATTGCTAAAAGCACCCTCAAATAAAATGCTATCAAGATTGTTTGAATTAATGCGTGACTTTTTCCAGTATCACAACGCAAAAAATAATTTTTTCGAATGAAAGTATATCATGTGTATAGATATGAAAAATCGTTATCCTTAAGCAAAGTCAAAGTGATCAAATGTGTTGTGTAAGATATTGCAACAGTTTCTCTTGTGTCATACCAGTAGGTATATAAGATTGAACATGTAGGCAATTAAATGTATTTGACCTTTGTCCATTTTTAGATTACAGATATCAAATGTGTAGAAATCAACTATTTAAGCTCTTTGGCACTGCTTATGTTGTATTTTATCATATAATATATATATATTTTTTTTCATTTTAAGTATTTGACTTCTTATCGCAGTTTGACATTTTTCAAAACTTTACAAGAGAGTAAAACGAGAGTAAGTGTTTGCTTAAATGTGTTAAATCTATCTGTGCATTTGAAAAGTAGAACATGTCTTTTTTTCAGCAACGAAGTACCGAGTGAAAGGTAAGCTGCATTGTACATCTCCAAGCTTTTCAATAATAAAATATCACGTATATTATAGTGCGGCTCTGGAACAAGCAGATATATGTTAAATGTGTATTACTAATGCAATCATTCCTTTATCAGGAAACATAAATAAACCAAACACAGTACAAAATATGTAATGGTTCTTTTCATATTGACAACCAGCAACATGTAACAGAAAAACAAATTATATAATAACATCTGAAAAAAGGTCGATTTGGTCTGCCTGTCATTTAACATCGTCTAACCATTCACAAGAAAATTAACAAGAAACAAATGTTCAATGGACCTTGTAAACAATTATCAAAGAAAACCTTCACTTTTTCTGGAATCGGTACCAAAATGAAACAGCGTTTAAAAATGTTTCTTTAGTGTAAGTCAAAAAACATACGACAAATCAGCTTGTAGGTAACAATAATAGAAATCCATGACTAGTACTACTGTCAGGGTGATAAGGTATTTCGAAAACAAACCATGATGAGTTAAAAACTGGAGTCGTGGTATCGTGGTACCAAAGAACGGAGATAATGAAGAAAGGGACGCGCTTAAAAAACAATTTGCTCTAACGTCATTTGATGTTAACTTTTAGGAAGGTCACACAACAGGCACTTGTGGCCAGGAGAATAACCATCTATATATATATAATACATTGTATATAGAATGTAGCGAATTTTGAAAAAATAAAATAAAATATATAAACTAAATTTTCCAATTTTCTTTTTATGTTATTAATCATCTAAAATCATAATGAAAATAATTGCCAAATTTCAGCTTGATACGTCAAGCGGTTAAGTTTCACAAAAAATCGACTATCAGACACTGAAAAGAGAGCACATTTACAGCATATGAAGGAACGGTGGATGCATGCATCCATGAGTTTCCATTTTATATGAAAGTTATGAAACGATTCTTATATTTTTTCAATTAAGCGCAAACTGAAATTGAAAAAAAAACTGTGACCAGTTTCATAAATTTCATATGAAATGTAAAATGTGTGCTCTCTTTTCAGTGTCTGATTGTCAATTTTTTGTGAAATTTAACCGCTTGACGTATCTCGCCTTAGACATTAACACTTATTCGTGCTCCCATGTTCCTCTGAAACTATGGAATGTTCTTCTTCATGAGGTTTACAGCTTTGTTCAGAAATTGAGGCTGAAAGAAAATGGTCTGGGATAAAAATAAATTAAAAGGTGATTTTTTTTCGAAATGTTTTCAGCGTCATTTCTAAGAAATAACTAAAGGAATCCTTTTCATATTTCACATGAAAAGTACCCATGTCGCAGTTGATTCGATATTCTAGGGCTTGCTCTAAATATCGTGATTTTTGTGATCCATGTCGACTGCTGACAAACAAACTAAAAATACAAGGTTTCGAAAGATGCAGGTTGATCAGAACTATGGGCAAGTTTTAAAGTCTTATTTAGAAATATTCTGTATCTTTAAGTATTATGAAGATGGACTTTTTTTAGTATGCCCATTAGTGTGTTTACTTGTTGTGTTTGACAATGACACTCGGTTCTCTTTTTGAGAACTTGGTGTATACTTGGATGTGACAAAGATTTACATTGCGGGTGTCGTCGATGAAGCAGAAGACGCTTCCGGAACACCTGGTTTTATTCTCTTGTTTACTAGAGTCTCCATGTAAATATTTCCTTTGTTCATATTTTGCCCCTGGTTTAATCGATTTTGAGTTCAGATTATGATTTTGTTAATGCTTCAGTGTTTTCTAATTTATTTTCCAAATTTTGCGTATTCTTTAGAGATTTTTCAAAAACAGTGATATCACACAGAAGCCGTGGTGAACTTAGTGGAGCTTCTGATATTTATCATTAGGTACTGGAGGATTTTTCTGTAAGTTTATATATTTGTTTCCATTGGTCCCCCTATTAAAATAGTCTGCTCATCCTTTATCAGAATGGTATCCTCATCTTTTTCCTCAGCTTCATACACATGACAATATCAGCATAATAACAGATATAAATGCAAAGATACCAATGTCTAATTTAAATGTACATTGTTAAAATGAAATAGTTAATTATACACTATCTCAAGTCTCTCTTTTATAATTGTGGAGCTTTCTAAAAAAGAGCTTACTAAACCGAAAACAATCGTCAAAACATTACTTTTATATTATACATTATTTTCTATTTCTGTTATCTATTGAATAAAAGCATGTGCCAAAAAATGCATCATGTATTCCAATGTTGTAGCAATGTCATGGTATATGATAATTTTTTTATGAAAATGTATCCACCTTATATATATCCATTCTCCTTTCTTCATATTATACAAGCATAATACTAGTTCAAGAGAAAAACAATTGAAGACAATATACTAGCTACTGTTATTAATAACTTTTAGTTTTTCGTTCCCTGTCATTTTATATCAAAATCATTTTTAAAATCTATTCATTAATACCAACAATAGAATAAGGTAATCAGACAAAACAATACATGTAATTTACAGCACATTTGTATTTGCCTTCATTGTAAAGGTGTGTTTATACATATTCCAGAAATACGGCATACCCTAAACAATATTCCATACATACATCAGTTTTATTATCGTACACACCATAGCAACATTCCATACATACCATAGTTCTGTATACCATACACACCATTACAACATTCCATTTTTACCATGGTTCTTCGTTTTTTAAACTGATTTATAAATATCACATATTGATAGTATACAGTTTAATAACATTCAAATGTTATATATACATGGTGCTTAAACATATTAATGATTAAAGTAAAAAAAGTCTAAGACAGACAAGTAAACGTTACAGTTTTTTTACTTATTTTTCAGTTCAGCTGATGTTTTTCTCCAATCCTACAGATGAAGATTTTAGGGAAAAACTCATTTTCGGCACACAGAAGTTACTCAAAAGCAACCCTACCTATGAAGTGACCGTTCAAACAACTGAAAAGCATACAGAAGTCGCCGAGCCTCGAACAGTGAATGTTGTTGCATACTTCATCAAACAGAGAAACGAAGTCGAATATAAAGAAATCAACTCCAAGTGTAAGTACAATATACAAATAATGAAACACATATTGTGAATGCACATCATTTCGAATATTAAATATAACTTAGCATGACTAAACGTCTTGAAATGATCCTGTCAAAAACCATGTCTTTTTTATTGTTACTTTTCTTTAAGGCTGATCACATGTCCATTTTGTTGCAAACGATATTTATCATTTCTCATCAGTAAATATATAGCAATACATCATTCCATACAGTAACAAATAAAGTTAAGTAATGTCATGTTTAATAAGTATTATTTCAATTCAACATTAAGGATCCCTGTCCTTCAGCTCTAGTCATATCCTTTATAGTGTAACCTCTCCTACATTTCCGTTAATATATAATTATATCAGTCAAGCCAGAATAATTGTGCTTACCATTTACAAATCTGGAGTTTTGAATCGCGATCTAGCCCCTTAGAACAACTTATATATTTTTTTTATCCTTACTCCTCTTGCAAATCTCTCAAGGTAAGGTTTTTTTTTTTCAAACCGCTTATTTATCAGAGCTTTAGTAATGCTGGATAAAACACTCCCGAAACTTCCTTACAGTTTTTTTTACCTTCATACAGGAAAATGTAACACATCATTTTTGATAGCATTTTTGTATTTTGAAGTTGCTTCGAAATCGACTAATTATCATTTATTTCAGTTAACAACCAGTCCACTGTTTTCATGCTGTTTCTCGCCGGTGACAAGAGTTTACCAGATCTACCCTTCAATCGGAAAGTCATCGCCATCAGATACAGCAATCGTAGTAACAGTGTAGCATGTGATTTTTATGATGGTGAGGTTGCTTGGAACAACTTGTTAATGGAACTTACAAAATTACCTATTAAAGGACAGTATGGAGTTACTGATAATAAACAAGGAACAGAAGTTTGATAAAAAAAGACAAAACTGTTTTGTTCCACATAAGTATATCCCCATGTCGAAGTTGACAGAAGATTTAAGAAGATATTTTGAGACTGGGTCCCGTCCGTCTTACGGTTAAGAACCAAGTCGATGTTTTAAGATGAAGCTTATAACAGAGTATAATTTAATTTTGCCTATTCCCGCAATGTTAAACTTTTTCAGGTTATATCGTATAACCTCAAAAATCAGACAACGCAAAAACTGATGACGTTTTATACCACCATTTTTGGCGGGGTTTTTGTAATCAAACTTCTGATTGGTTGAAGTTGTTTTGCGATAAAATTTATGCACATATTTTTGTATTTTGCAAAACCATTCAATTTTTGTTATTGTAAATAAAAATTCATTGTATAAGACTTATGTCTTATATATGTATCTTTAGAAATGAAATTATAAGGAATTACCACAATTTTTTTGAGGGTTATACGCTATATACCGAAAAAACTGTGTGCACTTTTTTGCATAAACCGCTGTTTTGTTTGAAAGTAATGCCATTGATTTATTTTCTATTTTTTCCTCGTATTGTTGGATCATAACAATATATGTTAAACCCCTTCCCATTTCACAATATTTTTTAACTTACCACTTCAATTTCAATAAGAACATTTTATTGGTCTATTGCCAGCTTCAACTATACACTGGACATTAACAATAACTGTGTTTACTTTAGTCTGGAAATTTTGTAAAACGTTTGGTAATTGGACAAAGCATATCTACCAAAGGAAATATACAAACAAGACGCCAAGAGGTTTTCCATCAAATACCTTGATATTTGAGCAATTATCCAACCGATTCCATATAAGTCATAACTCAATATCTATGCATTTTGGGTTGGGGCTTGTCCAAAGGGTTCTGACTCTCTGATCCGCTAAATATTTGCACGACAGGCGGGTGCGAGACCCCGCACCCGCCTGCCGTCCAAATCTTTAGCGGATCAGAGAGACAGAACCCTTCGGACTAGGTTGTGGCCAGACCGAAGGGTCAGTTCTGATATCATGACTGCATTCATCTCTTTATTCCCACAATTGTATATATATATTTGGGTGGGGATCTAAGCTGTTTCGAAGAAATGACCAAGAGGGTTAAGTCTCCTATTGTTGGGGGAGCATGTTGCCATTCTGGAAGTATATAAGTACTCATTGCTTTATATTAGATTATGGTGTCATTATTATCCCCTCGCGACGAAAGTCGGGTAGGGGATATAGCGTTCCGTTCGTAAGTACGTATAAGTACGTACGTACGTACGTACGTATGTTCACTTTTTGTCAGCACTCTTGCGACTTCATTTTTCAACGGATTCTAACCAAACTTCCTATATGGGTTCAGCATGGTAATACCTCGAACGAGTTTGTGTTTCAGGGTGCCAAGGGCAAAGTCAAGGTCACCGTTACTATTTATAGAATTTTTTTGTGAGCACTCTTGCAACTTCATTTCTGAACAGATTCTGACCAAACTTATTATATGGGTCCAGCATGGTAATACCTCGAACGAGTTCGTGTTTCAGGGTGCCAAGGTCAAAGTTAATGTCAACGTTACTATTTATAGAAAATCTTTGTCAGCACTCTTGCGACTTCATTTTTGAACGGATTCTGACCAAACTTCATATATGGGTCCAGCATGGTAATACCTTGAACGAGTTTGTGTTTCAGTGTGCCAAGGGCAAAGTCAAGGTCACCGTTACTATTTATAGAAAATCTTTGTCAGCACTCTTGCGACTTCATTTTTGAACAGATTCTGACCAAACTTCCTATATGGGTCCAGCATGTGAATACCTCGAACAAGTTCGTGTTTCAGGGTGCCAAGGTCAAGGTCAAGGTCAGCGTTACTATTTATAGAAAATCTTTGTCAGCACTCTTGCGACTTCATTTTTGAATGTATCTTGACCAAACTTCATATATGGGTCCAGCAAGGTAATACATCGAATGAGTTCCTGTTTCATGGTGCCAAGGTCAAGGATAAGGTCAGCGTTACTATTTATAGAAAAATCTTTGTCAGCACTCTTGCGACTTCATTTTTGAACGGATTCTGACCAAACTTCATATATGGGTCCAGCATGGTAATACCTCGAACGAGTTTGTGTTTCAGGGTGCCAAGGTCAAGGATAAGGTCAACGTAACTATTTATAGAAAATCTTTGTCAGCACTCTTGCGACTTCATTTTTGAACGGATTCTGACCAAACTTATTATATGGGTCCAGCATGGTAATACCTCGAACGAGTTCGTGTTTCAGGGTGCCAAGGTCAAAGTTAATGTCAACGTTACTATTTATAGAAAATCTTTGTCAGCACTCTTGCGACTTCATTTTTGAACGGATTCTGACCAAACTTCATATATGGGTCCAGCATGGTAATACCTTGAACGAGTTTGTGTTTCAGTGTGCCAAGGGCAAAGTCAAGGTCACCGTTACTATTTATAGAAAATCTTTGTCAGCACTCTTGCGACTTCATTTTTGAACAGATTCTGACCAAACTTCCTATATGGGTCCAGCATGTGAATACCTCGAACAAGTTCGTGTTTCAGGGTGCCAAGGTCAAGGTCAAGGTCAGCGTTACTATTTATAGAAAATCTTTGTCAGCACTCTTGCGACTTCATTTTTGAATGTATCTTGACCAAACTTCATATATGGGTCCAGCAAGGTAATACATCGAATGAGTTCCTGTTTCATGGTGCCAAGGTCAAGGATAAGGTCAGCGTTACTATTTATAGAAAAATCTTTGTCAGCACTCTTGCGACTTCATTTTTGAACGGATTCTGACCAAACTTCATATATGGGTCCAGCATGGTAATACCTCGAACGAGTTTGTGTTTCAGGGTGCCAAGGTCAAGGATAAGGTCAACGTTACTACTTATAGAATTTTTTTGTGAGCACTCTTGCAACTTCTTTTCTGAACGGATCCTGACCAAACTGATAATAAGTCTATCCATGTCTACTGCAGTTCAGTGCAAATGACAACTGATGTTATTTCAATGTCCTGCAATAACCCCACCGCCCATTTTGCATCAGAGTTCAGGTGTTATCACGCGGCGATGGTTCGTCGTCAAAATGGCTGTTGAAAAATAAAACTATTTTAGTCAGCAGCATTAATAGGGGATGTAAATATAATCATTGAAGTGTCTTCATATGGTCGTTTCAGGCAAACACAATCATATTGCGCTAGTATGCAATATGGTGTTTGCTTGTTATTTATATCGACCATAAAGACCATTTCAATGCTTACATACCGAGCAATGTTATATATAGGATGGGGATTTTTAACATTTCCAACTAACAAATTCATATTTATTTTTTTAGAATGAAAATAATCAACGTTTCTCATCACACCATTACTGTATATAGTGTAGCCCTGATTGCTACATAGCATAGTTTTCCTTTTTGTCATATATACACTGTACCAATTAACAAATTCCACGACTTTTTCTAGTTTAAAAAAAAAACATTCACCCAAAGGTTCCATTATGGACTATTCCAAACATTGAATTGAAAGTGATAAAATATGTTTTCAGGGGTAAATGAGTTAAAAGATTAAAAATGCTGTAATAACTGTTTGGTAATTCCCCTTAAGGGTATGTTTAAAAATGCTGTAATAACTGTTTGGTAATTCCCCTTAAGGGTATGTTTAAAATGCTGTTATAACTGTTTGGTAATTCCCCTTAAGGATATGTTTAAAAATGTTGTAATAACTGTTTGGTAATTCCCCTTAAGGGTATGTTTAAAATGCTGTAATAACTGTTTGGTAATCCCCCTTAAGGGTATGTTTAAAAATGCTGTAATAACTCTTTGGTAATTCCCCTCAAGGGTATGTTTGCTATCAGAACGTTGTCGATTGTATTTTCGTATGTCATGTAAAAAAATAGATTGATTAAACTGTTTGAAGTTGCGCATGTCTGTTTTTCGGGGTTTTTCAATTACATTAGCCTGAATTTAAAGTTGAAAATAAAAAAAAATATGTTAACAACATTCTTTTCAAATTTAGACAGGAATACTGATTCAAGAAGTAAGTTAATCTTTTTAATTTTAGTAGCACACTTTTGCTGCCAAATGATTCTTGTCTAAATTTGAAAATAATATCTGCAGTTTTTAGTAAAAGGTTGCTTCGGTCATCCATTGAAAAGAAAAGGAAAGCAGGCTGCAGCTTGTAAGACCTCCAACAAGGCATCTAATAAATATAGTTTTACATTATGCAGGGAAACTGCCTTGTCAAGGATTTAACCCCAACTGTCTTGGTTGAAGGCTGTGCATTCATCACTCTATCAATCTGCCCATATACCTTCATCATAACGAACCCTTTGTCTTGTTCAGTGGTCTTTGTTGAGTTTTACAACAGTATATATGTGAAAGGCAGATAAACATATTTTACCCAAAGAAAAAAGAAGGGCAACTAGTTATTATATTCATCATTCATCTTTAATAACAAGATCAAGTGTATTCACAAATCAAATGGCTCATTCTACAAGCCAAACAAATTGTTCATTATTGTATAATTACATATGTTCACTCACATAAAAACATATATCACACTGTGCTCTGGTATCAAACTACATGTATCTATAACATTATTTGTAGATGAATACTTATATACATATTACAGATTGTACATATAAATAATAAAAATAGTCAGAAAAAAAAACCTTTTGGTAAATCTCAGGTATTTTTTTTTGTCATGGCAAATTATGTCAATGTCTTGTTTATTCAACAATTAGCATCTCAAAATAATTTTCATTTTTTTCTATCAATCTCTTAACCAAGATATATCACTAAGCTCTCGTGTATTATTTACACATGCACAATAAAACTTCGCATTTCATAGACAAATATTTATAAGAGTATTCGTACATATAATTGCAGTGTAACCATGGATACAGGTACAGAAACATCAAATATATTGAATGATTTTGCAGAATAAAGTTTATTAAAGTCAAACAGATCATGAAACTTTGTATGAGTTAGATAGCTTGTGAACATGAAATTCATAAAGTTTCTCTAAATAGTACCTGGCCAAAAGTAATTTCACACCTGACGATTACGCAAAGACTTTAGGGCATTTCCACTAATGTTGAAAATATCATCATACAATAACAGTGTGACCGATTATGATCGACATTGGTAAACATCGGAATCAAGTAGAGTTTTCAAAACATTATTCTGGGTTCAGTTGTATTCAATCTGCTACGGTGCAGAGCTGTTTGAAATAGTAGCTTATTTGCGACGTCACATTTTCCATGAAATTAACATTCACATCAAGTGACAAATTCAGTTCACACATCTCATCTAGATTTTTAAACACCTCAACAACATAGCATACAGACTACATCTGTACTAGAAATATATATTTTAGAAACTCCAACGAAGTATACAATTTACATAACTGAAATCGATTTATTGAAATCGTTCAAGCTGGGTTTTTCTAATGATGTTTACAAAATTGGTGAAAATACAATAAGGTATATATGTGAAAATGTCTGGTGCGACGTTACTTGTGACCAGGTACTGTATTATTGAAAAGGCAAAGATTAGCAAATTAAAGTACGTGAAAATGTCATCAAAACTTCAATTTAAAAACTTCGTTTTCACTACAGTACATGATTTACACTTGGGTAAAACCCAAACCTTGTGATGCGTCCAATAACTTGATTGAGAGATATTAATGACCGGCTTGTCATGCTGTTCCTCTATCTAAACTCTCATAATTCTACCTGGGAATATCAAACATTGATGAATCAATACCCCTCTTATCGCCAACAAATGACTATATACAAGTCACACACTAAAAAATAAAAATGCACCTTTATATACATGTACCTTCAGGCCCTGGTTTCATCAATGTTCCTTAACTTAAGGAAACTCCTTAACTTAAAAATCTCCATAGGAAAGCATTACAGAATTTAAGGGAAGTTCCTTAACTAAGGATTTTCCCCTTAAATTCTGTAATGCTTTCCTATGGAGATGTTTAACTTAAGGAGTTTCCTTAAGTTAAGGAATGTTGATGAAACCAAAGCCAGTTCATACTAAATATTCAACCGACATTTAACAGTATCAAAATTTGATTCATGCATGTTTGCAGGCATACAAGGACAAAGATTTTCAAACTAGGTGTGTCTGTATTATACAAATGGCCCTACTGACAACCAAGGAGAAGAAATAGCTTCTTTTGTGATTTATTTGAAAATTTCCTCTAGTGTTAGCCAAGGTTCTCCCTTGTTTGAGGTACCATTTTTCTAAAATTTCAAAGAAAAAAAAAAACATCATAGGTGGATATTCATCAAATCAGAACTTCACATCCATCTTAGCTTCTTATAATATAACTATATACCGAATGCCAGTTCAATATCCCCTTATCTCTATATTCTAAAGAGTAAGCGAGGAGCAGAAATGTATTCATGCCGGTATGACAGAGTGATGGAATTTCGGGTGACGAAATGAAGGCCAAGAGATAACACTACACATGCGCCTCTATTTCATGGCCAAAAAAATAAAAACACATTTTGGACAATGCTAATTATTAAGTGTTACTTGACAACTTCTAAAATCTTTTAAGTCAAGTTGAATCACTCATTCACTCTATCATGCAAAAATCAACACTACAACAATAACATTGCAATGCCTTATATGGTATTAAAATACCTTAATGATACTTTTTGTGAAAATATCATTGTATTGTATTGAACAAAACATAATTAACTCATAAAAAGACATGCTACAGCTTGAAAGTAAAATAGAAAGGTTCTGTCATGAAAGAAGTAAAGATATAGATATTAAGATGTCTTGTTTTCTTTATAACAATTAAATTTAACATGTGGATGGAATATGAACAATTATTTTGATATTGTTTGGAATGCATAGGACTGAAAAAAAATATTACCTACATGTGAAATTTGACCAATTCCTAATTCATATAGCATAAAATTGAAGAAAAGATTTTATTTTTCTGAGAAATGAAAAATATTACCCTTTTTTTCTATAATGCCAAGTCTGATATTTCACAGATAAAAAAGCCAAAAAACACAGAGGAAAAAAATGGAAATAATGAACATGTACTATGTGTTCTTAGAGCATGGTTTCATTATAGCATGAACATTTTTATTGTTGAGAAAACAAAATGGCACTTCCATAAGTGTACATCTGATTCTATGTATAAAATGAAATCACCCGATGCCAAGTAGACAAATGAAATCATACTTACATAGAATAGACTATTATCATAGTATAGCAGTCACGTACGTACGCAGACATCAGATCACGATCCAAGATGTGTTGAGAATTTACAAAAGTGTGAATCAATCTTTCTCACTTGCACATTTTTTCATATAGGACAATTTTTTTTTATTTATTCGAACATGTTGTGAACATTGATCAAAGCATAGATGTAACCCTAAAGGGTTTGATACAATGTACAAATAGTACTCACACATGGATTATGAATCAAGTAATACTGCAGATTGTGTTTTAAACAGTATATCAAATTCATTATCATGCCATGCTCTTAGACAAGGGAGCTTGTTTAACAGTGAAATATGTTTCTATAATAATAAATCAATGCTAAAAACAAAATGCCTGAAATATCCATATAGCTATAGGCCTTTCCCAAAAGTGTTGTTATTCCCCTTGATAGGCCACAATGGTAGATACAAGATAAACTTCTAGGAAGTGTTTTTGTGATGAATTGGCGCCATATGACAATCGGATGACGTAATTCCCATTATGACGTCATACTTACATGGCACAAATTTGTTTCAGAAACACTTCCCTATGGCAAACAAGGGAGATAACAACACTTTCGAGATGGGTCTATTTGCATAACTGTTATGAGTTCTTCACAAATTACTGTTCCATCAACCAGAGTGTACAATAATTATAAGTTAATGAAAATATATAATGGTCTAATCTCTTAACCCCACAATCTGTAACCAAACTGTCCTATCAATTCAGTGTTTTAATACATGAACTAGCATCTTAATCCCACATTTGTCACCCAACTGTCTATCTATCAACCCATTGTTTAAAAGTCTAGCTTCTAAATCCCACAACCGGTAACCCAACTATCCTAGTATCAATCAAGCCAGGGTTTTAATCTCACAATCTCTAATCCAACTGTCAAAATTACTATAGATTTAGTGTGTTTAACATTGCAGCCTCTTAATCCTATAACCTGTAACCCGACTATCCTACTATCAAGTCAGTGATGTGTGGAGGGGTGGCTGAATTGAAGTCTGTAAAAGCATTATTTAACCCAGCCATCTTATTTTTTGCTTGAGATGAAGTTGACTTGCATGGATTATCTAGAAGTACTGAAAATGAAGGCAGCTGGACTATTTACTGAGAACGAAGATGATTTTATGATCTACCAGTGACAAAGTGGAAGAATTATCTACTTGGAATGAAGTTTGCTTGACACAACCTACTGGGTACAAAGTAAGCATGATTGTCAACTGGCAATGTAAATGGATCAATTGCTTACAGATGGAGAATGAAGAATTATCCACATAAAGATTGCACTTGTATGATGAAGCAACTATGACAACAGAGTTTATCTAATTAATGAAAATGTGGTAGGTTGTATGGAGTTAAACCTTTTTTTAACAGCTAAAGGTCACTTCCGGATGTCGGTATTAAGGATAACTGAATTATTTTGTTAAAAAAGTATTGGGTTATCTCGGTAGCTAGAGAAGACAATCTTTGTAGATTTTCTAGGAAATGAATATGACTGGATTATTTCAGAAATATATTTGAAGGTGACAACATTATTTCTGTAATGAATATGACTGGATTATTTCAGAAATATATTTGAATGTGACAACATTATTTCTGTAATGAATATGACTGGATTATTTAAGTAATGAATGTGAAGGTGACAACATTATTTCTGTAATGAAGATGACTGGATTATTTCAGTAATTAATGAGACTTGACTTTATAAGTAATGGATATGACTGGATTATTTAAGTAATGAATGTGAAGGTGACAACATTATTTCTGTAATGAAGATGACTGGATTATTTCAGTAATTGATTTAAATGAATTTATATAATTACATGAAAATGATGATGATTCAATTATCAAAGCTCCATCATATTCCTCACACAAGGTAAAAGAAGTGGTGGTTGTTGTCTGCTTTAGAGACTGACCAGAACCTGACATCAGTATGACGTGTAGAATGTCAATAGGAACGGTCGATCACTTGAATATGACATCAGTATGACGTGTAGAATGTCAATAGGAACAGTCAATCACTTGAATATGACATCAGTATGACGTGCAGAATGTCAATAGGGACAGTCAATCACCTGTAGTATTGATATTCTCAAGAACATCATCAGCTATCTAACATGTACGGAAACCAACAGCTTTGTTTATTTCCTTTCTGTATTTCTCATCTTGTGTGTTGATATCAGAGTCTCCTACCTGGCCATCCTCATATCTGAAACATCCATATAAGATTCATTAACACTACCTGAAACATCCATATAAGGATCATCAACACTACCTGAAACATCCATATAAGGATCATTAACACTACCTGAAACATCCATATAAGGATCATTAACACTACCTGAAACATCTATACACGGGTCATACACACTTCCTGAAACATCTATACAATGGTCATACACACTTTCTGAAGTACTCATGTGTACAAGGATCATAAACACTAACTGAAACATCCTCCTACCTAAACCATCCAAATAAGGATCTTTACTATAAATTTATATTAGCCCCCCCCCCCCCCCCCCCCAAAATTAGTCATATTTTACCACAAAGACTTTGAGGTTTTTATTGTGTTATCTATACTATAGTAAAAAAGTGTTGTTATCTCCCTTGTTTGCTGTATCATGGCTTCACTGAGAAGTGTTTTTGAAACAAATTTAGGCCATGTAAGTATGACATCATAATGGGGATGACTTCATCTGATTGTCACATGGCGCCAAATCATAACAAACCACTTCCAAGAAATCCTTTTTTTATCTACAATTGTGGCCTATCAAGGGGAATAACAACACTTTCGGGAAAGGCCTATAGGATGCACACAATCCCCAACACTTCCAAGGCACATTCCTGTTTGATTAGGTATCAGGTAGCTATGTAGTTACCAATAAAGGGAAAACTAGATGTGTCAGCGTTACGTGACTTCCCCCGCTGACAACCGTTAATTTTAGTTTTAATTTCCACTGGAGTTTCACAAGGCTCACGAATGTTGGTCATATAAAAGTAGACACACAACACTATTTTCCTTGACCATATCATGGTGGGGGCATACTGAAACTCACAAGCAATGTCACCAATATGTCATCACATCATGCAGTGCAAAACAGGGTAGCTAGCATACTCAATGATGTCATACATTGAATGTGCCTATGATGATCGGGTGGTGCACTTGGTTAATAAAACATCTTTTTTCTTACATAAAAAGAAAATTGTGGTAGAAACAAAATAATCAATTATATCTTAGCGATGAACCTAGATTAATTAATTTCACAGCTTTTGGGATATAAGATATCTAGAGTTAACTTCATCAAAATCTCACCAGTTGAGAATTTGATGTCTACATCAAAAAGGAATTATACATTATATTATTTCTTACTACAGGTCTTTAATAATAATTGTTTACAGGTAATGGATATTGTGTTGATCACAAACCTTCAATCCTATCTAATTGGACCGAAAAAAAGATACATGACCAGGTCACAGGGACTCACAGACAATCAAAGGGAGATAATTGTAAGCACTAGCTAGGTCATCATAGACCTGCAATGCTCTTTGACATTTTATTATAAAATTAAGGTTTGTCTAGAACACTAAAATTATTATTATATTTTTTTTTTCATCCAAATTTGATTTAGCAGATGTAATTTGGAAATCATTCTCACAAATTATGTGGTTAAGAAAGACAAATAAAAAAGCTATACATTTCTCCCAAATCTATGGTCACATGTGAAGTTGGACACCATTGAATCACTACTGATATCTTGGCTTCATATGCAAATTGAGTTTTAACAACAACATATCGTGTCTACAATTTACATATTATGCTTTAGACTAATTGATTGCTTATGGAATAACGGGGTAGAACAAGGATCATCCCCTAACTTGGAGTGGGACAGAGAAATCCCCACCATTGGAGGAGATCCCTGACAGTCAAACCCTCGGCAAAGTCTAAGGTTAGACAGTCGTGAATTTCCTCATCTGGTAGAATCCTCCCTGTCCCTCCCTAAAGCTAGAGAAATTTATTAATCTCACACAGGTAAAAGTGTGGTTAAACCTGTCGGAGTAACAGAAACATATTTCTATTCTATATCAATTTGCATATCAGAGACAGTTTGAAAGTTGCCCAGAATATCAATAAAACAGATATATTTACAGGTAAGAACATCAAATCTACTTTTAAACCATAATTATAAAGCTCTCTTTTGTAACACCTGTAATTTTATAGAGCACCATTAACACTACCAGGTATGTATAATTTCTCAGAAATTTCTATTTCTTTACCTAATCCAATACCTAAAGCAAAATTAATATTAAATACTTACACAAAGAAAAATCTTGTACAAACATGGTCACTTGAGGGGGACACCCAAATAGTTCCCGATTTCTTCAGATTTGGTGCGGTGATCACTGCAAAAAGGTTTCAGTATCATCATAATCAATATATACAACCTGTGATTCAAAATTCACCTTCTTATTTAATCGAGACTGACTAAAAATTGTGCAGTACTAAAGTGTATGATAACTTTCAGAGTTTCACTGATGGAAAACATTTCAAAGGGTTTTAATTTCATGCAATACAACTTTACAGTAATTTAAAGGTAAAATAAAGAGGACAAATCCTGCAGTCTGGTTTCCTTGAGTGTATAGTCTTCTTTAGAAACAGTTGCTGACATGTTTTGGCCTGCTTGGCAGACCTTCATCAGGGCAATCGTATTTCTATGACTGACTCCAACAACACCATGTAGCAATTCAATTAGTGTGTCCTCATAACGGCCTGCCCAGCAGGGCAAAGTATGTCAGCAACTATGCCTATAGAAGAATATACACCTCTCTTTTTCTTATGTTATACTATTAGGAGGGCTTTGCATACCTTAAACATCCTCCTGGATCTGGGCAGATTAACACACTCATAACTTAATGGATGATGGTTCTTTGGGTGACCTATTTCTTATTCCTTGTCTTTACAGTCCGAGTGTCTATTTTTCATAAGAGACCCCGCCCCCCCCCCAGAAAAAAAAGCAAAGAAAACTGAAAAGAACCTACCTTCACACAGTGCTATACAGGTAATGTTATTGCTTGACAGGAACCGAGATTTATTCTGAAAAAAAAAAAAATACTAATCAGACAGATACTACCAATAAAGCAACACCTCTCAAATCAACTATAATGAATAGATTATTTAAGCTGTGAGTTAGTTCCTCACTCATCGATTAATGCAGAAAGGGATTTATATTAAAGAACCTCCATATAAATTAAAGGGAACAAAAAGATGTTTATTTGTTCAGATCTCAAACATTTTACATTTATATACTACAGATGACATGAATCTGAATCTGAACAGTTCTGAAAATATCAACAGGGGAAGTATGAACATGACCAGCCACAGCCATACAAATATTGACAGTGGTTTACCATCACATAAGCCAATCATAGAGCTGGAAACAGAGAACAAAAACAATTTTAGGCTTGAGAAAGAGTTCCTCATGATCAGCTGGTGGGTCCCAAACTCCTCGGGAAATGGAGTAAAGAGGCATGACAAATGCTGAATTCTGTTTGATGTTCTATTAAAACCTATGGTCATTTAAGGACATGTCAAGTTTTAGTGGTGGAGGAAAGCAAGATTCCAGGTGAAGAACCACTAACCAAATGCCAGTACCTGGTTACTGTTCCATGTAGGGGCCACAGACAAGTGACCCAGAGGAGGAGGGCTAGTGGTAGCAGAATGTCACTTAGCCACAATGCCCATAATATATGAACGGCTATATTGAACACACAAACGTTTAATACATTTCACTGTTGGGACAAAAATGTAATTCTGATTACCAAACAATAGCTCATCTAGAGCTAGAACTGATACAGTCTATTATGAAACTGTTGTATGTTCCTTATGCCCTAATATGGTCATGATAACACTACAGACTCACCTTAGATTGATCTGGTTTGACCTTGTGACCTCCATAGCCCATCCTTGAATAACCAAAGGAGACATTGGCAGAAGGACTCAGATACACTCCCTTTCCATAGGCTGCTCCGTTCACCTGCTTACTCGTTCCCGACGCTACAATCAGTCCCTCACGTATAATAGAGTGCCAGTTTTCTATACCCGAACCACTGTAATAATAATTTCAAACAGACACATATAATAGAATGCCAGTTTTATATAAGCACTGTAATAATAATTTCAAACAGACATGTAAAATAAAATGCCAGTTTTCTATACCTGAACTACTGTAATAATAATTTCAAACAGACACATAAAATAGAATGCCAGTATTCTATAAGCACTGTAATAATAATTTTAAACAGACATGTAAAATAAAATGCCAGTAGAAATACCCCAACCACTGTAATGATAATTTTAACAAATTTTTGTGCTTTTCCTCTCTGTCCTATGGGAGTCCCTTTGGTCCAAGGATAATTTATACCAAATTTGAATTTCTTCATCCATATAGCAATAGCAGAAGATAGATTTTGAAAATTTAACCTCTATTTCCCTTACAGGGCAGGTGGGCATATGGTAGGTATACTCCTCACTTATGAGTCTCATTGGCCAAAAAATACACCAGGCCAGATTTAGTAAAACTCTTCTGAGCAATTCAGGACTATAAAGTCGCAATTTAAAAGAAAAGTTGATGAACAGATGGACCAAGACATAAAACTTTGGGATAAAATAAGCTTAAATCCACTTACTGGAATGCAAAGGTACTACCGTGTTGTTGCTTGCATTCTCTGAACACTGCCTCCTTGGCGGGAGGACTGCTAAGTAAGAGAAACTGATGAGGGGTTCTCATGAAAGACATTTGCTGAAACACAGAAAAACAATGCATGATAGATCCATGTGAAGTTGTCAGATAATACATAATACGGCATTTTTCCATGAGGGTGCTATTGGTGGAATGGTTTCAGCCAGCCTCTACATTAGGACCCCACAGGTGCTTACATCTGAACCAACACAACTGATCTATATTAGTCAACAAAACAATTTTATTGTAAAGTCATAAGTTTATCAAAAAAAAATGTAAATGCATGTAAACAAGATTTCTACACATTGCTAGTATGTCCCATTGTTAAACCAGGAATCATTTAATTAAGAAGAGGCATATAGGAAGTTACAATGTAGCAGCTGTAGCAGCATATTCTGCTTACATGGCACACTGCTATCGGATATAACACTGTACCAAATTTAATGGCTACAGGTGAAATAATGTAGAACATATATGCCCTGAACAAACTTCTCTCACATATTTCATATTTTTTTGATGGTATTCTGCATTTTCATGATGTACAACTTTGATGATTGCAAGGAGTAAACAAAATGAGGATAAAATAATATTTTTTTGCTCAAAACAAATGTTTTCTAATGCATTCCATTTTGCAACTTTTGGGCCAAAGGTCAAAATGTAGGTCACAGTGACCTATTTTTTCACATGATAATGGCCACTTTGTGGAATAGCTTACCAGCCTTAAATTACCATCACCTATCACAAAAACGAACACTCTGGCAAAATTCAAGAAATATTTAGATGTACCTTTTCAGGTCTGCATTTTAGGCTCTCTACATAGAAAACATTTATATGCTGACTCATTGTTTATTTATTTAATATGAATTTATTTGCACTTCAATATTATTTTATTGTATCTTAATGAATGATGGTGATTGTATGATGACGTAACACGTCCCACATGTGCTGCACCTTTCAAATTTAGTAATAGATACAGTATGCCGAAAAAATTAATTAAACTACATCATACAGCTGTAGACTTTCCTTATTTGTGCATTACAAGTAAAATTATTATCCACATGTTGTGAAGTGCTTTAGAGTAATTTTACAAAAAATATATATATATATTTTAAAAAATAAATAAACAAACCCAGATTCACTTTTGCTTGCTTGGTCAATCTCTTCAGGTGAACCTGGGTTTGTTTGTTTATTTTTTTTTAAATACTTATAACCATCACAAGGTCACTATGGATTTTTCATTATATATAATTATGTATATAGAGCACTATACAAATGTTGTATATTATTATTATAATCCAAGAACAAGTTCGACTTATACCCAAGGAGAAATATTGTGGGAGATATGTTCAGGTAAACTCTCCAGATTTACAGGTAGACAGACATACAGACAGTATTACCATACCCCTGTCCATGTAGAGAAAGGGAGATAATTTTAGTAACTTTTCTAAGGTTTGGTTTTATTCATTTTGCAAATGTATGAAAATGTTACATCGCTGTTTATTTATCAAACTCTTTTTCATTCCTCAACCTGTTATCAGTTCTTACCTTGTCTGCAGGTAATTTCACAATATGTGACCTGTTACTTGTGATTATCCTGTAGAAAGAAATAATCAAATATACCTTTTAATGTGTCAAGTAAATCAAATTTTATATCAATACCAAAAAGGTATTGGAAGCACTGTTTAAAATAACATCAGAAATGGGTTTTTTTTGTAAATATAAAATTTCAAATTATGCTCAATAATTGTAAATTTATTTGTTCAACATTGGATTTAATAATTCTGAGGTAAAGCATGATTACATATTGTAATTATTCCCAGGGAACCATTAACATATTTTTACTTCAAAAAAGAAATCAAGTAGTATTAAAATGAAAACCTAATTTTAATTGAAACTTGCAATTTCTTACCAATATTACAAATATTAGAGAAGAGCTAGTCTGTTTTAGAGACCATCTTTCTCAATAATAAGCTATTGAAATAGCAGATCATTATATTTTAATCCAGGAAGAGGCATCATTTGTTGACCAACAGTCCATATTTTTAAGAATCTTCAATTCAAATATTATACAAAAAAGCAATGTACTAATAAGCAATACCCTTTTTCGAACTTTTTGGCCATGTTAATTAAGTCACAAAGATTCAAATATTTACCAAGTGGAACATTGTGTGTTACCTCTTGTTCTAGGTGAAGTGAAGATTAAAAAAAACCCTGACATTTAACACCTAGAAATTCTAGATAAAATGTATATGAATAATATAAATCTTGAGAGTTAAAAGGAGACGATGACAGATGGATGACCGAGACATTCTCACAGGAGCCTGAAGTACATAACTGAGGTCATCATTTATACCTCCACTAAGAGTCGAACCCTGAACCTTCTGTTTACTAGTAAAGCTCTACCAAGTGAGCTGATGAGAAATTCTAAACAGCTGAGTTGTGTTGGTAGGAAGCAGTAATATTTTATCAGGTTTTGTAAAATCTACATTTCTTAATGTCAAAAAACTTACCACTGCAGTAGCGGGTAGGAATATATGTTATTTTCTTCTAATTTTTTCCTCATATTGGCAGCTCCAAGTCTGGTCATTTCTTGTATAGAAATAATACTATCTAGGGCACTTTCTACTTTGGTATAATCTTTACTCTGAAGCAAAAAATAAATAAAGAAATTAATATCCAGCATTTGTAAAAATAAAGTTGTCAATTTTTAACAACTGCTCTTGATGCTGATAACTGTGTTAGGACCTAATCAAGAAATAATTAAAGGCTTTATACTAATTTGAAAATTGTTTGCATGCAGACTTCCACAAATTTGAAAATTGTTTGCATGCAGACTTCCACAAACTCTTAAAAAGGACAAGTTTTTATGTACAAGTAACTTTACACAAAATACACTTTAACACTAAGCAGCATGGTAAAAGTCATGAAAACAAATCTTAAATGGGTCAAGACTGCATGGTTCAGACAGGACACGAAAGGATGAGACATGTACATGTGTCGTGTCTCTTGACTTGTAACTAGAAACCATATGTCGTAAGTTAAACATAAAAAATATTCTTCAGAACTGAAGAAATTGAAATGAGAGCAAAGTACAAATATGACACAGAATGATTACCTCATAATGAAACAAAGATTTAACATAGGAACTAAATTTTACAGCAGAACACACTTTTTAAGAATTTCTAGTTAAAATGATAAACAATAAAAACTGCCTCTCCTTAGAGGAATCATTTATGAACTTTAACCTCTTTTATAAATTATACAGTACAGAATAAACCTTGTTATCTCGAACTTGAAGACCCATTTAATTCAAAGTATTATGTCGGTCCCTGCCAAGCTCTACACTAGCATTCAAACTTGTGTAACTTGAATACTTGAATTACTGGAAGTTTTTCCTTCGATCCTGTTGACTTTGAGATAACGAGGTTTGGCTGTCCTCCAATCCTGTTGACTTTGAGATAACGAGGTTTGGCTGTACTTTGGAACTCTGTTGTATAATCCCTCGTATTATTACAGAGTTCAAAAGATCACGTCACTCGCAACCGTAAATTGGAAATTCAAGACAGACATGATAAAGAATGTAGATACAAATGTTAACATACCTTAGGATTGAAAGCCAGCTCCCTGTTATTTTTAGGATCCACAATGGTGGGGTAGGGATCAAAGATCACAGCCTTTCTATTGGAAGCGCAGGCAGCTCTCGTCATGGCAACCAGCAAGTCTACAACCTACAACGAAAACAATATAGTAAGCTCAGTCTTTCTACCAATACTGTTTTCATCCACTAGCACTGTAGGCATTTCTTTTTAAATCAAAGGGCTAGGGGCTTTGTGGGGCAATATTTTACTCATAAAATTTAACATTATCAGCTTGAAAAGATGTGCATTGATTAGGTTGCTTAACAAGCGCTAGTTATATGTCATCTTCCTTTAGCACAGAAAGTAGAGCATCAGGCTGAAGAGCCAAGAGTCGAAGGTTGAAGCCCAAACGACAGTGTGTTTATCAGATGGAATATGGGAACATCGTTTTCTCGTGTTACTCCTACCTCAGCACCTGTAGCAATGTCCTCGGCTGCATCACTCATTACCCCGAGGGTTTGGAAGGCAAATACACATAGTTCTCGTGAGCATACAGCGGGCTGTAACACAAAATAATGAGCAGTCGGTGCAATATTGTCCACAAATATGTAACGTAATCAATATATCAAATTTCAAGCTTGATTACATACATACATTGTATTAAATTCAACACTAACAGGTAGATAAGAGATAACTTTAGCAGAAAAGAGTCAGATAAGAACTGTGTTAGAAATTATCGTTTCTGTTTTTATACATCACTGTAATGCTACCAGGAAATATGACAAATATATAATTACGTAATTAGATTTTTTGTTTTGCATGTTCAGCCCCTATTTTAAAGTAGTTTTGAAATTGGGAGCATTATGCAGGAATTTGTTTGAAAACTGTAAATCTGCATTTTCAGAAGTTCTACATTTGAATTAAATGAGTAACCTTTAAATTAAATGTGCTTCCCTCAATGTTAGAAAAAGTTGATCATTTTTGCTTCGGTTTCTCTTTTAAAATTTTCTACTAGGAAACTTTAAATTTTGTGTTCAGTTTCCCTTTTAAAGCTTTCTAGCTATAGGAGAGTAAAGAATTTTCTTTTCAGTTTCCCTTTTAACAATTTTCAGATAACACGTAACTTGATTAAAATATATTTTAAAGGTGTCTTTTTGATTTAAAACATTAACCCTTTCCACCTTGAAGACATATTTGAACTACTGAGTCTTTTTTTCCAGAGTTTGAATAGTTCATTATGAAATTTCAGGGCTTGATGCATAAAAAATTATCCAAAAACTCAAAATTTCTAATAAAAGAATCACAGCAATGATAATGGAATATAGTACAGCCGAGCAGAGTTCAATAATCTCTGGGTATCAATTGTAGGGAACAACTAGAACGATAAACTAATAAGGGCACTTCTAATCGGAAAGGGATGGAGGTAATTATTCTGTAAAAACTTGATGTTCCAGCCAGTAATGAGTAGGCCTAATGGCTGAATGCATGCATAACAGTAAAATGATTTCACACTGCTGTAGTGTATGGACAAAGTATCGACCGTGACAACATCAATGTCCTAAATTAATGGCTAAGGTGTGTTAGCTGCAGTAAGTTTGTATTATCTGAGGGTTATAACAGTAAAACAACTATTCCACCTCAGGACTCCAGGTTTTGTTAAGGGGTACCACTCGTAGAATTTATTAATTAAATTACATAGAAGCAATAGAAAGAAAATCCAACCATGGGTAGAAGTTATTTATTTTGGAGTCCTGTTGTCAGGTTGATATTTTAACAAATTAAAATAGCCCTGAGTTACATTACCTTTAACATGGCACCATTCTGAAAGACATGTGCTTCATCACAGACAACGCAGTATTCATTTAGTGTGGGGATCCTTTGTCGGATATACTGGAACAGCTGAAAAAGATTTCAGAAACAAAGAGTATTATTACATGTGGGAAAGTTAGAACACTGACAGAAACAGATCTATATTCAACTAATTCAAAAGTGCCGAATCCTAGATATTAAAAAGAGATTTCAGAAACAAAGAATCTTATTAAATGTCAGAAAATTTAAACGACCGAAACAGACCTGTATTCAATTAAAGCGGAATCCTGTGATAAATATACTGGAACAGTTTTTTCACAAAGAGATTTCAGAAACAAGTGGTCTCATCACATAAATAAATTAGAACAAGAACGACAGAAACAGGACTTTACTAAATTATTCAAGGAGTTTTTGTTCAGTTTTGTTTCTGTCTTTTCGTTCACTAACATAACATACAAACTTAATCATCATTAAAAGCAACTGCAACAACTTTCATCGCCTCTAGAGTCTGTGTCGTCTGCCATTCTTTTTCAGTGATCATGTAGCAGTCACATACAGTTGCCTTGGAAACACAACAACATCATTTTTCTCCGATGAAACACGACCATTTAACATCCATTTTCCAACCTGACAGAGCATGAATGGGGTCCAATGAGCACCCTGTTATGTTTTTCCAAGTGCACAGTGTATTTAGTAGGTTGAATTCAGTTTTTAGCTTACCAGATACCCACCTGTACTAGAAATCCATGCTCCAGACTAGGAACCCGTTTAGCATTCTTGCCAAGCCATGTGGAAGAAGGAACCAAGGTCAGATCAGTTGAACTTTGACCTTGAGAAGCCCCCTCCTTAGAAGCAGGTGCTGTTGCCACAGAACTTGTTTGTCGTCCAAAACCCCGTTTTATTTTTTTTAGGATAGGAGGATGTGAAGTCTGTCTCATTGTACCTTTAAAAGGGGTCCCTTTGCTTGTACTCTCGGGGACCTTTGCTCCCTTTTGTGGTCTTTAAAACAAACATGCATAGCAATGTTAACACTTTAATATTGATAAAATCTTAAATCAAGTGTATACCTACCCTGAATATAATATTTTACTTTGGAGAGGGAAAGAGGGTCAAATACTTCTGTTGGCAGCTTGAGAGAAAAAGGACCATTTTATTTCCTAAAGGGTAAGGAATTAACCATTTCTTTACCGGGGTGAGGGAAAAGGCTCAATACTTGAGTAGGATATTGAAATATAAGTTCTTTTTTAAGGAGAAGGGGAAGGGTCCTATTTTACATTTTGTATTTGGAAGTGGGGGGGGGGGGGGGGGCTAATACCATAATGAGGAGAGGGGACCTTTCAATTTCAATTATGCATTTTTCAATCAGTGGATTTGCTAAACTATTTCTATTTTTTTCAGATCTGATGTTTTCATCTGAAAAAAAAAAACGGCTCAAAAGATGCCACTTAACATGTTATTTTTCCTTTGGGTGTACATACATATATATTGTTTATGCTTTCAATTCGAGCACACATAATCTCCCCCATGGAAATATCAAGTTGGCAAGTATGAAAGAGAGCCTCAGGGTAAAATTCTTTCCTGGAGAGAAAGGAAGAGTCTAATACTTTATCTAGGAGATGGGAGGACCCATTACTCCTACTGAGAATGGAGGATCAGGTGAATATGAGTTTACTTACACTTCAGAGTTAATGAACAAATCATTTGTAGCTTTAAGGATGTCTCCCCTGTTCAGTATGAGAGCATTCCTCGCCTGTTCTGCAGAAAATCCCATTTCCATGATACTGGCCAGGTCTTTGTCGTCGACGGTGATTGGGGCGGAGGACAGAGTGGTACTGCAACGTGGGAGAGGAAGTCAAAACTTTGATGTATGGCGTCAACAAGTTTATCATATAAACATTATTTTGTTGGCATGTAAGCAATAAGGCATCACTTTGTTGATATACGTAGCAAGTCAACAAATGGTATCAACAAGTTGACAGTTTAAGATTTAAGTATTCACAGGGAAGCCAATGCGGTAATAGCAGTAGTACAGTCATGTAGTAGATTTTCTACATACAACGTTAACAGTGTGGACTGAGAATTCACATTAGACAAGGAAACCTGCCTAAAAATTTCAACCAAATAATTCAGCTAGTTATCAAACTAAAAGATTGGAGAATCTTAAAGGGGAGGAAAGATTCTTAATAAGCTTGTTGAGTATTTGGTATTGTCAGAATCTTTCCCCAAGGGATTCCCCATCTTCCCTAAAGGGGGCGAATGATTCATTTTCTCTGACTCTGTTTTTGTCTGTCAAATGTATAATGCAAAACTTGACATTACCGATACAGGCTTAACTCTTTGATAATATTGTTGTATTGTAGACGTGACATCATACAATTAGTTTGACATAGGAATGGGATCTCAACCACCGGGGTAAGACCCCCCCTGTCTCACCCCAAAGGTGATGAAAGACTCTATTATGTCTCATACAGGGTAGAGGTGTACATGTGGATATACACCTGTCCAGGGTAAGATAACGAGTGGTCTTAAGCTTATTCCCACTCACACCTGTATCCCATGGCTAGGATAACCAGATATAACTTACCTTGATTGGGAGGTTTCCATGGAGGACATGCCCATCGTCCTCTCCTGGAAGTTGTGGATGGCTTCTAACTTGTCGTTACTGGTTCTCGGCCAATTCTCCGACAGAAATGATTCTAGGATTCTGTAATTACAATAGAAACAGTTATAAAATCCCCCATTGATCTCGACCCATTACCGCCTTATTATAAAAATTTTTATGTCAGGACTAGTTTCAACTATCAAAAATGAAAATTTAGGTTTGGTTGGTAAATAGAATGTGCTTGGTGACAAAATGTAGTAGTCAACACATGAATTAAACACCAATAAACTACCAACAAGTCAGTAACTTTTAAAATTGGACTTCTGAGAAATATCTAAAGATGAACAGAAATTTTGTATTTCTGGTCTTCAGCATCGTCGGAAACCCATGGTACACTTTTCTGACATTTGCATACCGTGGGCCAGAATTGATGGAAACTCTTGTTTTCGTACTAAAATAGTAGCCAATCATATCAATAGTTTCATCCATGACTACATACAGCCGGGGATCCCGTTTAATTTGTAGCACCGCCTGTTAACAAAACCTGTTGATTGTGTATAATTGTGTCGATTGTGATAAAATATAAGGTCCTGCTATACGTAGATTGACATCGGATTCATGCCTACAGAAATATACTGGTTGTGATCAAAGTAAAATGATCTAACAGAGTGTCCCTGGAAACGACAATTCTGATTGGTTGAAATCTCTGAATAAACTTCTATTCGGGGAAACGAAGGTTTACACTGATTCTGGCTCATGGTATACTGCAAACTTCAGAAAGGTATACTTGAAGGGTCAGTCCCAACATTAGCACAATTTTGAATCCTGAGCACCTAGGGATGCTTCCTGCCAAATAAGGCTGATTTACAATCAGTGGTTATGGAGAAGAAGTCGCTAATATGAATATAGCTAAATAACTCTTTTTGGCCCCACCCCTCAGCCCCCTGGGGGGTCAGTCCTACCATGAGTACAATTTTGAATCCTGAGCACCTAGGAATGCTTCCTGCCAAATAAGGCTGAATTGCAATCAGTGGTTATGGAGAAGAAGTCACTTAAATCATGATATAGCTAAATAACCCTTTATGGTCCCACCCCTCAGCCCCCTGGGGGGTCAGTCCAACCATTAGTACATTTTGAATCCTGAGCACCTAGGGATGCTTCCTGCCAAATAAGGCTGATTTCCAATCAGTGGTTATGGAGAAGAAGTCGCTTAAACCAATATAGCTAAATAACTCTTTTTAGTCCCGCCACTCAGCCCCCTAGGGGGTCAGTCCCACCATTAGTACAATTTTGAATCCTGGGCACCTAATGATGCTTCCTGCCAAATTAGGTTGATTTCCTATCAGTGGTTACGGAGAAGAAGTTGTTTAAACAATTGTTGACGGACGACGGACGGACGGACGACAGACGGACGGACGACAGACGGACGCCACGGTATGGCATAAGCTCACCACGGTCCTTCGCCCCCGGTGAGCTAATAATTTAAATCTTATAATTACTAGACACAGATTTGCAAGAGAAAAAAACAAAAAAGATAATTCACTATGATATATGTTGTGTATCAGTCATATAGATGTTCATGGAAGGAAAGTGCACTAAGAGTTGGTTATGATGTTCAGTTTCAAAAAGATACTTTTTAAAAATTCTTTAAAAATTAAAATTTCAGTTGATATAGAATTGAGATAAACCTAATAAGTGCACTCAACCATAAAAAAACTCTGGTTTATGAAAAGACCTTGTGATCATGCGACTAACGCTTGTCCATGAACAGCTGTAAAGCTGTTCAAGCGTATGTAGATCTGTTAAAATCAAATGTGACAAACTTACTTTCTAATCTGGCTTCCCACTCCACATTTCTCTTTCTTTGACGGCTGAAAAGCTTCTACTTTAGGTGGATCTGAAATAAATATACATTATTTCATTAGTACCAATAAACTACCAACAAGTCAGTAATTTTTAAAATTGGACTTCTGAGAAATATCTTAAGATGAACTGAAGTTAAATTTTGTATTTCCTGTAATATACACAATAATTTTAATTTCATCTCAGAAACTAGAACTCCAAGTAAAAGCATGACACTATGGTGGAAGGACGCTGGAGAGACATTATCCTGCAACTAGCTCACATAGTATACAGAAGACTAGGAATTGTAAATCCTAAGCAGTCTTAATTTCTCGGCCAGTGGGACCATGAGACCACCTCAAGCTATCAGAATATTCAGGTTAAGTGAGTTCAATATTTAGTGTAGGTAGATTGTTCAATATTTAGTGTAGGTAGATTGCGTCTTTGAATAATATGAATTTGATACATATTGAGAATCAACTGTAAATGGTTAGTCAATTAGTGCATTGGACAGTACAGTGTTGATGGGATTGAACAATAAGAGGAAAAGGAATAGATTTTATACCTACCAAAAAGGCCTTAATTCATTCACCCCTGGAGACACACTTGAACTTTTTCAATTCAAAGGTTGGAATATTTCATTATGAATTCAGGGGGGAATAAGTTAATGCCCCTTGCAAGCTTCCATCAAAGCCAAGACAGCTATACATTAATTTATAAGTTATATTAAAGTTTCTAAATCAAAAAATGTTTGTAAAATATTTCATAAGTCAAAATTTTATGAAATTAAGACTGTACATCAGGTGCGACAAGGTGTTTTCTACTTACTTGGTGTGTCCAGGTACGAAGTTAATGACAGGTGAATGCGGACTACTAACGGTTCTTCACTGTTTAGTCCCCAGGCTTCAGCTATCTCTTTCTGAAAAACGAAATACCATATAATTAAGTCATATCTTTTTTTTCATCATTTAAACACTACTAATTTCTGTTTAATTTGTGAGGATGAAACAATATCAATGCTCGTAGAATTATGATAGTACCCACAATTCCTATTTCATTCATTGACCCACTTTTACTTCACTTAAAATTTCATAAGTTGATAATGATAGTATTGTTTATATTATCATACATGTAAAGAATATGTGTTTCAATCCATGAGATTACCTAACCACATCAATTTTTCAACTTGGAAGATTTAGAATTTCCTGATTTTAATATCTTTAATTAAGACAGCTGTTTAATTTTACTTAATTGAAAAAGAAGAATAAGAGGTCTGTTAGGTATTTCATATCAAATAATTAATATCATTGCAATCTAAAGTAGAAGTTATAAAGAAATTTTTAACATTAAAACATTAAGTAAACATAAATTGATTAAAATCAGACTTACCGCAATAAATCCTGCCAACTTTATGCTGAGTTCTATGTCAATTTCATCAATGGAATCCAATAACCTATCAGGTGTATAACGACATGCAGATAAGTGGACATTATTGACAATTAAGAAATGATAAACAAAAAGTCGAAAATACAAGAATTACGGGTATTATATAATGACATGAATTCTCAAACATGAAGACAACAGAAAACTAGAAAATGTCACGGATGTCATAATTAAGTTCATAGTAGAAAATACTCTCTGCATGGAAAATTTCATAATATCATTTTGAATTGAATACTGTCTCAACTCACCTTATTTCTTAGTCTATTAGTTTAATGCAATGACTCAGCTAAAGTGTTTTCGAGACATCAGTGGTCATACATGGTAATGTATAACCATGTGATGCAGGAAACTAAACTTATCTTATAAAATTACCTCGTTACAGCTCATTTTCTCTTGATTTACAACAAATCAATACTAAAGATCATTGGGAACCTTTCATACAAAATTTGAGAAAGATTCCGTTATTCAGAAACCTGAAAAATAGATATGCACAAGAGGGACCATGGGGAACAAATATATAAAATTTACTAGAGTCTGTGATTCAAGTGCTCCTGAGAAACAACAATAACAAACCTTCACTGTTCAAATTAAATTATCTGACTTGTTTCAAAAGTAGGCATATACAACTATAAAGCTAGCTAGGGAGAAATAGTGAAAACAAGAAATGTTTCAGGATGGAAAAAGGATAAACCACAGACAGGTGTTTTTGATAAATTAACATTTTATTGACACTTATATTTACACCTTACAGTGTGCGAAAGTAACAATAGACCGATAGACCCAGGCCATAGGAAAACCTGTCGGTCTATGCAAAATGCTAGTACAGTAGACCTGATGTCTAAGCAATTTAATTGCTCATGAACGTCGAAAAAGTATCAAAACTGTTTGAATAAATCATATCAACTGTATGTGTTGTTCATTACCTTATTTGTTTGGCTGAATTTGTCATTGCAAATCAATTTTTGTTCAAACATCGGTTGAAGGAGGTAAGATCACTCTGTATTAAGCGGTTTATTGACACTGATGGAAATACTCAGTCTACAGAAATTTTGTTGGGTCTATGCAATTTGAAATTTTCATAGATCTATTGTCTATAGAACTTCATGAATTACTTTCGCACACTGACCTTAGATAATCAACCAATACCAAAATACACAGCAGAAAGATAAACTGATTTCAAATAAGAACCAAATCCTATAGATTAGGAATATCATTGTTAGCCTACCTGTAACTTAGCACATCATCGCCATGGATACTGGTCAGCTTCTCCATGTCTGTGTCTAATACTGGATTAATGCCTACCTCCAATGACATTTCCTGTACAATATACAAACACTAGTATTAAGGTCAACGGCAAGTGAATTAAATATTTCTGTATTTATTAAGCATGTTTTCTTATTGAAATGAACTCCAAAATTCTAAACAAAACTTGACCAGGATCTCGAATCCACAATCCAGAGGGATAGCTATAATGACGAACACCTTGACCATATATGGTACTGTATGTACTCAGTGCGAAAGGACAGGAACCATGAATAGAACTAGAAACTAACGTGAATAAACCAACATCTGTTTTATAATATCTTCTGAAAGTCTTACTAAATCATCATGTTTAACTCATTCAATCTCACCCCTGAATGTTCCATTGAAACTCGTTCAACCTTTGAAGTGAGACAGTTAAAAAGTGTTTTCAGGGGTGAATGAGTGAAAATTGGATGACATTGTCCAAACCCTAAATGTTTCAGTCACGATACAGTTCACTGACAGCTCACCTCATCATTGTAATAATCATCCATCTCCTCGTCCTGATTATCATTATCAGAGTCCCCAAGGTTGGAATTTGCATCCTCATAATTTGATGCCTCTGATTCCATACTGATGGTGCGCTGTACCAATGTGGCCTGGAGAGGACTGTCCACTGTGCCTGTATATTGTCAGGGGAGACATATAACCAAATACAATGTTCATAAATTTTATTTTATCATTTGACTTTGTTCAAGCAAGTCAAATTATGTGATGAAAAATTTTATGTGTGATAAAATTTTTCATACAAGGACATATGGCTGATGTACGTAGTCAGAGTTTGAATTATTTGTTTGCCTAGAAATAATTGTAAATCTACATTATGTACCTATTTTCACTCTGATGAAACTGAAGCTCAACACAGAGCTTAACTTAGGAAATGGATCTCAATGTCAAGTCTTACTTAAAGCTGTGTAGCAGAAACATAGAACACTGTAACCTACATTTATATAATGGCGTAAAACTCCTCAAAATATATCAACACAATTTACATAGAGACCCTCGTAAAAGTACAGGAGAATAAGACCAGGTGTTCCAGAAGAGTAAGCATCTTTAGCTTCATCGACGACACCCAACATTTTATTTAACTCTTGGTCACATTTAAGTAAACATCAATCCGCAAAATGAGAACCGAGTCATCATTGTCAATCACAACAAGTAAGCTTAGCACTCAAAAACGTCCATCTTCATATCACACAAAGATACAGAATATTTCTCGATGAGATAAAGATGGCGACCATAAAACTTGGCCATAGTTGAATGTTCGCTCATACAGACACACAAGAAAGGAAAACATTTAATATCTCTTTAACATATCATAATTAATAATTTAATAGTACACTGTCACTTATATGCATTTAAGTCTATAGATGAAAACTGCACCCTGGATACATACCTTCATTTTTGACACAATTAGAAATAATAGCTGGTATAGCATCATTACTTATAACAGGGTTATCAAAATCGCCATCTCTGTAGACCAGTGTGTTTTCTGAAAAAACAACAACAAAAAACGTGTTATTTACATTCAAATAAAGTTAAAGAATAACTATGTAACCACACTGTTACATTTTCTGCTTATGACCATAATATACCATGATATTAACAATTTTTGAAATAATTTGATATACATATAGTTTTTGACCTCAGAATCAGAGTAAATTACAAATACAACAAAACTTGATCATGAGTTGTATGGTATCCACACACAGTTGTTTAAGACATTACTTTAGCAATGTTGGAACAGAAAATCCCCAACCCTAAGCAATATGAATCTCAGTCCACTTACAATGTATAAATCTTACATCTTGACCTCCTTAGCTAGATTTAATTTCACAATACTTCCTAATTACATGTTGAAAATAACCACATACACAGTTGTACCGTATATGATTTAATTTATTTTTCTGTCTTTGGTATGAATATGCATAAGGAGCAAATGGAGGGGCATAACACTACTCAACATTCAGTGAAATATACGGATTTAGTGAAATATATATGCAGATTTAGTGAAATATGCAGATTTAGTGAAATATGTTGATTGAGTGAAATATGTTGATTTAGTTAAATATGTGGAATTCCATGAAATATGTGGATTTAGTGATTTTTTAAATGATTTTAATAAAAAAAGTGATACAGTTAAACTGTATGTGTTAATAAACGTACAATTTCAAAGATATACCGGAAAATACATCAGACATGTAGGAAAAGTTATATGCTATATATTCATCTTCAACAGTGAAATAGTTAAGGTGCATTTTAATGCTTACCTGGGTATTCATCTGATGTAACGATAGAAAATTCACACAAATCATCATTCTTATTTAGCGTGAATGTGAGGGATGTTCCTGCCGTTTCAAAATCTGTTAAAAACAATGTACAGAGAAATGGGTATGGCATCAGCACAACATGGCATTGTAGCATCTTCATGATCATAGTGCTTGTCACCTACAATTATAGTCCCATACACACGGACATGCCACCTACAATTATAGTCCCATACACACGGACATGTCACCTACAGTTATAGTCCCATACACACAAACATGCCACCTACAGTTATAGTCCCATACACAGGGACATGTCACCTACAATTATAGTCCCATACACAGGGACATATGCCACCTACAATTATAGTCCCATACACACGGACATGTCACCTACAATTATAGTCCCATACAAAGGGACATATGCCACCTACAATTATAGTCCCATACACAGGGACATGCCACCTACAAGTATAGTCCCATACACAGGGACATGTCACCTACAATTATAGTCCCATACACACGGACATGCCACCTACAATTTATAGTCCCATACACACGGACATGTCACCTACAATTTATAGTCCCATACACACGGACATGTCACCTAAAATTATAGTCCCATACACACGGACATTTCACCGACAATTATAGTCCCATACACAGGGACATGCCACCTACAATTATAGTCCCATACACACGGACATGTCACCTACAATTTATAGTCCCATACACACGGACATGTCACCTAAAATTATAGTCCCATACACACGGACATTTCACCGACAATTATAGTCCCATACACAGGGACATGCCACCTACAATTATAGTCCCATACACACGGACATGTCACCTACAATTATAGTCCCATACACACGGACATGTCACCTACAATTTATAGTCCCATACACACGGACATGTCACCTACAATTATAGTCCCATACACACGGACATGTCACCTACAATTATAGTCCATACACAGGGACTTGTCACCTACAGTTATAGTCCCATACACAGGGACACGTCACCTGTAATTTATAGTCCCATACACACCGACATGTCACCTACAATTATAGTCCCATACACACGGACATGCCACCTACAATTATAGTCCCATACACACGGACATGCCACCTACAATTTATAGTCCCATACACAGGGACTTGTCACCTACAATTATAGTCCCATACACAGGGACTTGTCACCTACAATTATAGTCCCATACACAGGGACATGTCACCTACAATTATAGTCCATACACAGGGACTTGTCACCTACAGTTATAGTCCCATACACAGGGACATGTCACCTACAATTATAGTCCCATACACACGGACATGTCACCTACAATTATAGTCCCATGCACACGGACATGCCACTTACAAGTATAGTCCCATACACAGGGACTTGTCACCTACAATTATAGTCCCATACACACGGACATGCCACCTAAAATTATAGTCCCATACACAGGGACTTGTCACCTATAATTATAGTCCCATACACAGGGACATGTCACCTACAATTTATAGTCCCATACACAGGGACATGTCACCTAAAATTTATAGTCCCATTGCACGGACATGCCACCTACAATTATAGTCCCATACACAGGGACTTGTCACCTACAATTATAGTCCCATACACAGGGACTTGTCACCTACAATTATAGTCCCATACACAGGGACATGTCACCTACAATTTATAGTCCCATACACACGGACATGTCACTTACAATTATAGTCCCATACACACGGACATGCCACCTACAATTATAGTCCCATACACACGGACATGTCACCTACAATTATAGTCCCATACACAGGGACAAGTCACCTACAATTATAGTCCCATACACAGGGACATGCCACCTACAAGTATATAGTCCCATACACAGGGACATGTCACCTACAATTATAGTCCCATACACAGGGACATGTCACCTACAATTATAGTCCCATACACAGGGACATGCCACCTACAAGTATAGTCCCATACACAGGGACTTGTCACCTACAATTATAGTCCCATACACAGGGTCATGCCACCTGCTATAAGGAGAGAGTTATTTCCCCTGACTCACAATCAAACATCAGAATACATCTCCTACATTGGAGGTGATTGTAGAAGTCTGTCATTGTTTGTGCAGATGTTGAGCCTGAGGCATCCACCAGTGCTGCATGAACCAATGGAAACCTTGTCCATACCCCATTTTAATGAGGCCCAGAGAATTAAAAAAAAACAACAACATTAAGTTGATCTCTCCACCATGAGAGACTTCTACTGAAGGCAGATGCCCCTTATTATACCAAATAGGTACAACATATTCCTGTAGTGCCTAAAACCTGCCCGCTATATCATATACCCTGGATAGAGCACGGATGTTATTGGATAGACTGAGAATAATGCCCAAAAGTTTAGGAATGGTGTGGGGCTAGTAGTATTGGTTACAAATAAAGCAGAACTGGATTGTGTAGGAGGGACAAAACTGGACTGTATTGAGCATCATATATTAAGCCATACAAAGTAAATTATTTGGTAGAGCACAGGAATTAAGTACTACAAAAAAAATGTACTATATAGTCTATAGCCCAGACCCTTACCTTGTTGGCAGGACAGACACACACAATTTACATAGACAGTTAAGTATTTTCGCAAGAGATTAGGTTAGACGTAACACAACTAGCCCAGACCGTGCACACATAAGCAACCGTTGCACTCTCCTGCTGTCCCATTGCTTTGATGAGGCACAGTAACAGATGGCACTACCGGTACCGTTCTTGTTTACACTTGCATACAGTAGGGTGTTGTTTGCCAGGTCCGGGCTAGACGTAATAGGACTACTACTTGCAAATTGACTTGCTTCCCCCATTGTTCTGTGTCTAACACAGCTATACACTGTACCTCTGATGAACAACATTGGAGCTACCATACATGTACTTGCTTAATAACTCTCATATATACACTCATTAGAATCAGTATGTGCATGCTACACAATGCCAGCTCTATTGGGGGTCCTGGCTTAGTGGACAAGTCCACAAACCTGGCTATCGGAAACAAACCAGCATATAATGGTCCAACACAGTTCTGAGCGATACAAACTCATATTTTAACTGCCATGCTCGAATGTTTGCTTGGTACCTTTGCGGTCCAAATAGTAAGCATGTATATATAAGAATCATGACAAAAACAGTATAGTTTCTTACTTTCAAACACATGTAACCCGTTGCTTTCAATTTCGTTACAATATATCAATTCTCAGAAGAAAAAAACCCAAGCTTAATCTATAATTAGACATGATCATATGATATTGGCAGTAATGCGAGTCAATGCTAACATATTGCTTAAGTGAAACTGAACGATTTGATATACAAATAATTAATTAAAAGTACATTCTTTATTTGTCTGATACCTTTTGGAGATATCCATTTGTGCAACTAAGCTTAAGCTGCACAACGTTAACAAATAACATGTCAAGTTCTAACTAAGCCGAACTTTACTTTCACTTACTGTGAACTGGCCATTGTTCTTTTTCAATCAGTTGAATAGCAGTTTTGATGTCATCTTCGAATTTCTTTTGTCTTGAAGACATCTTGGTAGCTAACACAGGCTTTTAGATGTATGTCTTTTCCGGCTTTTTACTTTGGAATGATGTTTTGCTCATGTTGTGCAAGGCCCGTTTATTTACTTCCTGTAATACCCTCTAGCGCAATGCGCATGCGCAGTCTTCCACAAACCACTTCCTTTTTCTCTACCATTGTTGTTATTTCTGGCTCTGCAAATATCTGCGATGGACTTCGAGGGTTGCCGACGTCTTTAATTTCGATATTGATATCTTAAACATAAACATGTAGTCAAGGTAAGGAGTCATGCATTAACGTTTCCAACTTGGAACGATGCTTTAGAAAAGTAGAGAAATGAGCTGTTTTCCTAGACCGCTCCTACAGTGGACGAGATTCGCCTTGAAAAAAGTAAAGAAAAAAACAAAACGTCAAAACTTGACGTCACAACTGTTCGAAGACATTAACTAAACAAACAAAAAACTTTTTTCTGGATCATTCTTGTCGCCTTCCACAAATTAAAAAAAAAAAAGCAGCACCTGGCTTTTAATTATCAGCAATGACATTTTAATTACTTCCTTTTCTTCCGAGATGGGAAATGGTGCCGGGGAGGGGGTTGGTTATATTTAATGATGCTCGTTTTGTTTTTGAATTTTGCTCTAGTCAATTTCATTGGATTATTAAAAACAATAAATTACAAAGCAGCTCTGGTTTCAATCCCATGAAATCGATCAAAGCAAGATACTGTAATAGGGTCCGCGTGTGCGTGCGGGTCAGTCTAGAGAGGGTTGGTGTCAGTTGTACATGTCACTCCGTTAATCCGTTTCGTGATCGTATAGTTTTAAAGGTCGAATAATAGTAGGAGTCGACGACTTGACCTGCAATCCTCTCTAGACCTCGCCTTCCACGTTCCCACACACACACACACACAGGTTACAGGCCTATTTCACTACAGGTTTGATAGCTGGATGTAGCGGAAGTACTAGCAATCGATTCAATAACTCAACAAAGTGTTTCAATATACAACTAACTATTTATTTACAAGACACAAGTATTAATGAAGAATATAAATGTATAACAATATAAACATGGAAGATCATAACATTAGTGTCGCACAATGACAGCTAATGTTAAGTAACTCAATTCCTATGTAAACACGTACGGCCCTTATACTAACCAACAGTAACACTGATACCCAAAGCTACAATCGATTCCCTCTAGATACCTATAGGTCTATTAGCGAACCAGTATGTATTATCGTCTGAGCCCCTGACTAACATAATCTGTAGTTCCTATATAGCACCCTATACTGTTGAATCCAAGGAACGATAACTCCACGTAGCACTAGATAGGTATCGGCACTGTTCACAGCACCTGGCCTATGTTGCGCGGTTTACCGCACATGAAGTTGGCAAGGTTTACCTCACCTGTCAAGACACTGATCCCTGCTCGGACCAGCCATTATATACCCCTGCTCCCCCTCCCCAAAATAGCCTCAAAGACGAGTGTTAAAACTGTTAATCTCTAACCCAGTTTCACCATCTAAAAGCATGTGAGGGAGAAGCGGTAACCTATTCCTGTTATTACTAACCAACCACTTCCGGTCGTCTCAAAAGTGTAAACACACAGATTTCAGCACCGGTATCGTAGCAGCTAATCAGCCCTACTCTAAGTTGTGATGAATAACACAGAAAGTAACAGATCCTTATCTGTACATAATAAACAATAATTATACTTAAACAAAGTATTACAAACATGAGAAGTCTAAACCCTAACTTCTCACAATACAAACAATAAAGGCCCAATATACGCATCGTCGGAAACCCACGGTACATTTCGCTGACGTTTGCACACTGTGGGCCAGAATCGACAAAAATCTTTGTTTCCCCGGATAGAAGTTTATTCAGAGATTTCAACCAATTAGAATGGTCGTTTCTCGTGACAATCTGTTAGATCATTTTACCCTGACCACGACCAGTATATTTCTGTAGGCATGACGCCGATGTCAATCTCTTCAATCGACACAATTACAACACAGTTGACAGGTTCTGCTGACAGGCGGTGCTACAAATTAAGCGGGATTACCCCGGCTTGATGTAGTCACGGATGAAACTACTATTGGCTACTATTTTAGTACGAAAATGAGACTTTCCATCGATTTTAGCCCACGGTATGCAAAAGTCAGAGAAGGGTGCCGTGGGTTTCCAACGATGCAATATACGTAACTTCAGGAAATTTTTCGTGATTCTGAAAAATTCTGGAAAAAAATCCAGTTGATAACAATGCAAAAATAAGCCTGAAAAGAAGTAAAACTGAGCGGTAACTAACAAGAAAATCTTGACAGAAAAATCCAAAGAATTAAAAATAATTCAGGTGTGGCCAACGTACATTGTAAACAACAAGCTGAACTTAGAAGACAGTTCAAAATGGACATGTGTTTTCAAATACCGAGTTTCAACTGCTTCTGTACCGGTAACCGTGTAAGAATTCATCTTGAATATTGCGGGTATCAGTTAATCTTAACTAAATCTATGAATATAAAAAGTTATTAGGCTTGATTTTCGCTTCAAGTTGTGCCGAAAGTTACGTATATTGGGCCTTTAAGTTGAATTTCAATCAACACGATTTATTTTCAATATTAATTTGAACTAGTGAAGTCCATTATGATAGATATAAGTCCATGCATTCTGTGTATTACATGCTGTGAAAAAATATAGCCTCGATCTTTGCATGTATAATAGAACAGGGAAAACACATTCGTGACAATTGCCCTAGACCAGGAATTGAACCCAGGTCTTCGATATATGCTAATCTTGGTCTCTACCAACTGAGCAAAAGAAGCATGCTCCATCAGCTAAGCAACAAAGACAACATTTAACACTATGTACAGTCTATGAATTTAACATTGTCAAGCACTAGTCCAACCATGCAAAATGCAGTGCTTATTATAACACATATATATTGAAGTTCAAGGACTTGCCACTATTTTGAACCAAAATTTACTAGTCATAGACATAGGACTAGTTGCTAACGTTGCAGGCTGTATGTACAAGCCATACTGACATAGTCCTTTAACATTAATTACTCGACAGTTGACCGCTGCAGACCCCCTGTTTTTCTTGAGATTTCCAAAATCTTAACTGGGGACTCTCATTATCACAACCATGGGATTAAGTTGGGTGCATACTGTAACAGACAAGAATCCAACTGAGTCTGGTGTGATAATATATGGGTCTGCATTGGGTAAAAGAAAACGTTATATACATTTTCGCTTTGCATCGCTTCAATGAAACTATTGAAGTCTAATCATATCATTTCCCAATGAAGTGGGTCACACACTTTTTCATTCATTTACGAGATATACATTGTATATATACTGCACATGTAAAACAGCTGTTTTACATGCAATTGAGAAATTCCAGTATCATATTACAATTTGCATACAGCTTAAAAAATACTTTATCTCACCAAAATACCGACATTTCGGAAAACTTCAATTCAAAATCTGTTGGTCCTAATAAGATATAGATTCTTTTTATAGGTGTAATTCATGCCATCTTGTTCCTTTATGTGTTTCAGGTGAATGTCAGCTTCATGTCCCCATCCCTTATATAAGTTCCAAATGAAACTGAATTATGGAGGACAACAACCGACCCCCACGAAAGGACAGAAAAGGTGACGAACCCAGCAAGAACCAAGAGGAGGCTGCAAAGAACTTGTGTACAAATCAGAACCAGCAGACTGCTAACAAGAAAAATCCCCAATCACCTGTCACAACCCAACAACAGAACCTACCTTCTGTAAATGTTTCACCTCTCTCCTCCTCTCCCTCATCTGAGACCAGTAGTTTATCTTCTGGGAATGGAAATGGCTCCACCACTAGTTTTCATCACGAAGATGTTGCACACAACCAGTTCTTAAAATCAACAAGTGAGTCCTCTCTATCCACTACATGTACAACTACCAGCAGTGGTGCGATTCTGTCTGTTACACATCCATCAGGAATATATACATTCTCAGATAACGAGAAACTGCCCGGAACTGCTCATGGACATGGCAATGCTCAGTACAACTGGCAGTCAACAAAAACAACTGTGAAAGAAAGACTAGCTTACCTATTTAACACAGAAATTATGAGTGACATTCATTTCTTGGTGGGGACACCACCTAATCAACAGAAGATCCCCGCTCATAAATTTGTCCTTTCAGTTGGAAGTGCTGTTTTCGATGCACAATTTAATGGACCTATGGCAACCAAAGATGATGTGATTGAAATTCCGGATGTGGAACCAGGTGCATTTCTAGCTTTACTAAAATTTCTGTACTCGGACGAAGTTCAGATTTGTTCTGACACTGTGATGACAACTCTGTACACCGCCAAAAAGTATGCCGTACCAGCACTGGAAAAAGCATGTGTAGAATTTCTGAAGCGTAACTTGAGTAGTGACAATGCATTTATGTTATTGACACAGGCCAGACTGTTTGACGAGCCGCAATTAGCAGCACTGTGTTTGGAGACTATTGACAAGAATACATCAGAGGCACTTGTAGCAGATGGCTTTACGGACATTGACAACGACACACTCTGTGTAGTGCTGGAGAGAGATACCTTGGGTATACGTGAATGTAAGCTTTTTGCTGCTGTATGTCGATGGGGGGAGGCGGAATGTTCTAGAAGAAACATATCACCGACACCCGACAATCAACGTCTTGTTTTAGGGAGAAGTTTGAGGCTGATTCGATTTCCCCTGATGAGTGTGGAGGAATTCGCCCAAGGTGCAGCTCAAGGCGGCCTTCTAGAGGATCGGGAGGTGGTACAGCTATTCCTGTACTTTACAGTCAACCCTAAACCTCAGATAGCCTTCCTGGATAAACCGCGCTGCTGTCTGACAGGCAAAGAGCAGGTGGTGTCCCGCTTCTGTCAGATAGAGAGTCGCTGGGGATACAGTGGGACCAGTGACAGGATCAGGTAGGTATACTTGTAGTGTACAGATTAGCTATGGGTGTGTGTAATACATGTACATGATATCGATGACAGAATAAGAAATACATTCAATTTGTCAGATTATAGCATCAATGTATGTCTGAAGGTGCTAGCGCTGGAGACAGGCAGTTTATGTTTAAAGGCCCAATATACGTAACTTTCAGCAAAACTTGAAGCTAAATTAAGCCTAATAACTTATTTTATTTATATATTTAGTTAAGATTAACTGGTATCAGCAATATTCAAGATGAATTCTTTTGCGGTTACCGGTACCGCAGCAGCTGAAACACGCTGTTTGTAAACACGCGCCCATTTCGAACCGTCTTCTACCTTCGGTTTGTTGTTAAAGTGGGCCCCACCTGAACTATTTTCAATTCTTTGGATTTTTTTGTCAAGAGTTTCTTGTTAGTTATATATAATTATCGCCCAAGTTTACTTCGTTTTAGGCTTATTTTTGCATGGTTATCAACTGGATTTTTTTCAGAATTTTGCAGAATCACGAAAATTTCCCTGAAGTTACGTATATTGGGCCTTTAATATTATACAATATACCCGGTAACTTGTTAAAATTGGCCTGTCTTAATTATCTCAAAACCCTGGCTACTCTGGCCTTACGTATACGTATGGTCTTTTGTATGTAGTTTTATCTTTGATCATACCTAATTTTATAAACTAGCTAGACACCTGTGTAAACTGCCAAAAAGTTTTGGTCCTTGTGAATTACTGTTAAGACAGGTTGTACTGACATGTACATACAATATGTACATGTATGTGTATGTACAGTGTGAATGCATGTATACGTATAATACCATTACGTATATTTGCATTGTAAGTTAGGCTTAAGTTTTGAAATTGCATCAAAGCTTCATTTTACCTGGTATGAAATTAAATATCACAAAACGACATGTTAAACTAATTCAAATTATATCACAAGTCAGTGTATATATAATTCTTTATGATTTGAATTGCTTACATGTATATATATAATTATTATGTTGATGTATTTAACTAAACAGTTACTGAACGAAATACTTCCTACACTGTACATATACTTGAATAATTGAAAATAAAGAGATTTTCAACTAGTATATGAATTGAATAGCTTATACATTATTGTATATATTGTTGATATCTACATGTAGATATATATAATGGCAAACATTTACTGAATGAAATACTTCCTAATTTACTGAATGAAATACTTCCTACCTTAATAATTGAAAATAAAGAAATTTGTCTTTCTTGTTTATGGATTAGATATTGAAAATATATATAATATAGTATTTTAATCTCCATGCATGTTTATTTTCCAGATTTATGGTGAACAGGAGGATCTTTGTAGTTGGGTTCTGTCTGTATGGGAGTATACATGGACCTCATGAATATGCTGTTAATATACAGGTATGTATACAGTGTAGTGATCTATCAAATTAAATGGCAACCAAGTCATGTTATTTGGTGGCCTAATATTTCAAGCCTTTTTGTGTCTTTATTTCATTATAATAAGAATCAATCTCCCTTCTTGATGCTCTAAAGTTTCCTTAAAATGTGCATATTACATGACAGTTGTGCAGTTTGTATACATGACAATTATATACTTGTGAATACATTTTATTTACAGTACAAATTTCTTTCAGTAAAGTCATGTAGCTATGACCATTCATAATATAGTACATGTAATGATCATCTGTATTGTGTAGCTTTCAATATTTCTTCCTTAATCATCGTGTCAAATGTTATTGCTATATAGGTACAGTAATAGTTCTAGTGTATAGCATTGAGATAATTTACACAATAGGACCCTAAATTAATGTTGTGATGTGATTGATGTTGGAACGATATAAAATAATCATAATACAAATATTAATAGTGATTTCATAATTTGTTAAACTCCAATGATCTAGAGCTGTATAGGATAAAAACATGTAAGTTATCAAGGTTGATGAAGCGGATGCTTTGCTGTGATTATGGAGGCCAACTATATATACCGAACAATTAAAGAAGGTTCAAGATTAAAAAGTGGGACTTCATGACGACTTACTTAAGTGCCACCAGTACTCTGTGATTAAGTCCCCCTCTGCTTGTATTTTCTTTGTATAAAAATATAAAAGTTCACACTAAAAATGTTGTACAACACCATGCATCTCATCTACACATTGTGTACTTATATTTTGTATTAGTTTCTATTAATTGAATGTTTCTTTGTATAAATATGTGGAAGTAATCTTGCAGATAATCCAGTCGGATACTGGAAAAGTTATGGGACAGAATGACTCCAGCTTCCAATGTGATGGAACAAACTCTACATTTCGTGTCATGTTCAAGGAACCAGTGGAGATTTTACCCAATACCAGTTACACAGCATGTGGAACTCTGAAGGTAACCGTCCTAGAACTTGTGATGAAATGTTGGCAATAATATATAAAAGAACTACAGACTTTGGGTCATCAGTTAAATATAAGGTTATAATTGTCTTTTTTTTCTAGAACTAGATTTGTTCGTAGATATGTGTACATATGTAGTTTCACAATAATTTTGTAAGAAATATTTGAAGTAGACCATTAAACTAACTCACTGTTTCCTTAATATTTAATAAATGATAATGCAACATTTCTAATATTTCATTATTTATTTAATATTAAGGAAATCGTGATTTTGTTTAATCATCTACTTTTACTTTAAAAAAAAAATTATATTCATAACAGTAGCTATTTATCAAGGAAATGGTGAGTTAATTGTATCTATAGATAATGACTTCAATAATGTTTTCTGGAGGAAAGTTCGTTCTAGCTCGAGAGTGTTTACCAGTATGTGACTTGTATGTTGTAGGGCCCGGACTCTTACTATGGTGCTAAGGGTCTGAGGAAGGTGACCCACGAATCTGTGTCTAGTGGAAAAGTCACCTTCCAGTTTACCTACGCAGCTGGAAACAACAATGGGACTTCGGTGGAAGATGGTCAGATTCCGGAAATCATCTTCTACACTTAGCTGACTGACGGAAAGAACCGAGCGGATCTGTGGATAACGGTAAAGAGCTGACTGATGGTCAGAATCCGGAAATCATCTTCTACACTTAATTCACTGACGGAAAGAACCGAGCGGATCGGATAACTGTGAATAACTTGCTGACGTTAAAGAGCTGACTGATCTGTTTATAACCTGTAAGAGATAACTGCCTACAGAAAGTGAAGAGTTGTTGATTGGAAAGCAGACAAAATCAAGCTGATTAATTGTCTGACATCAGACTTATAAGTATGCTTATGTATAAAAGAATATGCCCTTTTGTTGAATATTCAGAGCACAATCTTAAACAGATAAAAAGAAAATTGAAAATTTACCACAAAGAATTGATATGGGTTTATGTTTTATTGTTATAATGATACAGTAATTTGATTCAGACAGTCATTGTGAATCTCTAAAAAGGTCAAATAAATGTTTTGACCCAAAAACAGAAACTTCTGGTAATATAATGTCATTGTACAAAACATTACAGTGATTCAGAAGTTTGAAATAAATTACATGATAAATTATACTTCATTTCAACTCATTCACCCCTGAAGACACATTTGAACTCTTCCAAATCACAGACTGGAATAGTTCATTGTGAAACTTCAGGGGTGAGTGAGTTAATGGGGACTGTTGCAGTGAATGTTATGCCAGGATTAAACTGTAAATTAATATTTGTGTAGCTTTAAATGTCATGATAATCAGAGACAGATATGAATTTGTTGGAGAACACATGAAAAATAGTTTATGAAAAACCGCCTGCGGTAATGTAATGCACTGTATTTAGGTAATAGCAGGATAGATAATACAAAGAAGTACTGAATAGGGTAATACAAAAAAGTAGGGGAGGGGGGGTTGGGGTGGGGTGGAATACAATGGAACATATAAGGGTGATGAAAATATAGATAGGAAGGTAATAGGTTATATTAGTTTTAGTTTGGAGTGGTTATATTACCTGAGATTACATTTGGGCAAAGGTGGATAACATAAAATTTGAGGTCAAACGAGAAGGGTTAGTATAAGGAATAGGAGTTGATAGTAAATATGGAGGTGTTGTCTTCCAAAGAAGTGTTTGTGATTTATATGTGAAAAGAAATGTTTACATCACAAATTAAACATATGAATATTTTGATACATTTTATAGGTTACGATTTAAAAAATTCAAATACAGAAATCTATGTATTGATGGGTGGGTGGTGATTTTTATCTTATCTACAACACTTATTTCTAAATGTGAGGCACACATCAATCTTAAGCCAACACCTTAATGAGAGAACAGGTAGACTTTCATGGGACGAACTACATATATAGGATACATTTATACTGAGAAAGGACTTGAGTTAAACTAGAAACTAAACTGTCAATTCTTTTTCTCCAAAAATGTACATGGGACAATTTTGATGACAACGTTGGTTCATTCATTGATACTACATGTGTAGCTATTTATTAATGATCCCACAAAGCCACAATAGTGGGCTTGATTTCAGTTGTTGACATAGAAAAGTGCAAAACTGAAATAATATGTGAGAGTTGGTGGCAACAATTATATACAATTCACTAGCTGTAATAGTGTTATGTAATATTCAATTAAAACATTTAGTTTAACATTTTGTAACGGGTTGGTCAGGATTGACTTAATGGGTTGGTCAGGATAGATTTAATGGGTTGGTCAGGATAGATTTAATAGATTGGTCAGGATAGATTCAATGGATTGGTGAAGATAAATTTAATGGGTTCATCTGGACATAACAATATAGTGTAAAACTATTTATTTCAACAAACACCAAATAATTATTTTTTTTCCCCACACAACTAACATGTTGTTATTTATATAGTTTGTCAGTTTTTCCTTATTACTAGCAAAATTTAATTAATGTAGTCACTTCTCTGAAAAGATTATTCATATGAAAATCAAAAAAGCATATGAAATTTAATAGGATTTTGAATTTTTCCCGAAAATAGTAGATTAATTAGAGTGATGTAGTTGTATTTGTTCCATAAACTTATTTTCTTCATGCCAGATAAGGCTTCATAACCTTAGAAACCCAGTATGAGATCAGAAAATTTGCTTTCATTTGTGTTTTAACTACAACAGATAATAAGCTCCTTACTAATTAGCATGTATAGAGACATTCGTTCATTTTCATAAGTTAGTTGAGACATTCTTGTCTAGCCATTTGCAGTTGCCTTTTATCCGTCATCATGTATACTTTATAAAAATTTGCATCTTAGACTTATTATTTGAAACCAACGTGAGTTAAAACGTAATTACGTGGTTCCAATTTGACAATATGCTAACATGGGTCAATCTAGATTGAACAATAATTATAGGGTCATGCTGTAATTTTAAGATAATTATCCCATCATTCACAGATTTATCTCCCTTTAGCCTAGTACCAACCAGCATGCTCTGGAGATATAACCTGTCAATGAAACAGACCCATGTAAAATTATATTTGTCCTTTTGTTATACTAAAGTATCACTTGGAAGTTGTAAACGACTTGTTCAATCACAATATGCATTCTGTAATCCTTATAAACACCCTCTAATTTTAAGGTGCCGTATAGGTGTTAATTATGGCGAATACAGTAAAAACAGCTCAGGTGACCATTAAAACCCATGGCCCAGTGGTTGATTCTAGCTTATTCACCCCTGAAGACATATTTGAACCCTTCCAATTCAAAGGCTGGAATAGTTCATTATCAAATTTCAGGTGTAAATTAGCCCAGATTGTTACTGGCTCAGTTTTAAAAATGCTTGAAGTGACATTTGAAAAAGTCATGTCACTGTATTTGAGACCAAATTTATCCTCTTAAAGGTTGTGCATCATTCAACATGAACGTAAGATTTTGTCTAAAATGCATTTGTGTTTCATATTCATGACCAGAACGATTTTAAGAATTGAGTTGTATGTCAATATCCATGCACACTTTCCCTATTGAAAAATTGTAATAATTGTAATTACGTGTACCTGATATATTGAAGAGAATTGCAATGCATGCTATGTTTGTATATATACATTGTATATTTAATTGTATTTTTGTTAAGATTTAGAGAAATTAGCTTTATAATTTATTTCTCACAGTATGGGTTACTGTTAGGTGCATATTATAATTTATTGATAAATAAACAGAAACCTTGGAGCATAGGCACTTGATATTACCCTGAGTGAAAATAAGAACAGCATAAAACAAATTCATATTCCTAATCTGCTATGTAATAAGTACCTCCTGATTTCCTCAATATATCTGTTTTGCCCCTAAGTAAGTTAGAAGTCATGAAAAAAGAACAACTTGTTGAGGTGGGGGCGGGGGGCTATGTATTGGAATAAGGGTGTTCACCTGTCTGCCTCTCTGTCTGTGGATGTTTGTCCAGAAAACCACCTTTTAAAACCTTAAACAATTCATTATGAGTCTTGGTATCTTTATATACATATACTTCTACAATCAATTAGCTTTTGATTTGAAGGATTTTCTTGTGAGTTATATCCCTTTAGTTATAGTAATCCAACATAACTTTTCATCCTTCGGGGTATATATATGTTATATTTATGAAACATGGAAGGCATGATTAACACAAAATGTATTTGTGCACTTTTCTTATATACCAAGTATCTTTAATTTTGATTTTTTGACACATGTTTTGCCCCTTTTCTTTTACACATCCATTCTGTGCAGGTGTTATGAAATTTGATTTTCACAGTCTGTGCCTATAAATTTGTTATGACTATTTAAATGGAAATTATGGCAGTTAATGTTCAATACTTATTTGCGTTAAGTACTTCTATATATTAAATTTGATAAAATATCATCATGCATAAATTCTGTTAAGTAGTTGCATATCCATTTATAATTATGGCATTTATATTTAAAGTGCAACAAATTCAAAAGAGTTATTCCCCTTTTCTAAACGTTTTTGTTTTACTCATTTCAAGGTATGTATGACAACTAGTAAAATATCAAGTGCCTAGGCTTGAAGGTATTATAGAAAAATTCAATGATACAGGCTTCCTCATATATCAGTGATCAATCTATGTGCGGGTCCCGAGTCCAGTACTCATAAAATTATGAAAGGACTCGTAGAAATTCTGGAAATACAAAAAAGTGTACTTTAATTTAAAATTGTTGGACCCAGAGTTTTCGGCATCAGTTACATAAAGGACTCATGGAAATAAATTGTAAATTGATCGCTGTATATATGGACTTGTTTGTAGATATGATGAAACAGTTAGCTTTTTATTGAAGAATTCTACTATTGTACAATATGTCATATATATATACATGTATGTAGATAATATCGACTTGGTTTAAGATGGGATTTCCCGAATCAGATTTTGCCATAAGAATGAAGACAAAACATTATCACAAGAATAATTGTATTAAGATATTATAGATATTACAGAATTTCTTTTGAATGTTATTCTTAGTGAAAATATATAGCCAAAATGTCCATGCATGTAGGAATTACAAGATTAATATAATAGCTCTTATCCATTGCATGTGTATACTTATTACAGATAATTCAACATATTATAAATGTTTTGATGACTGTATGGTCATAATTCATGTGTGCTTTTACATCCATTGTCTTTCATTGCGAGTTTTCCATTGTAACTAGATCTGAAGTGTGATGTCCGTAGCGTTTACCCAGCATTTAATGGCAATATATGTGGCTGACAAAGTCTTGTGATATTGTTTGAGCCAATACGTACTTGACAATGGCTTTGATGATACTTTGAACATGCATTGATGGAACTGTTGGAATAGAGATGGATGTCCTATTTCAAGTATGAAACATGTACTGTAACACAGCAATACATGTTCATGTATATCAATTTTGTCCCTAAGTTATCACTTATGTGGATTTATTTTTCATGAACATATCAAATGTTTAAGCTACCTTCAAATAAAACCTGTAAAAGTTTAATATCAAAGAGTAATTTTTTTTCATGTGGAGTTTATAAACTTAAGGTACAAAATAAAACAATGGGTGATTCTTAATTTTCTTAAGAAATATTATCATAAAGTTGTAATAACCAAAACATGTTAGGAAGTGGCAACTATAAGTTCATGTCAACATCAATGTTTTATTAGATTTATTATCAAATGATAAGCCTACATAATTACATAATATTGATCTTGGAGATTTGCTTCATATCCTGTTTATATTAATATTCAGCATTTACAATGTAGGTATGCAGTCAAGTAACATTTATAATGTATATAACATACAAGTGGCCCAAATGCATGCTTTTGTTCGTTCCATCCATTGCATACTTCTCTCGTCCAATCAAATGGGAGTTTGTGATATATACCTGTCAGCTTTGTCCAATCAAAAGATTTGCAATATATGAGCATTGAGTTAGAAGAATAGCTATTTTATTACTGCATAAAAATATCATATATCTATGTTCATATGCTTGCTTTAAGGTATTACACATTACTAAGGTATACATTGAATCAGTATTTATTTGTTTCTTGTTATTATCAGATATGAAATGCTTATGTTTCTAAAGACTTAAGGACATTAGTGTTATGTAAATCATAACTGTAGCTGATGTTCTTCAATATCTGGTTTTCATGGATCTTAACCTTTTTAGCTCACCTGGTCCGAAGGACTGAGGTGAGCTTATGCCATACCGTGGCGTCCGTCGTCCGTCCGTCGTCCGTCAACAATTTCTTTAAACGACTTCTCCTCCATAACCACTGATAGGAAATCAACCTAATTTGGCAGGAAGCATCCTTGGGTGCCCAGGATTCAAAATTGTACTAATGGTGGGACTGACCCCCTAGGGGGCTGAGGGGCGGGGCCAAAAAGGGTTATTTAGCTATATTGGTTTAAGCGACTTCTTCTCCATAACCACTGATTGGAAATCAGCCTTATTTGGCAGAAAGTATCCCTAGGTGCTTAGGATTCAAAATTGTACTAATGGTGGGACTGACCCCCTAGGGGGCTGAGGGGTGGGGCCGTAAAACATTATTTACCTATATTGATATTAGCGACTTCTTCTTCATAACCACTGATTGGAAATGAGCCTTATTTGGCAGGAAGCATCCCTAGGTGCTCAGAATTCAAAATTGTACTAATGGTGGGACTGACCCCCTAGGAAGCTGAGGGGCGGGGCCAAAAAGGGTTATTTAGCTATATTGGTTTAGTCGACTTCTTCTCCATAACCACTGATTGGAAATCAACCTTATTTGGCAGGAAGCGCCCTTAGGTGCCCAGGATTCAAAATTGTACTAATGGTGGGACTTACCCCCTAGGGGGCTGAGGGGTGTGGCCAAAAAGGGATATTTAGCTATATTGGTTTAAGCGACTTCTTCTCCATAACCACTGATTGGAAATCAGCCTTATTTGGAAGGAATTCGAAGCACGCTTAGGTGCCCAGGATTCAAAATTGTACTAATAGTGGGACTGACCCCCTAGGGGGCTGAGGGGCGGGGCCAAAAAGGGTTATTTAGCTATATTGGTTTAGTCGACTTCTTCTCCATAACCACAGATTGTTAATCAACCTTATTTGGCAGGAAGCATCCTTAGGTGCCCAGGATTCAAAATTGTACTAATAGTGGGACTGACCCCCTAGAGGGCTGAGGGCCGGGGCCAAAAAGGGTTATTAAGCTATATTGGTTTAATCGACTTCTTCTCCATAACCATTGATTGGAAATCAGCCTTATTTGGCAGGAATCATCCCTAGCTGCTCAGGATTCAAAATGGTACTCGTGGTGGAACTGACCCCCAAGGTAGCTGAGGGGCGGGGCCAAAAAGATTTATTTAGCTATATTGATATTTGCGACTTCTTATTCATAACCACTGATTGGAAATCAGCCTTATTTGGCAGAAAGTATCCCTAGGTGCTCAGGATTTAAAATTGTACGCATGGTGGGACTGACCCCCTAGGGGGCTGAGTGGTGGAGGCCATAAAAAAGTATTTAGCTATATTGATATTAGCGACTTTTTCTTCATAACCACTGATTGGTAATCAACCTTATTTGGCAGGAAGCATGCTTAGGTGCCCAGGATTCAAAATTGTACTCATGGTGGGACTAATCCCCTAGGGGGCTGAGGGGCGGGGCCAAAAAGGGTTATTTAGCTACCGGTATATTGGTTTAAGCGACTTCTTCTCCATAACCATTGATTGGAAATCCGCCTTATTTGGCAGGAAGCATGTCTAGGTGCTCAACATTCAAAACTGTACTAATGGTGCGACTGACCCACCCACTGAGGGGCGAGCCAAAAAGAAAATATTTTATCATGATTACTTAGATACCAATGTATCCAGGTGAGCGATACAGGCCCTCTGGGCCTCTTTTTTTAATAAAAACCTGGACAAAAGTATTATAAGTAATTGAAAGCCAGAATAAGAAATAAGGCTTGAGCCTGAGATCGGTTTCATGATTACGGGCGTAGACTGGAGTTTCTGCAGAAAAACAGTTAAGGATGTATGCTACCTAACCACTGTAGCACATAATGGATTTCTCCATATCAATGCATATATTGGTTACATTGGGGAAAAGGATTGATTTGATATCAAAATCTTTGGAGGCATGCTACTGTACTTAACTATGATTTGAAGACTTAAGGATGTATGCTAATTTATGACTTTTATGTTTCTCCTTTTGTATTTATGAAAGACTTCCATAGTGATTACTAACAATCATGAAGCATAACTCTTAAGAAAATTTCCTTTAATTGTCACCATAAGATCTTGAACGACTTGTTATTGTAACTACGATGAAAAATTCTTTTCTTGCCATTCATTCTGTAATCCTAGCTGAATATATTCATCATTTGATTTAATATAATATTATCAAAGTTTAGCAGATGGACATTGTGATGCTTATATTATATTTTTCATAATCTGTCATTTAAAGAATGTTGCAAGAGTACACATATTTCGTATGTGTACTTTTGTCCCACAATTATCCATACTGGACTAAAAGCCAGGTACAAATGCTCAATTATCCATACTGACAATTTGATCCATGTAAGAAATATCCTAAAACCATCGCATGACTGTATCAGTTCATCAATAAAAAGTTAAAGAATCATGATTGTTTTCTTTTCTACTTTTTTTCTAAGCGTACCATCATTGGGTGGTTCGTTTGTCAATTGTAATACCACCCACTGAGGTGAGGGGGTATATATTAATCACTTTGTCTGTGCGTGCCTAAGTACAAGATATATCATGAACCCCTGGTCCGATTTAGTTCATATTCACACTGTAGCATCACACAGTAAAGGAATACACCTGATTGGATTTTGGTAGTCATCGGTCAACGTTAAAGGTCAAAGGTCACTGTTGACTGCTTTGTGGGTTGAGGGTATATCTATGTGAGCCCCTCCTCACTTTGCTTTTATTAGGTCATCAGACCGGAAAGATCAGGATGACCTATAGCCATCGTGCACCCACCTTCTTTGTCCGTTATGCATAAATTTTGCCTTTAAACAACTTCTTCCCAATAACTGTAGGGCCCAGGGTGCTGATATTATGCATTTAGCATGCTGGGATGAAGGGCTACCAAGTGTGTTCAAATGAATGATCGTGACCTTCTTTCAAGGTCACAGGGGTCAACCATGTTAAAATATTTAGGCAACTTCTTCACAAAAACCAAAAGCCTCAGGGAACTAATATTTGGCCTTGAGCATGCTGGGATGAAGGGCTACCACGTTTGTTCAAATGAATGACCTTGACATACTTTCAAGGTCACATGGGTCAAAAGTGTTAAAATCTGCAAATAATTTCTCAATAACCTGAAGGCCCGGGTTACTGATATTTGGCCTGTAGCATGCTGGGATGAAGGGCTACTATGTTTGTTCAAATGACTGACCCACTTCCAAGGTCACAGGTCAAATGTATTAAAATTCTTAAAAAAGAACTTCTTATCAATAACCTAAAAGCCCAGTGCACTCATATTTGGCTGTAGCATACTTGAACGAATGGCTACTAAGTTTGATCATATGATTGACCTTTGCCTACTTTCAAGGTCCCAGGGGTCAAATATATTTAAAATCTTACAAGTAACTTCTCAAGAACATCAAGGCCTAGAGTACCGATATTAAGCCTGTAGCATGCTGGGATGAAGGGCTACAAAGTTTGAATGACCTTGATTTACTTTCAAGGGCACATGGTCAAATGTTTTGAAATATTACAAACACTTCTCAGTAGCTAAAGGTCCCAGAATAATGCTACTTTGCTGGTAGTATACTGAGATGGAATGACAAGTTTGTTCATTGACCTTCTTTGGTAACAGGAGTCAATTATGGTAATATCTTTAAACAATTACCAACAATAAAAATATGTAGATTGTCTGATGACCGTTAAGGCCCATGTGCCTCTTGTTATACCCCCACTCAGGTTTTTCACAAACCCCAGGACGGATTTAGTTCATATTCACACCACACCTTGGTGGTTATCAGTCAAAGTTAAAGGTCAAATGTCACACTTGACAGTTTGGTGGGGAGTATATCTTTGTGAGCCCCTGCTCACTTTGCTTTTATTATACCCCCACTTAGGTAAGGGGTCATCTTCGATAGCCAAGGGTTACGATCCGCACAACATAGGTGATCGTAACCCCTGGATATCGAGGATGGTAAGGGGTATATACAGTAAGGACTTTATGCGCCCAGACTTTGTGTACAATATATTTCCTGAATGCCCGATCAGATTTGGTTCATATTCACACCATACCATCTCATGGTGAAAGTCTACACCAGATTAGATTTTAGTTGTCATCGGTCAACGTTAAAGGTCAAAGGTTACTGTTGACCACTTAGTTAATAAAAAGCATGTGTACAAGATATCTCATGAACACCTGGATAAATTGGTTCATATTCACACCAGGCATGGGGTAATTAAAAATGTAATGGTGATGCATTGCAATGCATTACATTTTTTCAAGTAATTGAATGTAATGTGTAATTGAAGGCAAATTTAATTACATGTAATGGTAATGTTATTCATTACATTTCAAAATCCCCGTAATGCCCAATTACTTTTCAATTACATTTCAATTACTGGTACATGTATATTTCACCTGATTTTGAAGAGGGCCATAGTGGATTTCAAAAGTACTCAAAAAGTTGTTGTAAAGGACAATTATAAATCAAGAAATGAATTTACTTAATTATTCATGATAAGTATCAACATGTATTATACCTGCATGTCTATCTCCTCATGACTTAAGTGTATAAAAATAATTAAAGAGTAAATAAAAATAAATAGTTAAAGATTAAATTTTATTTTACATGTATGTTTCTAAAGAAGATTTACAACTATACTTCAAATATTTAGGTCCTGAAATAAGCTTTTGTCCATAGATTTTAAACTGTACCTGTTTGTGACAAGTGAAACCAATTCAACCATTGTGTACACATCAAATATATTTGATCTACCTGGCCAGGTAGGCAAAAATCACACAATTAAATTATTAATTAGTGACTACAATAGTGGCTACTGATAAGGGACTAAGTTTATCTACCTGGCCAAGAAGACTTAGAATCAAAGATGAGTATCGAAGGGTATACAGGTACATACATTTAGTATGGCCTGTGCTGTTGTTTTGAAGAATTATGATTTACCATAGGATATCAAATGTCACATTTCAGGCAAAAAGTATGCTGCATTGCAGTATTATGCAATTTATGTAGAATAAAATGAATTATTTAACACAAAATGTAATGAGTAATTTAATTAATTACATTGCCAAAGTAATGGTATTTATATTAATTACATTTCACATTTGTGTAATGGTAATGGTAATGCCATTTTCACAAAGTAATGTGTAATTTAATTAATTACATTACCATGTAATTGAACCCATGCCTGATTCACACCATAGCATCATACTATCAAATTCTACACCTGATTAGATTAGTCTACAACAACAGTAACCACCAAAAGCTTCACATTAGGTTATGTTGCAAAACAGAGAAAAGTACTGTCGATTAGACTTTCCTTTACCGCGTCTGCAAAAAAAAAACATCCATTGTCAGTAGATATGAGAGATGAAACATGAAGCAAACAAGGGCACGTTTGTAAGAGTGAAAGAATAAAAACAACGTGAGAAGGGGTTCACATAAATTTACCCTAATCCCCACGAAGTGGTCAAGTGAGAACTTTGAGTCTTTACTCTTGATACATAACCATCCGAATCTAATCAGGTGAAGACTTTAACATGCCACAGTATGATGTAGCTTAATCTAAAGTTACAGGATGCCTCGTACACAGGTTGTTTTTTGTTCACTTTACATGAGGTGACAAGTAAGTGTGACCATTAACTCTTTCACTTCGACCAATGATCACCAAAACCGAACCAGGTGTAGAACTTGACATTGTGGTATAAATATTAACACAATTTTAGAAAGGGTTTATGATATTTTGAACAATGTTACATACTTTTATTCCAACAAAAATCTTATCAACTTTAGTCTCAATTAGAACTTGATTGTGGGATGCAAAAGTGTGGATATGAACTACAAATGTCCAAGAGTTAGCCTTGACCGATGACCATGCAAATTCTAGTTAGGTGTAGAACTCGATAATGTAAATATGAACCAAATTTGACCAGAGGTTTCTTAGATATAAGACATATTGTACACCATGTTCGGACGAACTCGCACACAGACTGACGTACACAGTCATTACATCTATATATCCCCTTCCCGGGGTGTGGATTACAATTAGGAGAGCAAAGATATCATGCGATTTCACTGCACTTTTGCTTCAAGTGGATTTGGCGGAACAGGCCAAATGAGCAATTGTGACATGCGTTTTCATGTTACATTGTAGATAAAAAGGAAACGCACTTGAAATTTCACTACAAGAGGAATTTTTCATTCATTTACAAAGAAGCTTAAAACAACTACTTTTGGAAATATTTTCATTCATATTCCACCAACAGATAAAAGGCCTTTTAAACCAATGAAAAAAATGCCAGACAACAGCACAGATATCCAAAACAATGAAGTTATCAGTCGTTATTTTAGGCCAACCAAAAAAAACAAGGTGATTTCACAACATGGTATAATATGACGCTTGGTGAGCAGACAGAGAAGAAATGGCACCAGTAAAAGCGAAGACAACAAAAGTGAAAATACAATAGAAAAGAAAGGGAAGAAAACAAGCAAAAACACACAAGAAAGCAAAAGTGATGAAAACAATAAAAGACAGTCAACTGTCAAAGTGATGTGAGACTCAGAAAACGAAAACAATATATTAAAATTTCCAAGCGTGCAAGATACTGAAAGAAAAAGAGCCAGTGAATTGTTTTCGTAGAGTTTTAATGATCTTCAAGCCATGGAAAATGAAAATGATATCATTACTTTGAAATCATTCAGACAAAAGTAATCTGTAAAGCTGGGATGAAAATGGACATGGACTTTGATGAAACAGCTTTTGACCAAATGGAATCAGTAAGACAACATATTGAGAGACATGAAGCAAGAAAAGCTTATGTTTCACAAAATGGAAAAGGCTTTTTCACACAATGTGATTTGTGTAAGGATATGAATCTACCTGGAACTGATGTTGTAGAATAACCATTCGGAAACAGACTCGCAGTCAAAGAGTCAGATCAATGGCAATATCATTAAACATAAACCAAAGGGAATGCTTTGATCATGTGCTTATATAAAAACATAGGCCAGCTTCTTTTTGTTCCGAGTGGTGATGCTGGAGTAGGTAAAACAAGCGAAAAAGATAAAATCAAGAACAGGCATCTGTCCATTTAACAGGGCCGACCGGTAAAGCTGTTTATTTGATTAGATGTCTGACCTAACATGCATCTTATCATATCCCAGTTAACCAAGAATTTCAGCATCGTCCTCTCCACAATCAGATACTTTGTTTTCATTCAAAATCAGCGGGCGAAAGAAATTTAAGCTACAAATGTATTCAAGACATTTGATGGAGTATACTTTCTGTAAGGGACCGGTTTCAACTCAAACCAGCAATGGATGCCTGGATTTGCAAACCCCATCTGCAACAAGACGTGATATCTTGTCTCCAAATATCTGGGAGGGAAACATGTTTAATTTTATATACATCATGAGGTAAAAGGATTATTTATTCTTTGCAGCTTTAATATATATAATCTGCGAAGGAAACCAGAAACAAGAAGACATTCAGTCCTTAAAACAAAGAATAAATCACCAAAATCATCCTCTTCATTCAATTCATGCCACATATTTGTTGCAATACCGTAAATGATTGTGTTCCTTGCAAACAAAACCATTGTCCGAACTCAAAATCGATTAAACTAGAGGCAAAATAGGAGCAAAGGGAAGATTTACATAGAGACCCTCGTAAAAGTACAAGATAATAAGAAGAGTAAGCGTTTTCTGCTTCATCGACGACAACCGCCATGTACATCTTGGTCACATCAAGGTAAGCATCAATCCTCAAAATGAGAACCTAGTCATCATTGTAAATCACAACAAGTAAGCACACTAATAAGTAAACTCAAAAACGTCCATCTTCATATCAAACAAAGATAAGAATACATTTCTCGATGATTTCAACATCAACTTGCATCTCTGGAATCCCTGTGCCGTAAATTTGTTCGCCAGCAGTTGACATCTGTCACGAAAATCTTGATATTTAGAGCAAGCCTAAGAATAACGAATGAAATGCGACATGTAAACACCATAGGATGGAGAAGCAGGGATGTTACTATCAAGAAAGGGAACGTTCACGATCGGAAAATCGAAATCGTCACGTTAATCATACAGCTTAGTAGTACGTTGCCCGTGTTGGTTAAAGTTTAAGTAAAGATCGAGGTAAGAAGCTGATGTAGGTGAGTATGTTGTGTCTGTAATCTCAAGTTCAGTAGGGTATACACGATCGACTAGGATAAAAATGGAATATAGTGTTTGTGTAATTAAAGGTTGTTGTGAGGATGCTAACATTAGTTATGCATTGCTGGGAGGAATGACTTCCGAGTAGCAAGATCTTTATATGGATGTGACATACGAATACTACAAACATGGCTTTAATAATATCATAACTAGATAAGAACAATATCAAAATTACTGTAGAACACTCGGCTGTCCTTCAAAAAGTACCTTTATTCTCTCTTCATATGTTGCTGTCTAATGTCTAATGCTACAGTTGCACAACATTCCTACAATTATAAGAGGTGTTATCAATATGCATATTAGTGATACATGTAGTAGTATTGCTTGCTCAAACTTTCTACAATATATGGAATTAGAAGGATTTAAGCAACGAATGCACGAAAACATTACAAACGGACAAATCGCCATTGACCTTATCTTTACAAACTTTTTCTAAAATCAATTGACTTTGTACATTCAAATCATGTTACAGTTACCATTAAATTCCGTGGTTAGCATTGGGACCATGAACATGTCAGTTCTTATTCAATATCTGAAACAAAACCTTTTTCACTGATCTGCTGAAAGAATGTTTAACTTGTTATACAGTATAACGTACACCAATTAATTGACATTTGACTACATTGATGTAGAAATGTACTAAAGCTACCACTGTGATATTCACCATCTTGGATAATTATAGGAAAGTGATAATACTTGTGCAGTTTTATTTATGATTGCCAACATATATCAGCAAATATCGTGTAATTAAAGTGGATCGATTTTTGTTCAAGTACTAGATCACATCACGTCTACATGTACATGTACGTACCGTATATATGCCCCCAACCATTGACTCAATTTCTGAATTGTCACGTACCGGGGGTTATTTTATTAGAATGGGTACCACAACTGTACATATTGCTAATACGATGTTATGATATTAAAGAAATTCATGCATTATTATTTCATTTTGAATAACAGTATACTGTTTCGTAGCATATTTGGTACCAACCAAACGCATTGGGGCACCATTGTACGTATTTAAGTATCGAGTACGCCAAAGTTAAATTTGTAGTTTATTGATTTATATCCAGAACAGGAAATAAAGCTTAGTATCTATGCTTCAGAATGAGAGCTGTTTCATGAATAATGGTTAGATGATTTCATTATTGTTCACACTGAAGGTACAACACTAAAATAAAATAAGAAGACAAACTGATATGATGAAAAGTGCTGATTCAAAGTGACAACACCTAAAGTATTGTGACAACTGTTGCAAGAGTGATAACTTTTGACTTAAATAACAACCATTGACTTAAATGGCAACCTTTAACATAACTGACAACCTTTACATAAGTTACAACCATTGAATTTAATGACAATCTTTGTCATAAGTGACAACCATAGACATAAGTGACAACCTTTGACATAAGTGACAACCTTTGACATTTAATTACAACAAAGGATAACAACCACTTGTTGTTTTGTAGAAAATTATTAATGCTAGCATTCCTTTGATTTCATTTTATGTAAAACATGTCGTTGATGTTGTGACAGAGCACACGTATGTTTAATATCCATAGTCCATTAGGTACGATTATAAGGTTCATGGTACAAGTGTACATGTATAATGGATGGAACACTATCTGTTCGATAAGTCTAATATTCTAGTATGTTTGCTTCTGTGACATTGATGACATCGATATCGGTCATGAATAATAACCTTTGACTTAATTTTTGATATAGTTTCTGCTGTGTCACAGATACAGAGCGACAGTTCTCGTGACTGTCCTTGTCAGGTGATTTGTTCCAGATAACAGATACCTATGTGTCGATTAATGGGACATATGTACAGGTTGTGCCGTTCTGTTTGCTCTTACATAACTTGCAGTTAAGTTTTTTCATTTGTAGATAAATTGTATCAAACTGTTTTATGGAGGCACGGTCGTCTAGTGGTAGGACACAGGGCTCGTAATCGAAGGGTTGCGAGTTCGAATCCCTGTCACGGCACTTGTGCTGTATCCTTGAGCAAGATACTTTACTCTGTATGTTCCAGTCTACTCATCTGTAAATGAGTACGTGGTATTGTAGTGCTAGAAATTGTAGAATGCTAGATGTGAACGCCAAAATGGCAGTACCGGTTGTATGCTCACCACAGAGTTGAGAACGGTATTGGCTTTTTGCCACGGATAATGATATTTTAACCGCTTTGAGACAGCCCTTAAGGTCGTGATAAAATAGTTTATAATAACCTTAAATTATTATAAGAATATTTCATTAAAGTTGTTGTTCATTTCGTATACTTAATAATGAATTTGCAAACTAATGACATTTTAGCTTTAACTGGTGTCTTATATGGTGTGAATATTTTTGTGGTAAGATATTCGGCCGTAATGGGTTTTTTTTGTTCAAAATATTACGTTTTATACTGGTTTCTTGTTATAATTTCGCTTACAGATCCTTTTTGGACATCATTGACGTTTTGGATTTAGTTTATATTAGCATAATGCAAGGTTAAAACTGAATTGGCCGACACAGCAGGGTTGCTGAAAAGGGAGATGTATTAAATCATTTATCATTACATTGATATAATTTCCAGGTCACAAGAATCTTCTGATTAGCCCGAAAGAACAGAGTTATGATAATTGACCTGTTGGTTCTTTTACTGATAGAGTGCACCACCAGAGTTTTCTCACATGAGTAACTTTTCCTATTTTTGCGTTCACCTGTTTCTGTTATTAAGGTTCGTTTAAACAACCTCTTCCGAAATACCAGGAGACCCGGAATAATGAGTAGCATATTGGGATGGAACAAAGTCATCCAGCCATGAACACGAATAAGCCCTTTGCTGTGCAATTCCTTGTGTGTTTACATTGCTACAAAAAGGATCAATCAATAAATGCTTATATGTTAATACACTCGGATGATGATGAACTTCATTCTTATAGATTTTACTAATTGATTCTGTGCCCCAATTAAAACAGAAACTAATTGAATTAGAATATTTTGAAAATAAAATTGATGTCCACTTCAGAGCGTCTTCACTTAGTAGTACCTCTAAGGAACTGGATCATAACCCTTTGGTAAGAGAATATTATTTCATGTTTTTATTTCGGATTTGGTTATTTAGGATATACAGTGATAAGGACGGACGGACGGACGACGGACAACGGACGCAGTGCGATTTTAAAAGCCGACTATTATCAAATGATGGGCTAAAATCCTCATTTGAAAATAAAAAAATGGACCACTGAGATACTGATATCATGAATCAATTTGTGATTTGAAGAATGTTGCAATGTTATTTTCATCCAAGCTATCCGTACTGCACTAAACACCAAATAAAAATGCTCAATTTTTCTTACTGACATTTTGACAAAATCTCCATTTATAAAATGTCTTTATATCATCGAGTGTCAGTTCATCATTGAAAAAATTTGTTAATTTTTTTTATTGTACATTTTGTTTTTTTAATATATAAAATTGTTTGCTTTGATTTTTCCACTCTGTGATGTACTATACCACATATCAAACTGAAAGAAGGTTTTCGGTTTCTCATTATGAGAGCTTTCTTTTCCTTGAAAGGTGAATGACGATACAAATATGGTTGTGAGCTCTCTCGGAGCATACTTTATAAAAAAAACACAGCAAAAGCTAGGTTGAAATATATTGAGGAAGATATTGTATGAAAAGTCTAAATAGTATTTTACTAATTATGGAAGAAAACGGTCTTTTAATGATTCTTTTAGCTTAAAAAACAAAGTTTAGTTGCCCCTACCATTTATTTTTTAAACAGAAAATACTCCATTTTTCATCCTTTTTTGCAGATTTAATGCTTTATAAAAAAATCTGGCAATCAACTTATTGGGGATATTTGGCAGATCAAAAGGAAAGGCATTCTTTCTATAAAGCAGTCACAAAAACTTTGGGGTATCATGCTTGTTTTTTTGTAACATTATCAAATGTGTTATTTTTCACTATTTTTGAGTCAGAAATCAAAATCGCTTCGCTTACAATGTACTTGTTGTGATTGACAATCATGGCTCAGATCTTATTTTGAGAAACGATGCTTATTTGGATGTGACTGTCGTCCATGAGGCATAAAACGCTTTCTCTTTCGGAACACGGATTTTATTTTATTGTACTGTTATGAAGGTCTTCATATAAATCTTTCCTTTGTTCCTATTTTGCCTCTAGTTTAATCGATTTGAGTTTGGATTGTGGCTTTGGCGACCCTTTGGTATTCTCTGTTTTTTTTGCATACTATTTTCTTTATATTGAACATAAATAATTTGTACAGCAACTGACAATTTAAATGATCAATCAAGCACAAAAAACATGAAATTTTGGCCGTTCGTGAAGTGCAAGAAATACACTATAAATACTAATTGTCAAAATGGACGCCATAATGGTCATTCTCAAAAATAGTTCTACAAATAACAGACATCTAGATTTTTGCTACATTTTTCATATGCATATTTGTTATCAAAATGTTTAATAGATTGTTAGATATTACAAACAAATCTCACATGAGATATATAAGGTAAAATGTTTTAAAACCGTATTTTTTTAAAAATACCCAATCTTGCAATCGTGGTCTGGTTAATTTGTGGTGATAATATTATCTGGTCATTTTAGCTGATCTCTCAATTATGCATATTTCGTGACCCAGAACGAGGCCATTCGGCTGTTACGTCATCGTAGTCCGTGATAATCAAACAATTGCCATATTACACTGTTTGCTTACATAAACATCGTATACGTATAACGTGTATAGCAGCAAATATCGTTGTGATAGTTACATACAGTAGGTACAATATAGTTTTTAAAATGAAAGTCCATGTATACTTTTAAATTGTATTTGCTATAATGGTGTATTATGGGGTATTTGAATGCTAATTTCGTTCGTTATCCCGAAGCATATAGAAGTCAAGAGATCGACAAATTACAAATCACGGTCGTGTCATTCACAGGGATAAGTGATCTAACACAAGCGTGCACATGACACTAGGCAAACTAGTTGATTGTCAGTAAATTTATCTGGATAAGGCAGGTAGATGATAGCATTTTACCTTTATACTGCTATATACTGACATCAGTCAGGACGATGAAACCTGTACGGCCGTAAACCAGGCAACCAACTTTATATTTTAAATACCAATTCGACGAAACACTTACCAAAATTAATTTGTATTCCCAAATGATTTTTGCATTTTACGCTATGTATAAAGCCAAATACATTTTATATACGTATTTGTAATGGGGACCTTATTTGTACTTGTCCTAGTATGTGTGTTAAAGATTCCGAAAAGAGGATGAAATGTAAATCCGACTGTATTTAATTCAGTGTTCAATTGTATTAAGGAATTATATTAGATTTTGCTATCTAAGACCGTGGTTGTATGCTTTATTAACCGAATAAAATTCTTTAAATATATTTATATTTTTTTTTTTTTGGGGGGGGGGGGGGGGAGGGTCCAGGGTGTTTATTTCCGAGTTACAACAAGAGGTCTTTTAATATGATCATTAATGTGAGCTTTAGATATTTCAGAAATCAGAAATACTTCATATTTGCTAGTTACCTAATACAAATAACCCCCGGGGTCATCACAGGTATGAAATTACTTGCTTGTGATATCAAAGGGATGCGCGGCGGGTAGAGGTAAAAAGACAATCGGTACATGCAATTGTAATCTTATACATCTGGGCAGTTAACACATTAGGGAAGTTATACAATAGATTGACACCTTGTCAAATTCTTCCAGATCATAATTAAATGTTAACACCGTATATACTGTATCTTACAGAGCCGTTGCGAAGTACCTTATTGTATTCACTTGAAAAAAATATGAATTTGAAAATACCGTCGGTAGCGCAATCGTTGCGATGGATAGGTAAAATTGTCACCAACATTAAACCTAATAAAGAAGCGATATTTCTTTCTTTAAATTCTCGAATGATCATCTTTAAACATGTTTTTGTGTGTATAAAATATCAAGGCCAACTCTTAATACCAACTACATCACTGTATGTATCTGGCGTGCTGAATGTTGCCAAAACTACAGTATTTTAGGTTAGTAATCAGCGGACCTAATATAGAGAGGTCAGAGGCGTATGACCCGAATTTCGTGTCAATGCTAGAAAACCAGGCCCCGCGCGATAGTCAGGGTATGTTATTTTGGTTTTACAAAACTGATTTTACCAAATATAAATTTTTCATTTTTCTTTGCACATATCCTTCAAGGACACAACAGACTCTTCTAAATCAGCTTCGTACCACGATCTTTACTAAAACTATGACAAACACAGGCAGCTTGCTACTAAACTGCAGCTGTTCGATAAACGTGACGATTTCGAAACGTCTCCTTTTTCATGGTTACATCCCTCTTACTCCATCCTAAGGTAGTTACATATGGAAGTTGATTCTTCTTTCTAGGGCTTGCTCTGGATATCGAGATTTTCCTTATAGATTTCAGCTATTGACTGGCAAATGGACGACATAGGGACTCGAGAATACTTGTTGGTGAAGATGACGTAATACACATATATGCTGCACTTTTTAAATTTAATGATATATACAGTATGCCAATAACAAATGAATTAAACTGTATCATACAGCTGTTTCGTCCTCCTACTCTTTATTGATGCTAGGGGCCAAAGGGTGGGGATTCAAAATTTTAATTAAACTAGCTCTGTATAATTCGTGTACTAAGAAAATGTGCATATTATGTACCGTGCCACTACTCAAATGAGATAACTGTGACTATTAAAGCTACAGCAAACCTCGCAGACTAGCAGATCTGCTATCCCCTATTATAAAAGATAATGTAACACACATATATGCTGCACCTTTTAAATTTAGCAATATATACAGATACCAAAGCAATTAATTAAATCATACAGCTGTTTCGCCCTTCTAGATTTTGACCAAGTTGTATGGTCGCCATCTTGCTCTCGTTGAGACATGGTTTACATAATTAATAACAATAATTCGAGGTTCTTATTTACCGCTCTATCACGACTTTAAATGCCGTTTCAAAGCGGTTCACAGATTCGTGTCTGTGGTTATAGGGGCTTAGCAACCAGTCGATATCGTTCTCAACTCTCTGGGTAGCCATTTCGGCGCTCACAGCTAGCATTCTACAATTTCTAGCTCTACCCAATCACGCATTCATTTACAGCTGAGTAGACTGGAACCGACAGAGTATAGTATCTTGCTCAAGGGTACAAGACAAGTGCCGTAACCGGGACTCGAGCTCTCAACCCCTCGATCACGAGTCCGGCGTCCTACCACTAGGCCACCGAACATCCTTGAACAACCTGTTCGGGTGTCTGGTATCATAGTTTATCTGTTTTCGTGTCATTATAGTATCAATATCGGTCATGACCTTTTTCTTGATAAGTTTTGATACACGTCCACGTTATCACAGTGACAGTACGTGTGATCGTCCCTGCCAGGTGGTCTGTTCAGATAAAACAGATAATTGTGTGTCGATTTATGGGACACTAGCCTAAGTTGTGGTGTTTTGGTTGCTCCTACAGTTCATGCAGCTAGAATGTAACATTTGTAAACATACTGTATTAGAAACAGTTCGTATGCCTTTTTATATTCCATTAATAACTGTATTACAAATGAATTAAATTTGACTGTTATGCTGCTCCATGGTTTCAGTAATGGCGAAAATGTATTACATGTTCCAAAATATACACGGATATTCGGAATCATATTATTAATTACATTGAAGTCGGATTGATTATATGGTATCATTTGCATCAAAGGTTTTTTCATTACTGAGTTAAGTGTAGTTAACATTTAAACTAGGAATACGATACTTAAGTCAATCAGGTTCAGACATCAAATATAAAATGTGACTAGTGTGTAATACATTTCCACTTTTTCGCGTTACAATACAATTATTTCTAATTAAGCGTCTACTTTCCTATGGTCGGCTTTTCAAATAACTTATATTATCGGTCCTTCTTTTAAGATGTTCTGCTAACATGCTAACATTATTTCTTGATAAGTTCGGAAAAATCTTTATACAAATGTAGCAGAAATTCCTATTGACTCTTTGTTTTAAATATAACTTTTGTTTACCGGTATAGATTTCAAGGACGAAAAAACCACGAGATGGCTATCTGGATTGCAAGTTAATTATGTTATTGGTGTTTCAGAAAATATTTGCTCAAATTATGGCTACAGATCCTCTTATGAAATAAGTTGTTTTATGGATTTTACAATGAAAGAATGTTTTATGTAAACATAAGACAAGACTGAGACAGTCTCTTAATTGGCTGGTACATATATAGCAGGGTTGAGTCTTTATATAGTCAGAAAGAGGAGGTTATTTAATAATGTTTTGGAGAGTGCTAGTGACGAAAAAACGGATAATAGTATATTGAAAGGATAATGCTATAAGATTTGAATAATGTTTTTGATGTGATTGCTCTAAGAAAAGCTGAATTTTGTTGAACCCCTATTAAAATTTATTAATTTTTTGTTTGTACAATCTCGATGCAGTAGTGTGTTCTATATAAAAATAAATAAGAGAATACCGAAGCGTTAAGAAAATCATAATCCAAACTCAAAACCAATTAAACCAGGGCAAAATATGAACAAAGGAAATATTCACATGGAGACCCTTGTAAAAGTACAAGCGAATAAGACCAGGTGTTCCTGAATGGTAAGCGTCTTCTGCTTCATTGACGACTCCCGCCATGCAAATCTTTGTCAAATCCACGTAAACATCAAAATGAGAGCCGAGTATCATTGTCAATCACAACAAGTAAACATACTCGAAAACGTCCATCTTCATATCGCTTAAACATACAGAATATTTCTCAATGAGACAAAGATGGCAACCATAAAACTTGCCCATAGTTCTGATCAACCTGCATCTCCCGAATCCTTGTGTTGTTAGTTTGTTTGTCAGCAGTCGACATCGATCACGAAAATCCCGATATTTAGAACAAGCCCTAGAATATCGAATCAACTGCGACATGTAAACACCATAGGTCGTAGAATCAGGAGTGTTACTATCAAGAAATGGAAAGTTCATGATCGGAAAATTGAAATCATCACGTTTATCGTATAACTTAGTAGTAAGTCATCCATGTTGGTCGTAGTTTAAGTAAAGAACGAGGTAAGCAGCTGGTGTAGACGTCTCTGAAAGGTATATACGATCGAGGTGGTCAGCAAACTCTTTTTTGTTTATAGACTACACATCGTCGATATATCTGAAAGTGAAATTAAAAGATTTGGCAAGGCTTTTGTTACTTGTCCAGATGATCTCTAGTATGTACGTATGCCTGACATATACAGTACAATATATGTAGTGATTAAAGAATAATACGTTACAGTTATATGTCAGAGTATAAACTTTCATGCTATCTTGCGTTTTATCTGTAGATAATAGGCCTTTAGAGATCTTAACATTAAGCCTCTAAAGTATACGTATACGTTTCCACACAAGTTTATATGTTTATAAGAGAGGAGCGTTCATTATTTGAAAATCTGATTATTTATTTTAATCTATCGAATAAAATAAGAAGCTGACATTGTTGGAGTGTGAGCACAATTTATGCGGAACGCAATCATGAGGTGTCAGCTCATGAAATGTGAAGTTTGATTACTATGATATGTATATACCATATACCTCATGTACCAGCAGACTTCTTTGCGTCACACTCTTCACTAAAATAATTACGAAATTGTAATCAACGTTGCAGAAATGGTTGCGATTGGTTTTCAGATCGTGATTCTCACTTTGATATTTCTATTCTTTTATGTTAAATATCATGTTCAATATTTTTTAAATCTGTACGTATATTCTCTGGTATGTCGGGAGACATTGTGGCCGGTTCTACGTGTGGAATAAAAGCCAATCAATCTAGAACTACCATTGTCGTCTGTCTTCGGTCTTACTATGATTTTTTCATTTTGACGCATCAGGTCACTAACAATCAGAAAAAAAAAGAAAAAAAACACCATAAAATCATCTTTTTTTCTTAATGCGTAGCCAACGGTACTGACTAACATACATCTGCAATGGTGATCCAAAACGTTTCATATTAGCTTTTTTATTTAATATATCATTTTAAATGTTTAGCAAGTTTGATAAAAAAATAAGAACATCTTCACATAAATGTAAATGTAAAACCTATACTTTAAAGGTTTATTTGAAACAAATTAGGTTCTGGCAGATGTAGATTCCGTATTTCGTTTTTCGGAGATAAAAATTAACAATCGCAAAATTAAAGTCATATCGTTTTGTTTGGCCTCAGTTGACCATCGTTAGTATAAGAGCTATGAAGCTCAACTGCAGAGAAGGCAGTGGACACTAGAAATACGATATGTACAGAACGTAGTCATCAAACTTTATACGAAAAGATCGCTCAAAGTTCACGAGCTGACACCTAATACTAATTTTATACGCGTATTACATTTAAGTTTGCGAATTATGCTATAATGATATAACGCTGAAATAGTAACCTGTGAAAGTAACCTAATCAAAAGTCTTGGTATTCAAAGGCAACGCATTTTAAATGTATTTGGCACAATCCAGCAACATGTAGCACGGTCGTACCTGAATGCGTACTGTAAAAACGCACATGCCGTTAGTGCATTGTTTGCATCGAGTGTGCCCAAAGACAATGACATTATTCGACGGCTATATCACACACCACGGATTTAGATTAGATCTAAGTCCGTGCTTATACATAATAATAACGTTTTTAACATGTTAACAAAGTAATGAGAATTTTCAAATAATGACCGTTCCCTTCAGGTAAACGTATAAACTTAAGCGAAAACGTATACGTATACTATAGAGGTTTATTTGTGAGATCTGTATTGTTGTACATGTAAAGAAAATAAGTGATCACAAAAATCTTGTATCTTATTTCAATATGGACCCCCAAGTAGTAAAATTTCACGTGTAATGTGAACATGTCTATTGTCTATATTTTTTAATATTTTATAATATTTCAATATATTAAGTCTCACCAATTTAAAAACTGTTTCCGACTAAATGAAATCGATACTTTTCTGGCCAAACATGCTAATGGTCGAATATCATCACCAAGGGCTTAGTGATAATGCAGAAGAGGTTGTCAAAGATATTTTTATATCTGTCACCAGTGACCTTGGAAGTGGGTCAAGGTACTTTCAGTTGATTTGAGGACAATTTAAAACATTCTGTTCGATATACCTACTAGACCAGTATTGTTATTCTTGGTATCTTGGTTGATCAGAAGAATATGATTGAATTTTATTGTTTACATATTTGCCCCTTTTTACCTTGAAAGTTTGTCAGGATCATTTGTTTGAGGAAACTTTATAATAATATATATATTCTATTGGCCTCCGGGTTATTCAGAAGAATTTTATTTGTTTGACCATCATGTTTGTTGATTTGTTAGAAATTTGGCCATCGTTAGTATAAGAGCTATAAGAGCTACTTTGTAGCACTATATGTAATGTACCTACTTGTCAAATATCAATACTCTGGACCCTCCGGTCATTGAGAGGAATGTGTTTTATTTTTTTCAAATGTTTGACCAAGTGCCCTTAATATTGTTCAATATCATGTGTTTAAGCATATTTTATAGCAAAAAGGTGTTTTTTTAGCTTCCAAGGCATAAGAAAGTAAGTACAATTGTTTTATAAACAAAACCAATAAACCACACTTGGATTAAACACTATACGTGTTGTGATTGGCTGATACGGTTAACGTTGACAGGAACTACTTTCTTGTCACAAGATTAAAAACTTTGTTTATGACGTCATCATTTGGCGCGAATTTAATAAAAGTTTACACGCATGTTTTCAGCAGGTCATTTATATTAAATTTATGAAATACTGCATAGCTTCAGTATTAAATGCTTTCGTTAACTTCATTTTTACCATGAAAATGTTGCCGAAAGAGTAACTCTGCAAATAAAAATAATTGATAAAACTATGACATTTTTTTTTATATTTATGAGTGTGTCTTGTCACTATGCCAGCCTTGTCAACAAAGCACATGACTATTCAAATAAGTTTACACTCTAGCTGTTTTCGACTGGGATTGTGGTAGTAACCGAACACGCGACTCGTGTAAGGTTAACGTGTTATTTATTTCACTGCCGTAAGTTAATTTTCAAAAGAAAAAAAAGACACGAGCTAACTAGTTTGTGTCTTTTTGTGACTTTTGAAAATCAAAACATTCGATAGAAATAAATACTATATTCAACAACCATTCGTTGTGTAACCTCTATTCATAGTACTCTATTCAAGGTACTTACTAGCAAAATATCTCTATGACCAGAGTTCTAATTACTGAGTAGAAGATTGTTTAAAATCTTACATGTTTGACCCCGATGACCTTGAAAATAGATGATGATCGTTTTTAAAATGACGAACTTTGCCGTTTGTTTACTGAGAATAATTCAGGTAAAAAGTTGACGTCGGACGGACGACGGACGCCAACGATCGTTCATAATATAGTTTGTCCTCTTTGAATACATGAAGAGGTTAAGGTAAGCTGATAAAACTTAAAAACGCAAAAGCAATACAGTTAACACATTTTTATTTTTAATTCAAAATGTAGGATTATGCAATTGATAACCCCAAAAGAGACATGCATAATTCCAAACAGTTTAGTTGATCCTTGTTCATGGCATATTAAAAGTACCTATTGGCAATGAGTATCAAGCCAAGAATACTTTAGTTTAATCAGGCTTTACTTCCTTTTTAAGGAGGGCAATAATGTAATAGTAATTTGACAGCATGTTTTATGTTATAAATTGTAAAAAGTCAAATCATAAAATACTGAACACGAAATATTTTGGACTGCTGAAATGAGATACCTTGGCATATTTTGAAATTACAAAAGCTGTTGATAAGACGTGATCAAAAGTGCTATAACTTGTGGATTCGTTTTGGTATGTTCGAAACGTACATTGGGTAACAATACATGCTTACATATGCACAATCATGACATAAAGGTACAATGTAACATCAGGAAGATTATATTCATATACAAATAAAACATAATAAGAATTAAACAAAATATACAAAGAGACCTAAATGGCCCGTATCGCCCACAAGGATACCAAAAGAAATATAAACAATTGTTTCACTATCTATCTCATTAGGTTAATGTATTTTTCTTATGAATAAAGGTGATTTTAAACGTTAATCTTTTACATTTTTGCCCCGTCCCTCTGCACACTAAACGCAGCTCTCATTTATACAAAATTAAGTCCTTAACCACAGGTTGCTGCGCACGAAAGATTCCTCCAATCAAAGAAAGAAAGTTTAACATTTACCCCATATTGGGCCCCATTCCTCTGCATCATTCGTATATTGTTCATACGTTTATTTGAGTCTACATTGCGCAAGGAGATATGATATATCGCCCCCTTCAGGCTTACCCTTTCCAAAATTGGCCCCATCCCTCAAAACCATTAATTTGCAATAACGTCTGTCTGTTTTTATTGAAAGGGATAATAAACTATTGACTTTTTTTTTTTGCTATGACGTCTTCTTTGTTTAAACAGGAGATCATAACATTTGCGTTTTCCGTTCTCGGATATTTCTTTAACATTTCATTCCAAGTAACCTGATGGCCATCATAGAAAAAACATTTGACATTTTGACCAATTTTTTTATAGCGAATAATGATGTGATCCATACAAACAGGTCGCTCTGGAATAGAACTGTTTTCGGCGAGATACAAGATGCAAAAGTCTGCTTTCCCTGAAATAAAATAGAGACATGTTTCATCATCTTTAAAAAAATACCAAAGCATCAACAAAACCATAATCCGAACTCAAAATCGATTAAACTAGAGACAAAATAGGAACAAAGGAAAGATTTACATGAAGACTCTGGTAAAAGCACAAGAGAATGAGACCAGGTGTTCCGGAAGAGAAAGCGTCTTCTGCTTCATCGACGACACCCGTCATGTAAGTCCAAGTAAGCATCAATGCTCAAAATGAGAACCGAGTCATCATTGTCATCACAACAAGTAAACACACTAACAAGCAAACTCAAAAACGTCCATCTTCATATCACACAAAGATACAGAATATTTCTCGATGATGTCAAGATGGCGTCCATAAAACTTGCCCATAGTCTTCATCAACCTGCATTTCTCGAATCCCTGTGCCGTAGTTTGTTCGTCAGCAGTTGACATCTATCACGAAAATCGCGATATTCAGAACAAGCCCCTAAAATAACGAATCAACTGCGGCATGTAAATACCATAGGATGGAGAAGCAGGGATGTTACTATCAAGAAAGGGAAAGTTCACGATCGGAAAATCGAAATCATCACGTTTATCATACAGCTTAGTTGTAAGTTGCCCGTGTTGGTCATAGTTTAAGTAAAGATCGAGGTAAGAAGCTGATGTAGAAGAGTCTGTTGTGTCTTTAATCTCAAGTTCAGTAGGGTATATACGATCGACTAGGTCAGCAAACTTCTTGTTGTTTATTATAGACAACACATCGTCGATATACCTGAAAGTGAAAATGAAAGATTTGGCCAGGTTATTGTTTCCCGTCCTGATAAGCCCCTTGATAAATTCAGCCTCGTATGAAAACAAAAACAAGTCAGCCAAACTGGTGCACAGTGAGTGCCCATTGGAATGCCAACAATCTGTTGCAAACAAATTTAAAGCAAATTTATTGCATAAACAGGAAAGAAAGCAAAGATGTTAATTGTATAATAATTAATACTGAAAGTATAGTTCTGATGCTATAGATCATATCTGATGAAGAAATAATAAATATCAAGTTGACCTTTCGACGCAAAAAACATTCTTGCTCTAAAGATACAATATGTACAGACGCATAACGTATCTGTATTTGATATGATTTTTCCATGCGTTTATACTGTTACATTGTTTATAAACACAATGTTCTAAATGGAATATTTACTGGTTAATGTTAAAGCAGGCATTGCATTGCCTACATCTGGGTCAACAAGGGTGATTAGGGTAAGTTGTAGAACTTGATTAACAATTCGTGTCAAAGAAGTAAGGTTTAAATTGTTTGCTGAGATAAACGACAAGACGATTATATATATTGTTTCGTTAGACAAGGCCAGGGCCATAAGAGGCCGGGTATTAATATAAGTACCGGCATATATGTACTCACACTTTTCCATTTTCAGTTGCATTTCTTTGTTTGGTCAAGTATGCAACAGTATTGAGACGCAAAATGTCTTGTTGGACCTGTTCAGGTGTTGATTTTGGGATATCTCCTACGTGGTAAGGTTGTGCTTGAAGTAACCGTTCTGTGTCGGCAATGAGATTTTGTCTAAACGTATCATCAAGAGGTACGTACATAAACTCCAAATCAACTAAAAAGTAAAGACACAAAGGCATTTTGTCATTCTAATGATGAAGAGTATGTATAATTCATTGTATATACGGGTCTTAAATTTGAAAACAATCATTAAATTTAATGAAGCTCATGTATCAATAGCACTCGGAGAAATATATCACTTATTTTAACATACAGACAAAAACATCGCTATTTCACAGGAAGAAATGTTCCACTGTTACTGCTTTTCAATCTGCCCATTTATAATAATTATGATGATATGTATATTCAAAAATGTTCACGAGCAAAGAATACAAGACTTTTTTAGAATTACATGTGAATAAAAAAAATCAATGTTACTATCAAGAAAGGGAAAGTTCACGATCGGAAAATCGAAATCTTCACGTTTATCATACAGCTTAGTAGTAAGGTAAAGGATTTATAGACCGTCAAAGGGTGTGAAATAAGATGTAATACGCATTGTAAATCAGGAGGTTAAGAAAAAAAATTAGAGAATACCACAACCATAATTCGAACTCAAAATCGATTAAACTAAGAGTATGATTTGCCATCCTTAGAAACTACTATTGCAGCAGGTCTCCACAGGATCGTATTTATCAACCATTTACTTGCACTTAAATTGTTTTTTACTTTTAAAATGTGTTTCATACTGATTGCTTCGTTATTTTTTTCACTGTTTTCTGGCACATTCTTTTGCGGGATGAGTTTTTTAAAGGTCAAACAAAAAATACTTCTGCAAACTTGTAGCACGGTTCTCGTTAAATCGACCACAAACTCTCATGAAATATTACCTTTTTGTTATCATAGTTAACATGCTCAAAACCAATATACCATAAAACAGTTACATGTCTCCAAAGTTCATTTATGCAGAGCCAAACCATTTGTTTGCTGTCTGTGCATTATGACAACCAGCCAGCGTGTCAGAACTAGCAGAAGTAATTTTCTTCGTTTAATATTGAAGTTTATCTATTAATTCCCCGCGAAACATCGTAGATAGTTGTACTACCAATCATCCGAAGCCAAGCCCTGCTACTGTTTCTACCATTTATGAAATTAAGCATTTACGTAGTAGTCGAAAATATATTAATATCCTGATAAAGGTCGAATTGCCTCGACAACGTGACAAATATCACTGTCTGCCCTTATAAAATAATCTTACCTATCACTCTGCACGGCTTCCCTAAAAAATAAGAAAATAATATCACATATAAATGTACTAGCAATTGTATTACCACTGACATTTTCAAAGTGATCATCGTTTTTCATTAATTTAGGCAGATTGGCATCACAAGTGTAGCCTCACTAGTGTAAAAAAACAAAAACCTAGTCAGCGTCACTTTCTCGGACAGATAAATAAACTGATAATTTTGCATGAAATATGGCGCACATGATGACACACAAACATTGTAAAATTTGTGCGATACTAAATTTGTTTAATACCCCAATAGGAGGTATTTTAGTAGTCATTTTGTTTTGAAACACATGTGGATACAGGTTTTTAAAAAGAGTATCACTTTAGTTAATTCGCTATTCATACATTTGTAGGAAGTCACTTCAATTGTTTCCGTAGTGATATTTAAAGAATATCAAGGTCGTTCTTTCATCAAGCGAACTAACTTTTCTCTAGCATACTACTTGCCAAATATCATCGTTTTAGGCTTCGTAGTAATTGAAAAAAAAAGAATAATGTACTTGAACCCCTCTGATCTTAAAACAATTGTGCTGGTCATTTTTGGACTCTCTTGTAAATAAATACTCCTTTATCAACAGTCAAATACCATTACCCTAAGCAATTAGGTTTATCAAAAGAAGTCTTTGGTTTTACTCTACAAAGTCATGGATTTTAACGGTCCACCTACTGAAACACAAATATCACTTGTTTGACAGAGACTACACGCATATAACCAAAAATCTTTCTGGTCATGCACTGGATCGTGCAAGAGAAAATAAGACAATTCTGCATTGAAAACAATAAGAGAAAACTAAAGCGTCAGCAAAACTATATTCTTTCGGGGCGAAAGGACGATATTTAAGAAGTATTAATTATCGTTTTTTCGTTCTTTCGCCCCGAAAGTACGATATTTACTTCTTTCTTAAATATCGCACTTTCGTCCTTTCGGGGCGAAAGAACGAAAGGACGATACTTAATACTTCTTAAATGTCGTCCTTTCGCCCCGAAAGAACAAAAGGGCGAAAATTAAGAAATGTTAAATATCGTTCTTTCGCCCCGAAAGAACGAAAGGACGATATTTTGTAATGCGACAAGGGACCCGCTAATAAGCGACCTTTATTGTCGTTCTTTCGCGTAACAATTATCGTCCTTTTGTTCTTTCGCTCCGAAAGGAAGAAAGAACGATATTTAAGAAAGACGTAAATATCGTCCTTTCGGGGCAAGATAAAAAAGGATGATAATTAATACTTCTTAAATGTCGTCCTTTCGTTCTTTCAAATTTAAGAGCTACTAAATATCGTCCTTTCGGGGCGAAAAGACGAAACAACAAAAAAACGAAATGGCACAAATCAACCACCGTATTTATGCCATTTATCAAAATGAAATCCTAGTCGTTAAGATAAAAATCAGAGAATATCAAAGCGTCAACAAAATCATAATCCGACCTCAAAATCGATTAAACTAGAGGCAAAATATGAACAAATGAAAGATATACATGGACACCCTCGTAAAAGTACAAGAGAATAAGACCAGGGGTTCCGGAAGAGTAAGCGATTTCTGCTTGTCTTCTGCTTCATCGACAACACCCGCCATGTAAAACTTGGTCACTTCCAAGTAAATATCAAGTCCTCAAAATAATAACCGAGTCATCATTGTCAATCACAACAAGTAAACACACTAATGAGCATACTCAAAACGTCCATCTTCATATAAAACAAAGATGCAGAATATTTCAATTCTACCAATTTATAGAAAAGTCTCCAAGAAACCGAGTCATACTGAGGATGACATACTAAGGTCCCAGTGGCAGGTTTTGTCCACCAAATTGCCAGTTAGCAATAAAACAAAGTAATGGAGTCCTGTGTTCATCCGGGAATCCCGTCTGGCAAATGTTGTAAGGAATAACTTTAAGTTGATTGTAACAAACATAATCCATTAAAGGAACAACTTTTATACTAAAATATTTTGGCCACTATTTTTTTTCAAATCATGTAAAAAGTAATTAAACATGTAGCACATATCAATTCATATTGAAGAGTCCATGAATGAGCTTTCAATTATGTCATGGTCTAGCTATTGCCAATCAAAGTTGACCGCTCCCGACTGGCGGGAAATTTACAGAGCTGATCGGTCGCGTGGTACATGTAACGTCATGGAAGCACAGCTGATTAACACAAGTAAACATTGACAAATATAATGAAGTAGAACAATACCTAATGTATACGCCATGTATGTCAATCTTGATTGTTGTTTAACTCTGTTGATTTACGAATTAACTATCTTGATAGAAGTATAGTAATATAAATGTAGACCGAAGGAAGGAAATTATCGGAAATGCCAATTAAAAACATCGAGATGCTAGTTTGTATTTACAAATGTACGCTGTACACATCTGCCCCTTGCTATCTATAATACTTCTACATATAACCACGGAATAAAATATATCCATGATATGACTTTATCAATTTTAAGATATGTTACATTTTTTAAACGGTTGATTTTATAGCTCTTTTTTACCTGGACTTGTTCAAAGTTATAACCACAGCATGTAAAATTCGTAAATTTCAAATCCTCCTTGATTGTATATGCCCGGTTCCGTGGCTAAACAAACTCATCAAAATCATGTCGTCGCGTACCGTTTTTTTCTCGTATTTGAATTAGCATGGTCAAAAACTAATTTACCCATTATGATTGCCAAATCTGCATATATATTGATATAATTGAGTGTCCGATTGCTACATCCAGAATATGTCACCAGAGTTAAATCACAGTAATGTTAACATCAGGCACGACGGCATCCAAGAAAGTTTTCTATGGTTAATAACTAATAGTATCAGTTAGACATTACACAATTTAAAAGCAGAGTAAGATTTGAAACGAGGTTAATGATGAAATTTGCAAATGCATAAGTTGAAAAGTACGGATTTTTAAAAATGATATTTCAGTGTCAGGCTAATACCCTCAAATAGTGTCCGGTAATATACTCCGTGTTCGGTTTTTGTGATTTCAAAACCACAGGGATTTGACAATATGAACTGTTTACGATGTGCAATGCGTTGGTACGTCAGAAATATTACATATTATAAAGTCAACAGTATAATTTGTGGAGATAATGAAGTAAATAAAAGCCACGGCGAGCACTGTCACAAAAAGATGTGAATAACATGACTATTTGAATTATTTGTCTTTTATTAATATGTTGTGTGGAATAATTTTACAAAATGATGTAATGTCTTATATATGTGATACAAATACAGTTTAACCTTATCAACATCGTCAAATCTTTACTTTCCAAATGTTACTTACCAGTATAATATAGATAATTTATGTTGAAATTGACTTTAATCCTCTTCTAGAGACACATAGGGATAAAAAGAAAGGTGTCGGTATACCACCTGTGTTAATTGGGAGGATCGTTAATTGGCCGCGACATTCACAGGTAACACCTCTACATACAGGTACATGTACATACAGATCCTTCTGCTTCTGCAGTAGGTTAGAAACTTTCAATATCGAAATGACGTGTCCTAAAAGGACGAAACAGCGGTACGATGCAGTCGAACAAAACAAACCCCAAAAAACAAAACAAACTTCTGAAGCAAAGACAGAGATAAATGCAATGTAAAAGAGGTCATTATTTATTTAAATGCCTCTGCTAGGAGTCAAATCCGGAACCTCTGGCTACTAGTCTTACGCTCAACCGATCGAGCTAAAGAGAAGATCTCTCTAGCCGAGCGGTATATTGCAGCTAGTATTTACCAGGGTTACATATTCCCCCTCCAGGAAAGAACTCGTCCCGAGTTTTCCAGGGGTCATAGGGATTCCTTTGCAAGTGTCCCTAGTGCATGTCATTTCCGGGTCTCTACGTGGGCGCCATATGTAACAGAGGTCATTATTTATTTAAATGCCTCTGCTAGGAGTCGAACCTGGAACCTCTGGCTACTAGTCTTACGCTCAACCGATCGAGCTAAAGAGAAGATCTCTCTAGCCGAGCGGTATATTGCAGCTAGTATTTACCAGAGTTACAGCAACATACTTCAGCTGAAAGATATCCTGGTTATGTTCAACCTTCCGGAAATAACCGATAAAAGCCCAGTGTCACGTAAGTGATTGTGTGACGTGTTTCTGGTCTCCCCACTGGAGGGCTACTTTCGGACGAAAAAATCAAAGGCAAAGGGTAGCAACTCTGTTTACATACACATGTGTTACTGTTCAAGAGCTTCATGCGCTCCAACATCTAGCATGTTATTATCACCATTTTTGGCACAAAATGGTGCTTTATTCCTGCGTATGTTGGATTCAATGCCTATTTGTAAACGAACGTTTATGAAGGCTACCAATAACACATACAGGCCATCATATTGATTTTGTTGGCCATTTTGAAACCCGAATTTTTACATGTTTGAAATGTAAAAGTTAATACAAAATAAGTGCATCATTGTTTGATTGGGTCCATACTCCTCCAAATATATTAATATAAAAATTTTCAAGACGTTTGTTTTTAGGGGAAATGAAACATTAAATATCTCCAGATATGAATTGATGTGATAGGCAAACCCTGATTTGGTTGGTTTGATTCTTTAGTTTTGTTTTTCATTCCAGTCATAGTCTGAGCATTAAAGATAATATATATAAGGAATTTGTTACTTTCAATAATAACAGGTATAGCTTTCATTTTCAATATCACCTGTACAAATAAGTTTTTTTTACTTCAAAGACAAAAACAAAAGCGAAGCGTCAGCAAAACCTTAATCCGAACTCAAAATCGATGCAAAATAAGAAAATATTTACGTTTAAACCATTGTAAAAGTATTAAAGAATAGCACGAGATATTCAAGAGGAATAAACGTCTTCTGCTTTATCGACGACACCATTCATGCAAATCTTGTTAACATCCTACCTAGTACTAGTAAACTTCATGTCTTCAAAGTGTGAAACGAGTCATTATTCTCAATCAAAGTGAGCACACAAATGAGCATACACATAAAAGTCCATCTTCATACCAAACAAGCATACAAAATATTTCTCAATGAGACAAAGATGACGACCATAGAACTTGCCCATATTTCTCATCAACCTGAGTTCAACCTGCATCTATCGAATCCCTCTGTAGTAAGTTTATTTGTCAGTCACAAAATCTCGATATTTAAGCATGTCCTATAATAACGAATAAACTGCGACACGTAAACCCCAGGGGATGGAGTAGTAGAGATGTCACTATCAAGAAAGGAATGTTCACGATCGGGAAATCGTTTATCGTACAACTAGGTAGTATGCTGTCCGTGTTGGTCATAGTTTCAGTAAAAATCGAGGTTAGAAGATGATTTACATAAATATGTTGTGTCATTGATTTGTCTGCATACATGTACCCCTAGCATCACTGAAGAGTCCTAAGAGAACGAAACAGTTGTATGAAGCAGTTAAATTCATTTTTCGACATACTGTATCCATTTCTAAATTCAAAAGGTGCATCATATGTGTGTGCTACGTAATTTCTTATAATGTTTGGATATTGTTTTTTGTTAACTCCAATATTCTGTAACTAGTCCTGATATCAAACGTTCGACATGTTTTAAATATTATTTTAAATAGTATAAATACCGTATATATATATTTACATCTGCGCTGCAGTGTCACTGTGTAAACCAAGTAAGTTCCGTTTCGTTTCATAGGACTATGACCCCAAACGAATATGAGCAACAGGAGAAAGCATCATCTTCCTTGACATAAAAGACACCTCGTTGTTAATTCATTAGGGATATATGTTTATCATCGATGTTTCCGTGAGTGTATATTTCCAGTGACTTCATTTTTCAGATACTTTTGGCATATATAGCAATTTATTTTATGTTATGGGGCTTAAATGAAGTATTTGGCTAGGGCCCTGCCCCCTCTCCCTATTGGGTCCTTCTCTTTTGGCTCGTAGGGTGCCACAGCATTCTTTAACGCAAAATTGAGTTTACTTTACATACAGATGATAGAGACAAAATTTGTTTATTTGTTATTCATGAATAGGCTATTTAGATTTCCCGATAGAGGGGCCTTGTTCATTTACTCCAAGATAGATCACTCTCTCCGTTTTATATAAATATCACGAACAAGAAGTCCGCGCGCTGCATTTGACTTGTGATCACATAAACTAAACAAAATTAAATCTTAATACTTAGTTCTTTAGATTCAAAAGATTTAGTAATACAATGATATTACACAACGTCAGGATACTCGAATACACACACAAAAACTTACCTTGAGGACATGGTATATTCCTTGCTAAACACTCCCTAATGTATCGTGTATCAAAAGGAATCTGGAACATTATAATAGAGATGTTTATATAAGAAAACCTCTGAAGTTGACTTATTACCTGTTTTAAGTAAGAAAGATGACGTTACACACATATAAACTGCACCTTTTGAATTTAGTAATAGATACAGTATGCCGAAAAAAATATATAATTAAACAGCATCATACAGCTGTTTCGTCCTCCTAGGACTTTTCAGTGATTCCAGTAGTAATAATTTAATTAAGTTATTGCCCAGAGACCTTGTGTGAACAACACCATCGACACTGACGACGACGACACCGACGCCGACATAGAAATACACAGATTTCAAATAAAAAACTAATAGAAAACTAATAAATAAAACTTAGTTTAATCATATTCATCACACAATAGTTGACAACCATCTTTATCATAATTACATATACAAAACAAGAGGCCCGATCTGCCTTAATTGCTCACATGTATTTATCTCACACTTTTAATCTTAAACGTGAACTTGAAGTTGAAGTTGAAGGCAAATTATCAGTGTCTTATCCAATTTGATCTACTTAAAGTTGTTATTGAAAGATATGATACCCGTGACCTTGAAAGTGATGGATCAAAGTCCTTCATTTGAACAAACTTACCACCTCCCTCCCAGGATGCTACTGGTCAAACAAAGGTACAGAGGGCCGTTTGGTTATTGGTCATTATAATCAACTCCTCAAAATTTTAAAAAGTAAAACAATATGACATCGGGCGACGGACGGATGACAAACACCATTGCATAAGCTTTGATATATTTTGTTCTAAATTATGAGTATAATCAGGACAACAATTTATATTTCACCATCGACGTCATTTAGATTGCAAAGTGGACACCGTCGTATTGCTCCAGGTATAATATTATGCATGCCTGTACCTATAATTATTGTATGAGATTGAAATCTATACTTACTGAGAATATTTTAACACTGACAAGTGATTGACTATATTTGGAGGAATTTTCTAATTTGTTTAACACCTTTCAGATAAAAGTACATCTTGGAAACATTGAGTGTATAAAATTTAACAAATATTGCATGGCACTGAAGGCAGTATGGGAGTTTATAGACGGGTCAGTCACCCAAAAATATATACATTGACCGACGCAAAGTCCTATCATATGATGCACACTATTAGTGAATCTTAACAAAATCTCAATATGTCAGGTTTTAGTAGCTTAATTCAATACTTAATAAAATATTATTTTCGTTTTATCCGTAAAAGATTTCAATCTATTTCAAAGTAAACTATGGAATAATAAACAGACTTTTCATTAAAAAAGGCAAATCAACTTATTTTTTAATGTTGGTTGCTGGAAAGAATCTACTTACTTTGGAGCATACTTTGTGAAAAACACGACAAAAGCTAAGAGGAATATACTGAAGAAGATAAAGTAAAGATTATTGAATTCCTGGTCGAAAATATGTTTGTTGAGTTCGGAGGAAAGATTTTCCAGCAGACTGTTGACATTACCATGGGAGCAAACTGTGCCCCACTCTTAGCTGACTTGTTTTTGTTTTCATACGAGGCTGAAATTGTGAAAGAGCTAATCAGGACAGGTAACAAAAACCTTGCCAAATCTTTTAATTTCACTTTCAAATATATCGACGATGTGTTTTCTATAAACAACAAGTAGTTTGCTGACCACGTCGATCGTAGATACCCTTCTGAACTTGAAATAAAGGACACAACATATTCTTCTACATCAGCTGCTTACCTCGATCTCTACTTAAACTACGACCAACATGGACAGCCTTCTACTAAGCTACGCGATAAACGTGTTGCTTTCAATGTTCCGATCGTGAACTTTCCATTTCTTTATAGTAACATCCCTTCTTCTCCAACATATTGTGTTTACATGTCGCAGTTGATTCGATATTCTAGGGCTTGCTCTAAATATCGAGATTTTTGTGATCGATGTCGACTGCTGATAAACAAACTAACAACACAGGGATTCGAGAGATGCAGGTTGGTCAGAACTATGGGCATGTTGTAAGGTCGCCATCTTAGCCTCATTGAGAAATGTTCTGTATCTTTAAGTGCTATGAAGATGGACATTTTTTAGTATGCTCATTAGTGTGTTTACTTGTTGTGATTGGCAATAATACTCGGTTCTCACTTTGAGAACATGATGTTTACTTGGATGTGACAAAGATTTACATGGCGGGTGTCGTTGATTAAGCAGAAAACTCTTACTCTTCCGGAACCCCTGGTCTTATTCTCTTGTACTTTTACAAGGGTCTCCATGTAAATCTTTCTTTTGTTCATATTTTGCCCCTTGTTTTATCGATTTTGAGTTTGGATTATGATTTTGTTAACGTTTCGGTATTCTCCTATCTATTTCTGCAGACTTCACAAAAATAATTAAGCAAACAAGTAATGTAAAGGTCTTTTGGTAATTGTGAAGAAGTTGCTAGAAGATTTTAAACACATTTGAGCCCAGTTACATTGAAAGTGGGCCAAGGTTACATTCGAACAAACTAGGTAGCCCATCATTTATCCCTGTAACCTTGAACATGCGTCAAGTGTCATTTACTTGAACACATTTGGTAGCCCTTCATTCAAGAATGCTACAGGCCAAATATCAGTACTATAGCAGGGTCTTTCGGTTATTCAGAAGAAGTCGTCTGAAAGAAAAGTTTATTCATGGCGCACGACGGCGGGTCAGCTACCTTAAAATTAATCATTATCATTCATACACACTTTCAAATTATATTGCCCAGCTTATTTTACTATCTAATTAAGTCCGTGCTTCCAAATTAAAGTATTATTTTTGGGGGGATTAATACGTTCCAACTGAGAATCTAGTAAATATTGGCATGTATAGGCCTAGTATTATGAATCATAACATACAGCGTAATTTAAACATATTGCATTGATCATCAAAGGGTTGGGCACAAGTTATTGATTTATATATAAATATATATAGCCCTATAGCTATCTGTTCGATAGCCTGTGTCTGCCGATAGCAAAAATATCGAAGTTGAAATCGTCATACAAAACGTTGTCAGGGAAGTTGGTACATATTAAACATACCAAATTGTTAATCTAAACTTGTTTCGATTGGAAAACCAACATTCACACTGGAAACTTGGACAGTATAATTATTTTCTCTAGCTACGAACAGTTCTTCTCTCTTTCCCGTCGGTGGCCCCTTCGTGGAACGTCAATATTTCAAATAAATTAATACGGGTATATTCCACCATGTGCTGTACGCCTTATCCGTAACAGTGATCCATATAACGAAATTAAAGAATAAAGAAATACATTTTGAGATCGTGGGAGTTGTATTTTTTTTAATAGTACTACTTATAAACAATTCCACGTGACAATGTTTACATATACCTAGAATTCCATCCTACGATGGAAACGAGGTCTCGAAAGAACACATGTGATGTACTCGGTTGTCTCCGATCAAAACATTAAGTGTTGACCAGCGAATATGTCAAACTTTAACTTTTTTGCATAACAAATGCTGTAATTATGTAAAAAGTCTTACTTAATTGTAATGATATAGATAGGGGGTGAAAAAATTTATGTTTGTTTTTTGTGTTTTTTGCAAAATTGATTACTTACAAATATTCTACTCCATATAACCAAAAGCAAAAACTGAGAAATCTTTTAATATTCATTAATTTCTCAGATATTTGAACCAATACATGCTCAGTTACTTAGGGGGACAGCTTGATGGACACATCTCTAGTCATGATTAATGGTTTTGTAGGCAGAATCGGTCAGATAAGCGTTAAAACCAGAGAATCCGATTTCAAAGAGTGGAAACGGTCTTTAGAGCACTTTCTTAAATTCAACAAGTTGTCCACTTCAAACAGTCATCATTTTGGCATCTATGAACCGATTTGTTCCAAATTTTGCAGGATTGTTAGGCAAGACCCTTTCAATTATAACGTGCCCCAGTTTCTGAAGAATTAAGCTTAGCTTGTTAAATAACCAATTTAGTGAATTTGAGCATGAGAATCCCACCCAGAGACCATAAAATCGAAATTACTTAAAATCTAGAACATATAGGGAAAATCAGTTTTTGTAATAAAATGTGAAAGAAGATCCAAATTCAAAATTGTCCGCCATTTTGTATATTATCTAATATTATGCCATTATGAATTACTTTAACACTATAATTCTACATTCACTTCATAGAAACTTTAATAACCTTTCCAGTGATATATGATACATGTATGTTATTAAATGTATATCCAAATTATTAAGCAAAACATCTGAAGACACTGTACCCCTATCTATATCCTTACTCCATGTACTCCAACACTTGCCTGAATGCAAATACTTAAAAGAAATTACCGAAATCTAACCATTTAGTACCTTTAAATTTCCTGTAAAAAGTTTTTATATGTGGATGTTTCCTTTGTTCATATTTTGCCCTTGGTTTGGTCGATTTTGAGTTCGGATTATGAATTTGTTGACGTTTCAGTATTCTCTAATTCAGTTTCTACCCTTGGCAGCAATGTTTTTTAACACCAAGGTAAAAGTTCTATTATAATTGCAAAATAGCCCGAGACAGCAATAAGGTTATCTATTTAGTAAGCCTACTATTCTATGTCACTGTTCATTAAGAGAATGAAAAGAAACACGTTAACTTTTCCCAGAGTATTACTACTTTTGTTTTGGTCACATTGACATATATATTCAATCATATAGCAAAGAAATGCAAGCATATTTTCAAATCGACCTCAGACAAGGAAACCGTGTTGTCCGCATAAAGTATAATATTAGTATTGATCAACTATAATTGATTAATCTGATAATTTGGGTTAATACGATCTGAATCCATGACATTATTAGATGGTTTACAATTTGATTTTGAAATCAAATCTGATGACATTTAACAGTCGACCTCTAACACCTTAAATAACCATATAATGTCATGTGATATGGTATCAAAATCTTTTTGTAATAAAAAAAGACACAAATGAGTCGTTATTGTTACTCTTTAAGGTTTGAATAATGAAAGCAATGGGTAACAAAATGCATCCTGTTTATAACTTGCAGGTTGGAAACCACACAATTTTAGCGTCAAAGATTACCATTATATTTTCACTCCATGATGGTTATCAATTATTGAGAAATATCATATATTAAATAACTTTAACACTTTAATACAACTCAGTCACTACATTTATTGAAATACTCGTTTAACAATATATCTATACCAGCAGACTTTACCTTAGACAGACCTTTTATAGCCATATCTAACTCCCGAGTGCATAACCTAATCAATCTGTCCTCAAAAACGACACTCATTATTATTTATATAGTCATCAGAACAAAATGGTGTTTCATCTGTGGTATCGGTCGAGTCTTTAAGATATTTAAAAAAATACAATCGAGAGGTAAGTCACCGTTATGTACAGAAAAAAAAAATCAGAGAATACGAAAGGGTCAATAAAACCTCAATTCGAACTCAAACTATATTAAACTATAGGTAAATAGGAACAAAAGAAATATTTACACGGAGACTCTCGTAAAAGCACAAGAGAATAAGACCAGGTGTTCCGGAAGAGTAAGCGTCTTCTGCTTCATCGACAACCCCCGCCATGTAGATCTTTGTCACATCCAAGTTCTCAAAATGAGAACCGAGTATCATTGTCAATCACAACAAGTAAACACACTAATGAGCGTACTCAAAAACGTCCCTCTTCATATCACTTAAAGATACAGAATATTTCTGAATGAGACAAAAATGGCGACCATAAAACTTGCCCATAGTTCTGGGTCCGGTTGTTCAAAAGGTGATTAGCTTAATCAGTGATTAGAACAAAGTTTAAATATCCTGTAATTTTGACATTATGCCATATACATGTATTTAGTTACAACTTTGCTATTATCAAATATCTAATAGTGACAATATACATGCAAAATTGGATGATTTTACGTTATATAATGACAGAATTATAAAAGTTTGAAAAATGTCTTTAAATTATGATTAAGCTTATCATCCTTTGAACAATTGGGCCCAGATCAATTAAAGAAATTACTACTAAAGATTTATAAAAAAAATGATGGCGCTTTTTTGAAGACATCAATTAATGCTTGTTAATTTATTTCTATGTTCAAAAGCGGTTCTGAGAGTTGCCAGTCTTTATCTATGGACAGATAGACAGCATATATTTGTATCAAGAGCTTTTTGGATATTTCTACAAGAGCGTCCTATAAAGTATATATATATACACTGGTCCTGTGCTAGCTGTTTATATACCTGGGTATTCTGTACACTATACGGATTTGAACTATATCATCATATCGGAGTAGGAGATTATGCGGGACATTTCTTTGGATACTTATTCTCATCAGTGAGAATTTGTAAGTACAGTTGTTATACTAGGAGAGATAGGTAGTTCAGTTACATTTCATTAATCGTTTGCTATTTGCTTTTTAAATATTAATAAACAGTTTTATTTAAAATATTTTTTATTATTGTGTTGGCTTCATCCTGTTTTATTTCTGACCGTTACAATATACAAACTTACAACTGAAAGCATTTTGTTGAGGCCACCAATTGCCTTCAGAATCCGCTGCTCTGTAGCTCGAATGAACGATTGCTGATGATGCTGATACCAGTTTACCAATAGATCAGTTTTGGACCACTTTTGTTCTGCAACACAAATGGTCAAACAATGAATGAATATCTATAAATGTTCAAGACAATGTTCTATACTTTCTCTAGAATTACCTAGTACTTTGGTGGGCTCATCAAGCAAAGAAATGTTTTCAGTAACACATTTGGAATCACTGGTCCAAAAGACAGTATTTAGTGAGACGCGTGTATTATCATTATAACAACATTGCAACATTCGGTATTGATTTCTAAGCTTTGAAGAGTGCGTGATCGTACAATTCATTAAACAGACCAACTTCACAAGCGTTTACACAACTCACGGATTTCAAAACGTCTCATACTGGCTTTGAGGTCACAGTCCACTGATTCTGCTCTATCCATGTTTACTGTACGTTCGGACGTCTATGTATAGTTTTAGAAACAACTCACATATAACCCTTTTTACATTGCATTTCCGCTTAGTACCTTGAACATGGAATAAACACTGGTAAAAGAGAACGTTTACAACAATCTATATCATTGTCAAGATCGGGATGACCGAAAAAGACATACCAAATTAAAGAGTAACTGTAGTGCTGAACCATCTTTTGTGTATGGAAAGATTGGTATGTAATAAGTGAGATAATTCTCACGAAAAATTTTTTTTTGAAAAAATTACGAAGTTTTGACCATTTTTCTAAATTTCACACCTGAACGCAAAACTGAAAATCCCCGATTTTGCCATACGACCGGAAGTGACGTCACAACGGTGACCGCACTGATGGACTTGAGTTGTCATTATATTAAATTATATGAATCGTATCACGACTTGTTATTTGTAGAGAGTCTTATATTTAAGAATATGACACTTATTATATATCAAGGCTGTATAGATTTCATTTATGACCCTACTGATAGTTCGAAGGTGTTGTATGCACCAAGGGGGCTGTCACGATCGCGTGTATACATGTTGTATTTGTCGTGTTTGTTTGTGTTGATTGTGTCGTGTCGTTACTACCTGTATGGCACAAGGGATGTTCCGTAGAGTTGAGGACAGGTAAACAAGAGCGCACAGGTAGGAGCCATGTTTTTGCTCCGTCAGGCCGTGTCGTCAAATTAGTGTTTCGCAACCATTACGGGCACAGAAACAATACAGTCTGTGGTAAGTACTAATTTGGGAGTTTTTGTAGTATATTTGTGGTTAATAATTGGTTATTTGGGGTTAAATATTGTTCATAACCTTGGAATGTCGTTCACGCATTATTCCAACGTGCGGTCCACTCATGCATATCGTTTCATGTTTTGGAACTGTTTATAACAATTTTATGTACATTCTAACAATCGTACTTCCAAATATACACATATATTTTAGGTATTTGGAAGGTATTTAGGTTATATGTTCATGCTTTATAACTTTATAATACTTCAGTGTTAACTAAATTTTCATTGTATGGAAACGCATAGGGAGCATATGTTAGTTTTTGTATAAATTGGTAAGCATGTGGATCAGCACTTTTAAAGGTTAAAAAGAGTCAGTATTATATTTCCTTATATGTTTATTCACTTTACAAGTTCATGTCAAGCTATATTCGTAATCTTAACGATTAATTCAGGAATAATATTAGAAAGGATAACTTTAAATATTATGAAGTTTGCAACTAAGTGTGGATGTGTTATTGTGTGTAACAAATTTGTTTGCGTCTCCACTGCGGACTGAAGACCTGTCAAGTTGACTTTGTGAGCAGAACTGAGTCATGATACAGGGCCAACAGAAGAACAACTGATGTTCATAAAGGAGGGCGACATCATGCCAAAGCAGAGTCGCTAGTGCAGGGGATACGACCTTCCCGACTCTTACCGAGTAATTTTCACGTGTACGTGAATGATAGCCACCACACGGCTGTGCAGACAGACCTACATGGATCTGTGGGGTTGTATGTAGTGGACACTTCACTTGTCAGTGGACACTTTAGGTGTCAGTGGACACTGTGTTTGGACAGACCACCAGTACAGGGTCTGCACTCTACCTCTCCGACGGAGCGGAGCTGCTGGACGCCAGAGTTTTGGGTGCAACAAGGAGACAGATGCAGAGACATTATTATTTGTGTGAAAGGTGTGCGAGAGTGATATGAATAATTTGTTTGTATATATCTAGATTTCTTGTTAACTGTATATAAATTGTCTATGTGTTGAACTTACAGGTTATTGTGTTTTCGTTTCCCTAATTTGAGACCGACCTCGCTCGTCCCACGTTACAGGGGCTGTAATTAGTGGTGGGGGGGGGGGGGGGGATAGATATTAATTTGCTCATATTATATTTCATATAACACCACTAAAACGGCGTGTGTATTCACTGAGAGTCACGTTGATTGCATGCACATATCAGCAGGAACTGATCGTAACACCTTTTAAAATGGACGCTGAAAAATTTTAATGCATGTCGGTCGGCTGTATAAAAACAAAACTACCTAGAAACAACCTCAAACAAACATATAAGGAAAAGGATATTTGCGTTGCTTTAGACCACGGACTTAGATACAATCTAATTCCATGAATAGTCTCAGAACTTCGAAAACCATATATTCTATTGGACTTCAAAGAAGAAGAGTTAGTAACGTCATATAGACTCACAAGACCAGCCTTGTTATACGTACAAAACAATGTACGTATATTGGAAAATAAAAATATATAACTTTATCAATACTTTCGACCTGTATAACCTGTTTTGACGGTTATCACATTTCGACTTTTATCCTTATATATGTTCGAGAAATTATAGGTGTGTATAAAAGTTAACAGCTTTCTATCCATTGATAATTAATTTATGTCTATGAAGTATAAAAAAAAACATTTCAAATCGTGAATATTGTTAAATAAATGGAATATGAGCGAAATCCTGATGTTACCTGTCTTCAGGCACACACATCGAAATAGAAATCAAAAACAATGTATTTCGGATCTGTTTGAGAAAAAATAAGATTAGATCTTTGAAAACCCCTGTGTTTTATAATAGTCATCTAAATATATACATGATATAGCAAAATATGAATAATTAAGATAAAATATAAAAAATGAAATTTCCAATTTTCTTTTTATGTTATTAATCATCTAAAATGATAATGAAAGTAATTGCCAAAGTTCATCTTGATACGTCAAGCGGTTAAATTTCACAAAAAAGAGTGTCTGATAGTCGATTTTTTTTTTGTTAAATTAAACCGTTTGACGTATCAAGCTGAAATTTGGCAATTATTTTCAATATGGTTTTAGATGATTAATAACATAAAAAGAAAAAAGGAAAATTCAGTTTTTTATATTTCATTTTAATTATCATATTTTGCTATATTATATTTAGATGATTATTCTCCTGGCCACAAGTGCCTGTGGTTTTAATCCGCATTTTATTCATTTATGTTAAAGATAAAATATGAAAAAAACTGTGATACAGACATATCAGGCACGTACATGTGCATATACGTCCCTGAGGCATATCAAGCAAGTTTTCAACAGAACTTTTCTCGTCGAATAGAAGAGTCAAATTCGAAATTAAAAAAGTGTCATATACTGTGTGAGTTGACGATGGGTTATGGAGATTTCAAAAGATACACGTGCACTCGATAGTCTATGTTCAAGTCGAGATCTAACTACAGATTTAGAGTACACATTTTGAAGTTATAAAGAGGGGATAATAACCGCAACATACTCCAGTATTACAAGTTAGTTAACTTTGATAGCCCCCCCTCTCCAATGCTTATTACTTGCTATTTGAGAAACAAGTTACGTGTGAAGTTATCGAACTGACCAGATAGATTATCCCGCTAATCCGATTACGTAATATAATGGACACTAACATGAGATGTACAATATTCAAAGGTATTATTATAAGAGTCACTCTTGAATCGTTGGATAAATGATATGTATAACTGACATTATAAATGACACAGAGTATTACAATATGATAGCGCATATATATATGGGTCCATTAAAATGAATTTGAACAATCAATAAACACTAAATTTATGAAAAGTTCAAAATAAAGTTATTTCAATGACGATTTCAGATTATTCTCCCGACCCTTATATTATGGTACGTCCCTTGATTTCATTGTATAATACATTTTGAATCATTAATCAACCAGACGTACATATTACTATTATATAGAGAGACATAGGACCCAATCTCTTGTGTTCCCGCTGTGACGTCACCAATACGTTTTGTGGTTACGTGAAACAAGTCATAGGAATGCTTAGATTTTCACAAAATCATCTCTACCTGGTAGCATAGTCAACATATGAAAGTTTTAACGAAATCTAGCGGTTAATTGCGAAAGGGTCGAGCCTCCTTAATTAGCTTGTGGCAAAACAGGTAAAAAACCAAACTTCAACCTGTCGTAACTTTGTTACCGGTCGGCCGATTTCGATGCGGTTTTCGACAATGTATTAATGCCGACACAACGAGTCTGATCATTTCAGTTTCTATTTGCACTACAGTTACTCTTTAAGCAGTATTTATTTAGCTACGGACTCCAAAGTAATTTTATATCTATGAACTACATCCCGCCTCAATTTTCAGGGATCGCTTATACGTTTATTTACAATTGTATGGTTACAGGTTTAGTTATGATCACTTATTCATGAATAGACACGTCTTAAATACAATCTCTGGACTTCAAGAAGACACTGAAGGACGGTGTTGTTTCACATTTTAATTTGCTCAAATTAGAATTAGGTTCTCTTGCTTTATCAAATTCAGAGAATTTTTAACTTAACGTTTCGTTGATTGTACTTCTGGAATACACAGTGTCACAATAAGGCTGTACACGTGATTTAATGAAACTGAAAACGTGACTATAAATTCTGATAAAGGCTTGGTTCAGCAATTAACAGAGAAAGCGGTAAAATGTTGCTGATAAGGATCCTTCACGAAGTACAGTTGAGTGTAAGCTAACCTTTTCACCTAGTGCACTAGTAGTGCACTACGTTTAAACTAGTAGTGCACTACATTTAAACTACAGGTAAACTAGTAGTGCACTACACCCTGAACCCCATATAGGTCAAATACCCCTACAGGTAAATGGGCAGTCCCATCCATCTACCTGTGATTTTTACCTGTACCTCACCTTTGTCGTCTGCTGGTACTTTGAAGCTGGCCTTATCATTAGTTAATATTTATAACTTTAATGTATATATATATGCATCATATGTAGTTATTTTTCTCAAACAATATTTTTTCTTTCATTTCAAAACTAGAAATTGTGAAATCATGATAATGACTCTTACAATTTTCCCAAAACATTTCTTGCATACTTCCTATAAATAAAATAGAAAATTAATATTTATCTAGCAGTTTTGATGTTTTATATTTCATTTAATATACACTATTAACGTTTTTTTTATATTAATTTACCAATTTACAATCAAGTATATTGAAAAATTGAAGGAATATCTATTGATTATTATTTGTTTAGAAGTATATTTTTAAATATTGTAAAAACTTATTGCGAAAATAACAAATAAATATTCTTTTATTACTTAATCAAACTAGATATATATTTTTATAAAATACATTAATGCCTCAGATCTATATATTTATGAACGCGCTATAGAATTCTGATAACCTTTATTTTTAAATGATTTCTATATTAAGATCTGTATGTATATATATCACCACATACAACAGTGTTAATATAAATATAAGAATTTGAAGTTAAAAAAAAATAATACAACAATAAATTAAAATTAAGTCAGATTGTTCAGTATGGGACAGATGTTTTGATTGACCCTCAGGCCTCAGGCAATTACCTGACCTGTCCCAACCTTGTCTAGGAACACCTGCAGACATAAGCCTGTCAGTGACATAATTGAGGTTTGAATTTCTCATCTGACTGTCACTGGTCAAATTTGATTAATAAAGGGCTAAGCTGGATATGACCAGGAACATAAATATGATAATACATATTTAGCTTTTACTCGGGTTTATCAAGTTTATATGAAATTAAAAATCTTTGAGAATATATCTAGATATTTACACATTTCCCTTTAAATAGTGGATATTTTGAGGACATTAATCCATTTTTTTGTATCATTCAAAACATTTAATTATACAATAATAAATTGATAGTACATAAAATAACATTGAAATTAATAATAATTAATTGGACAACAATGTAAGTTTATATCAGTCCTTTACCAGATTCTGGTTTTCTTAAAAATTAACTTAAAATACCAAGTATCTTATGACACTTGATTGAATACAATCCAATGACGCATTTCGATTTCTAAATATTTACATATATATACTTGTTAAATGTTGAAAAATTACCTAGTTTATATTGGGTGTAATCAGGGACGTATATGTGAGAGAATATATACTCTCTGGCTCAGTCGCTTCATATATAAAGTTTGATAATAAAATACTAACATTCATTATACTTAATTTTATTCTAATTATCAGTATAAAAGTATTTTAAAATGATGCATTTCCAATATTAAGGCCTAAATATTGAAGGCAATTACAGGTTGTATTAAATATGACTTGAAGGTTTATACATATATGTAATAATGATTTAAAAAAAAGCAAGGTCAGTTTAATGGAATCATTTAAATTAATTCTATATTGTAAGACTAAGTATACAACAAATAAATAATATGCAGTTATATAAATCTAACTTAGAACAAAGTTAAGCCTATGCCAGTCATATTTATTGTACTTTTAAATCAACCCAATGACTTATATAAAATCTAACTAAAAGGGACAAATATAGATCTTCAGGTAGAATCCTTTACCCTCTAGGCATAATTACGTACATGTGCCTGACCTGCCTGGGCCACATCCTCACGTACAGAGGTCAAGATAGGGGACACCCCTAGGCTGTCTGTAGTTAGCCAGGTGTGAATTTCTCACCTCCCTCTCCCCCACAGCCATCACTGGCCAAGTCTGATGAAAGGCCCGAGGGCCCTAGCCTGTTAATTGATTAATGATGATAACATTGATTACAGTCAATTGGATTACATGTAGATGTATGTTGGTATTTTGATATGAAGAAGGAAATGGTTCTAAATGTTCTGGTGAAAGTAATCTTTTCTTATATTAGTACTTGATGTTTATATAACCTTTCATTCGTATGCATTGTACCTGAGTGTATAGTGAAACAGAATACTAATACTGGTACATGTAGGTAGTATTGCCAGAGACTTATAAAACCTTGTACGTCTCTGATATTGCACAGCTTGTTTCTTAATGTCAAATATTAAAAGTAATTTGTGATTGAAACAACTATACTTAGTACAACATATGTTCTTCTAATATCTATTTTTTTAAATTACAATCTGTTGTTTACTTTATTTTCTGTATAAATTTTTAGTAGGATTAACTTAATAATTTCAACATAAAACATGTGTTATACCATTTTTTATTTTAACACATACCTTTCAATTTAATTGTAGAATACAGATACTTAAATAGAAAAGAATCATTGTTACTTCTTTAAAAAGAATTATAAGTTAGTATATCTAAATTATTATTTTATTTAAAATTTTGACACGCAGTGAATTAATTTATTTAAAGTATTATGATAAATATCTTCTGGCATAAACTCAGAATTGTTCATTCTTGTACTTATATGAGGAAGTACTGACAAACTAATGAATTCAATAGTATAACATAAGTACAGGTAAATCATATTACATCTGTACTGGTAAGGACACAGGTAGGTATGGACCCTCCCATTACCTGTAGGGCTTTTTGTGGTCACACCTGGCTGGACGTAGTGCACTACTAATTTACCTGTAGTTTAAATGTAGTGCACTTCTAGTTTAAACGTAGTGCACTCCTAGTGCACTAGGGTGTAAAGGTTAGCTTACACTCAACTGTAGAATAACGTCTTTCTCATTAACAGGTATTTTGAAAGATTGACTGAAGCATTGCTATATGGTATTTAATCTTTTGCAAAAATGTCAATAGGTTAGTAGGGTGATCTTGATAATCAAGCAGGCATACATTGTAAATCTATTCGCAAACAACTAATGTAGTAGGGAATGAATATAAAACAGGGATCAAGTTAGACAAAACCACACACTTTTCATGTTGTTTGAAAAAAACTTCATTTCCCATGTTGACTAAATTCATCAAATGTTTGAATATTTTTCAAAAGTTAGTTAAGGACCGAATCATAATAAAAGATAATACTACGAAAAGATAACCATGTCGGCCAACGCAATAAAACATGTACTACAGAATGACTAAATGTCAATCGACAATACAGTGAAATACCCGTCGTATTGATGTGTAAAATACAGACATTTGACATTGTACATCTGTATCATACATTTACTCTTATAAATATCCATATCCATGTTGATTTGTACTTTTAAATAAAGATGAATCAAATTAATCAAGTGGTATTTAAATTACGAATGAAACATACGTACATGTACATAGGTTTCTCAGCCCCGTCTATGAATTTTCCCACAATGCAAATGCGTTGTGTCAGCAAGAGATATAAAAGTCAACCCACTATCACAAATATTATCACAAATGACGTCTGCGGTTTAAGAGCTACAGTGAACTCATGCAGTTTTCTGTCGAGGACTGTGTAGTGATATTAACTGCTGTCGCCGTGATCCTATGTAAGTAGTTTGTGGTGACCGTTCACAACTAATATAGTGTTATTTAGTGTTTAATCTTTAATAGTAATCTATTTTGTCCTAAATGAAGTTATGAGCAATGTTCTGGTCTCAATGCAAAAGTGGGTTGTGATCGCAACCTAGTCATCAATTTATCTCTCTAGTATTTTGAAATTTCGTTTAGTACGAACGTCAGATTTCTCTCGGGGTTCAATGGTTTATTAAATGAAAAACGGTAAGCAAAAATTACTAAAATAAAATGGCTATTTAATATACTTTGTTAATACATAACATTGAACGTAAGTGTTTTAACGGCACAATCTTCAGACTCAATCTTACTTAACAGATAGGTTTCATACATTATGTTTTAAATTTTCAATTCCTGTTTGTGCAAACTCAGTACATATCATCTATATTAAGCTGATAAATCTCATTTCTAATAAAGTTGATTTAAAGTTGAAAGTTGAATAAAAGATGACGTTACACACACAAGCGTGCACCTTTTAAATTTAGTAATAGATACAGCATGCCGAAAAAATGAATTAAACTGTACCTACAGCTGCTTTACCTCCTAGGACTCTTCTGTGATGCTAGGGGCAAACATTTCGAAACTGATGTAGAAGCAGAAGGGTCAGGTGCGTAAAACCCCTATAATATATGAATTTAGAAGCAAAATTTAACTAATTCTGTATAATTTCAAATCATGCACTACGAAAATGTGTATATGATGTACCGTGCCACTACTCAAATGAGATTAAATGTGGCTATGGAGACTCCAACAAACCTCGGGGACTAAAAAATCCACCAGCAGAGTCTGCCACCCCCTATCTGAGTCAACTGACCAAAAATCAAAGTCACTGATTTAAAGGTCACAAATACATGTTAGTAATGTATTTAAGTAAACATTGTTTTATTCTCTTTCAAGCAATTATCACTTACAAATATTTGTTACTAGAAATCCTTCCTTTGAAAGATTATACCTAAATATATATTGATAAAATTGTTTTAACATATATGATCATATATTTACATAATAAAACAGATATAAAGTAAATGGAAGCGATTCTTTTTTATCTCTTGTTTGCATATATTAATTTTCCTAACTATTTAATAATTCTAGTTGGTAATAATGGTCTAAATTTACACAGTTTTTAGCACAAATTTAGAGCCGTTGTTGTTTTTTCTTTTATGTAGTCGAATGCTATTGCATTGCTTATTACATTATATATCAGTCTTTATTTAACCAAATTCGTATAAGAGATGGTGTAACACACACATATGCTGTACCTTTCAGTCATAGATACAGTATGCCGAAAATATTAATAAAAATGCATCATACAGCTGTTTCGTCCTCCTAAGACTCTTCAGTGATGCAAGGGGCCAAAGGTGGGAATCCAAAATTTTTAAACTAATGTATTAGCAGAAGGGTCAGGTGCGTAAACGCTTTTAATGTATGACTTTGGAAGTAAAATTGAACTAGTTCTGTATAATTTCAAATCGTGTAATACGAAAATGTGTATATTATATACCGTACCACTACTCAAATGAGATACCTGTGGCTATGGAGGCTCGAGCGAACCTCGGGAGCTGAACAATTCACGAGCAGAGTCTGCCACTCCCTATCATGAAAGATGACGTGACGTGTTGCTTATTAAAAAGTCAAATTCCAAGATATTATTTGATAGACAATCATGATCATTAATTGCTGTATTGTTTTTTCATGGCAAATCTACAGTGGAGATGCTATCCACGGTCAAATTCAATGCCAGTCTCTTTCTTTTTCACTTGTTGTCATTAAATTTCAGGGATATGTATAGGATGACAGTACCGTGTGTAACTCACAATAGCAGGGTCTGTTTACCATAGGTCAATGACTTAATTAGGTCAAAGATCAATTTAATCGTCAGAATTGCTGCGGATGGATATTTATTTTTGGGATTGCAAAGCAATGTTGCCTTTTAATTTTAGAGCCACTGTGCGTCGAAATATAAGGTCATTTTCTATGCCATATTGATAAGTGTAGGATGAAATGCGTTGTGCCACAAAACATAAATTGACATGTGAAGGTCATATTAAGGTAGATTGCATAATTCCTGGTCTTGACTATAGCTTGAAGTCGCATTAAGGTAATATGCTATTTTCAAAAGGAGCATTAAAACCGATATAATACAACTTCTGTTTTTGATATGTAAATTGATAGATATTTAAATATTACATATTTAATTATTACTTAAAAATCATTTATTATTCCCCCCGCGACGAAGTTAGGGAATTTACTGGAATTTGTCCGTCCGTCGACACATACTTCCTCACAACTCCTCCTTTACCTATTAATCGATTTTCATAAAACTTCACAGGTATGTTAGGGAACATGTGTAGATGTGCATGCAGCTATTGAAATTCCAACATTTTGGTTGCCATGGAAACGGGTCATTATTAACATGTTTGTCTTTTCCGCACAACATGTGAACTGATTTTTACAAAATTTCACAGGAATAGTGTAAGCAATTAATGTAATCTCGTTTAAAAATAAGTAAGACACAGTGAAACCTCGCTTAAAGATCACCTCGGAATTAAGACCAACTCGCTATTTAGACAACTTCATTTCAGTCACAAATCATACTTCTATATCTTTGTATTTTAAGCTTCACTATTTATACCACCTCACTATTAAGTCCCAAATACCACTTTTGCACTAAGTTTCACCTCACTACTCAGACTACAGACCAAACACAAAGTCACCTGGTGTGTATTCCACTTTATCCTTCCACTAGTGAGAATGTAATTATTCGATTGGTTTTAAGACGTCACGTGACTGCCCCATATATTTCCGTATTCGCCACTCGGTGTTCCCGAATAAGGTCTGTGACGCGTGTGACGTCATTTCCCGGCATTTTGCATACGGCAACGCATAACGAAGCGGCGTTTGCCAAGCTCACGGACGAAATACTTTAAGGAGCTATTTAAGGAAAAGGGGACCGGATCAAGTCACAGTACGTTTATATATCGATCTGAGTTGTTTGATCGCCTACATATATATTGCTGCGATAGGGTATGAAGGGGAGACAATATACCATTAATTCATAACTCATCTAGATACCATGTGCTTAAATCAGGCTAATGAAAGCTAAGATTGTTAGCCTTTCGTTTTGTTTGTGTGTTTTGTTTGTGTAATAAGACTTTCATGACAAAAACTAGGTGAAGGGACAAATTCGTTACACAGATCACGGTTAATGAAGGTTGTGAACGGGAATATATGAGGTTGGTATAAACATTGTACATTGTATTTGCTTTAAATGATAATCGTGTGTGTTTTTATTAATTATCTGTAAGCATTGACAAGATAATGACAATATTGCCATCGGCCTCGTCAAATACGGATTTTATACCGACTTCATATATTCCTGTAATCAACCTTCACTAACCATGTAACTAAAAATGTACACCTGTCAAGTGTCAGATCAGTAAGCTGTATTTTGGTGTCCAATTGGCTAAAGATCACGTAACACAGTGTGTTTAACGATATAAAACCTATATATTAGTTAAGGATGTACTCTTGTGAGGTTTCAGTCACGTTCAAGTCTCGTTTATGTCTCATTTAAAGATTTTATGTTATACTGAAGAAAGTATGATCAATTCTAATAACAGATATGCATCAGAAAATTGTTTCAAAAATATAAGTGTCTGTTGCTTATAGATTTTTTTTACATGAATTTTTAAAAATGACCAATTTGGCCGCCATTTTGAATATGCGTATTTCTGTCTATTTTATGCACTTCCCGAATGAGCAAAATATCACCATTTTGATGCTAGATTGATCTCTTAAAAACATCAGTGTTTAGCCATTTTTGATTATAGCAAGCTAATTTTTGCTGTACAACTTAATAATGTTCACTTTTTTACAATTTTTATATTTTTTCATATATTTAATGTAACTGGAGCAGTTTTTATTTTTGAAGCCGCAACTGTGAAAAATAACACAAATAATAGAGGGACAAAAAATTAAGCACACTAATCCCCCATTTTTATGACGGTTTTAGAATGAGAAACCAATTTTCTTTTCATACGCCAAATATTAAAAAAGTTTGATATCATAACTTTTTTTATTAAGCGTTAAATCTGCAAAAAATGGTGAAAAAATGAGAATTTTCTAATTAAAAACAAGGGGTAGGGATAACTCAAATCGCTGCCCTGAGTAAAAATATTAAGTAAGAGAAATTTTATCACCATAACTTAAAAGAAAACAATATTTTTGTCATTTCTGCAAACATTCATACATTTCGAATTACAAATTCGGAAGATATTCTATGAAAATGTCCCGCAATCGGTCGAAACTACAAAATTGACTTAAAATTCCTTATTATGTCATATTGGTATCTTTGACCTATCATAACACAAAAACGAGCACACTGACATATCATTATTTTTGCATTTTATGGCATTACTTGATCTCCCGTATCCAAAAATGTATATTAGAAAAAAAGTTTGATACAGGAAAATTTTGACTTCTCAGAGGTGTACATTCTTAATTGGCCCTGAAAACATGTCGAAATGTGGATTTAAGAGAAATTTGTCTGCATGGTCACTCCCGGTATTAAGATCATCCCGCTTTAAGGTGATCTTTATAGAGAGGTTATACTGTACATTGTAATCACTTGAAAATTCTAAAACTTTTTTTTTCATTTATAAAGCAAAGATCAAGATAAAGAGAACAATGTAGATGTATACCGGATACAGTATTTAATGTTATTATTTGGGTATATATTGTGAGTCTGTATAGAGGTCTTTAAATAGTCCTGAATCAGAATAAAGCTTATTTTATCTTATATTAGGGAACCTGTGTAGATGTACATGTAGCTGTTTAAATTCTAAATTTTGTGTTGCCATGGTAACTGGTCATGGTTTTATTTTGTGGATTGCGGGGGTATTAGTCAGTCATCCTGGCGTGGTTCTATTTGAATATAATGGACTGATAATTCAAGGTGATGTTTGAGTAAACTTACGAGTAATAAATTACAAGATTTATACTGTTTTTTTTTACATTCGCAATATTTCTCGCGCTTTATCCAAAACACCACAATACACGGTGTCTGACTTATTGTTTATTCTTAACATAATTGACCTATGGCGTTTACTACCTTAAACAAGTGAAAAGTTTTCATTTACAAACCTTGTCATGTTTACGTCCAATATATTTATTTGACTAATTTGACTTTGAATGTAACTCGAGATCATTTACATCCGTAAATATGGACATGCTTACTCCTAGGAAGCTACCAGCTCAGTATGAAGTCACGTCATTTTTTCTTCGTTCCTTATAATTTACCCTTTAGCCTTAATGATGACGTACATTTTGTAAATGTATGATAAGATAATTTTTGTTTTCCTTCTTTTTGTGGTATTTCCACTGAGGATTTAAGACACTACGCATGTCCAATTCTTCAGTATTCAGAAATCGTTAAAAAGTGAGCTGAAAACCATTGAGCAACGATTTCATAGCTAGGTGACAATGTATCTATATTTCCATTATAATATATTTTCCTTTTTCTTTTATAGGAAAAGAATGAATTCTGAGGACTTACTTTAAATCAATCAATAATACACGGGACAAGATGGCAGGTGAGATAAAAATAAAACACATGTTTGCCTGTTTGAAAAAAAATCAGAACATTCCAAAGCGGCAATAAAAACCACAATCCGAACTCAAAATCGATTAAACTAGGGGCACATACGAAAGAGAGAAAGATCCACATTACATTGTAAAAGTACAAGAGAATTAGATCAAGTGTTCCGAAAGAGTAGGCATTTCTTCTTCATCGACGACACCCGCCATGTAAATCTTGGTCACATCAAAGTAAATATCATGTCCTCGAAATAAGAACCGAGTCATCATTGTCAACCACAACAAGTAAACACTAATGCGCATACTCAAAAATGTCCATCTTCATTTCACACAAAGATGCAGATGAGGCAAGGATGGGTACCATAAAACTTTCCAATAGTTCTGATCAACATGCATCTCTCGAATCCTTGTGTTATTAATTTGTTTGCCAGCAGTTGACATCAATCACGAAAATCACGATATGTAGGGCAAGTCCTAGAATAACGAATCAACTGCGACATGAAAACACCATAAGTTGGAGAAATATTGATGTTACAATGGTCACGTTTATCGTATAGCTTAGTAGTACGCTGCCCATGCTGGTAAAGTAGAGATTGGGGTAAGCAGCTGATGAAGAAAAGTCTTTTGTGGCCTTCATTTCAAGTTCCAAAGTGTATATACGATCGACGTGGTCAGCAAACGTCCTGTTGTTCATAGACAACACATCGTCGATATATTTGGCAAGGTTTTTGTTACTGGTCCTGATTACCTCGTTCACAAATTCATCCTCGAATGAATAACAAAAACAAATCAGCTAAGAGATGGGCACTAATTGGTCCCATGAGAATGCCAACAGTCTGCTGGAAAATTTTTCCACAAAACTCAACAAGTTATATTGTCAACCAGGAATTCGTACTTAATCTTCTTAAGTATATTTCATCTTAGCTTTTGTTTTGTGTTTCACAAAGTATGCTCCAAGATAGCTCACTACCATATATTTGTATCGTTGTACGCTTCTTTTTGGAAAAGAAAGTTCTAAGAAATCAAAGACTTTCTTTCAAAAGATTTTTCCAGTTTTCCAAAATCAGCATCCCGTTCATTCTACTCCTGGAGTAAACAGTGTCACCATAAGACTGAAGTCCTGGTTTAATGGGGACTTAGAATGATAGTAAGAAGTTTTGATAAAGGCTTGGTCGAGCCAGCGATAGAGCGTTGCTTATAGGGATCCTTGTGCAGTTTAGGTATCCAATATAAACGAGGTAGGTCAGCGTCTTTATCATTAACGGGTATCTTGAAAGATGACGTAACACACGCATATGACGCACCTAAAACAGTCAATGCGTAAGTAGAGTTACCGTGGTTATCAAGCAGGCCAAAGTCTCTTTGCAAGCAATAAATGTTATAGCGTTTGCATACAATCATCAAGTTGCTAGATGCTTTGTCTGCAAACAAAACACATGCTTATCATGTAGATTGCTGAGTGTTGTTCGAAGATCGGGTTTAATAAAAATCGACTTATAATTAGTTTCCCTTTTGTAATGCAAACTGCTTATGCTTTTTTGAATAGAGGACCTGACAGACTTCACCAACTCTGAAATTGCATACAATTCAGCATGTTCACGTTTAGCCCATTGTCTGGCATAACCTTCCACAAGAGTCCACAAAAATCTTGAAATACATTCCATTTGATGGATTGATTCTCTTGATACTTTGACCTTTCATGAATAACCCATGTAGCTTTATGCTGGGGATACTATTCAGATTACTAGTTACTATGTGTTCAGCTGAACCATAGCAGTATGAAAATGAATAACATGAATATGCTAAATGGGGAGTCATTCAATGGGAAGTACGGTGGTACGTTAGCTCGAGCAGACTTTTGGTGCAAGATATTTCTGATGTTAATGGCATTAATCCCTTAATTGTCAGATTTGACCTTTATGAAATGTCGAGTAGATGGCTTTCTTGCTGGTCCGTTCAAACAGGATTAAAAAGTCGAACTTCTGCCACATCGTCAATGCTCTTATGGAGCCTCGTTGCTAATTTCCACAGGTCATCCGGAACATTTTTGTTCGAGTCGTTTGCAGAGTTCGTTATGCAGCCTGGGAAAGTGAATACAACGTTGACCTGACGTGGTTTTTATCAGACCTAAGGATCTTAAGATTTCCTCAAATTATTTGAGATTTCTCAAAATGACTTACGAAAACTTTTCGCAACTCATAATTTTTCGACATCCTCCCCAACTGTACATAGCAACCTCAAATATGCCTACTGAAGTACAACTCTTAAACTAACTTAAGATATGCTTTAGATAAATAAATCAGGCATTTTGGACCTAGTTAGAGTTTTAAACGTTATTTAGAAAATGTAAAGTTTTATATGAACATTGATTCTCGTTCCGGTTTACAGCCGAACGATGACCATTCATTATTTATCGTAACTGGCCTTTGGTTTCACCTGCATAAATCAAACCACAAAGAGAACACTCAATACCGTACACAACATTGGAGGTTTGACAAGTCAATGGCTCAAGTTTCGGGTAGCACATTTCTATTATCAGTCTTGATTTTAAGCAATATAATATCTAAAAAAATGTATGCGTTATAACAAATTTTCCTTTGAATTTCAGGATTTTTATGGGATGCGTCTAGTGAGCTGGATCAAAGGACGTATAGTGTGTGTGAAGGGAAATCTGTTACTTTGAGATTTAAAACCAATGCTCGCCGAGGTGCAATAACATGGATTTGTGGTAAAAAAAAACATTACAGAAACTATGACAGGAATTATGAAATAAACAGGATCGAAAATGAGATTTCACTCACAATAAAGTGTGTTAATTGCTCCGATGGTGGTCAGTATATCTGTGAAGTGGCTACTATTTTTCGAGCAACAAGGAGTCCTGAAATTACGCTCAGTAAGTAAATATTACTTTTTACTGATGAAATATCGAAAATTATTCATTCTATAAAAGTGGTATTTTACACAATATCATATTTTTTTTTTATTTTTCTTTTGCTGGTTTGATCGATCAAAACACAGCTTGGGAGAATCCTCAAGATGTACATCGGTTTAAATGCTGGTAAGCTTAACGACACGGAGGTACAATGTTATTGCACAGAAAGATCTTTCATCTCATCAGGAACTTTTTTCTGGGAAAACACAGCGTTTAATTCAACAATTAACTTCATTTTCAGGAAGTTGTTAAACTTTGCAACTTAGCAATATTATCTGTTTGATCGGGAGAAACTTGTGTCAAACGAAACACGGGGGGTCAACAGTGTCTCTAAGTTTCAAGAAATAGGCAAAGTACATTCATAGGAGAACTAGGGTAAACTCTGACAGTAAGAGGGGAAAACATAAATCACATAAGCCTAGGTGGCATTGATACTTTATCACATGGACAAATGATGACAAAACAACCCCGCATTTTCCTCGCTTTACACCATCTTAGAAACTTATCGTACATGTAATATAAGATGGAAACCTTTGCCTTAAATTCACCCTTCCCTATTTGGGCGAAAATGGCGAAATTAAGCAAGGGCAATTTTTTCCAGTTTTACAGTATTTATTTCAAATGATATACATTCTTCGTTTAAATAAGTGGTCAAAAGAAGTTAGTGACGAGTTTTCATATTTTATTGAAATATTTACAGAGGTGACTATTTATTGTCACATGGACTTGCTAGTGTCAAAAGTAACACAAAGCATTGTCAACTTAAAGCTGACAATACAAGTTAAAAAGCTTCCTTGTTGAGATTTTAAAAAAATACGGCAAAGTAAACTTTTTAGAAGGCTTCTGAGATGCTCCCTCACAGTTTCCTCAGGAATGACAGACATTTTAGTTTTTACATTGCTTGGAAACGATAGTCGGCTTCCCTGGGTATAAAAGGCACTCAACCCGTCTAACCAGTTCCCATTGTTACAATGAAAGCGCACGGCGACACTTCTATAGACCTAACCATCAAACACTTTCTGATTTTGTTTATTTGTTTTCCACTGATCTTTAAGAAACAGCTTGAAATAGTAAATCTAAATAGGCTTATTAGAAACAAATCCGCCCAAAAATTATATTTCGTCTGACAGGTAGCCACTAATAACTAATGCGCTTTTTACTTAAAACTATATATTTGGTGGTCGACCCCTTGCAGGCCATATCCATGTCAATGAACTGGTTTTGTGATTCTTGTTTTCTGTAGTGTTATTTTTATTTTTTCAATGGTATATACTTTCAGGAAATAGATCATACAAATTATACATTTGTAACCAAACACAGCTGCATGTCTTCGCATGGTTAGATTCAACAATCTCTTGAAAGGTTATTTGTTAACTTCATGTAAAACATGTACGGGCCTTGGTCAAGCTTTGCTATAAAAACACTTCAGTGTTGAACTACAAACTAAATACTGCAGACAGACGCTGAAATCATCAGGATCACGGGTTGTAATACTCTATTAATAACAGATTATTATAATAATTTTAGTAACAATATTTCGTCCTGATAGAATAAATTAATCATCAATCGATATCGTTCAATAACCTCCTTTAGTTCCGTATTAGTAAGGATCCCTTTGATAAAACTATTATTTGTCATTTCAACATCTATGCTGTTTGTTAAAAAGAATTCTGTGAAAATAAATTGTTACAGTAACAATATATATCATAAAGGTAATTGTCAACTTCTGATAGAAATAATCCACAAACTGAACTTTGTAAAATATAAGACAGGCAGCATCTGGTTGTTTTCACTCATCAGTAGATTGCATTGTATCCATTACTATAATGCAAGGTATATAAACTTTTCTCTCCATTTTTAATTTCAGATGTATGTAATGGTCTTCGTTATATAGACGAGGAGAAAAAGGCTCGGGTACGCAATCCGATAACACTATCCTGTCAGGTCGAAAACCCGAATTCCAGCATCTTTCCAGAGATTTGCTGGATGCTCAACTCTAAAGAGATAGACACGACAAAAGAGCGGTTCACAGTATCACCAATGCCCTTCCCGAGTTTGAAAATAAGCAATGTAGAAGTCAACGATGCTGGCAGATATGAATGCAGAGTAAAAGGATTAGAGTATCCATCTCGGTTGATTCCAAACATCTCAATTTCTTTAGGTAAAAGTTTTTATTATCTAATTTCTCGGTTAATTGTCTTCAATCTTGAACAACAAAGCTACATATTAAGACTTACAAATAATGTTTTAAAGTCTGACATCGTTTTTATCTGGTGTGAGGTTGAAACATATAATATAGCAGTAAATATGAAATACCTTCATGATTCGTAAATATAAAATTAACATTGATCTTATAAAGATATATAAACTTTTGTACACATAACTTCACTATTACAATAATAGTTACTAATACTCAATGGTAAGAAAATTGATAACGCTTTCATTATTTTTTTCTGTGATATAGTTATAATTGATCTTTCTTATAAAAGGCTTAAAGTACACATATATTTTTTCAACTGTGTAATGCTCTTTGCGATGTTGAATGGTTTAAATAAACTATAAATATAATCTATAAGTAAAAATATCTTAGATTTTGTAAAACGTTCTGTGTTGATTAAAAAGCTAATTATATGCAAATGTGATTGTTTGAATCACAGGTCAATGATAGGGGACAGAAAGTAAAAATGGCAAGAAATATTTCAACAAATATAAACTTACACATGAGGTACCTCCGTGATCGATTTTGACCCATTTGATATTTGAGACTTTATTTAAGTCCCCCAAACGAAGTGATGGGACTTGCTGTTTTTACTCTGCTTCTTATTTTGATTATTATTCTTCATTTCACACTCTTCAGCCAATGATTTCCGGAACTTTCTCGGAAAACATTTTAGACACTTATGGAACATCACATTAGATGACTCCTCCCGAGGTGTTAATGTTTCGTGGCCGTGTACATTTACAAGCCTCCGATTGGTTAGAATTTAGATATCTTTTTTTATCAAATTTAAGTGTATTTTAGCACGCCGAAACGAAGTCTACGAAACTAAGTGCGGTGGTTTGGTAGACTTCTGTAATGGCCAACATTACAATTAGTACTAGTTATAATTTGCCATAATGCTTAAATCTTAACCAGCCTTTTATGCTTATTATTCGACTTTATCTTTCTCTGGAAAATCACATAAACTACACGAGGAACTTGACAATGTGCAATTACATTAAGAGAATATAAAAAATAAATAAAACTAAATGTATACGTTAGTTGTTCATTAACGGAAATTTGGGAGACAAAATGGATCTAAAAAGTATAGGAGAGAAACCGTGGTCCAGGCGGAATAAAAATATATACTGAAACGAAAAAGAAACGCAACAAGGAAAAAAACCTAGTTTTTGGCTTAAACGTTTTTTTATCAAACTCTAAACATTATCCAAGTATTTCAGGTTTAACCGTGGTTATTCATGCACGACAGTTGGGTTTTATCTGTAACGACACGCACACCAATACGTGTTACGCCAATAACACGAAATGCACGTGCGCCATTAATCGTGTGTTTCGTTTTGTAATCTGATGGTCACAGATGCGTCTCCGATTAATTAATGAACGGCGTCGTGCTGAAATGGGTAGACTAAACCAAAATCAACGTAACGCAGTAACACAACTATTGCTTAACGGAACAAGCCAGGCAAGGGTTGCGCAGATGTTTGGAGTGCATAGAAGCACCATTTCCCATCTCTACACACGTTTACGGGACACAGGAACAATGACTGACCGTCCAAAAACCGGACGTCCACGAGTAACCACCCGACGGCAGGACCGCACAATTAGACTGATGCACTTGCGCGACAGATTCCTAACAGCAACGAGAACCGCCAACGTCATCCCTGGTACTCACAACAATAGAATTAGTCGCGATACTGTTTTGAATCGTCTACGCGAATCTGGATTGAGGCCGCGCCGTCCTTATGTTGGACCTATGCTGACGCAACGTCGACGTCGGGTGAGAATGGCATGGCTACGCCAACATCGTCCAAATGCATTCACTATTCGTCAATGGAGGCAAATTTTGTTTACTGACGAATCCAGATTCACGCTGTATAGAGCAGACGGACGTAAACGTGTTTTTAGACGTAAGGTGAACGTTACGCCGATTGCTGTGTGGTTGAACGTGATCGATTTGGCGGCGGCGGAGTCATGGCTTGGGGTGGTATATGCCATGGTCATAAAACACCTCTTGTCATTGTTCATGGTAGTTTAACAGCCCAAAGATACCGTGACAACATTTTGCAACCTGTTGCCGTACCATTTGCTCCGAGACACAACGTTACGTTTCAGCAAGACAATGCCCGACCACACGTCGCAAGGCTCAGCATGGATTTTCTGAATGCTAACAACGTCAACGTCCTGAGATGGCCATCTTACAGCCCGGATTTATCACCCATAGAGCAATTGTGGGATGTCCTAGACAGGCGCGTTAGAAAACGGCGTAATCCACCGCAAACGTTACAACAATTGGAAAGAACCCTTGTTGAGGAGTGGAACAACATTACTGTTGCACAAGTGAATCGCTTAATCAACTCCATGACAAGGCGTGTGCGAGCAGCAATCCAGGCAAATGGCGCGCATACTCGGTACTGAAAATTTAACATTAAAAAATGCTACCCCATGCTTATTTGAGATATTATTGTGCAGAATGAATTGAACTGATCTTAGATTTAATTATTAAATTGAACATTAAGTAATACAAGATGTCGTGTAATGCAATTTAATGTACAATTAATTTAAACTGAATACACAAATTAATTTGTTTTCTCTTGTTGCGTTTCTTTTTCGTTTCAGTATATCTAGTAATTATATCTATCACAGTTTGACCTTGTTTACTCATATTTCATTAAAAAAATCCAAAACAATCTTTTATTGCAACACTGTTTAGCTAATGTAAGTGAGCTGTTTTCTAGACAGACTGACAACAGCGCTGTCAGATTAATTTTAAATGCATCATAGGGTTGTCCTTCATTGAATATGCTCAAAACTTTAAAATCAATTCAAAAAACTATTCATGACTTCAATCGTTTGGTGCCACATTTTCTGCCATAATTTTATTTTGGTAAAAATCGTTATCACTATTCAACTAGACATGCATCCAGTAAAAATATATAAGTTTCTGGACAAATTCACTTTTTTTAAACGGTTGTATATATCTTACAGTTAACAATTTCACTTTTTACACTTTAGTTTATTATTATTTATACATATGGGATAATATATCTTATTTCTTTTAATGATACTTTATATGTATGGAATTTTGTTCATTTAGTACTAATTCTAACAAGTATCTGTGATAAATGAGCCTGAAATCTTAATTCTGTCTAACATATTTTTAAACGATGATGTTGGCATGCATTTCAACACGTATGTTTTACTACACCGTAACAGGATGTAGAACATAATCATTGGTTAACATATGTCTCGTTTGTTTCTATTTTGTTAATACAAATTACAAACAATTACATTCTCATAAACAATTCCCAAATGTTATTTTTAGGAATACTGCTTTTTGAATATATATATATCTATTTTTTTAATTTTATCGTAATTCTTTCACTGGAGAAGGATTAACATCAGTTGCAAAATGTGTTTAATGTAAAAATGTATGTATTGCTATGCATTCTAAGAAACCCGATTAGTTTCACATGAACACAAAAATATTTAGTCGTTATTACGAGATACGCTTTCTTTAAGTCGTTATTACGAGATACATTTAATCGTTATTAAGAGATACAATAATTCGTTATTAAGTGTTAAATTAAGTCGTTATTACGATATACTGTTGTAGTCTTATCTCGAATCTCGATATAACGACCTAGCGGTTCTCGTAATAAGGACTTATTGTAACTCGTAATTACGAGATAAATATATCATTTTCGTTTGGTACTACATGGCTTTCGTAGGATTGTATACTGACAAGGAAAAGAAATTAAAAAAGATTATATCAAATCTTTTTCAAAAATGACTATTGTAGTAATTGTAGTTATATAGCTAAACTTGCTGGTATCATTTAATTATCAGTATCCCAACAGAAATATGTTGCACATATTCATTACAAGTTTGCATTGAGTTCAAAATGCTACTAACGAATGAGTCATGTCACCCGCAGCTATTATTGAAAAAGCTCATTTTGGCAATAGAATGGAAGTGTCGATTTATGATGAGTATTCGTTATTATACATAATATTTATTTGTATTATACAATTTTGTTTTTGTTGGGTTGTAGTCGTTCATCCTGAAGTCTTCATCTTGAGAAAGACATACGTCCAACAAGTTCACTCCAGTGTTACATTCGATTGCGAAATGCACGGAGCAGACACTGTCACCTGGAAGCATAACGGTACACCGATAGAAGAAAAAAACGACCGTCGATATAAAATCAACGATGACATGTCTCTCACAATATATCCACTTACGAAAACCGATAATGGTCGGTTTGTCTGCGAAATAACAGACAGGACAGGACTAGGAGCAAAAAGTGATGAAATAAAATTATGTAAGTTACCTAAGCTATTCCAGATTCAAAAATATTATATTTTCGTACCTTTTGCAATTGTAACTGTGCATTTAAAGGTTTTTGCAAGCAAAAATTCGTGCTTGAGAAAGCTTAAACTCATACAGTATAACTTGTCTTATCCAACCCCTGTCTACCGTAATTTCCTGTGTATTACCCACACCGGGGTATAGCCCACGGGATGTAAATTAAGGCATTTTTTGAGGCTTTTGTAAAATAACTTCCAGATAACCCGCACTGGCAGTTGCCCGCGGGTTATACGTCGAATGTATACATTGTAAGTACAAGTGTATAATTAATGCTATATATAAACGCATCCATTATATATTTTGTTTGCAAATAGTGTAGATCTACATGTTGACAAAAGTGGAAACATTTAAAAGCGTATAGGCTGCATTTTTTAAATAATTTGGTAAAAAAAAATCCACAGATAGTCATCACCGGCAGATAGCCCGCACTAGGCATCTTCTGATGTAAAAAAATCCTGGAGCCCGCGGGCAATACGCAAGAAATTACTGTTATCCGAAACCATGTCCATCTAATTACTGTTTATAATATATCATACCTCTACAAACTGGACACCTGTCTAAGCCGGCCAAACATTTGGATTTCGTGAAAGACAGGTTATGTATTGCACGAATTCGTTAAATGCATCCAATAGCATTTTTTCATATTAAAGATACCTGACCTGCCTTGCGAAGTGAAATCCTGCCCTAGTGAGGCATCCGACTTTTTTTATTGTAATCTTAATTTAGATTTCTTGCTCTAAAAAATACTTTTATGTCCTAGATTCACAAGGGAAGATGTTTTAAAAATGAAAGGTAAAATGTACAAGATGATGTATTTGGACAGACGCATGCTCAACTAAAAAGTAACAGTTTATCAATGTAATGCTAACAAAAGACGTTCTCTCTACAGGTTGAAGGTGTAAAAAAGTAAACAACTTTTTATTGGTAAGAAGGAAAGTAATGTTTCCAGGGTAATGATATTTTTCTTTCTGCATATTGACATGACGGGCGTTCAAGGTCGTTTAAATAAACCAAACACTGACCCGTCAGGAGTGGCCCTGCTATACAAATGACCCTAACAGTTAATCGGTAAGGAAATATAACACAATAAAGTAACTTTTCCTTTTTTCCGATTGACCTAGAGGTTTTGTCAGTTGGCAATCTGTTTGAATCCGTCAAAATTCACTTGGTAATATAAAAACAAAATGAGTAGGATCTAAGAATTGTCAAATTTGACCTTCACCTTACTTTTACCTTGACATTTGACCAGGTGACCTGGATGTTTGCTGACCTAGTCGATTGTATATACACCCTGAACTTGAAATCAAGGACACAATAAACTCTTCTACTGCAGCTGATGACTTTGATTCTAGGGCTTTCTATAAATATTAAGATTGTCGTGATATCTGTCTACAGCTGATGAACAAATTTACGGCACGGGGGTTAGAGAGATGTAGGTTTATGAATATTATGAAAAATATCCTGTATCCTTATTTTTTTGTGTATGATAATAAGGTGAATATTTTTTAATGTGCTTATCACTATGCTTTCCTGTTGTGATTGATAATGATGCCTCAGAAGGCTTTCCGCATAAAACTTTTTTTGTTCATATTCAGTCCCCAATTGATTTTGTATTATTGATTTGTTGACACTTCGGTAAATCTCTGGATTTGGGGTACTTGCCAGTTTCACACCTTGTTTGATTCTGGCAATGTTTTCTTCATTATGCCCTAAATGCTGAACAGGGACTAAATAGTTAATTTGACATTGATCTTTGAACTGGCGACATTGAAGTTTGGTCAATTGATAATTGTTTGATTGCGGCTTATTTTGCAAAACAGAATAATACTAATTATAAAATTGATCTAGACCTTGACCTTTCAGACCAAATTTGCTTCAGAATTGCAATAACAAAATATTAAGCAATTCATAAATCAGAACTAAGCTTTGACCTTTGACTTAATGACCTTGAATTTTGCTTTGTTGACATGTTGTTTGATTCTGATCAACTTTGCTTCATATTCAATAGATATTGTGCAGAAAAAAAGACAAACGGACAGAAAGACTGACGAACACTATACAACAAAACACCTTATCATTGTGACCTACTGATACGTTTGCAATGGTAAAATTATCAAAATACCCTGCATGCCTATTTACACATGGGCGAATTATGGTTTTGTTGATGCTTAGGTATTCTCTGATTTTTTTATCGACCTGATACAATTTCAGTGAATACTACATATTTAAAGAAAACCTGACCTGAAATGTATTTGAATGTGAACACCTGGTCTTATTCTCTTGTACTTTTGCAAGGGTCTCCATGCGAATCTTTCCTTTGTTCATATTTTGTCCCTGGTTTAATAGATTTTGGATTATGATTTTGTTAACGCTTTGGTATTCTCATATTTATTTTTGTAAAAAGACATGTGATCAATACAAAATAATTGGGCATTTCAAGATAAAATAAACAAATAAAAAATACTTACCAACAATAATAGATCGTGATTGGAGCCTGGATTTATATGTTTGAAATAGTCTCTTTTATCGATTTAGCTACCTTGTCATATCCAAATGAAATAAAGTGGAATTTAATGGAAGTGGAAGTTGATATCAGCGGATGAGACATATTTAACATCAGTTTACAGAATCAAACACATACATACACGTAAAATTGTCAGATGTACCATATGATTATTTATAAGATTTGTAAGAAATTCAAAACACAAAAGCTTCATTCTGCTGACATTACACGTTTATTATGGTATGTGATTATTGGATAAAATACTAGTCATAAAGGAATAATGTTTATTTTCTCTTTTAAAGATGTGGAGCCTTCACACTATTCTAGAAGCTTTTCAGAATATGTTCAAAGGTCAGGAGAGAAGGTAAGACTTTTCCCAAATATGATTTCACTGAATTCAATCATCATGATCAGTACATTTTGAGTTTGCTTGTTAGTGTGTTTACTTGTTGTAATGACAATGATGACTCGGTTCTCATTTTGAGGATTAATGCTTACTTGGATGTGACCAAGATTTACATGGCGGGTGTCGTCGATGAAGCAGAATACGCGTACTCTCCCGGAACACCTGGTCTTATTCTCTTGTGCTTTTACAAGAGTTTCCATGTAAATATTTCCTATGTTCCTATTTTGCCCCTTATTTTAATCGATTTTGAGTTTAAATTAAGGTTTTGTTGACGCTTTGGTATTCTCTGATAAAATAGGTATTACATACACTTTTTGATAGCGCACGTGTAATAACACCTTCAGCTGCGACGATTGGCTAGTTCTATGTGAATGGTATTTATGCTACTACTTCTTTATAATACGAAGCATACGAATGATGGCGTTCAAAACTGGCGATGTTGCTATGCTTACTTATAGCAGCAAGGGGAGTAGTTACTGGGAAACGCTAGATAAACAGTTAAAATTGAAGGCACCGGTTTTCAACTCAATAGTATAGCCGTAAGCTTTTTTTTCTGCACATATGTTGGAGTAATTACCATTCACAGATAAGTGTGGCACTGCGAACTAATCGGCTGTTTACGTACGTCGCCTTTCGAGGAAGTTTGAGATATATGTTTAGTGGAAACATTCTCGGGGAACATAAAACACCACTTATTGGTCCCATAAGCAATGAGATCGAATTCCAGCCGGGAAATAGTTATTCAAGGTATACACTGAAACAATGCAACGAATGAAGGACCAATCCCCCATTTTCGTACGAAGTGACGTCAAACAAATGTGAAACAAAATGAGCTTCCCAGCTTCATTTAAGCATGTTGATGTGGTATTGGATTAGTCGTATGCTTATCAACGGCGGTGTATTGACACATATTTTATGTTGGTTTGAAAAGTCCTATCTGTATCAATTAGTTGAATTCGAAGCTTGCAAGACATCTAGTTCACGTTGTTTCAGAGTACATGTAGGAGATATAATTATACAGGTTATTTTGGTCGTAGGGACAGTCTAGGACGAGAAAAAGGGTTCCGTGTAGGATGTTTTTAGGTCAAGACAGTCCGTGTTAGCGGGGGTCATTTTTTACTTTTCCGTCTCTTAGAAGCTATTGTGACACAATTCAGCAACGACACGTAATATTGGATTATAGACAGTTTACTCGTGATCGTTAATTACACGGTCTTCTCGGGACCGACTCCTCCTATCACTACACTAGCTTGTACCTATAATTACTAATCCCCTTCGTGTGCAAAGTTAAGTGCCGTGTGCACATCTAGTATCATATTCCGAATCAACATCTAGCGGCACTTATCTGACCAATATTTCACCCTGACCCGGTTTACTGATGTAACAGACAGAGACCTAATTAACTACTAGTCTACTCAAATCAACACAGCACCTAGGCTAATTAATTATTTCCAGATGGTACAGCTACTGTGATATATCATATCAACATGCCTACTTTGTTACATTCTTCCTTTTTTCCACAAAGAAATATAATTTCTAATTATACTTATAATTCGAATTTCTAATTATAGTTCTTTAAGTAATATGCTACCTTTATCCCAACTTTTTAAAATTACTTTCACTCCATTTCCACTTCAGATAATTCTAAAATCCATTAATCTAGATTTAATAAATTCCGACATCGTACAATTCTCCGTTGAGCATCTATTGATATCTTATACTGCCCCTTAAATGACGACATGATATAAAGTCTTATTTTAAATGTAAAAGGTCACATACTTTTGTCGTTAAAGTCAATAGTGGGTACATATATATTCATAATAACATATTTACAGATACAAATCATTGTACGCAATAGCTTCTTTAAATTGCACGAATAATTTAAAAGAAAATCGCAATTGTCACATATTTAGTTGCAATGTTCCTTTTTCTTCACAGGACATTATAGTTTATTGTGCTCTCTCCAGTCGGATAAATAAGTTTCAGATCCACCTCCGTATAATTAAACCCATTACCGATGGTATGTACTCTAGTCTGGTAAACGTATATGTACATAAACACGTATAACAGTTCCTGGTTCAAATAGCATCATTAACTACTTCCAGTCACATACTACTTATTCCCGTCAGATAAAAAAAACATCAGAATCTATCTTCCTTATTAAAAAAATCCGCTTCCAACGTCCGCAGATGGAATGTCCGTACTATTTATTATTTCACAAGGATTCACTGTCTCTCTTTGACTTCCAATAGTTAAAACATAGAACCGTCCCTTTCTTGTTAATCAGTGACGTAGACTGTCATTTGATCTAAATGGTTGGTGTAGAGGAAACTTCTCTAAAGATGTACTCCCATCCTCAGCTTTAGCCGACACCAATGTGTAACTCAGCAAAGTGATTAACTTACCTGACCTTTTCATTCTCATGTGCATTATTATTGATGCGTTCAGTTCTTCATGAATTATATGAAACTTTTCAAAATTACTATTTTCACTTAAGATTTTATCCAATTAGATATGATTTCATCTAATCACTTTTCTTTGTTTCTCTTTTTTAATCTTTAGATCCTTAATCTAATAACATATTTTTAGTTTTTTTTTCTAATTTTAGCTTTTTATCAGTATGTCTTATATCACTTCTTTGGTTTTGTTCTTCTAATTTAAACTTTCTGTTATTGAGCAAGAGATTGAATCCCACGTGTCATAGGCCTTTTGAAACGAGATAATTCTTTCTTTAAACTCCAAAACTGCTTTAACTGCGATTCCAAATAAAGAAACGTTTTAATTTCCCCATCAACTGACATATAATCAGAACTATCTTCACTTATTTGGTCATCTATGTTTGCATCTTGCTCCATCTCGTTACTTGAACTATCATGTTCTTGTGACTCTAATCTAGCCGTTCTTTCTCTTAAATGTTTATATAACTCCATTAAAGAATATCATCTTCATCTGATGAATTATCCCTTTCCTGACGGAATCTCTTTGTTATTCTGTCAAGGGGAGGTTATTCAGTATCATCTGAACTTGCCTCCGAATCAGAACTATCTTCTTGTTGTACTACAATATGCGGTTTTCTGATTGGACGGATGGAAGAACCCGTGGGTATCTCCCAATCGTCTATATCAGCTAGCCTCAGGTGTTCCGCATGAGATTTTGTACTAGTACCGTCTAACTGATTTTTTACAATAAATGTCACTGGTGTCTGTCTGTCATATCAAATTTGTATCCCCCATCAAAAAAGTATCCGGATACTTTTTCTGGCCATCAAAAAAGTATCCACCCTATAGTATTTGTATCCCCCTAAACATTAATGTTGATTTACAGTTTTTTGGTAATTATTTTAATAATATATTGTAAGGAAGTAGATACAGGTGTCAAGGTAATTGTACAGGTGAGTTAATTACACCTGGTTCAACATGACAGTGTTACATAACAGGAGATAATTATAAGTGAGGGTCACACCTCGCTAGCCTAGGTGCTGGGTGTTGGGATCAATTGATGTACAGGTAAATTTACCTGTGTAATAGCCATGCATGTGCTTTAGAGTCTGCACACATATTACAAAATGAATTATATGAAATGCATATATCTAAGGCATCTATTTTAGCGTAACAATTTTATTTATACACTTGATCATTTGGTGGGTATATATACCATGCCAGTCATGGCCATATAGATATATAAACTATTTAATTCAGAAGGAAACTTTAAGTTTAGTACTTGTGTCTTTTAGATAATTCCTCTTTTATTCCCCTAATCCACCCTAAAGTTAATAACCACACACATAAGACTTTGTCTGAAAATTTAATAATACTATTTAACTTCTATGTGGAGGGAAATTAAGGTGTATAATTATGCTCATTCCTTTTTAATTTGTGTTTCTCCTTTGTTTTTCTCCGAATCATATGTTAAATTATGAATGACATAAATATTTCAATTAATATCCTGGACATAATATTCATGATTTTATTAGAATTGTCAACTGGAAGCAAATATATAACAGGGTATTTATAACTGCATGTACCAAAATACACGAATTTCAACATGAAATTGCAAAAATATTGCATTTTGAGGATTTGAATTAGTATCAAAACAAAGATAATGTTAAAAAATAATAAAGATGGACAAAACACATCTTCAGAAATTAATTATCATATAAAAAAAATTGCAACATAAACTTCAAAATTGGCTTTGCCGAGTTTTAATAGTGTTTGGTGTATATGTAAACTGTATAGCAGAACTTCTGGATGTCAGTGATTACTATTATCCAACAACATAATTTGTTCTTAGTCCATGTAATATACATACAACAACATAATTTGTTCTTAGTCCATATAATATACATACAACAACATAATTTGTTCTTAGTCCATATAATATACATACAACAACATAATTTCAACCTATTCCTTTGTTATGAACATCCCATTATGTATGAATTTAAGTTTTATGCATGCAAAGATTATTTGTAAGTGTAGAAACCATGCATTTTATATTGTTGTATACAACTTTAAAAGACCTTATATTGTATATCAATGAATGAATTTATCAGCAAATCCATATTGAAATTATTTGATTGCCATCAAAAAAGTATCCGGAGGGAGGTTTATGGGATATAGGGGGGATACATATATGATAGCCATCAAAAAAGTATCAGAGGGGTGGTTTATGAGATTTAGGGGGGATACATATATGATAACTATCAAAAAAGTAACCGGGGGGTGGGGGGGGGGGTGGGATGGGGGGGGGAGGTTTATGAGATATAGGGGTATACATATATGATGGCCATCAAAAAAGTATCCGGGGGGAGGTTTATGAGATATAGCGGGGGATACATATATGATAGCCATCAAAAAAGTATCCGGGGGGAGGTTTGTGAGATATAGGGGGGATACATATATGATAGCCATCAAAAAAGTATCCGGGGGGAGGTTTATGAGATAAAGGGGGGATACATATATGATAGCCATCAAAAAAGTATCCGGGGGAAGGTTTATGAGATATAGGGGGGATACATATATGATAGCCATCAAAAAAGTATCGGGGGGGGGGGGAGGTTTGTGAGATATAAGGGGGATACATATATGATAGCCATCAAAAAAGTATCCGGGGGGAGGTTTATGAGATATAGGGGGGATACATATATGATAGCCATCAAAAAAGTATCTGGGGGAGGTTTATGAGATATAGCGGGGGATACATATATGATAACCATCAAAAAAGTATCCGGGGGGAGTTTTATGAGATATAGGGGGGATACATATATGATAACCATCAAAAAAGTATCCGGGGGGAGGTTTATGAGATATAGCGGGGGATACATATATGATAACCATCAAAAAAGTATCCGGGGGGAGATTTATGAGATATAGGGGGGATACATATATGATAGCCATCAAAAAAGTATCCGGGGGGAGGTTTGTGAGATATAGGGGGGATACATATATGATAGCCATCAAAAAAGTATCCAGGGGAGGTTTATGAGATTTAGGGGGGGATACATATATGATAACTATCAAAAAAGTATAAGAGGGAGGTTTATGAGATATAGGGGGGATACATATATGATAGCCATCAAAAAGGTATCTGGGGGAGGTTTACCATATATATAGGGGGGATACATATATGATAGCCATCAAAAAAGTAACCAGGGGAAGGTTTATGAGATAAGAAGTCCTGTATCACACTAGAACTCATCACTATACTATATATGTCAATCATGTATCACACCAGACCTCATCACTATACTATACCTGTCTGTCCTGTATCACACCAGACCTCATCACTATACTATACCTGTCTGTCCTGTATCACACCAGACCTCATCACTATACTATATAGTATTGCCCCTATGTCTATGATAAACCTCCCCCAGATACGTTTTTGATGGCTATCATATATGTATCCCCCCTATATATATGATAAACCTCCCCCAGATACTTTTTTGATGGCTATCATACATTTATCCCCCCTATACCTCATAAACCTCCCCCTGGTTACGTTTTTGATGGCTATCATATATGTACCCCCCTTTATCTCATAAACCTCCCCCCTGGATCCTTTTTTGATGGCTATCATATATGTATCCCCCTTTATCTCATAAACCTCCCCCCCCCGGATACTTTTTTGATGGCTATCATATATGTATCCCCCTATATCTCATTAACCTCCCCCCGGTTACTTTTTTGATGGTTATCAAATATGTATCCCCCCTATATCTCATAAACCTCCCACCGGATACTTTTTTGATGGCTATCAAATATGTATCCCCCCCTATATCTGATCAACCTCCCCCCCCGGATACTTTTTTGATGGCTATCATATATGTATCCCCCCTAAATCTCATAAACCTCCCCTTAGAAACTTTTTTGATGGTTATCAAATATGTATCCCCCCCTCAATCTCATAACCCTCCCCTTAGAAACTTTTTTGATGGCTATCATATATGTATCTCCCCTATATCTCATAAACCTCCCCCCGGATACTTTTTTGATGGTTATCATATATGTATCCCCCCTATATCTCATAAACCTCCCCCCGGATACTTTTTTGGTGGCTGTCATATTGTATGTATCCCCCCTATATCTCATAAACCTCCCCCTAGATACTTTTTTATGGCTATCATATATGTATCCCCCCTATATCTCATTAACCTCCCCCGGATACTTTGTTGATGGTTATCAAATATGTATCCCCCCTCTTTATCTCATAAACCTCCCCCCGGATACTTTTTTGATAGCTATCATATATGTATCCCCCTATATCTCATAAACCTCCCCTTAGAAACTTTTTTTATGGCTATCATATATGTATCCCCCCTATATCTCATTAACCTCCCCCTAGATACTTTTTTTGATGGCTATCATATATGTATCCCCCCTATATCTCATAAACCTCCCCTTAGATACTTTTTTGATGGCTATCATATATGTATCCCCCCTATATCTCATAAACCTCCCCTCGGTTACTTTTTTGATGGCTATCATATATGTATCCCCGCTATATCTCATTAACCTCCCCCCGGTTACTTTTTTTATGGCTATCATATATGTATCCCCCCCTATATCTGATCAACCTCCCCCAGATACGTTTTTGATGGCTATCATATATGTATCCCCCCTATATATATGATAAACCTCTCCCAGATACTTTTTTGATGGCTATCATACATTTATCCCCCCTATACCTCATAAACCTCCCCCTGGTTACGTTTTTGATGGCTATCATATATGTACCCCCTTTATCTCATAAACCTCCCCCCCCTGGATCCTTTTTTGATGGCTATCATATATGTATCCCCCTTTATCTCATAAACCTCCCCCCCCCCGGATACTTTTTTGATGGCTATCAGATATGTATCCCCCTATATCTCATTAACCTCCCCCCGGTTACTTTTTTGATGGTTATCAAATATGTATCCCCCCCTATATCTCATCAACCTCCCACCGGATACTTTTTTGATGGCTATCATATATGTATCCCCCCTATATCTGATCAACCTCCCCCCCCCCCCCGGATACTTTTTTGATGGTTATCATATATGTATCCCCTCCTATATCTCATCAACCTCCCCCGGTTCCTTTTTGATGGCTATCATATATGTATCCCCCCTAAATCTCATAAACCTCCCCTTAGAAACTTTTTTGATGGTTATCATATATGTATCCCCCCTATATCTCATAAACCTCCCCCCGGATACTTGTTTGATCGCTATCATATATGTATCCCCCCTAAATCTCATAAACCTCCCCTTAGAAACTTTTTTGATGGCTATCATATATATATCCCCCCTATATCTCATAAACCTCCCCCCGGATACTTTTTTGGTGGCTGTCATATTGTATGTATCCCCCCTATATCTCATAAACCTCCCCCCGGATACTTTTTGATGGTTATCATATATATATCCCCCCTATATCTCATAAACCTCCCCCTAGATACTTTTTTATGGCTATCATATATGTATCCCCCCTATATCTCATTAACCTCCCCCCGGGAACTTTGTTGATGGTTATCAAATATGTATCCCCCCTCTTTATCTCATAAACCTCCCCCCGGATACTTTTTTGAGAGCTATCATATATGTATCCCCCCTATATCTCATAAACCTCCCCTTAGAAACTTTTTTTATGGCTATCATATATGTATCCCCCCTATATCTCATTAACCTCCCCCTAGATACTTTTTTTATGGCTATCATATATGTATCCCCCCTATATCTCATAAACCTCCCATTCGATACTTTTTTGATGGCTATCATATATGTATCCCCCTATATCTCATTAACCTCCCCCCGGATACTTTTTTGATGGCTATCATATATGTATCCCCTCTAAATCTCATAAACCTCCCCTTAGAAACTTTTTTGATGGCTATCATATATGTATCCCCCCTATATCTCATAAACCTCCCCCCAGGTTCTTTTTTGGTGGCTATCATATATGTATCCCCCCTATATCTCATAAACCTCCCCCCGGTTACTTTTTTTATGGCTATCATATATGTATCCCCCCCCTATATCTGATCAACCTCCCCCAGATACGTTTTTGATGGCTATCATATATGTATCCCCCCTATATATATGATAAACCTCTCCCAGATACTTTTTTGATGGCTATCATACATTTATCCCCCCTATACCTCATAAACCTCCCCCTGGTTACGTTTTTGATGGCTATCATATATGTACCCCCTTTATCTCATAAACCTCCCCCCCCCTGGATCCTTTTTTGATGGCTATCATATATGTATCCCCCTTTATCTCATAAACCTCCCCCCCGGATACTTTTTTGATGGCTATCAGATATGTATCCCCCTATATCTCATTAACCTCCCCCCGGTTACTTTTTTGATGGTTATCAAATATGTATCCCCCCTATATCTCATCAACCTCCCACCGGATACTTTTTGATGGTTATCATATATATATCCCCCCTATATCTCATAAACCTCCCCTTAGAAACTTTTTTGATGGCTATCATATATATATCCCCCCTATATCTCATAAACCTCCCCCCGGATACTTTTTTGGTGGCTGTCATATTGTATGTATCCCCCCTATATCTCATAAACCTCCCCCCGGATACTTTTTGATGGTTATCATATATATATCCCCCCTATATCTCATAAACCTCCCCCTAGATACTTTTTTATGGCTATCATATATGTATCCCCCCTATATCTCATTAACCTCCCCCCGGGAACTTTGTTGATGGTTATCAAATATGTATCCCCCCTCTTTATCTCATAAACCTCCCCCCGGATACTTTTTTGAGAGCTATCATATATGTATCCCCCCTATATCTCATAAACCTCCCCTTAGAAACTTTTTTTATGGCTATCATATATGTATCCCCCCTATATCTCATTAACCTCCCCCTAGATACTTTTTTTATGGCTATCATATATGTATCCCCCCTATATCTCATAAACCTCCCATTCGATACTTTTTTGATGGCTATCATATATGTATCCCCCTATATCTCATTAACCTCCCCCCGGATACTTTTTTGATGGCTATCATATATGTATCCCCTCTAAATCTCATAAACCTCCCCTTAGAAACTTTTTTGATGGCTATCATATATGTATCCCCCCTATATCTCATAAACCTCCCCCCAGGTTCTTTTTTGGTGGCTATCATATATGTATCCCCCCTATATCTCATAAACCTCCCCCCGGTTACTTTTTTTATGGCTATCATATATGTATCCCCCCCCTATATCTGATCAACCTCCCCCAGATACGTTTTTGATGGCTATCATATATGTATCCCCCCTATATATATGATAAACCTCTCCCAGATACTTTTTTGATGGCTATCATACATTTATCCCCCCTATACCTCATAAACCTCCCCCTGGTTACGTTTTTGATGGCTATCATATATGTACCCCCTTTATCTCATAAACCTCCCCCCCCCTGGATCCTTTTTTGATGGCTATCATATATGTATCCCCCTTTATCTCATAAACCTCCCCCCCGGATACTTTTTTGATGGCTATCAGATATGTATCCCCCTATATCTCATTAACCTCCCCCCGGTTACTTTTTTGATGGTTATCAAATATGTATCCCCCCTATATCTCATCAACCTCCCACCGGATACTTTTTTGATGGCTATCATATATGTATCCCCCCCTATATCTGATCAACCTCCCCCCCGTATACTTTTTTGATGGCTATCATATATGTATCCCCCCTAAATCTCATAAACCTCCCCTTAGAAACTTTTTTGATGGTTATCAAATATGTATCCCCCCTCAATCTCATAACCCTCCCCTTAGAAACTTTTTTGAGAGTTATCATATATGTATCCCCCCTATATCTCATAAACCTCCCCCGGATACTTTTTTGGTGGCTGTCATATTGTATGTATCCCCCCTATATCTCTTAAACCTCCCCCCGGATACTTTTTTGATGGTTATCATATATGTATCCCCCCTATATCTCATAAACCTCCCCCTAGATACTTTTTTATGGCTATCATATATGTATCCCCCCTATATCTCATTAACCTCCCCCCGGATACTTTTTTGATGGTTATCAAATATGTATCCCCCCTCTTTATCTCATAAACCTCCCCCCGGATACTTTTTTGATAGCTATCATATATGTATCCACCCTATATCTCACAAACCTCCCCTTAGAAACTTTTTTTATGGCTATCATATATGTATCCCCCCTATATCTCATTAACCTCCCCCTAGATACTTTTTTTATGGCTATCATATATGTATCCCCCCTATATCTCATAAACCTCCCCTTAGATACTTTTTTGATGGCTATCATATATGTATCCCCCCTATATCTCATAAACCTCCCCCCAGTTACTTTTTTGATGGCTATCATATATGTATCCCCCCCTATATCTGATCAACCTCCCCCCGGATACTTTTTTGATGGCTATCATATATGTATCCCCCCTAAATCTCATAAACCTCCCCTTAGAAACTTTTTTGATGGTTATCAAATATGTATCCCCCCCTATATCTCATCAACCTCGCACCCGGATACTTTTTTGATGGCTATCATATATGTATCCCCCCTAAATCTCATAAGCCTCCCCTTAGAAACTTTTTTGATGGCTATCATATATGTATCCCCCCTATATCTCATAAACCTCCCCCCAGTTACTTTTTTGATGGCTATCATATATGTATCCCCCCCTATATCTCATAAACCTCCCCCCGGTTACTTTTTTGATGGCTATCTTATATGTATCCCCCCCTATATCTCATCAACCTCCCCCCGGTTCCTTTTTGATGGCTATCATATATGTATCCCCCCTATATCTCATAAACCTCCCCCCGGATACTTTTTTGATGGTTATCAAATATGTATCCCCCCTCTTTATCTCATAAACCTCCCCCCGGATACTTTTTTGAGAGCTATCATATATGTATCCCCCCTATATCTCATAAACCTCCCCTTAGAAACTTTTTTTATGGCTATCATATATGTATCCCCCCTATATCTCATTAACCTCCCCCTAGATACTTTTTTTATGGCTATCATATATGTATCCCCCCTATATCTCATAAACCTCCCATTCGATACTTTTTTGATGGCTATCATATATGTATCCCCCTATATCTCATTAACCTCCCCCCGGATACTTTTTTGATGGCTATCATATATGTATCCCCTCTAAATCTCATAAACCTCCCCTTAGAAACTTTTTTGATGGCTATCATATATGTATCCCCCCTATATCTCATAAACCTCCCCCCAGGTTCTTTTTTGGTGGCTATCATATATGTATCCCCCCTATATCTCATAAACCTCCCCCCGGTTACTTTTTTTATGGCTATCATATATGTATCCCCCCCCTATATCTGATCAACCTCCCCCAGATACGTTTTTGATGGCTATCATATATGTATCCCCCCTATATATATGATAAACCTCTCCCAGATACTTTTTTGATGGCTATCATACATTTATCCCCCCTATACCTCATAAACCTCCCCCTGGTTACGTTTTTGATGGCTATCATATATGTACCCCCTTTATCTCATAAACCTCCCCCCCCCTGGATCCTTTTTTGATGGCTATCATATATGTATCCCCCTTTATCTCATAAACCTCCCCCCCGGATACTTTTTTGATGGCTATCAGATATGTATCCCCCTATATCTCATTAACCTCCCCCCGGTTACTTTTTTGATGGTTATCAAATATGTATCCCCCCTATATCTCATCAACCTCCCACCGGATACTTTTTTGATGGCTATCATATATGTATCCCCCCCTATATCTGATCAACCTCCCCCCCGTATACTTTTTTGATGGCTATCATATATGTATCCCCCCTAAATCTCATAAACCTCCCCTTAGAAACTTTTTTGATGGTTATCAAATATGTATCCCCCCTCAATCTCATAACCCTCCCCTTAGAAACTTTTTTGAGAGTTATCATATATGTATCCCCCCTATATCTCATAAACCTCCCCCGGATACTTTTTTGGTGGCTGTCATATTGTATGTATCCCCCCTATATCTCATAAACCTCCCCCCGGATACTTTTTTGATGGTTATCATATATGTATCCCCCCTATATCTCATAAACCTCCCCCTAGATACTTTTTTATGGCTATCATATATGTATCCCCCCTATATCTCATTAACCTCCCCCCGGATACTTTTTTGATGGTTATCAAATATGTATCCCCCCTCTTTATCTCATAAACCTCCCCCCGGATACTTTTTTGATAGCTATCATATATGTATCCACCCTATATCTCACAAACCTCCCCTTAGAAACTTTTTTTATGGCTATCATATATGTATCCCCCCTATATCTCATTAACCTCCCCCTAGATACTTTTTTTATGGCTATCATATATGTATCCCCCCTATATCTCATAAACCTCCCCTTAGATACTTTTTTGATGGCTATCATATATGTATCCCCCCTATATCTCATAAACCTCCCCCCAGTTACTTTTTTGATGGCTATCATATATGTATCCCCCCCTATATCTGATCAACCTCCCCCCGGATACTTTTTTGATGGCTATCATATATGTATCCCCCCTAAATCTCATAAACCTCCCCTTAGAAACTTTTTTGATGGCTATCATATATGTATCCCCCCTATATCTCATAAACCTCCCCCCAGTTACTTTTTTGATGGCTATCATATATGTATCCCCCCCTATATCTCATAAACCTCCCCCCGGTTACTTTTTTGATGGCTATCTTATATGTATCCCCCCCTATATCTCATCAACCTCCCCCCGGTTCCTTTTTGATGGCTATCATATATGTATCCCCCCTATATCTCATAAACCTCCCCCCGGATACTTTTTTGATGGCTATCATATATGTATCCCCCCTAAATCTCATAAACCTCCCCCCGGATACTTTTTTGATGGCTATCATATATGTATCCCCCCTTTATCTCATTAACCTCCCCCCCCCCCGGATACTTTTTTGATGGCTATCATATATGTATCCCCCCTATATCTCATTAACCTCCCCCCGGTTACTTTTTTGATGGTTATCAAATATGTATCCCCCCTATATCTCATCAACCTCCCACCAGATACTCTTTTGATGGCTATCATATATGTATCCCCCCTATATCTGATCAACCTCCCCCCCCGGATACTTTTTTGATGGCTATCATATATGTATCCCCCCTAAATCTCATAAATCTCCCCTTAGAAACTGTTTTGATGGTTATCAAATATGTATCCCCCCCCCTATATCTCATCAACCTCCCACCGGATACTTGTTTGATGGCTATCATATATGTATCCCCCTATATCTGATCAACCCCCCCCCCGGATACTTGCTTGATCGCTATCATATATGTATCCCCCCTAAATCTCATAAACCTCCCCTTAGAAACTTTTTTGATGGCTATCATATATGTATCCCCCCTATATCTCATAAACCTCCCCCCGGATACTTTTTTGGTGGCTGTCATATTGTATGTATCCCCCCTATATCTCATAAACCTCCCCCGGATACTTTTTTGATGGTTATCATATATGTATCCCCCCTATATCTCATAAACCTCCCCCTAGATACTTTTTTATGGCTATCATATATGTATCCCCCCTATATCTCATTAACCTCCCCCGGATACTTTGTTGATGGTTATCAAATATGTATCCCCCCTCTTTATCTCATAAACCTCCCCCCGGATACTTTTTTGATAGCTATCATATATGTATCCCCCCTATATCTCATAAACCTCCCCTTAGAAATTTTTTTTATGGCTATCATATATGTATCCCCCCTATATCTCATTAACCTCCCCCTAGATACTTTTTTTATGGCTATCATATATGTATCCCCCCTATATCTCATAAACCTCCCCTTAGATACTTTTTTGATGGCTATCATATATGTATCCCCCCTATATCTCATAAACCTCCCCTCGGTTACTTTTTTGATGGCTATCATATATGTATCCCCCCTATATCTCATTAACCTCCCCCCGGTTACTTTTTTATGGCTATCATATATGTATCCCCCCCTATATCTCATTAACCTCCCCCCGGTTACTGTTTTATGGCTATCATATATGTATCCCCCCCTATATCTGATCAACCTCGCCCCGGATACTTTTTTGATGGCTATCATATGTGTATCCCCCCCTATATCTGATCAACCTCCCCCCTGGATACTTTTTTGATGGCTATCATATATGTTTCCCCCTAAACCTCATAAACCTCCCCTTAGAAACTTTTTTGATGGCTATCATATATGTATCCCCCCTATATCTCATAAACCTCCCCCCAGGTTCTTTTTTGGTGGCTATCATATATGTATTTCCCCTATATCTCATAAACCTCCCCCCGGTTACTTTTTTGATGGCTATCACATATGTATCCCCCCCTATATCTCATCAACCTCCCCCCGGTTCCTTTTTAATGGCTATCATATATGTATCCCCCCTGTATCTCATAAACCTCCCCCTTAATACTTTTTTGATGGCTATCATATGTATTCCCCCCTATATCTCATAAACCTCTCCCCGGATACTTTTTTGACGGCTATCATATATGTATCCCCCCTAAATCTCATAAACCTCCCCCTAGAAACTTTTTGGAAGGCTATCATATATGTATCCCCCCTATATCTCATAAACCTCCCCCAGGTTCTTTTTTGGTGGCTATCATATATGTATCCCCCCTATATCTCATAAACCTCCCCCCGCTTACTTTTTTGATGGCTATCTTATATGTATCCCCCCCTATATCTCATCAACCTCCCCCAGGTTCCTTTTTGATGGCTATCATATATGTATCCCCCCTATATCTCATAAACCTCCCCCCGGATACTTTTTTGATGGCTATCATATATGTATCCCCCCTAAATCTCATAAACCTCCCCCCGGATACTTTTTTGATGGCTATCATATATGTATCCCCCCTTTATCTCATAAACCTCCCCCCCCCGGATACTTTTTTGTTGGCTATCATATATGTATCCCCCCTATATCTCATTAACCTCCCCCCGGTTACTTTTTTGATGGTTATCAAATATGTATCCCCCCCTATATCTCATCAACCTCCCACCGGATACTTTTTTGATGGCTATCATATATGTATCCCCCCTATATCTGATCAACCTCCCCCCCCCCCGGATACTTTTTTGATGGTTATCATATATGTATCCCCTCCTATATCTCATCAACCTCCCCCGGTTCCTTTTTGATGGCTATCATATATGTATCCCCCCTAAATCTCATAAACCTCCCCTTAGAAACTTTTTTGATGGTTATCATATATGTATCCCCCCTATATCTCATAAACCTCCCCCCGGATACTTGTTTGATCGCTATCATATATGTATCCCCCCTAAATCTCATAAACCTCCCCTTAGAAACTTTTTTGATGGCTATCATATATATATCCCCCCTATATCTCATAAACCTCCCCCCGGATACTTTTTTGGTGGCTGTCATATTGTATGTATCCCCCCTATATCTCATAAACCTCCCCCCGGATACTTTTTGATGGTTATCATATATATATCCCCCCTATATCTCATAAACCTCCCCCTAGATACTTTTTTATGGCTATCATATATGTATCCCCCCTATATCTCATTAACCTCCCCCCGGGAACTTTGTTGATGGTTATCAAATATGTATCCCCCCTCTTTATCTCATAAACCTCCCCCCGGATACTTTTTTGAGAGCTATCATATATGTATCCCCCCTATATCTCATAAACCTCCCCTTAGAAACTTTTTTTATGGCTATCATATATGTATCCCCCCTATATCTCATTAACCTCCCCCTAGATACTTTTTTTATGGCTATCATATATGTATCCCCCCTATATCTCATAAACCTCCCATTCGATACTTTTTTGATGGCTATCATATATGTATCCCCCTATATCTCATTAACCTCCCCCCGGATACTTTTTTGATGGCTATCATATATGTATCCCCTCTAAATCTCATAAACCTCCCCTTAGAAACTTTTTTGATGGCTATCATATATGTATCCCCCCTATATCTCATAAACCTCCCCCCAGGTTCTTTTTTGGTGGCTATCATATATGTATCCCCCCTATATCTCATAAACCTCCCCCCGGTTACTTTTTTTATGGCTATCATATATGTATCCCCCCCCTATATCTGATCAACCTCCCCCAGATACGTTTTTGATGGCTATCATATATGTATCCCCCCTATATATATGATAAACCTCTCCCAGATACTTTTTTGATGGCTATCATACATTTATCCCCCCTATACCTCATAAACCTCCCCCTGGTTACGTTTTTGATGGCTATCATATATGTACCCCCTTTATCTCCTAAACCTCCCCCCCCCTGGATCCTTTTTTGATGGCTATCATATATGTATCCCCCTTTATCTCATAAACCTCCCCCCCGGATACTTTTTTGATGGCTATCAGATATGTATCCCCCTATATCTCATTAACCTCCCCCCGGTTACTTTTTTGATGGTTATCAAATATGTATCCCCCCTATATCTCATCAACCTCCCACCGGATACTTTTTTGATGGCTATCATATATGTATCCCCCCCTATATCTGATCAACCTCCCCCCCGTATACTTTTTTGATGGCTATCATATATGTATCCCCCCTAAATCTCATAAACCTCCCCTTAGAAACTTTTTTGAGAGTTATCATATATGTATCCCCCCTATATCTCATAAACCTCCCCCGGATACTTTTTTGGTGGCTGTCATATTGTATGTATCCCCCCTATATCTCATAAACCTCCCCCCGGATACTTTTTTATGGCTATCATATATGTATCCCCCCTATATCTCATTAACCTCCCCCCGGATACTTTTTTGATGGTTATCAAATATGTATCCCCCCTCTTTATCTCATAAACCTCCCCCCGGATACTTTTTTGATAGCTATCATATATGTATCCACCCTATATCTCACAAACCTCCCCTTAGAAACTTTTTTTATGGCTATCATATATGTATCCCCCCTATATCTCATTAACCTCCCCCTAGATACTTTTTTTATGGCTATCATATATGTATCCCCCCTATATCTCATAAACCTCCCCTTAGATACTTTTTTGATGGCTATCATATATGTATCCCCCCTATATCTCATAAACCTCCCCCCAGTTACTTTTTTGATGGCTATCATATATGTATCCCCCCCTATATCTGATCAACCTCGCACCCGGATACTTTTTTGATGGCTATCATATATGTATCCCCCCCTATATCTGATCAACCCCCCTCCCCCCCCCCCGGATACTTTTTTGATGGCTATCATATATGTATCCCCCCTAAATCTCATAAGCCTCCCCTTAGAAACTTTTTTGATGGCTATCATATATGTATCCCCCCTATATCTCATAAACCTCCCCCCAGTTACTTTTTTGATGGCTATCATATATGTATCCCCCCCTATATCTCATAAACCTCCCCCCGGTTACTTTTTTGATGGCTATCTTATATGTATCCCCCCCTATATCTCATCAACCTCCCCCCGGTTCCTTTTTGATGGCTATCATATATGTATCCCCCCTATATCTCATAAACCTCCCCCCGGATACTTTTTTGATGGCTATCATATATGTATCCCCCCTAAATCTCATAAACCTCCCCCCGGATACTTTTTTGATGGCTATCATATATGTATCCCCCCTTTATCTCATTAACCTCCCCCCCCCCGGATACTTTTTTGATGGCTATCATATATGTATCCCCCCTATATCTCATTAACCTCCCCCCGGTTACTTTTTTGATGGTTATCAAATATGTATCCCCCCTATATCTCATCAACCTCCCACCAGATACTTTTTTGATGGCTATCATATATGTATCCCCCCTATATCTGATCAACCTCCCCCCCCCGGATACTTTTTTGATGGCTATCATATATGTATCCCCCCTAAATCTCATAAACCTCCCCTTAGAAACTTTTTTGATGGTTATCAAATATGTATCCCCCCCCCTATATCTCATCAACCTCCCACCGGATACTTGTTTGATGGCTATCATATATGTATCCCCCTATATCTGATCAACCCCCCCCGGATACTTGCTTGATCGCTATCATATATGTATCCCCCCTAAATCTCATAAACCTCCCCTTAGAAACTTTTTTGATGGCTATCATATATGTATCCCCCCTATATCTCATAAACCTCCCCCCGGATACTTTTTTGGTGGCTGTCATATTGTATGTATCCCCCCTATATCTCATAAACCTCCCCCGGATACTTTTTTGATGGTTATCATATATGTATCCCCCCTATATCTCATAAACCTCCCCCTAGATACTTTTTTATGGCTATCATATATGTATCCCCCCTATATCTCATTAACCTCCCCCGGATACTTTGTTGATGGTTATCAAATATGTATCCCCCCTCTTTATCTCATAAACCTCCCCCCGGATACTTTTTTGATAGCTATCATATATGTATCCCCCCTATATCTCATAAACCTCCCCTTAGAAATTTTTTTTATGGCTATCATATATGTATCCCCCCTATATCTCATTAACCTCCCCCTAGATACTTTTTTTATGGCTATCATATATGTATCCCCCCTATATCTCATAAACCTCCCCTTAGATACTTTTTTGATGGCTATCATATATGTATCCCCCCTATATCTCATAAACCTCCCCCCGGTTACTTTTTTGATGGCTATCATATATGTATCCCCCCTATATCTCATTAACCTCCCCCCGGTTACTTTTTTATGGCTATCATATATGTATCCCCCCCTATATCTCATTAACCTCCCCCCGGTTACTGTTTTATGGCTATCATATATGTATCCCCCCCTATATCTGATCAACCTCCCCCCGGATACTTTTTTGATGGTTATCATATGTGTATCCCCCCCTATATCTGATCAACCTCCCCCCTGGATACTTTTTTGATGGCTATCATATATGTTTCCCCCTAAACCTCATAAACCTCCCCTTAGAAACTTTTTTGATGGCTATCATATATGTATCCCCCCTATATCTCATAAACCTCCCCCCAGGTTCTTTTTTGGTGGCTATCATATATGTATTTCCCCTATATCTCATAAACCTCCCCCCGGTTACTTTTTTGATGGCTATCACATATGTATCCCCCCCTATATCTCATCAACCTCCCCCCGGTTCCTTTTTAATGGCTATCATATATGTATCCCCCCTGTATCTCATAAACCTCCCCCTTAATACTTTTTTGATGGCTATCATATGTATTCCCCCCTATATCTCATAAACCTCTCCCCGGATACTTTTTTGACGGCTATCATATATGTATCCCCCCTAAATCTCATAAACCTCCCCCTAGAAACTTTTTGGAAGGCTATCATATATGTATCCCCCCTATATCTCATAAACCTCCCCCAGGTTCTTTTTTGGTGGCTATCATATATGTATCCCCCCTATATCTCATAAACCTCCCCCCGGTTACTTTTTTGATGGCTATCTTATATGTATCCCCCCCTATATCTCATCAACCTCCCCCAGGTTCCTTTTTGATGGCTATCATATATGTATCCCCCCTATATCTCATAAACCTCCCCCCGGATACTTTTTTGATGGCTATCATATATGTATTCCCCCCTAAATCTCATAAACCTCCCCCCGGATACTTTTTTGATGGCTATCATATATGTATCCCCCCTTTATCTCATAAACCTCCCCCCCGGATACTTTTTTGTTGGCTATCATATATGTATCCCCCCTATATCTCATTAACCTCCCCCCGGTTACTTTTTTGATGGTTATCAAATATGTATCCCCCCCTATATCTCATCAACCTCCCACCGGATACTTTTTTGATGGCTATCATATATGTATCCCCCCTATATCTGATCAACCTCCCCCCCCCCGGATACTATTTTGATGGCTATCATATATGTATCCCCCCTAAATCTCATAAACCTCCCCTTAGAAACTTTTTTGATGGTTATCAAATATGTATCCCCCCTATATCTCATCAACCTCCCACCGGATACTTGTTTGATCGCTATCATATATGTATCCCCCCTAAATCTCATGAACCTCCCCTTAGAAACTTTTTTGATGGCTATCATATATATATCCCCCCTATATCTCATAAACCTCCCCCCGGATACTTTTTTGGTGGCTGTCATATTGTATGTATCCCCCCTATATCTCATAAACCTCCCCCCGGATACTTTTTGATGGTTATCATATATATATCCCCCCCTATATCTCATAAACCTCCCCCTAGATACTTTTTTATGGCTATCATATATGTATCCCCCCTATATCTCATTAACCTCCCCCCGGGAACTTTGTTGATGGTTATCAAATATGTATCCCCCCTCTTTATCTCATAAACCTCCCCCCGGATACTTTTTTGAGAGCTATCATATATGTATCCCCCCTATATCTCATAAACCTCCCCTTAGAAACTTTTTTTATGGCTATCATATATGTATCCCCCCTATATCTCATTAACCTCCCCCTAGATACTTTTTTTATGGCTATCATATATGTATCCCCCCTATATCTCATAAACCTCCCATTCGATACTTTTTTGATGGCTATCATATATGTATCCCCCTATATCTCATTAACCTCCCCCGGATACTTTTTTGATGGCTATCATATGTGTATCCCCCCCTATATCTGATCAACCCCCCCCCCCCGGATACTTTTTTGATGGCTATCATATATGTATCCCCTCTAAATCTCATAAACCTCCCCTTAGAAACTTTTTTGATGGCTATCATATATGTATCCCCCCTATATCTCATAAACCTCCCCCCAGGTTCTTTTTTGGTGGCTATCATATATGTATCCCCCCTATATCTCATAAACCTCCCCCCGGTTACTTTTTTGATGGCTATCATATATGTATCCCCCCTATATCTCATCAACCTCCCCCAGGTTCCTTTTTAATGGCTATCATATATGTATCCCCCCTGTATCTCATAAACCTCCCACTTAATACATTTTTGATGGCTATCATATGTATTCCTCCCTATATCTCATAAACCTCTCCCCGGATACTTTTTTGACGGCTATCATATATGTATCCCCCCTAAATCTCATAAACCTCCCCCTGGAAACTTTTTTGATGGCTATCATATATGTATCCCCCCTATATCTCATAAACCTCCCCCCAGGTTCTTTTTTGGTGGCTATCATATATGTATCCCCCCTATATCTCATAAACCTCCCCCCGGTTACTTTTTTGATGGCTATCTTATATGTATCCCCTCCTATATCTCATCAACCTCCCCCCGGTTCCTTTTTGATGGCTATCATATATGTATCCCCCCTATATCTCATAAACCTCCCCCCGGATACTTTTTTGATGGCTATCATATATGTATCCCCCCTATATCTCATAAACCTCCCCCCGGATACGTTTTTGATGGCTATCATATATGTATCCCCCCTTTATCTCATAAACCTCCCCCCCCGGATACTTTTTTGATGGCTATCATATATGTATCCCCCCTATATCTCATTAAGCTCCCCCCGGTTACTTTTTTGATGGTTATCAAATATGTATCCCCCTTATATCTCATCAACCTACCACCGGATACTTTTTTGATGGCTATCATATATATATCCCCCCTAAATCTCATAAACCTCCCCCTAGATACTTTTTTATGGCTATCATATATGTATCCCCCCTATATCTCATAAACCTCCCCCCAGGTTCTTTTTTGGTGGCTATCATATATGTATCTCCCCTATATCTCATAAACCTCCCCCCGGTTACTTTTTTGATGGCTATCATATATGTATCCCCCCCCTATATCTCATCAACCTCCCCCCGGTTCCTTTTTAATGGCTATCATATATGTATCCCCCCTGTATCTCATAAACCTCCCCCTTAATACTTTTTTGATGGCTATCATATGTATTCCGCCCTATATCTCATAAACCTCTCCCCGGATACTTTTTTGACGGCTATCATATATGTATCCCCCCTAAATCTCATAAACCTCACCCTAGAAACTTTTTTGATGGCTATCATATATGTATCCCCCCTATATCTCATAAACCTCTCCCCAGGTTCTTTTTTGGTGGCTATCATATATGTATCCCCCCCTATATCTCATAAACCTCCCCCCGGTTACTTTTTTGATGGCTATCTTATATGTATCCCCCCCTATATCTCATCAACCTCCCCCAGGTTCCTTTTTGATGGCTATCATATATGTATCCCCCCTATATCTCATAAACCTCCCCCCGGATACTTTTTTGATGGCTATCATATATGTATCCCCCCTAAATCTCATAAACCTCCCCCCGGATACTTTTTTGATGGCTATCATATATGTATCCCCCCTTTATCTCATAAACCTCCCCCCCGGATACTTTTTTGATGGCTATCATATATGTATCCCCCCTATATCTCATTAACCTCCCCCCGGTTACTTTTTTGATGGTTGTCAAATATGTATCCCCCCTATATCTCATCAATCTCCCACCGGATACTTTTTTGATGGCTATCATATATGTATCCCCCCTAAATCTCATAAACCTCCCCTTAGAAACTTTTTTGATGGTTATCAAATATGTATCCCCCCTATATCTCATCAACCTCCCACCGGATACTTTTTTGATGGCTATCATATATGTATCCCCCCTATATCTCATAAACCTCCCCCCGGATTCTTGTTTGATCGCTATCATATATGTATCCCCCGTAAATCTCATAAACCTCCCCTGAGAAACTTTTTTGATGGCTATCATATATATATCCCCCCTATATCTCATAAACCTCCCCCCGGATACTTTTTTGGTGGCTGTCATATTGTATGTATCCCCCCTATATCTCATAAACCTCCCCCCGGATACTTTTTGATGGTTATCATATATATATCCCCCCCTATATCTCATAAACCTCCCCCTAGATACTTTTTTATGGCTATCATATATGTATCCCCCCTATATCTCATTAACCTCCCCCCGGGAACTTTGTTGATGGTTATCAAATATGTATCCCCCCTCTTTATCTCATAAACCTCCCCCCGGATACTTTTTTGATAGCTATCATATATGTATCCCCCCTATATCTCATAAACCTCCCCTTAGAAACTTTTTTTATGGCTATCATATATGTATCCCCCCTATATCTCATTAACCTCCCCCTAGATACTTTTTTATGGCTATCATATATGTATCCCCCCTATATCTCATAAACCTCCCATTCGATACTTTTTTGATGGCTATCATATATGTATCCCCCTATATCTCATCAACCTCCCCCCGGATACTTTTTTGATGGCTATCATATGTGTATCCCCCCCTATATCTGATCAACCCCCCCCCCCCCCGGATACTTTTTTGATGGCTATCATATATGTATCCCCTCTTAATCTCATAAACCTCCCCTTAGAAACTTTTTTGATGGCTATCATATATGTATCCCCCCTATATCTCATAAACCTCCCCCCAGGTTCTTTTTTGGTGGCTATCATATATGTATCCCCCCTATATCTCATAAACCTCCCCCCGGTTACTTTTTTGATGGCTATCATATATGTATCCCCCCTATATCTCATCAACCTCCCCCAGGTTCCTTTTTAATGGCTATCATATATGTATCCCCCCTGTATCTCATAAACCTCCCCCTTAATACATTTTTGATGGCTATCATATGTATTCCTCCCTATATCTCATAAACCTCTCCCCGGATACTTTTTTGACGGCTATCATATATGTATCCCCCCTAAATCTCATAAACCTCCCCCTGGAAACTTTTTTGATGGCTATCATATATGTATCCCCCCTATATCTCATAAACCTCCCCCCAGGTTCTTTTTTGGTGGCTATCATATATGTATCCCCCCTATATCTCATAAAGCTCCCCCCGGTTACTTTTTTGATGGCTATCTTATATGTATCCCCTCCTATATCTCATCAACCTCCCCCCGGTTCCTTTTTGATGGCTATCATATATGTATCCCCCCTATATCTCATAAACCTCCCCCCGGATACTTTTTTGATGGCTATCATATATGTATCCCCCCTATATCTCATAAACCTCCCCCCGGATACGTTTTTGATGGCTATCATATATGTATCCCCCCTTTATCTCATAAACCTCCCCCCCCCGGATACTTTTTTGATGGCTATCATATATGTATCCCCCCTATATCTCATTAAGCTCCCCCCGGTTACTTTTTTGATGGTTATCAAATATGTATCCCCCTTATATCTCATCAACCTCCCACCGGATACTTTTTTGATGGCTATCATATATGTATCCCCCCTAAATCTCATAAAACTCCCCTTAGAAACTTTTTTGATGGTTATCAAATATGTATCCCCCCCTATATCTCATCAACCTCCCACCGGATACTTTTTTGATGGCTATCATATATGTATCCCCCCTAAATCTCATAAACCTCCCCTTAGAAACTTTTTTTGATGGTTATCAAATATGTATCCCCCCCTATATCTCATCAACCTCCCACCGGATACTTTTTTGATGGCTATCATATATGTATCCCCCCTATATCTCATAAACCTCCCCCCGGATACTTGTTTGATCGCTATCATATATGTATCCCCCCTAAATCTCATAAACCTCCCCTTAGAAACTTTTTTGATGGCTATCATATATGTATCCCCCCTATATCTCATAAACCTCCCCCCGGATACTTTTTTGGTGGCTGTCATATTGTATGTATCCCCCCTATATCTCATAAACCTCCCCCCGGATACTTTTTTGATGGTTATCATATATGTATCCCCCCTATATCTCATAAACCTCCCCCTAGATTCTTTTTTATGGCTATCATATATGTATCCCCCCTATATCTCATTAACCTCCCCCCGGATACTTTGTTGATGGTTATCAAATATGTATCCCCCCTCTTTATCTCATAAACCTCCCCTCGGTTACTTTTTTGATGGCTATCATATATGTATCCCCCCCTATATCTCATTAACCTCCCCCTAGATACTTTTTTTATGGCTATCATATATGTATCCCCCCTATATCTCATAAACCTCCCCTTAGATACTTTTTTGATGGCTATCATATATGTATCCCCCCTTTATCTCATAAACCTCCCCTCGGTTACTTTTTTGATGGCTATCATATATGTATCCCCCCCCTATATCTGATCAACCTCCCCCCGGATACTTTTTTGATGGCTTTCATATATGTATCCCCCCTAAATCTCATAAACCTCCCCTTAGAAACTTTTTTGATGGTTATCAAATATGTATCCCCCCCTATATCTCATCAACCTCCCACCGGATACTTTTTTGATGGCTATCATATGTGTATCCCCCCCTATATCTGATCAACCCCCCCGGATACTTTTTTGATGGCTATCATATATGTATCCCCCCTAAATCTCATAAACCTCCCCTTAGAAACTTTTTTGATGGCTATCATATATGTATCCCCCCTATATCTCATAAACCTCCCCCAAGGTTCTTTTTTGGTGGCTATCATATATGTATCCCCCCTATATCTCATAAACCTCCCCCCGGTTACTTTTTTGATGGCTATCATATATGTATCCCCCCCTATATCTCATCAACCTCCCCCCGGTTCCTTTTTAATGGCTATCATATATGTATCCCCCCTGTATCTCATAAACCTCCCCCTTAATACTTTTTTGATGGCTATCTTATGTATTCCCCCCTATATCTCATAAACCTCTCCCCGGATACTTTTTTGACGGCTATCATATATGTATCCCCCCTAAATCTCATAAACCTCCCCCTGGAAACTTTTTTGATGGCTATCATATATGTATCCCCCCTATATCTCATAAACCTCCCCCCAGGTTCTTTTTTGGTGGCTATCATATATGTATCCCCCCTATATCTCATAAACCTCCCCCCGGTCACTTTTTTGATGGCTATCTTATATGTATCCCCCCCTATATCTCATCAACCTCCCCCCGGTTCCTTTTTGATGGCTATCATATATGTATCCCCCCTATATCTCATAAACCTCCCCCCGGATACTTTTTTGAAGGATATCATATATGTATCCCCCCTAAATCTCATAAACCTCCCCCCGGATACTTTTTTGATGGCTATCATATATGTATCCCCCCTTTATCTCATAAACCTCCCCCCCCGGATACTTTTTTGATGGCTATCATATATGTATCCCCCCTATATCTCATTAACCTCCCCCCGGTTACTTTTTTGATGGTTATCAAATATGTATCCCCCCTATATCTCATCAACCTCCCACCGGATACTTTTTTGATGGCTATCATATATGTATCCCCCCTATATCTCATAAACCTCCCCCCGGATACTTGTTTGATCGCTATCATATGTGTATCCCCCCTAAATCTCATAAACCTCCCCTTAGAAACTTTTTTTATGGCTATCATATATGTATCCCCCCTATATCTCATAAACCTCCCCCCGGATACTTTTTTGGTGGCTGTCATATTGTATGTATCCCCCCTATATCTCATAAACCTCCCCCCGGATACTTTTTTGATGGTTATCATATATGTATCCCCCCTATATCTCATAAACCTCCCCCTAGATACTTTTTTATGGCTATCATATATGTATCCCCCCTATATCTCATTAACCTCCCCCCGGATACTTTGTTGATGGTTATCAAATATGTATCCCCCCTCTTTATCTCATAAACCTCCCCCCGGATACTTTTTTGATAGCTATCATATATGTATCCCCCTATATCTCATAAACCTCCCCTTAGAAACTTTTTTGATGGCTATCATATATGTATCCCCCCTATATCTCATTAACCTCCCCCTAGATACTTTTTTTATGGCTATCATATATGTATCCCCCCTATATCTCATAAACCTCCCCTTAGATACTTTTTTGATGGCTATCATATATGTATCCCCCTATATCTCATAAACCTCCCCTCGGTTACTTTTTTGATGGCTATCATATATGTATCCCCCCTATATCTCATTAACCTCCCCCCGGTTACTTTTTTGATGGCTATCATATATGTATCCCCCCCTATATCTGATCAACCTCCCCCCGGATACTTTTTTGATGGCTATCATATATGTATCCCCCCTAAATCTCATAAACCTGCCCTTAGAAACTTTTTTGATGGTTATCAAATATGTATCCCCCCCTATATCTCATCAACCTCCCACCGGATACTTTTTTGATGGCTATCATATGTGTATCCCCCCCTATATCTGATCAACCCCCCCCCCCCGGATACTTTTTTGATGGCTATCATATATGTATCCCCCCTAAATCTCATAAACCTCCCCTTAGAAACTTTTTTGATGGCTATCATATATGTATCCCCCCTATATCTCATAAACCTCCCCCCAGGTTCTTTTTTGGTGGCTATCATATATGTATCCCCCCTATATCTCATAAACCTCCCCCCGGTTACTTTTTTGATGGCTATCATATATGTATCCCCCCCCTATATCTCATCAACCTCCACCCGGTTCCTTTTTAATGGCTATCATATATGTATCCCCCCTGTATCTCATAAACCTCCCCCTTAATACTTTTTTGATGGCTATCATATGTTTTCCCCCCTATATCTCATAAACCTCTCCCCGGATACTTTTTTGACGGCTATCATATATGTATCCCCCCTAAATCTCATAAACCTCCCCCTAGAAACATTTTTGATGGCTATCATATATGTATCCCCCCTTTATCTCATAAACCTCCCCCCGGTTACTTTTTTGATGGCTATCATATATGTATCCCCCCTATATCTCATAAACCTCCCCCCGGATACATTTTTGATGGCTATCATATATGTATCCCCCTATATCTCATAAACCTCCCCCTTGATACTTTTTTGATGGTTATCACATATATATGTATACCCCCTATATCTCATAAACCTCCCCCCGGATACTTTTTTGATGGCTATCATATATGTATCCCCCCTTTATCTCATTACCCTCCCCCCCCCCCGGATACTTTTTTGATGGCTATCATATATGTATCCCCGCTATATCTCATTAACCTCCCCCGGTTACTTTTTTGATGGTTATCAAATATGTATCCCCCCTATATCTCATCAACCTTCCACCGGATACTTTTTTGATGGCTATCATATATGTATCCCCCCTATATCTGATCAACCTCCCACCCCCGGATACTTTTTTGATGGCTATCATATTTGTATCCCCCCTAAATCTCATAAACCTCCCCCCGGATACTTGTTTGATCGCTATCATATATGTATCCTCCATAAATCTCATAAACCTCCCCTTAGAAACTTTTTTGATGGCTATCATATATGTATCCCCCCTATATCTCATAAACCTCCCCCCGGATACTTTTTTTGGTGGCTGGTATATTGTATGTATCCCCCCTATATCTCATAAACCTCCCCCCGGATACTTTTTTTATGGCTATCATATATGTATCCCCCCTATATCTCATTAACCTCCCCCCGGATACTTTGTTGATGGTTATCATATATGTATCCCCCCCTATATCTGATCAACCTCCCCCCGGATACTTTTTTGATGGCTATCATATATGTATCCCCCCTATATCTCATTAACCTCCCCCTAGATACTTTTTTTATGGCTATCATATATGTATCCCCCCTATATCTCATAAACCTCCCCTTAGATACTTTTTTGATGGCTATCATATATGTATCCCCTCTATATCTCATAAACCTCCCCTCGGTTACTTTTTTGATGGCTATCATATATGTATCCCCCCTATATCTCATTAACCTCCCCCCGGTTACTTTTTTGATGGCTATCATATATGTATCCCCCCTATATCTGATCAACCTCCCCCCGGATACTTTTTTGATGGCTATCATATATGTATCCCCCCTAAATCTCATAAACCTCCCCTTAGAAACTTTTTTGATGGTTATCAAATATGTATCCCCCCTATATCTCATCAACCTCCCACCGGATACTTTTTTGATGGCTATCATATGTGTATCCCCCCCTATATCTGATCAACCCCCCCCCCGGATACTTTTTTGATGGCTATCATATATGTATCCCCCCTAAATCTCATAAACCTCCCCTTAGAAACTTTTTTGATGGCTATCATATATGTATCCCCCCTATATCTCATAAACCTCCCCCAAGGTTCTTTTTTGGTGGCTATCATATATGTATCCCCCCCTATATCTCATAAACCTCCCCCCGGTTACTTTTTTGATGGCTATCATATATGTATCCCCCCCTATATCTCATCAACCTCCCCCCGGTTCCTTTTTAATGGCTATCAAATATGTATCCCCCCTCTTTATCTCATAAACCTCCCCCCGGATACTTTTTTGATAGCTATCATATATGTATCCCCCTATATCTCATAAACCTCCCCTTAGAAACTTTTTTGATGGCTATCATATATGTATCCCCCCTATATCTCATTAACCTCCCCCTAGATACTTTTTTTATGGCTATCATATATGTATCCCCCCTATATCTCATAAACCTCCCCTTAGATACTTTTTTGATGGCTATCATATATGTATCCCCCCTATATCTCATAAACCTCCCCTCGGTTACTTTTTTGATGGCTATCATATATGTATCCCCCCTATATCTCATTAACCTCCCCCCGGTTACTTTTTTGATGGCTATCATATATGTATCCCCCCCTATATCTCATAAACCTCCCCCCGGATACTTTTTTGATGGCTATCATATATGTATCCCCCCTAAATCTCATAAACCTCCCCTTAGAAACTTTTTTGATGGTTATCAAATATGTATCCCCCCCTATATCTCATCAACCTCCCACCGGATACTTTTTTGATGGCTATCATATGTGTATCCCCCCCTATATCTGATCAACCCCCCCCGGATACTTTTTTGATGGCTATCATATATGTATCCCCCCTAAATCTCATAAACCTCCCCTTAGAAACTTTTTTGATGGCTATCATATATGTATCCCCCCTATATCTCATAAACCTCCCCCCAGGTTCTTTTTTGGTGGCTATCATATATGTATCCCCCCTATATCTCATAAACCTCCCCCCGGTTACTTTTTTGATGGCTATCATATATGTATCCCCCCCCCCCTATATCTCATCAACCTCCCCCCGGTTCCTTTTTAATGGCTATCATATATGTATCCCCCCTGTATCTCATAAACCTCCCCCTTAATACTTTTTTGATGGCTATCATATGTTTTCCCCCCTATATCTCATAAACCTCTCCCCGGATACTTTTTTGACGGCTATCATATATGTATCCCCCCTAAATCTCATAAACCTCCCCCTAGAAACATTTTTGATGGCTATCATATATGTATCCCCCCTATATCTCATAAACCTCCCCCCGGATACATTTTTGATGGCTATCATATATGTATCCCCCTATATCTCATAAACCTCCCCCTTGATACTTTTTTGATGGTTATCACATATATATGTATACCCCCTATATCTCATAAACCTCCCCCCGGATACTTTTTTGATGGCTATCATATATGTATCCCCCCTTTATCTCATAAACCTCCCCCCCCGGATACTTTTTTGATGGCTATCATATATGTATCCCCGCTATATCTCATTAACCTCCCCCGGTTACTTTTTTGATGGTTATCAAATATGTATCCCCCCTATATCTCATCAACCTCCCACCGGATACTTTTTTGATGGCTATCATATATGTATCCCCCCTATATCTGATCAACCTCCCACCCCCGGATACTTTTTTGATGGCTATCATATTTGTATCCCCCCTAAATCTCATAAACCTCCCCCCGGATACTTGTTTGATCGCTATCATATATGTATCCTCCCTAAATCTCATAAACCTCCCCTTAGAAACTTTTTTGATGGCTATCATATATGTATCCCCCCTATATCTCATAAACTTCCCCCCGGATACTTTTTTTGGTGGCTGGTATATTGTATGTATCCCCCCTATATCTCATAAACCTCCCCTCGGTTACTTTTTTGATGGCTATCATATATGTATCCCCCCTATATCTCATTAACCTCCCCCCGGTTACTTTTTTGATGACTATCATATATGTATCCCCCCTATATCTGATCAACCTCCCCCCGGATACTTTTTTGATGGCTATCATATATGTATCCCCCCTAAATCTCATAAACCTCCCCTTAGAAACTTTTTTGATGGTTATCAAATATGTATCCCCCCTATATCTCATCAATCTCCCACCGGATACTTTTTTGATGGCTATCATATGTGTATCCCCCCCTATATCTGATCAACCCCCCCCCCCCCCGGATACTTTTTTGATGGCTATCATATATGTATCCCCCCTAAATCTCATAAACCTCCCCTTAGAAACTTTTTTGATGGCTATCATATATGTATCCCCCCTATATCTCATAAACCTCCCCCAAGGTTCTTTTTTGGTGGCTATCATATATGTATCCCCCCTATATCTCATAAACCTCCCCCCGGTTACTTTTTTGATGGCTATCATATATGTATCCCCCCCTATATCTCATCAACCTCCCCCCGGTTCCTTTTTAATGGCTATCATATATGTATCCCCCCTGTATCTCATAAACCTCCCCCTTAATACTTTTTTGATGGCTATCATATGTATTCCCCCCTATATCTCATAAACCTCTCCCCGGATACTTTTTTGACGGCTATCATATATGTATCCCCCCTTTATCTCATAAACCTCCCCCCCCCCGGATACTTTTTTGATGGCTATCATATATGTATCCCCCCTATATCTCATAAACCTCCCCCCGGTTACTTTTTTGACGGCTATCATATATGTATCCCCCCTAAATCTCATAAACCTCCCCCTAGAAACTTTTTTGATGGCTATCATATATGTATCCCCCCTATATCTCATAAACCTCCCCCCAGGTTCTTTTTTGGTGGCTATCATATATGTACCCCCCCTATATCTCATAAACCTCCCCCCGGTCACTTTTTTGATGGCTATCTTATATGTATCCCCCCCTATATCTCATCAACCCCCCCCGGTTCCTTTTTGATGGCTATCAAATATGTATCCCCCCCTATATCTCATCAACCTCCCACCGGATACTTTTTTGATGGCTATCATATATGTTTCCCCCCTATATCTGATCAACCTCCCCCCCCCCCGGATACTTTTTTGATGGCTATCATATATGTATCCCCCCTAAATCTCATAAACCTCCCCTTAGAAACTTTTTAGATGGTTATCAAATATGTATCCCCCCCTATATCTCATCAACCTCCCCCCGGTTACTTTTTTGATGGCTATCATATATGTATCCCCCCCTATATCTCATTAACCTCCCCCTAGATACTTTTTTTATGGCTATCATATATGTATCCCCCCTATATCTCATAAACCTCCCCTTAGATACTTTTTTGATGGCTATCATATATGTATCCCCCCTATATCTCATAAACCTCCCCTCGGTTACTTTTTTGATGGCTATCATATATGTATCCCCCCCCCCTATATCTGACTCCTCGTTCAGTCACCCACCCGCCCTCAACCGAGGAGCGTGACTCCACACTACACGGCTACTCCATCATTGGGCAGCGTGGAGGGGGCGTGGAGGTGATCTAGAGTAATAGGGCAACACAGGGTTCATAGCGTGGAGGATTTTTACATTTTAGCAAACTCCCGCCCTCAATAGTGGTGCCTTCCCTTTCCGCTATCTACCATCGAAACATACAGGTCCTAGGCATGGAGTTATCAGATGGTCAGCTGTCGCTAGCATTTACGTAAAAATATATATAGGCCTATGATAATACAGCTGGGATTTCGTAAGTGTCGGTATTTTATTTTCATTCATAATTGTATTTCAACAATAAATAAGTTGGCTAAAAAAATTGTCTTCTTCCTCATTCCATTTCGGGTCTTACATCTCAATTAGTACACAACAATGTTCATAAATTAAATAATACTTGATAGCACGTCAAACAAGTCAAATCAAATACAATAGCGTTGGATGACACCCTTTTCGTTAAGATGGTACATTCAACATCGATAACTACTAAGAGTTCTTTCTGGTAAGAGATTAGTTGGTTTTTCTCTACATTTACCTATATAATAAGATTATTGAATAGCAATTGTTTTCAGTATGCGGATAAGCAGTTTAATTCTGTATACTTTTCAATATATATAATTGTATATGTATTTGTATAACAGAAACACCGATAATGAAGAAAGATATTTTAACGTTTTAGCTATGGTATAGTTTTTTGAGTTCATTGCTGACCTTTGACCCATGTCGTTGTCCCCCTCTCGCTCCCGAAAATCTTGAATGTTCCCAACCACGTGATAGCCGCGTCATTACTGGCCTAAGCATACCATGAAATGATGTTTTAATGATAATGTTACTGTTGTTGATGATTTTTTTATGCCAGTATGTACTGGCGCACGGAACTCATCGGGTAGAGTTTCTTCATTTCTTTTCTTTTGTTATTCATGTACATGTATATTCTTTTTGATTTGGCGACAGACAAACACTAAATGAGTACACCACAGGTAACATACTTACAGGTCAGTTGACCGGAGGGCATAGCCACCGACGCCGTGTAGGCCGGATAATAAGGCCATGTGCATTCAATTGCATTCAAATCGATTCAATATATAGGAAGCGTGCTATGAACAAAGAGTGTCAGATAACGACGAGCGGGTTGTAAATATAACGCAAGAATTAAATAAAACAGGACTAGGGTACCTGTGGAATAGTAGATAGAAATATAATCTACAAGCTCATATAGAGAATACATTCCAAGAATTCCATACACTGGAACTGATGCGCCAAAAAATTATTTATACCAACATTTAGTAGACAATAATGAGTTGAAATTTTATCTAAGGCAGCCTTTGGACCAACGATACAACAAAATATGTCACAAACGTGAGTGTTGTCACATCAGCTAAATATTGAAAGTGGAAGATACAGCAAAATTAGATAATCATAAAAAAATAGGATTTGTACATTATGTGTTAAGAGAGATATTGAAGATTAATTCCATTTTATTCTTAGTGCCCTTCTTATGTAGATTTACGTGCTAATTGTATAGTATACTATTTCCGTAGACCTGGCGTATTCAAATCTATCCAGCTACTTTGTGTAATAATGTTAAAGAAATAAATATATAATTATCCATTTTGCATTTATATGTCATTCAGAAGCATTGCAAGAGTATCCTCGCAATTGCTTTGTATATATATATACAACACAGTATATAGCAATTGATACAATTTTTAAGAGGTAACTCACTTTGATATGAGGTACATACGGGGGATATCGAGTTGGTGAAGTGGTAACGGCCACAGGTATTTCTGGCTAGGCGATTAGGTGCCGGAGATCGTGAGTTCGAGGCCCGGTAGGGCACGTGTCATAAAATTGTCATCCTTCGTCAATTGTGTTTCCGTGTTATTTGTAATATATTAAACACAATGTCTCATATACACTTAGTATTCACTATTCACTATGGGCTGTAAGACCCTCGGAATAGAATTGAATTGAAATCTGGCCTGGCCTTACCTAAACGTGTAGACATCCCTATCGCGTGCGACGGTTGTTATTTCGAGGGTAAAATCCACAAGGTTAATTGTAATATGTGGCTTCAGTCACAGGGACCAGGCTACACTTGCCAGTTTTTAGCTCTTCTAAATCTATGCTATATATCAAAACACATTGTTGATGGGTTTGAAGTGCAGTCCCGTCTTGTAAGTGCTCTTGAATTTAAATTTTAAAGTATCTCATGTATAGGAAACGTTTGTATTCGTTCAATTAATTAATAATGGTATAGAAGGAAACAAAACATATAAACAACATAACTAAGTAAGTTTTAGAAAGGATAGAAGTACGAAGTCGCCCATTTCCCACCCCACCCTAAACCCCTTCCTGTCCCAACCCATAAATATATAAGGGAACCCATATATATTCCATGTACTGCTCATACTCTCCAGGTACACCTTAAACTACACTTCCATTAACAAACCAAGTCGTATGCACTGTAACTCAAACATTATGTTAACTACCCCCCATTCTTATTCCCTACTAAGCTTATGCACTCTAACTCATACATAATGTTAACTACCCCCCTTATCCTTATACCCTACTAAGTTTATGCACTCTAACTCATACATAATATTAACTAACCCCCCCCCCCCCTTATCCTTATACCCTACTAAGCTTATGCACTCTAACTTGTACATAATGTTAACTACCCCCCTTATCCTTATACCCTACTAAGCTTATGCACTCTAACTCAAACATAATGTTAACTACCCCCCCCCCCATTCTTATTCCCTACTAAGCTTATGCACTCTACCTCATACATAATGTTACTACCCCCCCCCCCCTCTTATCCTTATACCCTACTATACGCGCATATTCATATCCCAGCACCTCAACAACACCCTACCAACCTATATAAAACCCCAAGCATGATATAAACCTTACCCTCGTCGATCCCTACATGCAAGCTCATGCATATCAACCCAAACCCTATTAAAAAGGCGTTTAGATGGACATCCAACCTATAATAAACTAACTAATCAAAGCATTACATAGGTATGGGTTAAACGGCCATAGGACAAATGGCGACCCTGACTTGTTTCTGGTCTTGCGTATGGTCTCGAGATGGCTCATAATATTACAGCGGCCAGCTAGCTAACTAGCACCCAGTACCTACCACTACGCCATGCCAGACTTGTACATTTTAAAATGCAATGCACTTTTTAAACTCGAAGTCGCTCGCTAAACAAAACAAAAGAGAACACAATTGGATAAAATATGATATAGGTTTAGATAAGCGACTTCGTTCACTAACCCACCCACTCCCACCCCCACCCCCCTGAGGGAAGGTAACTTCCCTCACGCCGGTTGGACAGATAAATATCATCTGCGGTTATAGCGGCGCTGACCAAGCAAGCAAGCAAGCAAGCAAGCAAATAGCTACACTGAATTTATAAAACAAGGTACATAGTTTTTCATTATTATAAAAAAGGCTGATCATCCAAGTGTCATTTATAATAATATAACTGCTGCCATTAGATGCCTATATGTAGAGGAAGACCCCCATCCAATGACCGCGAAAGGCCAGCGCGTGTAAAAAGGACACTCGCAAAAAAAGTGATTTTTTTATGTAAATCCTCCTTATATTTCCTATATGTCCGCAGCTTATTGAATCCGGTGGTGCAGTTACTGTTATTGATTTATGCTCGAGTGACCACCTGTGGATCACCTGTAGGCTGGTTCTCTACCTCTACCCCCGTGCTCCCTCTACCACCAATTACAGCCCCTGGGGCATACACGTTGGTCAGCCTTGATCTATAATCAGTGTCAAATTCTTGAATATACACTTTTATATACTGACTACACGAGTCTTCCTTTGTGACTTCACTTCCGGTCTTATGGCAAAATGGTCAAACCTTCGTATTGTTAGCAAAAAATAAATCGTGAGAATTATCTCACTTATTATTACCAATCTTTCCATTCACGAAAGATGGTTCAGCATGCAGTGCAGTTACCGTATAGCTTTATAATCTATGATTTTAGTTGACAACATGTTAATAACGTTTTTGCTAATTTTACAAAATTCACAATGCAAAATCAAACTAAAGTTGCTCGAGTTCCTGTCAGTTAATAATAAATATATATGTGTGAAATGAGCCTCCCATTACAGTAATATATTCTGTAAAGGGCCGCGGCTCAATATATATAAATATTTTTTTATATATACTGACAGGAACTCAAGCAACAGTGATCTAACGTATTGAATCGGTCTTATAATCTTAGTTAGTTAGTTAGTTACGAGTTTAACGCCGAAGCACACACCGATGTTAATCGGTGTTCCGTCCGGCGTGAGGGAAGCTCAGAGGGGTGGGGGGGGGGGGGGGGGGGGGGGGGGGGGGGAGTGGGGGGGACGAGGTCGATTATCTGGCTCTATATTATGGATATTTTGTAAACATTTGGAATCGACCTCGGGTTCGAATGTTAAATTTATTGTTGTGTCAGTCACTAGCCTATCTCGTCAAAGTGTCTGGCGTGGCATAGTCGTAGGTGACGGCAGGGTGACTGTTGAATTTGAGATTTGCGGATGGTCAAACCTATTTATATTTTGCTAGTTTCCGTCACCCTGAGTCCTATGACCTTAAACCGTACCTACTTATTACAATTTTGTAAGTTAGTTAAGTTTAGTTAGTTAAAAAAAGTCCATCGAAATATGCTTAATAAAAGGTACAGTTATATTAGCCCTATCTTATCCCTGGCCTCTGTGTCGGCGTTTACGCGCCTACTCTTACGATAATACACAGAGGGATCTTTATCGTGCAGGTTGGACATTCCTACACGGGACACCGTTTAAAGTCCTATCCGATGGACTATGTACAGGTGAGTGAGTGACATGCAGGTGATAAAATAACTATATTTTTGTTGTCCATTCTTGTATACCTGTTCTGTTCATTCACATATTTCATTTCTGACTTACATCTTCACAATGTCATCTTTCTAAAGCCACTTTCTTGGTGTCTTATAATCGATTTACCTGGATATTTATACCAGAACTGATCGGCGAGTTAGTTACGATGACCGTGACCGCCTTTGTAATAATTAGCTCAGCAGGGAGTCAACATTCCCCACCGGTACTTCACTAGTCATTAGGTAGGGTCGATCTTTCAATATAGCATGGACGTGTATATGTCACATATACGTCCCTGACTATCTAATTGACATTGAGTGGATGGGGGTGGGAGGGGGTCGTAAAATTATCTAAACCCAAAAATCATCTTATTACTCTTAAAACCTTACTTGATGTCAAACTGTATACATCTGTAGCAAATTGTCAGGTTCTTGTGATTTTAATTGTTAAATGAGGAATCTTATGTGTTCGAGATTTGAGATTTTGTCATTGTGTATCGTTTGTTTAAAGTATTAAGTAATGTACTTCCATATATTCCAAAGAAAAGAACCCTATTGTTTACAATTCAGTAAACCGCCACTCCTGATATAACCAGGGGCGGTATCTCCTTTTGTCTGCGTTATAAGTTAGGAAATAAAGATGTTGATGTAAGCATTTCAATTCAAAATGAAATTCCTAATATAAGTCATTATTATGAACAAAGTCAAACGAACGGGACCTTCATTCCAATATCTTTAAGATTCAACAGAGACATATACTGTATTTTTCTTATTCAATTTTCAACTTTTTGTACATTGTCCTTCATGTTAGATCAAAAGCACAGGGACCTGATAATTTGTTACAGCTAGTTTTGGACCTAAAATAGGGTGTTTAGCGTAATTTCACACATTTGGGGGGTTAAGATCAATTTCCGATAAAAATGCTCCCTCAGTAGTCAGCTTTTATGACTACTGAGGGAGCATTTTTATCGGAAATTGATCTTAACCCCCCAAATGTGTAAAATTACGCTAAACACCCTATTTTAGGTCCAAAACTAGCTGTAACAAATTCTCAGGTCCCTGTGATCAAAAGCAGCATGGTACGTGGGTGTGAAATGGTTTGAGGAGTGAACAATGTGTTTGTAATAATAAATACAATCGAATCATATATTTGTACATCTTGTGTTATGTGGAGACGCGACCTTGCATAATAATATCATGGAATTACGAACCAGGTCAGCTGATTTGGACCATTTGGCCTGGTGGTAACGTCCTGACTCCATTATCTAGAGGTCTAGGGTTCGCGCCCGGCTCGCCTCACTAGTTTCATTTCTGCTCCTTGTTGTAAAATATTGTTTATTTCCCGAGTCGGGATGTTTGTATTAAATAAGAAGTGTGTGCATGTACGAACTATTTATCACAATGATAATTTCTTAAATATAATTCTTAAACGTCACGTTGTGATGGATCTATTTGATTTGAATGCCTTCGTCAGGTTCTATATGCCGTCACGTTTCGTAACACTTGTCAAAGACATAAATGTATAAAACTTCTATAATATATCTCTTATAACTAGATCTGTATCCCTTCACACAACTTACAGCAATTGCTAAATCAGATGAAGGTTGTAGTATTTATACTTGCTAATACGCATTTTATAGTGTATTATATGGTACGGGTTAAAAAAAAACCACTACAGCTGGGTACCATACTTGGGACACGTGATGCCTGCTAAAGTCGATCCCTATACTTCCCCAAAACAAGTACCATTTAATCTGCATACAAATATTACATACAATAAACAATTCCCGATCCTTTTAGACAGCACTTATAAAAAAACGCTAACCAGGTGCGTGGCCATCATTCAAGATTTCCATTTCATGACTAAACGTACATTATTGTACCAGGTCAAGTTCTGCTAATACTTCACCGGCAGATAAACCATTGTTACATAGTGTACATTTCGAATATAAACTGATTGTAAAAGATCAGGTATCTCTCAAGTAGTATATTAGGTCATATAGAAAGCTCATGTGTTGTATCAATGCAATTTCATCGTATAGATCTATTTTTTAATTAGTAAAAAGACTAAGATAGCTTCTAATTTCGTAGTACACACAGACTTACACACAGGAGAGTGACATAATAAATAGACACGCCGTTCAATAATGTACGTTAAATGTTACAGTACTCAATAAACACATTTACAGATATATGTGACATATACGTCCCTGGTATAACTGTACCCCGTGGCTATTCCTCATGGTCACCTTCCTCACGAGTACGCAAACCTCTGTCACGGTTCACTGACCCATTTAATTGATGCTGGAGCGTCAATTAGTGTCGACTATTGGACACCCGGGACAGTTTAGTCTCACCTAGTATACAACTGGCTGTAGACACGGACTTAGATGAAAGAATAAAGTGTGCGATTGAGTAGGGTCATGCTATTAAGAGAGTGTGATATAAAAGAGTACAAGATACAAAATCAAAATTCAAAATATAATTATGTAAATAAAATCATCAAATATAAATAAACAGTTAAGATCATTGTCAAGATGTAACGAATACTGGTAATGATGAAATATATACTAAGGGAACATATTATCCAGGGAGCAGATTTCATTCACCCGTCATCTTATCTGTATATAGGAAAATAACGAAAATAAGAAAGAAATCACACTCGACGACTGGGAGATAGCCAGGAGAACGTGGACATAGGACAACAAAATATTTCTTGTCGACACATCGGGCAGAACGCACGTGCTAATATCCAATACAACTGTAGCCGCGACTTCAACAAGTTCATCGAACACGTGATATCATCATAACTATAAACCAATAAACTGGTCGTGTTATACGTTATAACTAGTCATATATATCGTGTCGGGTGGTGCAGTGGATAACGCACTTGCCTTTCACCAAGGCAGCCGGGGTTCGATTCCCCAACCGGACGTAAAAAGGTATGGGGTCACCTGCCCGACCACGTGGGTTTTCTCCGGGTACTCCCACAATAAGACCCCTAGCGCGCTAACATCCGGGCCAACAGGAGTGATTAGTATTAGTTGCATAACGTTGAAAAATAAATAAAGTTTATATTATATATATTGTGTCCCTGTGTTGGGCGGGACAGGGTAACTGTAGTGCTGAACCATATTTCGTGTATGGAAAGATTGTTATATATTAAGTGAGATAATGATCACATAACTTTTGTTTTTGTCAAAATTACGAAGTTTTGACCATTTCATACCTGAACGCAAATCAGAAAATCACCGATTTTGCCATAAGAGCGGAAGTGACGTCACAACGGTAACCGCACTGACTTATGTATCCATTATATTAAAATAGTATGAATCGTATCACGACTTCTTATTTGTAGAGAGTCTTATATTCAAGATTATGACACTGATTATATCTATAGGCTGTACAGAGTTCATAAATGACCCTCCTGATAATTGCAAGGTGTTGTGTGCCCCAGGGGGCAGTAATTAGTGTGGAGGTGGGTCGGGAGTCCCACAGGTGTGCGGCACACGTGGTCACTCGACAATAAATCAATTACCACCGACAGGGGCGTATATACATATACGTCCCTGCCACCGGATTCGCTAACATAATTAACAGGTTATTAATTTGTGGAAAACCTGTTAGACTTCAGACCAAACATTAGATATGATTATGTATTAATTTTCTCATATTTGATTTCATCAGGGTGTGTATTCACTGATGGTCGCCATCATTGATTGCATACACATATCAGCAGGAACTGATCGTAACACCTGTCAGCCTGCACCTGTTAAAATGCACACTGAAAAATATGTATGCATATTTGGTCGGCTGTATCACGGACTTAGATTCTATCTAAGTCCGTGGCTGTATACATACAAACTACTTAGAAACAACCCCAAAAAACAAGGGAAAGGTATTGATGTAACTATAGACCACGGACTTAGATATGATCTATAAATCCGTGTACAGACTCAGAACTTCGAAAACCATATATGTTTATTGCATTTATTTACATCATAGAGAATCATAAAACAATCCTTTTAATATGTACAATGTACTTAATCTATATTGAAGAATAAAAATACATAACTTTTACTAATGTGTTCGACCTGTATAACATGTTTTGACGGGTATAACATTTCGACTTCTTTTATCCTTATGTTCGAGAAATAATACGCGTGGATAAAGGTAATACCTTTCCATTCATTGAAACATATGTATGTCTATGCAGTATGAAAAAAAGTAAGCGTGAATATTGTAGAATAAAAGGAACATGAGCGAAATCCCGATGTTACCTGTCTTCAGGCACAAACATCGAAATAGAAAACAAGAACAATTTATTTCGAATTATGTTTGAGGAAAAAATGAGATTAGGCATTTGAAACCCTCCGTGTTTTACTGGCAAGAAATGAACTTGGAACATCTTTTGAAAATAAGATGAGATTATTACTTAATTGGATTTAATCCGCTTTCATTATTTTTTTTAATGAAATATGAAAAAATATCAAATGTGATACAGACATATCATTCAATTTTTCAACAGCATTTGTCATGTTGAAAAGAAGAGTCAAATTTAATTTTTTTTTTTAAATAAAGTGACATCAGGGACGTTTGTGACATGTACTGTGTGGCTTGACGGCGAGTTCTGGAGATTTCAAAAAGTACACTCGATATTCCATTCAAAGTCGAGATCTAACTACAGATCTAGAGTACACATTTCAAAATTATAAAGAGTGGATAATAACCGCAACATACTCAACTGTTACCAGTTAGTTTCAACTTTGATAGTTGCCCCCCACCCTCCCCAACCCCTCCTTCCAAAGTTATAATTACTTGCTATATATTTGAGTAACACGTGTCGTCTCACGTAGCATACATTTGGCATTTTTCTATATACAGGTAAGGTGTTGGGTGTATGTTAAGTGAGATTTGGTGTCAGGTAGAGAACAATAGGATTTAATTACAGGTAAACTATAGTCTGTATCATATATGTAACTAGTATCTTACCTAACATACTTATGTTAAAAAATCTACCCCGAATCCTATAATATATATTGTGAACTAGGTTGTTTCCCATCTAAATATTATAGTAAATTAAGAATATATTTCTTGTGAATATTGTAAGAATTGAGTTATCGTTCATGAAACAGCCGACAAAAACTGGTGAAAAATGAAAAAAAAACCTATATATATCAAAAATATATTGTGTTAATTGTAGGTTTAAACAACAAATACATATGAGAGCATAACTAGTGTTTAGAATCTTATAATGCGGAGTGTTTAATTACGCCCACAGACTTGGTATGATAATACAATTACTTTTCAGAACAATGTTTATAGGTTGGGGTTGCCCAATCCACTGGCTTGCAGAAACCTTTCTCTCTGACCCTCATGGAAATAAAGAAGCGTCCTCTCTCAACTCGATTTTCTACTCTTCTCTAGTGATGGGGGATGGTCGAGTAAATTTTGTCGGTCTAGATTGTCCGAATTACTTACTAGCTAGTATAAACTCAAACACCTTATCCTTCTCCTTTACTTCAATCTGTTATCTTATCATCTGAATACCTACGTATAGGTATTTATGAATTGATATTTGATATATATACACATGTAGTGTGCAATTTGTGCTGGATAAACCCAATTTCATGACAAAATTATATTAATACAAATATGCTGAAAGTTGTCACTATACTGTACATAGAACTAGAAAGAGATAAGTGATCGATAGCCGCTAACAAACTCACAACAAGGCAAGCCTCAATACACTCTTTTACTTTTGAGGGAATATGCAAGGAACAAATATGACGTCATAACCGTCATGACATTATCTTGATAATGGCTGACGCAAGCAATCCGTGGCTAAGAGTGTCCCAACCAGCAGGCCATCGCCAGAGAGATAATGCTGATGGACCGAAAAATATGCCACGAAGAGATGCTTCGCCCATTAAGCACTTCTATCTCTTTTTTTTTCGTTAGAGTTAATCAAAGAAATAGTTCGGCAAACCAACAGGTAACCATGCACTTAGATCCAAATCATAAGAAAATATCTAATTTTGGTGTGGGAAAATACGACTATCAATATTCATCCATCATGGCCGTAATTTTCTAAATCATAGTTTTGTTAATGCTTATACTATTATAACTTCTGTCATAAATACAGTTAATTTGAGGCTCACTGTAGTAAAATGTAGGACAGTCTGTATACTTAATATACAATACAATCTGTCCTGTAATAGTTAAACGATACACTCCCGTCCTATAATGGCTAAACGATACACTCCCGTCCTGTAATTGTCACAATACACTCCCGTCCTGTAATAGTCATACAATACACTCCCGTCCTGTAGTAGTCATACAATACACTCCCGTCCTGTAACGGTCATACAATACCCCCAGTCCTGTAATGGTCATACAATACACTCCCATCCTGTAATGGTCATACAATACACCCCGTCCTGTAATGGTCATACAATACCCTCCCGTCATGTAATGCTCATAAAATACACTCCCGTCCTGTAATGCTCATGCAATACACTCCCGTCCTGTAATGGTCATATAATACCCTCCCATCCTGTAATGGTCATACAATACATTCCCGTCCTGTAATGGTCATACAATACCATCCCGTCCTGTAATGCTCATACAATACCATCCCGTCCTATAATGCTCATACAATACACTTCCGTCCTGTAATGCTCATACAATACCATCCCGTCCTGTAATGCTCATACAATACAATCCCGCCCTATAATGCTCATACAATACACTTCCGTCCTGTAACGGTCATACAATACCATCCCGTCCTATAATGCTCATACAATACACTTCCGTCCTGTAATGCTCATACAATACCATCCCGTCCTGTAATGCTCATACAATACCATCCCGTCCTATAATGCTCATACAATACACTTCCGTCCTGTAATGCTCATACAATACCATCCCGTCCTGTAATGCTCATACAATACAATCCCGTCCTATAATGCTCATACAATACACCCCCGTCCTGTAGTAGTCATATAATACCCTCCCGTCCTGTAACGGTCATACAATACCCCCAGTCCTGTAATGGTCATACAATACACTCCCATTCTGTAATGGTCATACAATACCATCCCGTCCTATAATGCTCATACAATACACTGCCGTCCTGTAATGGTCATACAATACACTCCCGTCCTGTAACGGTCATACAATACCATCCCGTCCTATAATGCTCATACAATACACTTCCGTCCTGTAACGGTCATACAATACACTCCCGTCCTGTAGTAGTCATACAATACCCTCCCGTCCTGTAACGGTCATACAATACATTCCCATTCTGTAATGGTCATACAATACACTCCCATTCTGTAATGGTCATACAATACCATCCCGTCCTATAATGCTCATACAAAACACCCCCGTCCTGTAGTAGTCATACACTACCATCCCGTCCTGTAATGGTCATACAATACATTCCCGTCCTGTAATGGTCATACAATACACTCCCGTCCTGTAATGGTCATACAATACACTCCCGTCCTGTAATGGTCATACAATACACCCCCGTCCTGTAATGGTCATACACTACCACCCCGTCCTGTAATGCTCATACAATACACTCTCGTCCTGTAATGGTCATACAATACACCCCGTCCTGTAATGGTCATACAATACAATTCCGCCCTATAATGCTCATACAATACACTTCCGTCCTGTAACGGTCATACAATACCATCCCGTCCTATAATGCTCATACAATACACTCCCGTCCTGTAATGGTCATACAATACACTCCCGTCCTGTAATGGTCATACAATACACTTCCGTCCTGATATGCTCATACAATACAATCCCGTCCTGTAACGGTCATACAATACCATCCTGTCCTATAATGCTTATACAATACACTACCGTCCTGTAATGGTCATACAATACCCTCCCGTCCTGTAACGATCATACAATACCCCCAAGTCCTGTAATTGTCATACAATACACTCCCATCCTGTAATGGTCATACAATACATTCCCGTCCTGTAATGGTCATACAATACCATCCCGTCCTGTAATGCTCATACAATACCATCCCGTCCTATAATGCTCATACAATACACTGCCGTCCTGTAATGGTCATACAATACACTCACGTCCTGTAACGGTCATACAATACCATCCCGTCCTATAATGCTCATACAAAACACCCCCGTCCTGTAGTAGTCATACAATACCCTCCCGTCCTGTAACGGTCATACAATACCCCCAGTTCTGTAATGGTCATACAATACACTCCCATTCTGTAATGGTCATACAATACACTCCCGTCCTATAATGCTCATACAATACACTTCCGTCCTGTAACGGTCATACAATACCATCCCGTCCTATAATGCTCATACAATACACTCCCGTCCTGTAATGGTCATACAATACACTTCCGTCCTGATATGCTCATACAATACAATCCCGTCCTGTAACGGTCATACAATACCATCCCGTCCTATAATGCTTATACAATACACTACCGTCCTGTAATGGTCATACAATACCCTCCCGTCCTGTAACGGTCATACAATACCCCCAAGTCCTGTAATGGTCATACAATACACTCCCATCCTGTAATGGTCATACAATACATTCCCGTCCTGTAATGGTCATACAATACCATCCCGTCCTGTAATGCTCATACAATACCATCCCGTCCTATAATGCTCATACAATATACTGCCGTCCTGTAATGGTCATACAATACACTCCCGTCCTGTAACGGTCATACAATACCATCCCGTCCTATAATGCTCATACAATACACCCCCGTCCTGTAGTAGTCATACAATACCCTCCCGTCCTGTAACGGTCATACATTACCCCCAGTCCTGTAATGGTCATACAATACACTCCCGTCCTGTAATGGTCATACAATACACTCCCGTCCTGTAATGGTCATACAATACACTTCCGTCCTGATATGCTCATACAATACAATCCCGTCCTGTAACGGTCATACAATACCATCCCGTCCTATAATGCTTATACAATACACGCCCGTCTTGTAATGCTCATACAATGCGTTCTTGAAAACCAGACCAATTTCACCAAAGTCTGTTGTCTCTAAAGAAATCGCTCGGAAAAGGAGAGAATTCAAGCAGTTTTAAAAAATAAAATACATTCGTTAGAAGACGACTTACAACGTAGTTCAATGTCGTTTTGTGGATCATCAATATGACAAGTTAAACTGTCTGTACAAATGAACGAAAAGGCCATTTTGTTATCATGGTTTGAATTGTATACTTACATTTGCTAAAAAAAAAGGGGGGGGGGGATAACGTGCACTATAGTCAAGAGAAAGACATCTAGGATATATGTCAAGCATTATAGTCCTGTTTCATACATACATGTATTTAAAAGTACCACATGAAAAAAATAGGCATAACGCTATGAAAAATGTGTTCAGATTTAAACAAATTGTATGTGAATAAAACAAAGATTATGACGTCATTCGTCTATTCTATTACGATGTCAAAACTGAGGTTCAAATCAGATCGGCCCTGGCGGCACTCAAAGGTATAATGACGTAAAATTCTTCCGGCATGCAAAGGGTTAAAATGAATTTGGACAATCAATATCAAACAAAAAATTGATGAAAGTATAAAAACAAAGGTATTTCAAGGACGATTTCAGATTCTCTCTCCCCACCCGCCCCCATTATATGGTACGTAGATATTAACAGGCAAATTTTAAAAGATGTCTTAAATTTCATTGGTAAATCTAAACGCTTCAAACTTTATTATTTATAATGTGTATCATGAAGGCATGTACATTTAACAATTTAAAAAATTATTATTTTTTCCACCAATATTATAACAGTATGGCTGACTGATGGATGAGTCCTAAATTGAATAGTATTTTGTAGTCTTAGTAAACTCTCTAATATTGATTACACCTGTATAAATTAATTAAACTGTATTTGTAATATTTGTGTTGGGCAGTCCAATTTACAAATGACCTGTGCAGTATACATATACTTGCACGTGGACTTTTGGTCAGGTATTTTGGCTGTTTAGTCATTATGTATATAAACATGCAATATAAATGTTTTAATATAACATTAATTATGTTCATCAAAGATATAGAGAGTTATGTACTGTATACATGTATCTACTGTGCTTGTGTTGTGTATTGTGTATATGTACAATGTGTTGTGCTTGTATTTGTCAACATTTACTAGTTATCTTCCTTGTTAATTTTATTTGTTTTTGTGTGTTTATACAAAATTAATTTTCATTTCACATTATTTTTCTTAATTGATTATATAAACTAAATTCCTGTAATTTTCGGCCACCTATGGAGAGAATTTATATAGGCTTCTGCCTGTTATTCAATCCAATTGACGTTTGAGCATCTTTGTCAATAAAAGTTATTGAAATGAAACAGGGGCCGGGCTACACAGTCCAACACATACATGTCATTTTATCCTCCTCCACAGGGGCCGGGCTACATAGTCCAACATATACATGTCATTGTATCCACATCTGCAGGGGCCGGGCTACACATAACAACATATACATGTCATTTTATCCACATCTGCGGGGGCTGGGCTACACAGACGAACATATACATGTCATTGTATCTTCCTCTACAGGGGCCGGGCTACATAGTCCAACATATACATGTTATTGTATCCACATCTGCAGGGGCCGGGCTACACATACCAACATATACATGTCATTGTATCCCCCTGTACAGGGGCCGGGCTACACAGTCCAACAGTCCAACATATACATGTCATTGTATCCTCCTCTACAGGGGCCGGGCTACACAGACCAACAGATACATGTAATTGTATCCTCATCTACAAGGTCCGGGCTACACAGACCAACATATACATGTCACTGTATCCTCCTTTACAGGGGCCGGGCTACACAGTCCAACATATACATGTCATTGTATCCTCCTTTACAGGGGCAGTGTTACACAGTCCAACATATACATGTCATTGTATCCTTCTGTACAGGGGCCGGACAACACAGACCAACATATACATGTCATTGTATCTTCCTCTACAGGGGCCGGGCTACACAGACCAACATATACATGTCATTGTATGCTTCTGTACAGGGGCCGGACTTCACAGTCCAACATATACATGCCATTGTATCCACATCTACAGGGGCCGGGCTACACAGACCAACATATACATGTCATTGTATCCTCCTGTACAGGGGCCGGGCTACACAGACCAACATAAACACGCATTGTATCCTTCTGTACAGGTGCCGGGCTTCACAGTCCAACATATACATGTCATTGTATCCACATCTACAGGGGCCGGGCTTCACAGTCCAACATATACATGTCATTGTATCCACATCTACAGGGGCCGGGCTACACAGACCAAAATATAGAAGGTCATTGTATCCTCTTTTATAAGGACCAAACGTATGTGTGTGATGGTGTTTGTGTGTGTGTGTGTGTTCGTGCGCTCTTGTCTGTTACGTTCACATACACGAAGTACTTATAATGGAGCTTGATAAGTTTAAAGGAAAATGCACGTTTTCAGTAATACTGTTAAATGAATTTCTTACGAAAAGCTACAAATCAGAATGGAACGAGATTAATTAGTAGCATCAAGTTATTCTTCATTCGTCAAATTGGAAAAGACAATCTTGACCACTTTGTGGGGTGGGGGTATACATTTATGAGCTTCTTCTTATTTAGTTTTAATTACTTCAAAACAAAAAAGTGAATTATGTTTAAAAGTACTAAATTACTGTATATTTCAAATCAGGGAAACAGGAAATTCAGTGACTTGCGTGGACATACAGTCATACCGATTTTTCAGGATTGAAACTTTGTGTTTCTCGGCTTGCAGTTTTGTCGAATTTGTCACTTGGCCGTCACGGGACAAATTTGTCCTGCCTTGACAAACTGTATCCGCCCGGTTCGCAGCATGTTTGTCCGTGTTTGCTCCGTCTTTGTCCGTAGAAGCTCTGTGTACGTTCCGTGTAACCGCCATGAAGGGTTCGGGAACAACCGTACCTCTGCCGTCTTTATCCTTGATGGTCCGGGGTCTGAAATTTGTTTCGGAACTGTCAATGACGCACATGGACTATCAAGGCAGAGATACGGCTGTCCCCGGACACTACACGGCGACTACACGACAGCAACACGGACTTTCCCGGATGTTGCTATCTCTCCGGACCCTCACGGGATAACACGGTAGTTTTGAACTTCCCAAAACTGCCGTGTTGGCCTGTTGGAGCCTCAAGGACATTCCCGGACGTTCCAGGACCAACAGGGATCCCCACGGAGCTACACGACGGCTGCACTGTTCATACGCCGGATCGTGCCGAATGTGATCCGTGTTGATCCGGTACCTTTAATAAGGCACGCGTGTCAATTTCCTTCAGATTCTACACATTTTCTCATTTTTAAGCATATTGCGTTTATGGATGATATCATTTTTTCTTGAAATAAACAAAGTTTATAGTTAATAGAATGTTTATCACATTTCCAGGCAATAATGTAAACGCATTATCACTGTCGAAGAAAACTTCGCTATCGGAGGCCCACACCAGTTACTTTTGACTAGGGGCCTTATACAAGCGGGTGAACTTTCTCCCCTAACTTGCCTCTTTAACGGTCTTACAACTAAGCTCGCTTCGCATGGCTCGTAAGAATATATGTATCAGATCTTTCCATGGTTATAGAAAATTCGCTTTGCAATAGACACTTAGGATGAAAAGTAAACATTTTATTTGACAGCTGAAGATAATATTTTTGCGCCAATGCGTAAATTTAATAATACATCGCATGCTTGGTAACCTTCCTTGTGTGTACCATCTATAATAGTCAATCTTTGTGTAGGGGCCGGTGAAACGTGGAGACCACATGATTCCAGGTAAAAATAAGGACCTCTAGTCTGGCGCCCCACGCTCTCTCCACGTTCGAAGCAAACGTGGATAGCCGACGGAGAGTGGATGAGATATTATCCACGGTGGAGTGTGGAGTTGACATTTTCTATACCTCCTATCCACGCTAAACCTCTCCACCAGCAAACGTCACGTTCGTATACTCCCACGCGAAATGTAGTGTATATCTCATAAACCTCTCCCCGGATACTTTTTTGACGGCTATCATATATGTATCCCCCCTAAATCTCATAAACCTCCCCCTGGAAACTTTTTTGATGGCTATCATATATGTATCCCCCCTATATCTCATAAACCTCCCCCCAGGTTCTTTTTTGGTGGCTATCATATATGTATCCCCCCTATATCTCATAAACCTCCCCCCGGTCACTTTTTTGATGGCTATCTTATATGTATCCCCCCCTATATCTCATCAACCTCCCCCCCGGTTCCTTTTTGATGGCTATCATATATGTATCCCCCCTATATCTCATTAACCTCCCCCCGGTTACTTTTTTGATGGTTATCAAATATGTATCCCCCCCTATATCTCATCAACCTCCCACCGGATACTTTTTTGATGGCTATCATATATGTATCCCCCCTATATCTCATAAACCTCCCCCCGGATACTTGTTTGATCGCTATCATATATGTATCCCCCCTAAATCTCATAAACCTCCCCTTAGAAACTTTTTTTATGGCTATCATATATGTATCCCCCCTATATCTCATAAACCTCCCCCCGGATACTTTTTTGGTGGCTGTCATATTGTATGTATCCCCCCTATATCTCATAAACCTCCCCCCGGATACTTTTTTGATGGTTATCATATATATATCCCCCCTATATCTCATAAACCTCCCCCTAGATACTTTTTTATGGCTATCATATATGTATCCCCCCTATATCTCATTAACCTCCCCCCGGATACTTTGTTGATGGTTATCAAATATGTATCCCCCCTCTTTATCTCATAAACCTCCCCCCGGATACTTTTTTGATAGCTATCATATATGTATCCCCCTATATCTCATAAACCTCCCCTTAGAAACTTTTTTGATGGCTATCATATATGTATCCCCCCTATATCTCATTAACCTCCCCCTAGATACTTTTTTTATGGCTATCATATATGTATCCCCCCTATATCTCATAAACCTCCCCTTAGATACTTTTTTGATGGCTATCATATATGTATCCCCCCTATATCTCATAAACCTCCCCCCGGATACTTTTTTTATGGCTATCATATATGTATCCCCCCTATATCTCATTAACCTCCCCCCGGATACTTTGTTGATGGTTATCATATATGTATCCCCCCCTATATCTGATCAACCTCCCCCCGGATACTTTTTTGATGGCTATCATATATGTATCCCCCCTAAATCTCATAAACCTCCCCTTAGAAACTTTTTTGATGGTTATCAAATATGTATCCCCCCCTATATCTCATCAACCTCCCACCGGATACTTTTTTGATGGCTATCATATGTGTATCCCCCCCTATATCTGATAACCCCCCCCCGGATACTTTTTTGATGGCTATCATATATGTATCCCCCCTAAATCTCATAAACCTCCCCTTAGAAACTTTTTTGATGGCTATCATATATGTATCCCCCCTATATCTCATAAACCTCCCCCCAGGTTCTTTTTTGGTGGCTATCATATATGTATCCCCCCTATATCTCATAAACCTCCCCCCGGTTACTTTTTTGATGGCTATCATATATGTATCCCCCCCCTATATCTCATCAACCTCCCCCCGGTTCCTTTTTAATGGCTATCATATATGTATCCCCCCTGTATCTCATAAACCTCCCCCTTAATACTTTTTTGATGGCTATCATATGTATTCCCCCCTATATCTCATAAACCTCTCCCCGGATACTTTTTTGACGGCTATCATATATGTATCCCCCCTAAATCTCATAAACCTCCCCCTAGAAACATTTTTGATGGCTATCATATATGTATCCCCCCTTTATCTCATAAACCTCCCCCCGGATACTTTTTTGATGGCTATCATATATGTATCCCCCCTTTATCTCATAAACCTCCCCCCCCCGGATACTTTTTTGATGGCTATCATATATGTATCCCCGCTATATCTCATTAACCTCCCCCGGTTACTTTTTTGATGGTTATCAAATATGTATCCCCCCTATATCTCATCAACCTCCCACCGGATACTTTTTTGATGGCTATCATATATGTATCCCCCCTATATCTCATCAACCTCCCACCCCCGGATACTTTTTTGATGGCTATCATATTTGCATCCCCCCTAAATCTCATAAACCTCCCCCCGGATACTTTTTTGATCGCTATCATATATGTATCCTCCCTAAATCTCATAAACCTCCCCTTAGAAACTTTTTTGATGGCTATCATATATGTATCCCCCCTATATCTCATAAACCTCCCCCCGGATACTTTTTTGGTGGCTGGTATATTGTATGTATCCCCCCTATATCTCATAAACCTCCCCCCGGATACTTTTTTTATGGCTATCATATATGTATCCCCCCTATATCTCATTAACCTCCCCCCGGATACTTTGTTGATGGTTATCAAATATGTATCCCCACTCTTTATCTCATAAACCTCCCCCCGGATACTTTTTTGATAGCTATCATATATGTATCCCCCCTATATCTCATAAACCTCCCCTTAGAAACTTTTTTGATGGCTATCATATATGTATCCCCCCTATATCTCATTAACCTCCCCCTAGATACTTTTTTTATGGCTATCATATATGTATCCCCCCTATATCTCATAAACCTCCCCTTAGATACTTTTTTGATGGCTATCATATATGTATCCCCCCTATATCTCATAAACCTCCCCTCGGTTACTTTTTTGATGGCTATCATATATGTATCCCCCCTATATCTCATTAACCTCCCCCCGGTTACTTTTTTGATGGCTATCATATATGTATCCCCCCCTATATCTGATCAACCTCCCCCCGGATACTTTTTTGATGGCTATCATATATGTATCCCCCCTAAATCTCATAAACCTCCCCTTAGAAACTTTTTTGATGGTTATCAAATATGTATCCCCCCTATATCTCATCAACCTCCCACCGGATACTTTTTTGATGGCTATCATATGTGTATCCCCCCCTATATCTGATCAACCCCCCCCGGATACTTTTTTGATGGCTATCATATATGTATCCCCCCTAAATCTCATAAACCTCCCCTTAGAAACGTTTTTGATGGCTATCATATATGTATCCCCCCTATATCTCATAAACCTCCCCCAAGGTTCTTTTTTGGTGGCTATCATATATGTATTCCCCCTATATCTCATAAACCTCCCCCCGGTTACTTTTTTGATGGCTATCATATATGTATCCCCCCCTATATCTCATCAACCTCCCCCCGGTTCCTTTTTAATGGCTATCATATATGTATCCCCCCTGTATCTCATAAACCTCCCCCTTAATACTTTTTTGATGGCTATCATATGTATTCCCCCCTATATCTCATAAACCTCTCCCCGGATACTTTTTTGACGGCTATCATATATGTATCCCCCCTAAATCTCATAAACCTCCCCCTAGAAACTTTTTTGATGGCTATCATATATGTATCCCCCCTATATCTCATAAACCTCCCCCCAGGTTCTTTTTTGGTGGCTATCATATATGTATCCCCCCTATATCTCATAAACCTCCCCCGGTTCCTTTTTGATGGCTATCATATATGTATCCCCCCTATATCTCATAAACCTCCCCCCGGATACTTTTTTGATGGCTATCATATATGTATCCCCCCTAAATCTCATAAACCTCCCCCCGGATACTTTTTTGATGGCTATCATATATGTATCCCCCCTTTATCTCATAAACCTCCCCCCCGGATACTTTTTTGATGGCTATCATATATGTATCCCCCCTATATCTCATTAACCTCCCCCCGGTTACTTTTTTGAAGGTTATCAAATATGTATCCCCCCCTATATCTCATCAATCTCCCACCGGATACTTTTTTGATGGCTATCATATATGTTTCCCCCCTATATCTGATCAACCTCCCCCCCCCCCCGGATACTTTTTTGATGGCTATCATATATGTATCCCCCCTAAATCTCATAAACCTCCCCTTAGAAACTTTTTTGATGGTTATCAAATATGTATCCCCCCCTATATCTCATCAACCTCCCACCGGATACTTTTTTGATTGCTATTATAATGTATATATGTATCCCCCCTATATCTCATAAACCTCCCCCCGGATACTTGTTTGATCGCTATCATATATGTATCCCCCCTAAATCTCATAAAAATCCCCTTAGAAACTTTTTTGATGGCTATCATATATGTATCCCCCCTATATCTCATAAACCTCCCCCCGGATACTTTTTTGGTGGCTGTCATATTGTATGTATCCCCTCTATATCTCATAAACCTCCCCCCGGATACTTTTTTGATGGTTATCATATATGTATCCCCCCTATATCTCATAAACCTCCCCCTAGATACTTTTTTATGGCTATCATATATGTATCCCCCCTATATCTCATTAACCTCCCCCCGGATACTTTGTTGATGGTTATCAAATATGTATCCCCACTCTTTATCTCATAAACCTCCCCCCGGATACTTTTTTGATAGCTATCATATATGTATCCCCCCTATATCTCATAAACCTCCCCTTAGAAACTTTTTTGATGGCTATCATATATGTATCCCCCCTATATCTCATTAACCTCCCCCTAGATACTTTTTTTATGGCTATCATATATGTATCCCCCCTATATCTCATAAACCTCCCCTTAGATACTTTTTTGATGGCTATCATATATGTATCCCCCCTATATCTCATAAACCTCCCCTCGGTTACTTTTTTGATGGCTATCATATATGTATCCCCCCTATATCTCATTAACCTCCCCCCGGTTACTTTTTTGATGGCTATCATATATGTATCCCCCCCTATATCTGATCAACCTCCCCCCGGATACTTTTTTGATGGCTATCATATATGTATCCCCCCTAAATCTCATAAACCTCCCCTTAGAAACTTTTTTGATGGTTATCAAATATGTATCCCCACTCTTTATCTCATAAACCTCCCCCCGGATAATTTTTTGATAGCTATCATATATGTATCCCCCCTATATCTCATAAACCTCCCCTTAGAAACTTTTTTGATGGCTATCATATATGTATCCCCCCTATATCTGATCAACCTCCCCCCGGATACTTTTTTGATGGCTATCATATATGTATCCCCCCTAAATCTCATAAACCTCCCCTTAGAAACTTTTTTGATGGTTATCAAATATGTATCCCCCCCTATATCTCATCAACCTCCCACCGGATACTTTTTTGATGGCTATCATATGTGTATCCCCCCCTATATCTGATCACCCCCCCCCCGGATACTTTTTTGATGGCTATCATATATGTATCCCCCCTAAATCTCATAAACCTCCCCTTAGAAACTTTTTTGATGGCTATCATATATGTATCCCCCCTATATCTCATAAACCTCCCCCCAGGTTCTTTTTTGGTGGCTATCATATATGTATCCCCCCTATATCTCATAAACCTCCCCCCGGTTACTTTTTTGATGGCTATCATATATGTATCCCCCCCTATATCTCATCAACCTCCCCCCGGTTCCTTTTTAATGGCTATCATATATGTATCCCCCCTGTATCTCATAAACCTCCCCCTTAATACTTTTTTGATGGCTATCATATGTATTCCCCCCTATATCTCATAAACCTCTCCCCGGATACTTTTTTGACGGCTATCATATATGTATCCCCCCTTTATCTCATAAACCTCCCCCCCCCCCGGATACTTTTTTGATGGCTATCATATATGTATCCCCCCTATATCTCATAAACCTCCCCCCGGTTACTTTTTTGATGGCTATCATATATGTATCCCCCCTAAATCTCATAAACCTCCTCTTAGAAACTTTTATGATGGCTATCATATATGTATCCCCCCTATATCTCATAAACCTCCCCCCGGATACTTTTTTGGTGGCTGTCATATTGTATGTATCCCCCCTATATCTCATAAACCTCCCCCCGGATACTTTTTTGATGGTTATCATATATGTATCCCCCCTATATCTCATAAACCTCCCCCTAGATACTTTTTTATGGCTATCATATATGTATCCCCCCTATATCTCATTAACCTCCCCCCGGATACTTTGTTGATGGTTATCAAATATGTATCCCCACTCTTTATCTCATAAACCTCCCCCCGGATACTTTTTTGATAGCTATCATATATGTATCCCCCCTATATCTCATAAACCTCCCCTTAGAAACTTTTTTGATGGCTATCATATATGTATCCCCCCTATATCTCATTAACCTCCCCCTAGATACTTTTTTTATGGCTATCATATATGTATCCCCCCTATATCTCATAAACCTCCCCTTAGATACTTTTTTGATGGCTATCATATATGTATCCCCCCTATATCTCATAAACCTCCCCTCGGTTACTTTTTTGATGGCTATCATATATGTATCCCCCCTATATCTCATTAACCTCCCCCCGGTTACTTTTTTGATGGCTATCATATATGTATCCCCCCCTATATCTGATCAACCTCCCCCCGGATACTTTTTTGATGGCTATCATATATGTATCCCCCCTAAATCTCATAAACCTCCCCTTAGAAACTTTTTTGATGGTTATCAAATATGTATCCCCCCCTATATCTGATCAACCTCCCCCCGGATACTTTTTTGATGGCTATCATATATGTATCCCCCCTAAATCTCATAAACCTCCCCTTAGAAACTTTTTTGATGGTTATCAAATATGTATCCCCACTCTTTATCTCATAAACCTCCCCCCGGATAATTTTTTGATAGCTATCATATATGTATCCCCCCTATATCTCATAAACCTCCCCTTAGAAACTTTTTTGATGGCTATCATATATGTATCCCCCCTATATCTGATCAACCTCCCCCCGGATACTTTTTTGATGGCTATCATATATGTATCCCCCCTAAATCTCATAAACCTCCCCTTAGAAACTTTTTTGATGGTTATCAAATATGTATCCCCCCCTATATCTCATCAACCTCCCACCGGATACTTTTTTGATGGCTATCATATGTGTATCCCCCCCTATATCTGATCACCCCCCCCCCGGATACTTTTTTGATGGCTATCATATATGTATCCCCCCTAAATCTCATAAACCTCCCCTTAGAAACTTTTTTGATGGCTATCATATATGTATCCCCCCTATATCTCATAAACCTCCCCCAGGTTCTTTTTTGGTGGCTATCATATATGTATCCCCCCTATATCTCATAAACCTCCCCCCGGTTACTTTTTTGATGGCTATTATATATGTATCCCACCCTATATCTCATCAACCTCCCCCCGGTTCCTTTTTAATGGCTATCATATATGTATCCCCCCTATATCTCATTAACCTCCCCCTAGATACTTTTTTTATGGCTATCATATATGTATCCCCCCTATATCTCATAAACCTCCCCTTAGATACTTTTTTGATGGCTATCATATATGTATCCCCCCTATATCTCATAAACCTCCCCTCGGTTACTTTTTTGATGGCTATCATATATGTATCCCCCCTATATCTCATTAACCTCCCCCCGGTTACTTTTTTGATGGCTATCATATATGTATCCCCCCCTATATCTGATCAACCTCCCCCCGGATACTTTTTTGATGGCTATCATATATGTATCCCCCCTAAATCTCATAAACCTCCCCTTAGAAACTTTTTTGATGGTTATCAAATATGTATCCCCCCCTATATCTCATCAACCTCCCACCGGATACTTTTTTGATGGCTATCATATGTGTATCCCCCCCTATATCTGATCACCCCCCCCCCCCCGGATACTTTTTTGATGGCTATCATATATGTATCCCCCCTAAATCTCATAAACCTCCCCTTAGAAACTTTTTTGATGGCTATCATATATGTATCCCCCCTGTATCTCATAAACCTCCCCCTTAATACTTTTTTGATGGCTATCATATGTATTCCCCCCTATATCTCATAAACCTCTCCCCGGATACTTTTTTGACGGCTATCATATATGTATCCCCCCTTTATCTCATAAACCTCCCCCCCCCCCCCGGATACTTTTTTGATGGCTATCATATATGTATCCCCCCTATATCTCATAAACCTCCCCCCGGTTACTTTTTTGATGGCTATCATATATGTATCCCCCCTAAATCTCATAAACCTCCCCCTAGATACTTTTTTATGGCTATCATATATGTATCCCCCCTATATCTCATTAACCTCCCCCCGGATACTTTGTTGATGGTTATCAAATATGTATCCCCACTCTTTATCTCATAAACCTCCCCCCGGATACTTTTTTGATAGCTATCATATATGTATCCCCCCTATATCTCATAAACCTCCCCTTAGAAACTTTTTTGATGGCTATCATATATGTATCCCCCCTATATCTCATTAACCTCCCCCTAGATACTTTTTTTATGGCTATCATATATGTATCCCCCCTATATCTCATAAACCTCCCCTTAGATACTTTTTTGATGGCTATCATATATGTATCCCCCCTATATCTCATAAACCTCCCCTCGGTTACTTTTTTGATGGCTATCATATATGTATCCCCCCTATATCTCATTAACCTCCCCCCGGTTACTTTTTTGATGGCTATCATATATGTATCCCCCCCTATATCTGATCAACCTCCCCCCGGATACTTTTTTGATGGCTATCATATATGTATCCCCCCTAAATCTCATAAACCTCCCCTTAGAAACTTTTTTGATGGTTATCAAATATGTATCCCCACTCTTTATCTCATAAACCTCCCCCCGGATAATTTTTTGATAGCTATCATATATGTATCCCCCCTATATCTCATAAACCTCCCCTTAGAAACTTTTTTGATGGCTATCATATATGTATCCCCCCCTATATCTGATCAACCTCCCCCCGGATACTTTTTTGATGGCTATCATATATGTATCCCCCCTAAATCTCATAAACCTCCCCTTAGAAACTTTTTTGATGGTTATCAAATATGTATCCCCCCCTATATCTCATCAACCTCCCACCGGATACTTTTTTGATGGCTATCATATGTGTATCCCCCCCTATATCTGATCACCCCCCCCCCCCGGATACTTTTTTGATGGCTATCATATATGTATCCCCCCTAAATCTCATAAACCTCCCCTTAGAAACTTTTTTGATGGCTATCATATATGTATCCCCCCTATATCTCATAAACCTCCCCCCAGGTTCTTTTTTGGTGGCTATCATATATGTATCCCCCCTATATCTCATAAACCTCCCCCCGGTTACTTTTTTGATGGCTATCATATATGTATCCCCCCCTATATCTCATCAACCTCCCCCCGGTTCCTTTTTAATGGCTATCATATATGTATCCCCCCTGTATCTCATAAACCTCCCCCTTAATACTTTTTTGATGGCTATCATATGTATTCCCCCCTATATCTCATAAACCTCTCCCCGGATACTTTTTTGACGGCTATCATATATGTATCCCCCCTTTATCTCATAAACCTCCCCCCCCCCCGGATACTTTTTTGATGGCTATCATATATGTATCCCCCCTATATCTCATAAACCTCCCCCCGGTTACTTTTTTGATGGCTATCATATATGTATCCCCCCTAAATCTCATAAACCTCCTCTTAGAAACTTTTATGATGGCTATCATATATGTATCCCCCCTATATCTCATAAACCTCCCCCCGGATACTTTTTTGGTGGCTGTCATATTGTATGTATCCCCCCTATATCTCATAAACCTCCCCCCGGATACTTTTTTGATGGTTATCATATATGTATCCCCCCTATATCTCATAAACCTCCCCCTAGATACTTTTTTATGGCTATCATATATGTATCCCCCCTATATCTCATTAACCTCCCCCCGGATACTTTGTTGATGGTTATCAAATATGTATCCCCACTCTTTATCTCATAAACCTCCCCCCGGATACTTTTTTGATAGCTATCATATATGTATCCCCCCTATATCTCATAAACCTCCCCTTAGAAACTTTTTTGATGGCTATCATATATGTATCCCCCCTATATCTCATTAACCTCCCCCTAGATACTTTTTTTATGGCTATCATATATGTATCCCCCCTATATCTCATAAACCTCCCCTTAGATACTTTTTTGATGGCTATCATATATGTATCCCCCCTATATCTCATAAACCTCCCCTCGGTTACTTTTTTGATGGCTATCATATATGTATCCCCCCTATATCTCATTAACCTCCCCCCGGTTACTTTTTTGATGGCTATCATATATGTATCCCCCCCTATATCTGATCAACCTCCCCCCGGATACTTTTTTGATGGCTATCATATATGTATCCCCCCTAAATCTCATAAACCTCCCCTTAGAAACTTTTTTGATGGTTATCAAATATGTATCCCCCCCTATATCTCATCAACCTCCCACCGGATACTTTTTTGATGGCTATCATATGTGTATCCCCCCCTATATCTGATCACCCCCCCCCCGGATACTTTTTTGATGGCTATCATATATGTATCCCCCCTAAATCTCATAAACCTCCCCTTAGAAACTTTTTTGATGGCTATCATATATGTATCCCCCCTATATCTCATAAACCTCCCCCCAGGTTCTTTTTTGGTGGCTATCATATATGTATCCCCCCTATATCTCATAAACCTCCCCCCGGTTACTTTTTTGATGGCTATTATATATGTATCCCCCCCTATATCTCATCAACCTCCCCCCGGTTCCTTTTTAATGGCTATCATATATGTATCCCCCCTGTATCTCATAAACCTCCCCCTTAATACTTTTTTGATGGCTATCATATGTATTCCCCCCTATATCTCATAAACCTCTCCCCGGATACTTTTTTGACGGCTATCATATATGTATCCCCCCTTTATCTCATAAACCTCCCCCCCCCCCGGATACTTTTTTGATGGCTATCATATATGTATCCCCCCTATATCTCATAAACCTCCCCCCGGTTACTTTTTTGATGGCTATCATATATGTATCCCCCCTAAATCTCATAAACCTCCTCTTAGAAACTTTTATGATGGCTATCATATATGTATCCCCCCTATATCTCATAAACCTCCCCCCGGATACTTTTTTGGTGGCTGTCATATTGTATGTATCCCCCCTATATCTCATAAACCTCCCCCTGGATACTTTTTTGATGGTTATCATATATGTATCCCCCCTATATCTCATAAACCTCCCCCTAGATACTTTTTTATGGCTATCATATATGTATCCCCCCTATATCTCATTAACCTCCCCCCGGATACTTTGTTGATGGTTATCAAATATGTATCCCCACTCTTTATCTCATAAACCTCCCCCCGGATACTTTTTTGATAGCTATCATATATGTATCCCCCCTATATCTCATAAACCTCCCCTTAGAAACTTTTTTGATGGCTATCATATATGTATCCCCCCTATATCTCATTAACCTCCCCCTAGATACTTTTTTTATGGCTATCATATATGTATCCCCCCTATATCTCATAAACCTCCCCTTAGATACTTTTTTGATGGCTATCATATATGTATCCCCCCTATATCTCATAAACCTCCCCTCGGTTACTTTTTTGATGGCTATCATATATGTATCCCCCCTATATCTCATTAACCTCCCCCCGGTTACTTTTTTGATGGCTATCATATATGTATCCCCCCCTATATCTGATCAACCTCCCCCCGGATACTTTTTTGATGGCTATCATATATGTATCCCCCCTAAATCTCATAAACCTCCCCTTAGAAACTTTTTTGATGGTTATCAAATATGTATCCCCCCCTATATCTCATCAACCTCCCACCGAATACTTTTTTGATGGCTATCATATGTGTATCCCCCCCTATATCTCATAAACCTCCCCCCCGGATACTTTTTTGATGGCTATCATATATGTATCCCCCCTAAATCTCATAAACCTCCCCTTAGAAACTTTTTTGATGGCTATCATATATGTATCCCCCCTATATCTCATAAACCTCCCCCCAGGTTCTTTTTTGGTGGCTATCATATATGTATCCCCCCTATATCTCATAAACCTCCCCCCGGTTACTTTTTTGATGGCTATCATATATGTATCCCCCCCTATATCTCATCAACCTCCCCCCGGTTCCTTTTTAATGGCTATCATATATGTATCCCCCCTGTATCTCATAAACCTCCCCCTTAATACTTTTTTGATGGCTATCATATGTATTCCCCCCTATATCTCATAAACCTCTCCCCGGATACTTTTTTGACGGCTATCATATATGTATCCCCCCTTTATCTCATAAACCTCCCCCCCCCGGATACTTTTTTGATGGCTATCATATATGTATCCCCCCTATATCTCATAAACCTCCCCCCGGTTACTTTTTTGATGGCTATCATATATGTATCCCCCCTATATCTCATCAACCTCCCCCCGGATACATTTTTGATGGCTATCATATATGTATCCCCCTATATCTCATAAACCTCCCCCTTGATACTTTTTTGATGGTTATCACATATATATGTATACCCCCTATATCTCATAAGCCTCCCTCCGGATAGTTTTTTGATGGTTATCATATATGTATCACCCGCTATATCTCATAAACCTCCCCCAGGATACTTTTTTTATGCCTATCAAATATATACCCCCCCCCCCACTATATCTCATAAACCTTGATCCCCCAGATACTTTTTTGATGGCTTTCAGTATATCTAAACTATCCCTTAGATCTATTTTGATGGAATATATGTAACCCCCCCCCCCCCCTATTATCTCTTAAATATTTATCCCCTGGTCTATACTATACTGGTAGATCTTAATTTATTAATTATTTAATTCTGTATATTTTTTCACAAGGATTGATTTATCTGTAATCTATTGTATATCTATAATTATATACAATACTGATTTGATTTGTATCACTGCAAAGCCACTGCATGAACATACTATACACAATATTTAGACATATGGTCAAGGTAAAAAGATTGGATGGAAATACCTGTAAATCAAGATATATTTTGACATAGTGACATGTCAATTTCATGAAATATTTATAGTACAATAATTATAAAGACTGAAAGGGCCGATAATGTCAAATAATCATGATTTTCATATCTTATTCTGATAAAAGTTGAATTTAGATATAAAGTTCTTTCGAGCTCTAGCTCTCCTGATTCATCAAGCCAGTATTTAATTGTTACTGAATCATATATATATATTCATCCAGATCCAGAAGTTATTAGCCAGCCAATATACTAATTATTACATAAATGGTAATGAAAATAAGATACTGAATGATATTCATCCAGATCCAGAAGTTATATTATTAGCTAGCTGATATACTTATTACATAAATGATAATGAAAATGAGATATGTATTATATCTATTGTTGTAAAAGTTGGTCTTATCCTTCTTTTGATAAGTTTTACCACTTACAACAGCAAATCTTACATATATAACTGTACAGGGAAACACCCATCCATTGTAAAGTGTAATTACACCTGACAACATAGACTTAATTTACCTGGTCATCATCAGCTAATTGTCTACTATATATAGTGGCTGTATATAGACACCTGAGCCTACCCCAGCACTGGCATGGCTAGCTGTTATGTAACAATACCTGTCAGGTGTAATTAGTCACCTTGACACCAGTAAGGTACCCATGGCCATGATAAATTTAAACCTATGGCCAATTGACATGCAACTTACCTGATGTAAACAGTACATTTGTAAACAAAAATATTTGGCAAGGAGGGGATACAAATACTATAGGGGGGATACTTTTTTGATGGGTTAAAAAGTATCCCCGGATATTTTTTTGATGGGGGGAAAAAGTATCCGGATACCTTTTTGAGGGGGGGGGGTGCAAATATGATATGTCCTTCGCTCCACTATTCTATAATATGGGCGCCATCTATCTTGAAGCTTATTTTTCCTTAGATGGTTATTATATACACAGGGTCCCCTACTTGAAACTTGATTTCTTTACAATTTTATCTGCGTATTTGGCTTGTTTCCGTTTAGATTTCTTTATACGTCTATGCACTAGAGTGAATGATGGATGAAGTTATTACATGACTTTTATTTAATGCTTCTAAAGTCTCTTTCATTACCCTGTTAACATTTTCTGTCCCATTATCCGTGATAATTTGTAATGGACAACCAAATCTGGGTACTGGTGCTCCAATAGTAAATGTGCTACATTTTCTGCTGACTTATCAGAGACGGCAAATGATTCAGGCCAACCACTGTACATATCAACAAAACTAATGATACATTTATTTCCTGACAGGGTTTCTGGACATGGCCCTGATAGATCTAGTCCCAACTTAGCAAACGGATATGGGGGTATATCAGTTTCTTGCATGGGGTTTTTGTTTTCTTCGAACTACGCCTCTGGCACGGGACACAACTTGAGACATACTCATACAGTTGTTTGTACATGTAAGGCCAAAAATATTTGGAACTAATAGCGTCAAATGTCTTATCAATGCCCATATGTCCATTCTCGTCATGATATTGTGTCACTACTCTGAATTACAAATGATCTGGTACATATAATCTAACAACTGGGTCAACATCTGGGTTGGACAAATGATACAATATGTCATCCATAATCAGGTATTTGTATTCCCACTTTGTTTTCAGTTAACTGTCTCTTTAATTGTAGTAACTCTCCATCTTTCCCCTGTTCTACTACCATGTCTAAGTCTGCTAGCTACAGAGTATCTATTTCAGGCATTGTCATAACAGGTTTCCCAATTTCACAACTAGTAAAGTCCTTCGGGTTGAACTTGTTGGAATTTAATGCACTAATTTCAAATGCCTTATCACTGAGATCTGGTGTCAAGACTTCATTTGGTTTATCTTCCTTAAGGGGGGGATCACTATAATAAATAAGCGCATGTGTTTTCAACTCCCGCTATAAACTCTATTTTACAATTGTATCCCGCTATTCCTAATGCCCAAAGTTGAATTTTCTTGTTTTGTATAGGTGACACCAACAAATATTTCAAAGGTTTAGGATCAGTCCTGATTACAAACTCAGCTTTGTGTAAAAAGTGATCTTAATTTTTGCAAGGCGTAATGAATAGCAAATGCTTCTTTCTCTATTGTATACCATCTTGTTTGTGTATCAGATAGCTTATGTGATAGATAGTACAATGGCTTCTCATTCCTAACATTAGGTAATATGTTCTGACCTTCATCACAAGGCTGGGTCAAACACGCACTTATACACGTATCACTAGCATCGGTGTATAACACATATGGTTTTGTTTTGTCTTGCTAAGCTAACAGTGGGACTACTGTGAGACTATTTTTCAACTGATCAAACGCTAATTCACAGTTATGTGTCCAGTGAAATTTAGCATATTTCTTTGTCAGTATGATCAACGATTGCGCAATTTTTGAAAAAAAATGGTATAAATCTCCTTTAGTAACTTCACATTCCAATGAACCCTCTCACTTCTTTAAAGACAACTGGGAGCTACCATTTGTTGCACAGTTTTTGCTTTTTCTGTGTCAGGCTTTACACCTTTCTGATTGATCACAAATCCAAGGTATTTTGTTTCTGTTTGAAAAAAACTGACACTTTTTTAATTTCAATTTTAATTTGTGTTTTCTCAATCGCGAGAAAACTTCTTAAATGTGAGCATAATGTTCCTTCTCTGTTTCTGAATAAATTAAGATATCATCTAAATAGGCTATAGCAAATTGATCTAAATCCTGTAAAACCTCTGACATAAGTTTTTGAAATACAGCTGGTGCGTTTGACGATCCAAAAGGCATTACATTGAATTGAAACAATCCCTTATGACAGGCAAAAGCTGTCTTTTCTTTGTCTTCATCTTCCATTAAAATTTGCCAATACCCTGATTTCAGGTCAAGCGTCGTGAAATATTTTGCGTTTCCTAATAAAACTAGAATGTCGTCTTTCAATGGCAACGGATAGGAATTTGCTTTAGTTATTTTGTTTAGGAAAAGCCCAAGGCGATTTAGATCTACTAATTATACCTGCCTGCAGCAAATCAACAACAGTCTTGTCAATAACTCTCCTCTGTGTCAAATGTGTCCTATAAGGTCGGAGTTTTATAGGCCTGTTGTCACCTGTATCAATTTTCATCCTAACTGTTTCTGTATGACCTAATTCTTTTTCTGCAAATAAATCCCTATTATTCGCTATCAAATTTTGAATTTCTCTACGGTTGCTTTTTGGTACACTAACGTCTGTCATATTTACAGTTTCATTTGTCTGGGATGTACTAAAGGTACATGTATTAATGGTCCCTACACTTAATTCTTCTAATGCATTTACCTGGGCAATAACAATACCCTTTTTCAGGTGGAAGGTTTTGTTAGTGTTATTGACAACCACGGTTATTTTTAAGCTTGGCTTTGGAACTTGATACCATTAATCCCGGTTCTTGAGCAATTTCACCTGTATTTAAAGCATATATTTAACATAACTCAGATTTTTCTATGCCTGCACTCTGCCCCATGCACACCCGTGCTTTTTGGGGTTTTATAATGGTTTTTGACGCAAGTCTTACAACAGAAGCCACATGAATATCATCTTCGAGTGACGCATAAGTATCTTTAACTCTCATATACCCTAAATCATAGTAAAGCCTCACACCGTTGTCACTAACCAATCCTGACCTAATATAATATTTCTATTAATTCCAGATACAATATAGAACGAATGACAACACTCGACTTTGCCTATAGTGAACTTCATGCTTATGAGCCCGTCTATGTGAATACTTTTACCGTTAACTGCTTGAATGTTGAAGTTTTCTTGCTAAGTTTCGGTTTTTGTTTTAAAGTTTTATAAACCCTCCGATGCATCAGTGACATTTCTGCTCCAGAATCTACGAGTGCCCTAAGCCTCTGGTTTTGAATTTTAATTCTACATGAATTTGGAGTACCTGCCAGTTCTATCTTATAATTGGGAATTTTGATTTTTTTATTTCCCTTTTTCCTTGAAGTACCTTTCTTCCCGTCAATTGATTTTCTATTTTTCTTTCCTGATGACGTCATAGCTTTTTCATTTCTTTCTATGTTTCAACTTATAACCTGAGTGTTTTACTTTTCCCTTTATAGTGTTTTTGCCTTATTCTCCCTACATTTTCTTTGTATATGTCCTGCCCGCCCACAATACCACCATATTTAGTTTTGACAATTTCTTTTAAATTGTCCCCATTTTTTGCACCCCCAACACTTAACACTTGCTTTTTGTTAACTTTCCTGTCTTCAGTATTTGTTTTATGTCCATCTAAGTGTTTGTTATCGTCTCCTTTCCTTAATTTGAACCTTAAGAAAAGGTTTTGTTCTGATACTGCGTAATCATAGGCTTCCTGAAATGTTATGGGGTTTTCTCTCATAACTTAAAATTTGATATCACCATGTTAAAGCCCATCAATAAATAACCCTAATTTAAATAAATTCCAATCGGTACATTTATTTACGTTTAAATACTTCTGAATGAAATCACTTACTGATCCTGTACTAGTTTGAAGTGCTACCAGGTTAAATTTATCTTTTGGTAAGTTTACTGAATTAGCATATTTTTCTATATCTTTTATCAAGGTTTGAATACCTCTGGTTTTCCTGAAAATGGTTTAAATATCTGAGTAATATTTTGTACTCCTACCATAGAACATAAGCTCGAAAGTTGTAAATTAATTTCTAGAAAAACAGAACTTGCATCAATGTTTGCCATAATGAGAATTACTTTAGTGTCAAGGATAAAACTAAATCACTCACCCACTCTGTCTCTGTCACTGTGCTTTCTGTAGGTTATGGTTGCCCGTCATGTTTGCATCTCCTTCTTCACTTTCTTCTTCAAAATCCATTATTTTCTTAATGTGGTTATCCCGTTCGATATCCTTGGTCACAGTCACTAAATAACACGTTAATTACACCGACATCACAAGTACATGTTCATGGTATTACAACAACATTAAACTTTAAAGTACTTCGGCGTTGTGTCTCAGTCTGGTTAAGTCAATTGTCAACTTATAAGTCTTCTACATCTTTACTAGCACTAGCCTGTAGCCCTCCTGGCAGCCTCTCGTGTAGTGTGTCAAAGACCTAGTATTATATGGCCATTACATGCGTCGACTGTGCAAGACCTACTCCAGAGGTTTCTTATGGTATCGACTGTACAAGACCTACTCCATGGTCTTCTCGGGACCGACTCCTCCTATCACTACACTAGCTTGTACCTATAATTACTTTTCCCCTTCGTGTGTAAAGTTAAGTGCCGTGTGCATATGTAGTATCATATTCGCAATCAACATCTAGCGGCACTTATCTGACCAATATTTCACCCTGACCCGGTTTACTGATGTAACAGACAGAGACCTAATTAACTACTAGTTTACTCCAATCAACACAGCACCTAGGCTAATTAATTATTTCCAGATGGTACAGCTACTGTGATATATCATATCAACATGCCTACTTTGTTACATTCGTCCCTTTTTCCACAAAGAAATATTATTTCTAATTATAGTTCTTTAGAGGTTATGCACACTATTTTGTCGGTTTAACACAAGGCGTGGTATTGGGTACTTTTATCTCTGTACGCTGATGATTTATTATATATAAACTAAATATGTGCTTGAAATGTGACTATGATTTTAGAACATGAGTAAACTATGACTGTTAACAACTATTACGTGCATTCACGTTAAATGTGTTACAAATATCGTATTACTTAAAACCATAGTCGCTCATACGCAATATCTAAACTAGAAATGTAAACCGATGGCTAACTAGTACCTCTCCCCACTACACAACCCTTTGCAATAATAGTTTCATAAGGCCATGTAAATGAATACATGTAACTTTTTTTTCTGAAGATACATCTACAAATGTACACTTCGTCCCTGTGCAGTTTCATTGAAATTAGTTGACAGGTTTAGGAGGAGTTTCCCAGACAAAATTAGAAAATAAAAAACCTCCTTATAGTGAACTGGTTACAATGGCAACCAAGATTCTGCCAAAATCATAACCTGCATGTATATCTACACATAGTCACTAACATTCAAATAATAACTCCAGTTAGTTCCATTAAAATCGGCTCATAGGTTTAGGAGGAGTTGCCCTGACAAAGTTTTCCATAAGAATTCGGGTACTGTGACCTGGTTACCATGGCAACCAAGACTTTTGCAGAAAAATACCATGCTTACATATTTACACATGACCCCTTACATTTCTGTGTAGTTTCACTTGAATCGGTTCACAGGTTAATGAGGAGTTGTTTGGACAAATGTTCCCAAGAAAGGTTGCCACAAAGGTTCATTGAAATTCCCCCAGTAGTTTAGTAGAAGTCAGTACATCATTTTGTCTTCTTACGGACCAATAACTCGATTCCAGTATACTCCCCTAACTTTGAAGGAAATACTAAAGTTATTTTTCGGTTTTTCCAATCGCCAGAGTCAAGTTTTCAGTTGCAAATTAATTTTAGAGTTTTCAGGTAAATTTGATTTATAAAATAAATCAATTGAAGTCAATTGTTTTGACTATTTTTTTTATTTCTTCAGTAAAATTGACCTTCTATGAGGGATCGGCGGCATAGTTTAACCGATTTTATTATGGTTTTGTTGACGGTTTTTTTTTAATTCTAAAATTTTCAAATCAGTTTCATTAATCCCATATTTAGGAAAATTGTTTTCACAAGTACTTTTACTTGCTTCTGCACTTTGGATTCTTATATAAAAACAACAAAGGTTGATGACGTCATAAAAGAGAGGCAATGACCAGAATATCACAAAACTGATACCTTCTGGTTATTGTCTTTATGTGGTTATCAATGTTTGTTGTTTGGATTTAACTATAACGCTCAATGTTTACGTCACTAGTCATATCATTCTTTCAGAAGCAAATGAAAGAACTTGTGAATATGGGTTTGTTTATTTAAGAACTAACCTTTTATTTAGTTTGTGAGGTAAATTTCGTAAACGCGAAGTGTTACGTTAACTTAACCGGCATCTCCATTCGATTTTTGATCTCATTATTTAAACAAATACAAAGGTAAATTCTTATATTTATGACATTTTTCTGTAAACAGTTCATAACTATTCTGTTAAATATGTGTAACCGGGGATTTTCAAAATGATCGCTAAGGCCATGATTTGTTTGTCGTGATTCTTTATTACACCATGACATTACAGTAGGTTAAACACCTACACGCTATAAAAAACATAAAAGACTAAAATTACACAAAGCACACACATTACAAAATAAAATCAAGAGAGATAACTCGCAAATTACACTAGTTATACTTAACACGAAATATAAACTAGCTAGACACATTTAATTACATCTGACTAAGATATTGACTATGTAAGAATTATCTTTACATCTATCTTATTGAAATAACATTAAATATTCAGCATACACGTATAACATAAAAATGAACTTTGAGACAAAGTTGGTTCTCATAAGTCAAGGTCACTGGGTCAAAGTAAAGGTCGATTGTTATATCTTTTCATTGTTGAACATTTTGTATGACATGTTGATGCAAAGTTGTTTGGAATTAACCAAGGAGTTTACTGACCAAAAGTCAAGGTGCCTGGGTAAGAGGTCAAGGTGAAATTTTGTAACGTTTCAGTGGTGAACATTTTGTTATGACAGTGTGAAGAAAGTTTATCAGAATTAAAACAAGGAATCAACTGACCAAAGTACAATATCACCGAGTCAAAAAGGTCAAGGTCACTAATTCAAAGGTCAACGAAACTATAACATTTTGCAAATAAAGATCTAAGTCAATGAATTTGATCCTAGGATTGATGATTTTGGGTGATATATAGATTTATAAATAGGGCCCTTTTTTACCTGTCAGTGTTCTAGCTCAAACTCGGCTAAGGTAAATGATAATTTCAGTGTAATGACACAACAAAAGTTATTGGTACTAGCTAAGGTACATCACAATTGAGGTGACTGTTAAGGTCCACGGGCCTCTGGTTTTTGTTTACCGATATTTAACAAAACTTGAAGTTTTCCATGCATATTTCAATTAATAATAAGGAAATCCTTAATCGTCTTACCCATGCAAAAAAGACATATGTTTACAAACATCTCCGAGCATCAATGTATGCACAATTTCAAATAATCTGTCAGTACAATCTTAAAAGATAATCTTAGTTTCAAACTAAAAACCCATATCAGCCGTCTCAGTAAAACCATCACTATCCGTTTCACATTCTCTCGATCAGAACGCTCTAATTTTGTCCATTTACCACCAATAAAGCCGCCCAATTGACGATGCTTGAAAATAGTGGCAAATTGGAGAACGAACATTAGACTCTTTTGCCACAAAAATTCCTTTGTTGAAATAAATTTTAAGAGGAGAACAATCAGCCCATCATGCCAGTAATGTTTGTTGCTATTTGTCCGATTGACGACAGCGAAGAGATATCGCTTGTCGGTATTTGGCACCAAACACTTAGACCACTGCACCAATCACGACAAAGTAAACGTTTACAAAATCACCTTTTATTACTTTTTATACCGTAAGTGATGCTCTCCAACTTATTGCCAAGTGTGTATAACCAGTAGATAATCAGATACTTTTTAAATTCTGTAATTATGTATCTTTAAAAAAAGTCCATTATCAGATAGGTAGTATGTATAATACTACATATTGCATATCGTAAAGACAATCACAGAAATAGAAAACTGTGAACGAATGGCAAGAGGGACAAACCTGATTTTTGTATGTTTATTTGGGTTTCAATGTTTTAAATAAAATGGTGTCCATAAGCCTCACGGTCACCTGAGTGCTGATATACGTGTCATTTGTCTTTTCTTGATAGATGTCAGCTGCTGACAAACAAACTAACGGCAGACTTCGAGAGATACAGGTTGATTAAAACATTAGCACTTTTAATGGCTGCCATCTTGTTCTTATTTAAGCAATACTTTCCATGGAGATTATTGTAAAAGTACAAAATAGTAAGACCAGGTGTTTATAAATACTACATCCTGTTACAGTTGCATATGGATTTGTTTATTAATGAATATGGTCTTTAGTATACCATTTCTTGTAATTAAGAAATATGCCAAAGTTCTCACTTTAAATCCATGACATTTACTTGGATCTGGCCTAAATTACATGGCACGTACTCTTCCGGAACACCTTGTTTGATTCTCTTGCACTTTTTAGGTCATCTGACCCGTGCTTCGTCCGTCGTCGTCCGCCGTCCGCCGTCCGCCGTGCGCCGTGCGCCGTCAGTAAACTTTTCATTTCAAAATGCTACTCCTCCTTCATTTCTTAATGGATCACCACCAAATTTGGTGTGAAGCATCATTGGGGGAGGGCAATCAGATTTTATATAAATGAGGCTGATCGAACCCCTGGGGCCAGAGGAACGGGGCCCGAAAAGGGGAACTTTGCTGAATTTTTGCTTTAAATTCCTACTCCTCCTTAATACTTGAATGGATTACATCCAAATTTGGTGTGAAGCATCATTTGGGGAGGGCGATCAGATTTTATATATATGAGGCTGATCCGACTCCTGGGGCCAGAGGGGTAGGGCCCCAAAAGGGGAACTTTGCTGAATTTTTGCTTTAAATTCCTACTCCTCCTTAATACTTGAATGGATTGCATCCAAATTTGGTGTGAAACATCATTCGGGGGGGGGGGGGGCGATCAGATTTTATATAAATGAGGCTGATCCGACCCCTGGAGCCATAGGGGCGGGGCCTCAAAAAGGGGACTTTGCTGAATTTTTACTTTAAAATCCTACTCCTCCTTAATGCTTGAATGGATTGCATCCAAATTTGATGTGAAGCATCATTTGGGGAGGGCGATCAGATTTTATATAAATGAGGCTGATCCGACCCCTGGAGCCATAGGGGCGGGGCCTCAAAAAGGGGACTTTGCTGAATTTTTACTTTAAAATCCTACTCCTCCTTAATGCTTGAATGGATTGCATCCAAATTTGATGTGAAGCATCATTTGGGGAGGGCGATCAGATTTTATATAAATGAGGCTGATCCAACCCTTGGGGCCATAGGGGCGGGGCCTCCAAAAGGGGACTTTGCTGAATTTTTGCTTTAAAATCCTACTCCTCCTTATTGCTTGAATGGATTGCATCCAAATTTGATGTGAAGCATCATTTGGGGAGGGCGATCAGATTTTATATAAATGAGGCTGATCCAACCCCTGGGGCCAGAGGGGCGGGGCCCCAAAAGGGGAACTTTGCTGAATTTTTGCTTTAAATTCCTACTCCTCCTTAATACTTGAATGGATTACATCCAAATTTGGTGTGAAGCATCATTTGGGGAGGGCGATCAGATTTTACATATATGAGGCTGATCCGTCTCCTGGGGCCAGAGGGGTAGGGCCCCAAAAGGGGACTTTGCTGATTTTTTGCTTTGAATTCCTACTCCTCCTTAATGCTTAAATGGATTGCATCCAAATTTGATGTGAAGCATCATTTGGGGAGGGCGATCAGATTTTATATATATGAGGCTGATCCGACTCCTGGGGCCAGAGGGGTAGGGCCCCAAAAGGGGAACTTTGCTGAATTTTTGCTTTAAATTCCTACTCCTCCTTAATACTTGAATGGATTGCATCCAAATTTGGTGTGAAACATCATTTGGGGAGGGCAATCAGATTTTATATAAATGAGGCTGATCCGACCCCTGGGGCCATAGGGGCGGGGCCTCAAAAAGGGGACTTTGCTGAATTTTTACTTTAAAATCCTACTCCTCCTTAATGCTTGAATGGATTGCATCCAAATTTGATGTGAAGCATCATTTGGGGAGGGCGATCAGATTTTATATAAATGAGGCTGATCCAACCCTTGGGGCCATAGGGGCGGGGCCTCCAAAAGGGGACTTTGCTGAATTTTTGCTTTAAAATCCTACTCCTCCTTAATGCTTGAATGGATTGCATCCAAATTTGATGTGAAGCATCATTTGGGGAGGGCGATCAGATTTTATATAAATGAGGCTGATCCAACCCTTGGGGCCAGAGGGGCGGGGCCCCAAAAGGGGAACTTTGCTGAATTTTAAAGATTAGTAAAATACCTGTTAACATACCCTGAAGGATAGAAATTTCTGAAAGTGAAAGTAGTTGTGATACAGTCTTGTATTCCACAATGCTGGTATACATTTACTATAGCTAAGACGCTTTTGATTTTGCAATGCCAATCAAATAGGAGATTACCAAATCATTGCAAAGTGTATAACAAGCATGGCCGATATGTTGTTCATTGCTTTGACAACACCATAAATAAGTTTTGTAACCGACTCTAGATCTGAACAGATAGTTTATGACAATGATGCTGGTTTGAACACTTTTGAACTAAGGTGTGTGTCCCTGCTATAAGTGTTTGCAATTGTCAGATGACCGTTTAGGCCCATGGGCCTCTTGTTTTTAATAGATTCTTATTTCTTTTCTTTATTCATATTGCGCCCCTTATTTAATCGATTTTGAGTACTGGCTATGGTTTTTTGAAGCTTTAGAGTTCTCTTTTATTTATATTTTTACAACAAAAGAATCATTTACACCGACCACGTTTGAACTAGAACACTAACAAGTCAGCAAGGGTCCCGTTTAAGGGTATATATTTCTTAGAAACATTATTATCCTTGATCTATGGACTCATTGACTTTTAATTTTGATCAATTGACATCTCAAAAGTGAAAAGTTACAAATGTTTCATTAATATTTTGACCCGGTGACATTGACCTATTTGACTACCTGTTAAATCCCGATCATTTTTGCATCATATTGTCTAAACATGATTTTCATCAGTGAAAAGCTACAACATTATACCTTAACCTTTAAAGGGGCAACTAAGCGGAATTTGTTTACTTTTTTTATAATATCACCAAATATTTTATGCAATTGTAGTTCGGTTATCCTTGTATCAATGCATATTTCAATTAATAATAAGGAAATCCTTAATCGTCTTACCCATGCAATGAGACATATGTTTACAAACATCTCCGAGCATTTTGACCCCGCAGAGCATGCGTATTTTCAGGTTAATAAATTTCTCTTCAGAGGGCCCCTCTGTGTGCGAGCTTTCAATATCTGCTTTTCGTTTATTTGAAGTGTATCAACACAATTTCTCGTGGGATCTAATAACAAACATTTATATGATAATTGTTAATCTAACATAGCTTAAAAGTACGTGTTAAATCAAACTACTCGTGTCCTTGCGTCCAATTGTTTACAACACCCATACATGTGGTCGCACCAGGTGGCCAGTTATTTCGTGCTATATTTTGATGTCGCTATATTTGGCGCGGGCTTTTCCCAATAATGAAACTGACCACATCGGACATCGGCTACACGGTATCTAATCATCAAGTACGGATTCCTTTGTCTGAATATAGGTATTTTTCATTCTAGTTGATTTTAAAAAGTGCGGGTTCAATAAATTGCCTCTTTACCCAAGTAATCTTGACATTTTATCAGTTGACTCAACATTTATTTACCAAACAACTTTATCTCATAATGTCATTACATAAGGTTCATCAATGAAAAGCTACAAAATTTGACTTTGAACTTTAATTCATAACGTATGAACAAAGCTGACATGAAGACTTTGATTTTTGTTCAGTTGACGCCTTTTTTAATTCCAACCGACTTGGCTTCATAATGTCATAACAAAATGTGAACCATTGAAAAGCTAAATAGTTTAATTTTGACCTTTGATCCGATGAGCCAGTGAACTTGTTCTTGATATTGGCTTTTAACCTCAATAGGTAGTTTTAAACATATAAATCCTCCCCAAATCCCACCCCAACTGGGGAGGGCGAGGCAGGTCCATGGAATGCATAGTTTGTGATGAAGCACATTAAGACTTTCAATCCTTTAATTGTTTTTAACAATTGTTGGTTTGAAAGAGAAGAAATGTTTGCCAATATAAAAATTGTAAGCCCCTTTCTACATCACAAGGGTCTTTAAATATGTTTTAACTAGAAATGGGGAGGGGGATCTATATACACTATAGGAAACTTTTCTCCCTCCCTAGGAGCAAAGATAAAGTCTGAGAGGCATCCATGAAGAGTATCTGATCTTGGTCCGAGGAAGAAGTTTTTGAATTTTTAGTGATAAGCTATTTGACCCCTTTTGGTCTGTCTCTCTGGCCCTTAGAGGGTTAGGATCATACCATTTTTATTCATCTTTTGCCGGGAAAGGTTTCTGCTAAATTTCATTTAATTCGGTTAGGAAAGTTCGGGGGAAAAGTCGAACAATCAAATTGTTTACAGAAGCATGACTTCGGGAAGAAAGGTAATCGCAATATGTCACTTGAAAATAGCCTCAGGTAGTCTAAGGAGTTTAACAAAATTAGTTCCTTTCCTTCCTATAACAATATAGTGTACATGCAGTTTTTTGATTTACGACATCAATATGAAGGATGTATGACTGTAAGATCAAGGTCACTTAAATATAATATACGAGACATGTACATGACGCAGTTGTCAATAGCATTGAGTAAAAAAAAAACTGCTGTATCGAAAAAATGTTTTGATGAAAATAAAGTAAATTCACAAATGAAAATATATTATTTCTTTATAGTGAATACCATATCATAACTTATTGTTAACTGTCTGGAACGTGATGCAGTTTTATACACATACTATTCGTGTCAGTGTCATTGAGTATTAATAGGTAATTAATACATTCCTTCAATGTATTTCTTGATATTTTTAGGAGGAACAAACATCAATAGCAACATTGTCTTCACAAATCCCTGATGACAAGGCCACCATTGTATTCATTGGAACGATTGGTAGTGGCAAATCAAGCACAATTTCTTCATTTCACAGTTGGTACAAACGAAGAATTTCAACTTTGGCCATTCCTGGAGGGGGGCAAATATCAGTAACAAACAAGGTATAGCATTTCTTATGATATTGATCTATATAAAGGTCGAAATCATTCTAGTATGTTGATCGTTGAAACATTAGTTGTGAATGTTTAAACATTGAATTAAAATAATCTATGCCATATTTAAAAAAAGTTTAATTTGACGGAAATAAAACGTTAACAACTGAACTGCCATTTACGTGATATGAGTACAACGATGTCTGTGAATTAAGGCACCTGAAAGACGGGGAACGACTTTTGGATAATGAAGACGTATACAGTCATATACTGGCACATGAAAGCCCAAAATCATTTATTGTTTCATTTATCGGTAACAACTGGTGACATTTAATATAAGGGGAGTTTTTGTTGAGCTACTGATATATATTTTCAATATAGGAGTTAGATTCCGAACTTCTTTTTGGCTGTATTAAACGTGTATATATCAAGATCTTTTAGAAGACCGTGTTCATCGTATACTATGTAATACGTCGATCTGTGCTTAACATTTGGAACAGTTGTGACAATTATACCAAAGATACAGGTATTAATAAACTTAATGCCAAAAATCATATTGCGACCCCATTTGTACCTCTGCATCCTAGAAAATGAGAAATATGTTGAATATAGATTCGGATTACACCTACACGGTATTATCTCTATAAAATTTGGTAGAAAAAAATAATTCATAATCCACAACACTCTGACCAGGGAGGGGTGCTGGTGTCTATTTGGGTTCCTAAAAGTTGTCAAAAAGGCATTTACAGCTTCAGTCTGGACTAGTGGTTTTACGAAAAAATGACTGAAGCTGTAAATGCCTTTTTGACAACTTTTAGGAACCCAAATAAACACCAGCACCCCTACCTGGTCAGAGAGTTGTGGATTATGAATTATTTTTTTCACTTGCCGGGGATCATTTCTTCTATGTTTGGTCAAAATAAGACAGGTCATTTCTTTTGAAAATATAATTTAAACTAAAACAATGCATGATATGACCATTCTTGCCTTCTATAATTACATCATAGAACCATACATGATAAACACCTTGCCAAGTATATATTATGATATCAATGTAGCCATGTAGTGGTGGTGATTGTTGCCAATCTATTTTTGAGTTGGTTAATGGAAGCTTTTTGGTAATTTCCTGAAGTATTTGATAATAAAATAGACCAGTAAGAAATTGTGTGACCTTAACCTATTTGATCTGTTTTCTTTATCGATTTTTTTTCATCTTAAATCATTATATCTGTACTTATGTCACAGAAACTATACAAATATTAAATTCTACTCCATTTATTACAATTGTCAGTCCGGCAGATGTTCCTTAACAAAATGTTCATATTACACACACACCCCACTTTGACCTCTCAATTTGTTAAGTGCATTAAAAAAAAAAAAAAAAACAGATGCTTTGAACATAATCACATATGAAGCTGACATTAAAGTGTCTTAATGCAAATATTAGCCTTACCACTGATAGGCAACAGAAAGGTCCAAATTTGCACCCCTTCTATGATGAAAATGAGAAAGGTTTTCGAAAAGCCTTTCATAACATATGATTTACAATTAAAATTTTAAATATTTACTTTCACTTATACTATTTTGTAACATCGTTTCCTACTCTTTTAAAGATGTCTGGTACTCCAATACTTGACAAAAAGGTAATGCTTTATGACACCCCTGGTCTGAGAAATTTGAGTGATGATGAGAACCAACAAACTGCTACCGGGACTGTTGCTGAAATTAAAAGATTTGTGGAGAAGGTGATCATTTTTCGTTAATATGAATTTTATGATTAACAAAAGTAGTCTTCATTTTAACTGCAGTAAGGTTTGATTTGCCAGTTTTTTCCTTTAAGTAACTAGTAATGTTTTTATGATATTAGGAACATTTGCTTTTAAGGATCTTAATTAACACGTATAAAGTTAATCCCTTTATAAATTGTTGATTGCTCTTCTCAGAATTAATAGACACATGTATTTATATAAACACATACATCACAATTAATAGATGACATCAGAAACGTGGCATCGACTTGTTTAAAGAGTTATCTAAATAGCATACCGAGTGATATGTTGGCAAGCTTATTAACCATTGTTTTGGACAAATAAAAATAGATAACGTGATCAATTGTTGGTATGTATCATTGCTAACCATGGACCTTGATTTTGGTGTTGTTTGACAAGGTGTTTATAAATTTTGGCAAAACATGCGACCAACAATGCATGTTCCATGGGGAATCAATTAGCTCAAACAGATTAAATGTGTTGCAAAAACAACAACGTCGTTATACTTTCAAGACTTAAAAGCGCACGATAGGATTTTTTTTATTTATTTTACAGGATATTGTTCTACAAAAGGATGTATATTGATTCAGTTTTGCCCTTGAATTGCAAATGGCGGTTTTGAAAAACATCATGCAAATATAGCAAAAATGGAGGTAGTTCAATAATTAAATGCCTTTTCTTAGAAATTGTTAAGACTTCGGAATATAAGAAGACTATTTTTAGGGGAAAAATGTTGATTTTCTAACGAATAGGAGGTGAGGTTACTAATCTTTTACATGCACTGAATCACACTTAGAGTCCATTGGTAGATTACTATGTTAAGGTTCGCTCGTGCGTGAATTGCACGTGAAGTACACACAGAAAGTCCTGTCGCCTCACTTCCTATGTGGATATTGTTGACATAGAAATTGATTTAGATTTTCTAAAAAAATTCCATCAGTTGAAATAATACACGTGAAAGTAAGAAAATATTTCGTCATCAGTGAATAATACATAGTTTACTGAATAGATTAGTTACACCTTACAGCGTCGGCCATTGCACTGGACAGTACCCCTTTAATAGTTTTATAGTTGAAAAAGTAAGAGGACGAAACAGCTGTTTAATTCAGTTTTTCGGCACACTGTATTACTAAATATAATAGTCATCTTTCATGATGTGAGGTGGTAGACCCTGCTGGTGGATTATTTTTAGTCCCCGATGTTTGCTGGAGCTTCCATAGTAGTGGCACGGTACATAAAATACATGTTTTCGTAGTTTAAAATGATACAAAACTAGTTTTAATTTTACTTCTAAAGTCATAAATTTAAGGGTTACTCACCTAACCCTTCTGCTTCTATATTAGTTAGAAATTTTCGATTACCACCGATCGGCTCCTAGCATCACTAGTCCTTTGTGGACGAAACAGCTGAATGGTGAAGTTTAATTCATTGTTTTTGCATACTGAATCTATTATTAAAATTTAAAAGGTGCAGCAGGTGTATACGTTACGTTAGCATAGTTGTTTCATATGATAATAATGAGTTTAATACATTGTTAGCATTTTGTTTGCAACGGTTACGAAGAATCTATATTTTTAATTTATTAGTAACAACTAGATTTCACTTGAAATGAAACAAATGCTTAGAATTTTAATGAACACATATGATTCAAGCATATTTATAATAATGATTCTGAATGTCTCTTACTGTTTTCAGGATGATCAGATGAAGTTCTGTGTTGTATATGTTCTCGATGAATCGGTTGAAATAACAAGAGAGGAGATAAACAGAATGAACGAATTATATACTTTTTTCCAAAGAAAAGGTTTGTTAAATTTCCTTCTTTTACACTATATCAGAAATATATATTATTTATTTATTTTCAAGCTTGAGTTTTTTTCTTGTAAAGCTAATCGTTATCTAATACTCATCATATAGTATGCATATCATTTTCACAATCCCAATTCATTTGTATATACTGTCAAAGAAAGAGATCCAAAAACCTCGATTAGGAGGCCCTTCTGACTTGCCCACGTATAAACGCAATGCAGGAAAAACATCTAACGCATGGCAGGAAATACATTTTTCCTTTATCAGCTGAAGCAACATATGTGAAGAATATGACGAAGAGGAAATGAAGGGAAGTATTTCTAGAATGAAAATGAGGGTGGGGTCTTTAAAGTTATGGTTCATTGTAGGTATTTAATCATGGAAATTGGTTTTACAAGAAAAACTTCATTTCATTAATGATTACTATTGAGAGCTTTAATATGGGAATTCGTCTTACCGTATAGTGGAGATTCAACATTTAAGCGGAACATCTATTCACGCAGGGCGTAAGTCAAAGGTCAAAACAAAACTCCCAAGGGAGGAGATCGAAACAAAAAATAAAGACTGCCCATGAACAGACAACGTGTAACACAACGCAGAATACTGACCAGAGGAAGGGGGAACAACCGCCACAAAGTGACCAAGGGAGTACAGGTCGTCGGAGAAGGATACCGAGAATGTCAAATAAAATTCAATAAAAATCAACGCCAGAAGGCAGCACACATAACATCCTGAAAGGATGACCCATTAAAGGAGAGCCAAAGAAGCAGCAAAAGCTGAAACCTTTTTCGCCTTCGGCTTATGAAGTCAAGGTATAACCTCACAATTTCTTCTAGAAACAGACTGTGAGGAAATATCCTGGATTCCATGTTTAAATGGCAGAAACAGTCGAGAACGAGAACCTCGCCCTCGTATGGATTTATCAAGATTAAACAGCAAGGCCCAACAAGGATAACACATTGCCATATCCTGAAAGGCTCAGAAAAAAACAAGGTAAATTGTTCTTGGCCAAGAAAGCGGGATCAGTGACCAAAGACACCGATTGCTTTCTCTGAACATGGGTGAAAGAAAATAGAATATCACTTGAAGATACACCTTGTATGAATCAATCTGCCGCTGTCCACAACTATCACTGAAGACTGGACTAGAAGATGGCAGAAGAGAAAGCTCTTATTGATCTTGCGATGAGCTCGGATACCTCCTCAGAAACACATGCCTGAGTCAGGCCTCCTGTGATAGCCTCCATCCATGAATGTGGAGGATCAGACGCCGAGGAGAGCATGTACTGCTCAAGCCTTTGCAACAGAGGCCGAAGGACATGGCTCGGAACGGGAAGACTTTGTCGTCGCAAGTTAAACGGAAGTACTTAAGTGATATTTTTTGTGGGGATATTTAAGTCGGCATCTTTCAGATCGACTGAAGTTGCCTACAATCCTAACTCTATGGAGGCAATGGTGTCCCGTGGGGTCTCCATCTTGAAGTGAGGATATTTAACATACTTATTGGAAACACATAGGTTGATGATCGGATGTAATTTCCCGGACCTCTAGCGCACTAGACACTTTCTGAAGTAGAAGCTGGGGGTGCTTTCCGACACAAGAATATTCCCTGGATCCCCTTGAGTGCGGGTGGTGGGGTCAGTCTGGTCGAAAGGAGGATCCTGATTTAATGGGTTCCAAACCCGTCCGACACCATTGACAACGCCCAGGTGTCCTGAGTAATCTCTCTGCACAATGAACGTCTTAACCTTACCATACATTTGAATTACAATTGACATGACGTATTACTCCTCGCCGCCAGACACCCAATCCTATGCAGATAAGAAAGCCTTTACAAGGATACAGTGAAAAAAAATCCACGTACGAAAGGATATGAAGAGAGATGCGCAATACCCGTTCCACCTCTTGGGTTTCCTGGCTTACCCGGACAAAGAAGATACACGGTAAGTCCCTCGATTCCAGCTAAACTGGATAGGTACCATTTGCCAATCGTTGATGGCATATTCAGAAGGTTTAACCTCTGATTGATCAGCTACCATGTGTTGCTGAAAACCAATTTTCTCTACTATACGGCCCTGCGCGGCAGCCATTGCATATGAAACAATAATGCTCTGAGGTAGGGTCCTGTAACTGGGTGGAAAAGGTAAAGGAGGAACCACAAATCCGAGCACAGTGGGTGCCAATGACGCTGAGGATAGGGGGCAACCCTTCTTCCTAAGGATAAAGGCATCATCCGCATATAATGCACGCCTGCCCGCCAGTCATAAATGCCCCTGAACGAAAGGGTTGCTGAGGAAATTAACTAGCAACCCTCCGCTACTGCGAGGGTGATTCCATGACCCATGTGTATTACTAGGGTAAAGCGTAGGCTCCAAAAATATATTCCAAAGGGCAGGGAGGCGGTCCAATGGGTTGAGAATGACATATACGCCGTGTTCCCGGTCAATAATACAAACGGGCCGGTTACTGAATGACATACGCCGGGCAACGACGGGGGGACGACTGTGGATCTGCCCGGACACCAGCAGAGGGAACTTCGTTAACCAGAGAAGCTACCTGCAACCTGGAAGATTGTTGACAGCAGCTCCCGGACCAGGACCATCCCGCAGTCCAGAAAGACCGGACACTTGAGTCAACAACTGTTGGTGACCATTTACCAGGACAAACCTCCACCCGAAGGCAAGCTCTTAAAAAGTCTTACGACGAGTCCTGGTCAATTAGGAATCAGGCTTGTCAGTCCCCTGCTCTCCTACTAGCAACGCCGAAACGGAGTCAGTCGAAGCAGTACCCAAGCTACTGGAGGACACGCCCTTAGCCGACCCTATAGAACCCTACGCTAATCATTACCCTTGTCAAAAGACGTAGTCTTCCTAACAAAGTAAGGGCGTTTAGGAATTAATAACGACCTGTCTTAACGAGGACTGCAAGCATCGCATGGGAGCTCCTCACAACAAGAACGACACTGCAGACACGAGGCATGAAGGTCTAGCTCACTGTACAGGTGAGAGCACCCAAAAAACCAAACACCAAACAACAATAAACAAAAAACTTAATTTCATTGATGAACGGCAAACCAAAGTAAACAAAAACGTGTCTGGAATTGACAATAATAAACATGAAAAAATACAAAAGAAAAACCCGCATTTAAAACAACGGTACCCAAGGGCGCCGCCACGTGTATGTGCCAGACGACAATGTAGGCCAAATACAGCCAACAAATATACAATCAATTGGTCACAGATAGCAGTGAACTCCTACAATAATTAACAGGTGAAGTTCACAAAACTTAAAAACAAAACAATAAGCGGGTGGCTGCTGATAAGAATTTAACTTTTCAATTAACTAATGGGTAAATATTTGGCTTATTCATCGTGACTGATTATATAACAAAAGGAGAGCCCAAACGGCAAACGGAAATTTGAACAAAGATGATGAGTTAGACGCACAAAAACACGTATTTGTATAACCATTGACTGGTTACTGAAATAAATATTCGGTTACTGATCTTATGAACGGTTAATAGTTGGCAACGCTAAGGTAAACAAATTGTGTCTCTGTTGCTTTGTAAACAACTTAATCATAATACTAACGTAAACAGTACAATAGCGACAGAAAAATGTATAAGTAAATATTGACTGATTTATTTATGTATCGCTCACCTTGATACATTGGTATCTAGGTAATCAGGGTTAAATATTTTCCAAAAGGATCCATTTGGTACTTTGGTCAAAATCCATTTTATCTTTAGGACAAGTAGTAATTTAAAAGGCTTTACATCTATTTCCCCTTTTGGGCCCCATCCCTCTGGCCCCTTGGGGGTCAAAGTCACCACTTATGCAAAATCTGTTCCCTTTCCCCCCCAATGATGTTTCTGACCAGATTTGGTCAAAATCAATTGATAACTTCATAACTAGTAGCGATTTAAAGGAATTACCTCTATTTCCCCTATTGGGCCCCATCCCTCTGGCCCCTTCAGCGTCAGAGACATCATTTATGCAGAATCTGTTTCCCTTCCCAAAGGATGTTTCTAACCAAATTTGGTCAAAATCCAGTGATAACTCCATTTCCCCTATAGAGCCCCACCCTCCTGTCCCTAAGGAGTCAGAGTCACCATTTAGGCAAAACTGTTCTCCTTCACCTAAGGATGTTTCTGACCAAATTTGGTTAAAAGCATTGCAATACTGTATGACTAGTAGGAATTTAAGAAAATGTTGACGGACGACGGACTGACAGACGACGGACGCCGAGCCATGGCATAAGCTCACCGGACCTTTGGAGCTAAAATAGCAACAGTGAACTTTACCTGATGACCCTAAAACTCGAACTCATCAAAGATATTTTGATTTTGTATTAGTATGTGTAGTTTGATGAAATCCGTGAAGAAATAAAGCCACAAGAGTGCTGACAATAAATTTCTAAATATAGCAACTGTGACCTTGACCTTACAACCCTTAAGATGTTTTGAATTTGTGCAAGTACTGTTAAGTTGAAATACTTGGCGCTGGGAAATTTTTGCTTATTTCGCTGCCAATAATTTCCCCAAATGTACATTGTATCCAAAAGCGAAAAATATTTGATACCATTCAATTTCTACATTGGATTGTATATGTCACATCGCTAAACAGAAGACTGATCGCACGAACATTTCCACACCGCTTACATCATCATCATCATCATCATCATCATCATCATCATCATCATCATCATCATCATCATCATCAGTTACAATCATCATCATCATCAGCAACACTTACAATCATCATCATCATCATCATCATCACTGTCATTTATACTCATCATCAATAGTGACACTCATCTGCATCATCATCAGTTGCATCCATCATCTGCATCATCTTCATCATCAGCAACACTTACAATCATCATCATCATCATCATCATCACTGTCATTTATACTCATCATCATCAGTGACACTCATCTGCATCAGCATCAGTTGCATCCATCATCTGCATCATCTTCATCAACACTTACACATCATCATCATATCGGATACACTCATTGCCATCATCACTTACACTCCTCATCTTCGTCATCATCATCTTTCAACATCTTCGTCATCAAATACCGCCATCATCATCATCATCATCATCATCATCATCAGTGACACTCATCATTTGCATTATCATCAGTTACATCCATCATCTACATCATCTTCACTTACATTGTATACACTCATCTTCTTCATCATCACCTTTCAACATCTTCATCATCATATACCGTCATCGTCATCACTAGTTATAACTAACTATCTTCTTCATGATATTTTATCATCATCATCATCTTCATCATCATCAATACAATCATCCTCATCATTTCATTAATCTCATGATTTGTCATTATCATCAAGATTATCATACATCATGAGTCCTCATCTTCATCATTTTCATAATGATTTGCAATTGTTTTATAAACAAAAAATGACATATGTAACAGATAGGTTTTTTATGTACATACACACTTTGTTTTTTTCAAACACACACATACACACATACATACACACACACGCATTCTTTCCCAAGAGAATGAAGTTTGATGAAAATTAATGAAAGAAAGAAATGCTGACAAACTTCAGTGGGCAGACAAATGGCGAGGAAAACTATATCTACAGGACCACACCGCCCCCCGCAACCCTACACATAAATGATGAAATTCATTTTTTTGACAGATGACTTCATTCCGAGATAATTTTGCTAGTTTGACAAGTCAACTGTATCTTCCCGGCTTATCAGTGGTGCTATATATTTGTACCGATGGGTTTAACTAGTCCATGCGGTGACCAAGTGGGTAAGGTGTTCCGACATTCTACCAAGAGCCCTCCACCACTGGGAACTTCAAACCCAACGCGGGGCAGTTACCAGGTACTGACCGTAGGTCGGTGGTTCTTACTCGAAATACTCAGGCTTCCCTCTAAATCCAAAACCTGCTTAAATGATCAGGCTGTTAATAGGACTAAAAACAAAATAAAACAAGCCTCATAACATGGCGGGGGCACAAAAATCATGTAAACATTGTATTTGTCAGAAATATGTCAATGTCTCCCCTGGTTTATGAGTCTAAAGCAGAACATTGAAAGAAAAGTCCCTTCAAAGGAGAAGCTGGGTGTTTCAAACAAAACAATTCTTATCAATGTTTTTTTTTTCACTTTTCACACAAAATGCAATAGTCACAAAGAAAAAATCCAATTATCAGTGGTAAAGTATTTATTTTTTGGAATCTGCAAACAATACAAAAAGACTTCCTTTCATATGAAAATGATTAATTTTAGTTAAATTTTTACCTTGAAATATGGCACAGACCTACGTTATAACATTTTCAAATATAATATGCAGTTATATAGTGTGTTAATTTACTCAAAATTATGTAATATTTGCACTGAAACACAATATATGAACAATAATAGCAGAAATGCTTTTCATTTGAGTATGAAAGCAAAATCTGTTGTGACTAACACCTGGTCTATTGATGACATCATTGCATTACCATTGTCCAATGAAAGTTTATCTGAATTGCATAGTGTTTACCTTTATTGAGATGCATTTTCGTTTTTAAGAAAATGTAGACTTCATAGCACTGGTGTCATTACTAATCCAGTCCCTCTGTAACCCACGTAATTTAGTTAATCTTCCAGGAGAAAGCAGGGCATTTTCATTCACATGAGGAAAAAAATATTGTCAACATACAGTTTCCAAATTTTCACATTTCACAATAGACAGCTATACGAGTACTTAGCAAATGTATATTGACACAAGATGTGTTTTTCAAAACACTAAACTTAAATCTTCATATAGATCCTGACCCTTACCTAAAGAGCAGTATTGACCTTGATATTTCTCTTGATAAACTATGAAGTGTTTATCTTGTAAAATTCAGACAAATTTTATCAGAAAATTACAAATGATTTTTCGGCTCAGGTCATGATCAGTCAGTATAAAAATAAATACAAATCTTACAACATAGGAGGGGTGCCAATTTGGGCCTTTCTGCGGCCTATCAGTGATAAGGCTAATATTTTGCAGGAAGATAATTTAAGGTCACTCGGTTCCTTTTTAAATATCCATAGGAATTTCATGAAATTTCACTCAAATGAATACTAGTGTATAAAGAACAAGTATTTTTGTTGTAATTGGCCGAAAAAACTGCAGAAATCTTTGCGGGGTGAAAAACTGATATTTTCAGGGAAAACACCAGAAAAAGCGAAATCAGCAACTAACATATTACGTTTTAATGTTTTATAATCCTAACGTTCTATTTACATATAAAACAGAAAAGAAGGCAAATATTTTACGTTTCGTATAACTTTTATTCCACAAAACAAACAATTATATGTATGTTTTTCATCAACATTTTCAAATATGAAAACATTGTGTGAATGAAAAACTTATTTTTTAAAGTTATATTATGAAGAAACAATCCTTATTTAACAAAGCATGAAAAAATTGAACCAAAAAACATTATTTCACTTAAAATTTGGGGGAAATAATCAGAATTATTGTTTTTTTTTTATTTCAATTGCCTCCCCTTTCATTGAAACTGGACTTAATTGTAGGGGGTATAGATTTTCCCATATCACATAAAACCCACTTCTAAAGAATCTTAATATAGATTAATAAAACCACGTGTATCAAAAATGTATTATAGGAACATTTCAGTTAACCCTAATTTAAACAACTCCGGTACTTATATGAAATAGGTTATCAAGCACATACCGATTGATAGTCTAAACGATATATATGTTGTTTTGGTGTCTACATCTAAAGATTATAATGCGTGGAAAGTAGTGAGATACTAGGTTGATCGAATGCTTAAGCCTGATTTGAATGTATCCACTCGCCTGGTATCAGATTACACGGAAAATAGTTTATAACTAGCATTTATGGCATTTATTGAATAGTGATATCATCAGAACATGTTGCATTAAATATCGAATAAATACAAAGCAATGTGTTTGTTTAATGATGCAGTTGTAAAGAATGGAAGCGGACATATAGGTTGTTTTGGTGTTTACCAGGGACGTCCCTGGTGTTTACATTACTAATAGATGAATTAATGAGGGTGAGTGGGGAACCCGCTTATGAAACTCACATCATGACATCGTTGTAGAGAAAAACACAAACGCGTGTTACCAGTTCCAAGTCCTTGCATTCACTCCTAAATATGTTTTACATAATCATATTTCTGACAAATGGGAATAACTCAAATACATTGGAGTTACTAATTACCTCCCCTATACCATACTGTATTGTTTACACAACACGTTTACATAAGATCAGGTTGATAAAGTCGATAATTACGCAACCAACTTAACCTTCTAGCGTTTACATTGATTCTAGCAGACGCTTGGGTCTTTGCCGGATTGCAAATTGCATGATCATCGGCGTATGTACGGTGAATTTCTCACCCATGATAGGTATCAAATTTTATATCCGTCAAAGCGGCCATGTTTTTGCCAAGAACGATAATCAACGGACCGAGAGACCTTTACGTCAGTTGCATATTGTATAATGTTCAAAACATGTGATTTTGTGTGGGCTCATAGAAAATTTGGGGGTAAAATTGGGGGGGGGGAGAGTGTTAAATGAAAAAACAATTGTTTGAAGTTCTCACGGACTGAAAAAATATAGAAAACCTTCTAGTTCGTGTAGTTTCTGATATATAAGTAGAAGACTTGGAGATTTAAGTTGAACAAAAAGAAGCAAAACAGTCATAAAGTAGGTCAAGGTCACATGATTGCTCATTGGTCATGAAAATATCGAATTAATCAACCAAGGGCGAATTATCTTGGTATACATGTAGAAGTTCTGACAGACGTAGAAATTGACCGTTTCGTCTTAAATTTGTATATAGAGTACATCTTAATATTTAAGCATTGTTAGTTTGTTACGTGTACCTTACCTACCTAGATACACTGTTGAATCGGTGACAAAACTTTAGTTTGAGTTTCGTTTTCCTGTGGGGTCCAAGTTGCTGACACACACTGCTCGGACATGTGATGTACGTGTTGGTAACTTGCATTGCCATACCGTAAATTAGCTCGTCAACAAAACCTCAGATTTACATTTTGTTTTCCAGAACGTACTGTCAACTCAACAACACATGCATTTCGTCCGTCAAACCATGGTATTGGTCTTCTTTGATGGTGTCGTTTTCTTTTTGTTCATCAGATGCATCTGTTCCGATCTTGTTAATAGTCTTTTTGTTGGCTAGTCTTCCTTTGACCCTGATGCGACTCTAGTTTCGCCTGGTTGCCATATTTGTTTACCGCGGCTACCTGATCATGACATATGCTTCTGGTTCGATTTTAATACAAGCAGTCACGTGACTTTTCCGAAACACGTCACCATTTCTTGTTCCACGTTCCGTGCCTATTCACAAAAAAAAAAAGAATAAGAAATGGAATATTGAAAACGATAATAAAAATATAACTAAAGCATCAGTATGTTAAAGAATTAATCCTGATACAAATAAAATAGGTTGTTGTTTAATATTCAAAACAATTAAGGTTTTAAAAAATGTAGGAAATGATTGATTTTGTACCATGTTGAGATTCCTATGATTAGCCAAAAGATTGCGGCGAAATTGAGCAAAAATGGGCCAAATTTAGCGAAAAATAACGGTTTAAGGTACTTTCTGGTTATTTAACACAGCCGAGACCTTGGTTTTCCTTCTTAGAATAACTTTGCCTTCAGAAAATGTATTTCATTTGGAAATTGGTCCAAACACGAGCTCATTATGATTATTATTTAAGATTATGTTTTAATTATCTGCAATGTTAAAATGTAATATGAATGTGGCCCCTGTAGGAAGACATAATACCTGACAGGACTTCAGATAGACTTGGGGTGGACCTGGAGTGCACTCCAAGTTTACATCAGTCAAAACTGAGTGTTCTCTAACTGTAAGTTTATGATGCATCATATTGGGGAGATTAATTCCTCTGGAACTCCATGGTGCCCGGTAACTCCCTGTCTACACTGTCGAAGGCTTTTTCGTAGTCTATACAATTACTGTAGAGGAGAGAATTCCACACGCGGGACTGTTCAACTATGAACTAGAATAACTATACTCAGGATACTTATGTACAAGCATCTGTACAAAGTTCGATTAAAATCATCTTAGCCCAATTTAGTCGATCTGGATTTAAAACGTTTATTTCAATATGCTTTTATTTTCCTAAAGCCTGAAACACTGCTATCTTTCTTCCTCAGAAAATGTTCAGATGGTGGCCATGTTGACCAAGATAGATAAAACAAGTGCAAGCGCAAAAACAGTAGAGGAAATGGTGGGAAGTCTGGAAGTGAGCGAAAAGGTACAACAGGTCTGTCAAAACGTTCCTCTACCCGAGAACTGCATCTTTCGGATGTATAACTACCATAAACAAATGGACACGGATAAGGAATTAGACATGCTCATTGGATTTACATTTTGCCGTCTCTTAGAAAAGCTCTTAGACATTTATGAACGCCAGGAGAGAACGCAAGCATAAACTGCAAAGAACATCATCGATAGCTTAAAGTAAAAAGCATGGATATCGAGTTTTGAGTTTCGTTTACAGCATCCTTTTTAAGACCCTTTTATAGAGCTATAATAAATCATTAAATGGTATCGAAAATGAGAACAAAATCAAGTCGAATGCTAGAACCAATCCATTCTGTTTTAATGTATATAAGAGACGAATTTTCTATTCATTATAAAAAGAAATATACTTAGAAATTGAGCAGCATTTTATAGATTTGTTTGCAAATTATGCTCAACATAATAAGCTTTACATGCCATAAGCCAAGCATTAAAATTAGTCAAAATTGTTAGCAATAAAAAGATATATAACATTATATTGCTGATACAGTACAATCGATATTCAAAAAATGGAAAGCGCTTTCAGTAAATAGAAAACCTAAACACAAACGACGCTATTTTTACCGTTTGCTAGTTTTGTACAATCCAACCCATTAGTGACACGTTTCCTGTCGTGAAACATTTTGTGAATTTAAGTGAAAAAAAGAAAAGAAAAAGAAAACAGTGAAAACATTAAATGTAAAAGAACATTAAGAATTGCAAACGGCAACAAAACACTTGAAAGTTTACTATGCACGTTCAAACGTTATATTATTACCACGAATTTTGCAACTGTTATGAAACTAAGGTGGGATACATGTAGGACTGTTGGCATGAAAAGCAATAGCTTTAAAAAGTTAGGTCAGACATTAACTGTAGTTCTAAGGATTTAAACGCAGTACCGTAGTAAACTCTCTTTTTACGCACGACGACTTGCCAAGGACTGAAAAATCCTAAATACTTGGACTACAAACAAAGAAATTCGGTGCTAAACAAAAGTTCTAGAGTGTTCATCATTCGGCACGAGAGCGACTTGACCCAATTTGGACATACCTTTACCACTTAAATACACTTATATACTCTTCAAAAGCTTTTCATAAAATGATCACAATTTCAAATTATATGTATGATGAATGCAGTCAATATATAATTTTCCCTTATTAATATCCTTTTGAATATTTGCTGAAGTGTGCCCCACCTCTCACGTTCTTGGCGGATGGTTTAAACATTATGATTTCTCTGCTGTTTGTCAGGCTGGGAGGCAGGAATGACTCTTCCTTAGTTAATTGTACTTCTGGTATATGTCACTCTTTTAGTATTTATGTCATATTTTACTGTACACATAGCATTTGTCTACTCCGTATTGTTATAATGTTGGTAATGGTACTCGTTAGACCATGATTATATAAGTTTCTCTCTCTTTATGATTCTATTTCTCCTCACAAGTCTGATGTGTGCGTATTCCGTACTGTTGTTTGTGGATATTTTCATTCAACTCACAAATATATTGTATACGTAATTTGCATTATCTACTATGGATCCTGTGCGAAATCAGGACTTTTGTCTGATTATCATTGTGCGTATTTCGCACAATCAACTGTGCATCTCTCAGTAACCCCACGAGTCGTTTTGTTCGTACTTTGACATTAAAGAGGTTTGATCATGTGCTTATTTCGCTCGTTTCTATATGGATATATCTATTCACCTCACGATTCTATTCTATGCGTAATTTTTGCAATATATAGATTGACGTTTTTGAGTTTGCTTACTAGTGTGCTTACTTATAGTGATGACTTGGTTCTCATTTTGAGGATTGATGTTTACTTGGATGTGACCGTGGTCGATGAAGCAGAAGACGCTTACTCTTCCGGAACACCTGGTCTTATTATCTTGTGCTTTTATGAGGGTCTCCATGTAAATCGTTCCTTTATTCATATTGTGCCTCTAGTTTAAACGAGTTTAGATTATGGTTTTGTTTATACTTTGGTATTCTCTGTTTTTTTTCTGATTTTTGTCAACCCAATTGAACGACGGTTTACTGATTTACTTATATTTCTACAAAACTTAAAAATGGTATTGTTAATTTGAACAAATGAGTTTACATAAATTGAGTATACTATACATTGTCTTCGTATTATTATACTACTAACGATGCTGATTTAAATAATTCTGTGCGCTAAAGCACTTCGCCATAATAAATGCAATTTTATTTACACCTTCTTAAAAACCATATGATCTTGCATTGAATTTTCTTTTTCTCGCAATCAATCAAGTTATTTATTTTGGATATTTTAACAATTTGATTATATTGGAAATTAGTGAAACAATGTGGTTATAATGTACACCATATTTTGATATGTACTTTCAAGTCCATTACTTTCCTTAATTACTTGACAACTTTTTTGTCTCTCCTCCATTTCCCCAATTTAGTTCTGTTATTAATTTTGTTAAAATCGTTTTTTAAAACCCTTTCCTCTTCTGCCCCCCCCACCCCTTCTCAACGTTAACAGTCTCGAATATAATCCTTATATACATTTAATAAGTGCTAAATTCACCTCTTCTGTCAGGTTCACTCACACAAATGTATCCCTTTTCTTTACATTGTGCTTTGAATTATTGGCATTTATTTATGTCTTACGATATAGAGCCGAGTCCTTGTCCCATATTATCTAAGTTGTCTTCTTCAGTAATAAAACAATTTTATCTTTTACTGAGACATGACTAAATTTGAGTAATATCTCACCTGACCTAAACCTGCCTAGATACTCTGACTCCTTCTGCTATTGAAGACCTGACAGAATAGGTGATGTTATATTGGTTTAAGTAAAGTATTACATTTCCGCGATTGTACTCGGTTCAGAAAAAAAAATTCTATGGTACTTTCTATCGACCTCCAAACTCCCCTGTAATCACATGGTCCCACATCTCGCATTCTTCAACAAAAAATACGTATTACATATGATATCTAACATTATAATAACAGGCCCTGGTTTCATCAACGTTCCTTAAATTAAGGAAATTCCTTAACTTAAAAATCTCCATAGAAAGCATTACAGAAGTTAAGGAGAAAATCCTTAGTTCAGGAACTTTCCTTAAATTCTGTAATGCTTTCCTATGGAGATTTTTAAGTTAAGGCATTTCCTTAAGTTAAGGAACGTTGATGAAACCAGGGCCTGGTGATTTTAATGCAAATATTCTAGTAGACCTTTCATCCAACTACGTGATATACTTGTTTCTTTTAATCTATTTCAGCTTGTTGAATCCTCAACTTTTTACACAGAATCAAATAAATCTTTGTTAGATATAGATTAGACTAATAGTAATGATCTTATAAGTAAATGTTATGTTATGTTTTTTCAACTGTACATAATTTCATTATCCCCTCCAAAAGATTTGAATAAATGTTTTTGGTGTCGAGCAATGATCCACTGTTTTCGTATCATCGATTTCTAAAAGTATTATTGGCACGGGCAACTCTCTCCTCCAAACCCCACATCCTCCTAATCCTAACCCCCATCCCGCACCTATCTTTTCTACTTATTTGTTTTCCATATAATCACTCTAGTCAACTTGCAAGTAAACTACTGTAACAACTGAATATATGTAATTGAGTAATAAACCCGTCATACCATAATTAAATTTGACAATCGCAGAGAACGGATTTGTATATCTTGTTTCCAGATCCTATTCATTTGTACTATATTATGTGTTGTTAACAAACAGTTAAATACTAAATGATATAAAGTTTATATTATAACAATATTTTTGATAATGTATACATTTTTTGCTCAGAAAAAAGCCAACTATTTATGTTTCTTCGAGAAAATGCCTTCTTTTATAATCTGGCCAATTCGATTGTTGCTACTTTGGAATTGTGTCTGCGTAGTACCATCAACGATACGGATTCCATAGAGACTATATGTTGGTGATGCCTGCAAATGTAAATATATTTGGTATAATGAAGTAATAAGTGTTGAATTCTTAACGAATAATAATTATTTAAATGTTTGCTGCAATACAATTTTAAATAAATAAAGGTCGATATTAGTCATTAATATGTTTACGTCTATTTTTTATCGAATGCTTATTATATAAATATATTACACTCGCATACTTAACCAGTTTGATAGCTTTTCATCATTAAATTTCTGAAACTTAATTTGTTACGCATGGGCTGTTTGCTGTCCAACTTTTGAACAATTGGCATTGAAATACTGGAATATAAGATATTGAAATATGCCATTCACAATAATTAAACAATATCTTTTCATGGTTTACCTCCTGATATATCAAATATTAACGCAAACATTCAACCAAATACAAATTGGTATGCTTTAAAAAGTATCGGATAGCTGACTCACAGTCGGTAAAATGACTTTCTACCACAATAGGTGGGTGTTACACAATCGTCAGGTCATCAAATAATCATTTCAACTGTAGTATTACATTTCGTTTAAACCACACGTGGAATAACCTCTTAACTCGTTTTGGTTGGTTGACATTTTGAACTTTGACCGAAACAATGTTATTTGCTGATTGCTAACGTTGCCATCATTTGGCGGGGAAATGGTATCCAATATGCTTAAGCCCATATTGTCCGCTGTTCATTTATATTCAGTTCAATGAAAAACTGCTGTTCTCGGCTGAAACTGTGGAAAAAACAGGTCAAACAACTCATGGTTGTTCAACATGCCATTTATTTCACTTCCGTTTGTTAATTTTCAAAATTTACAAAAAGACTCTCGCTAAAGCTCGTGTCCTATGAAACTTTGAAACTCTTCGTGTAACCTCTATATCTCATTTATATATATGTTATTTTTAAAAAGTCAAAAGTCTCAGTGATGGTTCAAGAGCTTCCTTCCACCGTTGCCTCTGTAAAGGTTCATTAGATATGTATTTAATCATATTGGAAACAAACAAAATATAATCCTTTCTATGTTAGCTCAATACGAAATACCCCAAGGAACATTCTTAGCACTTAGTTACAAAGTGGTGTTTTATTCAGATATGGTTAATCTAGCTTGTGTTAATACTTTTGAAAAAAAGATAAATGTGATCGTGCTGTGGAAAGCAACAATTATGCAAATGTGCATTTCATAAATTAAGATTAAAACATTTAGTCTACCTAAGCCAAGGTAATTCAAATACAAAACAAAACCACAAAAAAAAGACACTTTTGATTTTTGTTGTGATAGAACACTTTCATGTTAAAACCCAAATTATTTGTCAAGTGAATTAAATGTTCTTCAAGCATACAAAATAATTAGGACCCTACCGTATCATTTGTATTGTATATCAGAACATTTTGAGTAACTTTTTAAGCATGATCATTTGAAAAACCCACAATCTTGAACTGGTAAACACAACGGCATTACAGAACAAAACATAAGGAATTATTAGTATCATAATTATTCAGGTCGGGTATACATGCATGCATTGTAAAAAAAGAAATCTTTATGGATAATCAAAATTCAGTTGTTTAATGAGCATTGCCTACCAAACTCATTTTCAGCGAATTTTGTCGTTAATTTGATACATGAACACCAAGTGTAATTATTGATGGCAAAAACCCCACAGGAAATCACTTCGCAATACAATCATTTTTCTGCTGCAATCAAACTCTATTGACTCTGAATATTGAAACACCATGTAGTAATTGCTAGGGTTTTCATGTTACCCATGAAATAAAATACAAAACTAAATTTTTATATCTGTTTCGATTTTTTGCTCAAAGCATAGAACACATATTTTCTTTGGATATGAACATTAGTATGACTCCTTGTTGTGATGCGATGGCGGGGTCATCGATGAAGCAGATGAGGTTTACTCTTCCGGAATACAAAGAGGATATCTAACAGTGTCTTCGGTAATACGAAATGTATTTCACGAATGTGGCTTATATTTTGATATTTTTCACGAGTGAGTATATTTTGTATTACTGAAGATACTGTTACATATTCTGTTTATTACATTTTGTTGCAAAACAACACATCATGTTGACATTACTTGGTGTAGATACTTTTGACGATAGCAAGTCTAGACACTTAGATTGGGACAAAACAAAGTCTTGTCTGTAAATATTTCAATAAAATGTGAAAACTTCTTTGGTTCACTGATTTTAGTGAAGAATGTATTTGTCTTGATATTTTTAATAGATATTAATATTATGTATTCTTTATCCCTATCAGTGTCAGAGATTATCCTAGTTATCTTATAAATGTACATGTGTTTTTGCTTATATTTTGCAACTTGGAGACGCTGTTGATACTCCGTGTTTCCTCCGATCAAACAGATAGAATTGCTGACTTTCAAAGTTCAACAGGTAACCTAAAATGAAAGGTAATTGTGAAATTAAACACTATGTTTTCACAGAGAAAAAATCCCAAATGAGGTGACAGATCTGAATAAACTCCCATGCCGTAAATGAGGCCTACGTGTCGTTAAGCTAACCAGCATTTGAACAGAGGGGCAGATTGTCCCAAGCTGGTTTGTAAGCTGTGTTTTTATTTGTCGAATCAGCAAAATTGATATTTTTCACAAGTCAGTTTTATAGAATGAACAATTTTCGGTAAAAATGTAATAAATAGTCTTATGCTCTTGACGTACTTTTTTCCATGTAAATCTTTCCTTTGTTTTTTGTATTTTTGTATTATGTAGTTGTTTTTTTTCTCAATATATTCAAAACGTAAACAAAGAGAAAAGGATGAAAACTAAATTTATCTGTCTATAACTCAGTGTTTGAAATAATGTTATTTTCAATTGGTGGTCATTGAACATTTTACAGTCAGGAGAAAGTTAAACGTGGCATAGCATTTAGGTTGACAGGACTCCAGCCCAAGCTAGAGCAGAAACTCATGAGCCACATAATAGTCCTGATAAGTAGCAATATTCGATTAACCTTTAATGTTTCATTAATAGATGTTAACTTTTTTCGTATATGAACTAGAAAATGTAACTAACAAAAATAACATTCATTTTTTGCCTTACACATGTGACCTATTCATCGCCTATTGGTACACTTGAATGACGTAACAAAAGGAATAATTGGTTATCGTTCGCCATGAATCATACCCAGATGTAGATTTGTTACTCTTGTATGAATTAACATTTAAGTTGATGGAGTTTGAAATGAGCGATGTAGATGAACTCAATAAAAAACTACAGGCTTTCTACGCTGGCCTCCGGACACAAAAAGGAGATTACTATAGCAAAACACCCATGCTATCAATAAGGTATGGCCTGCGAAAACACTTTTCGGATATTCGTAACATTGATTTTGAACGGGCAAACATACTTTATGAAGCCGTGTTAGTTAAACTTTTCATGAAGGGAAGTGAGGGACAACACAAAACACCACTGTCCCTTTATAATATCAGGTTGTTGTACAATTATTTTGATTTAGATACGCCTGCAGGACTCCAAAACAAAGTATTTTGTGTCTACATGCTGTATTTTTGCAACTGTGGTCGGCAAAACCTCACAAGTCTTATGTAGAGTGACATACAGGTTTGTGGTGAGAACAACGACAAATACATAAAACTCAAAGACCATTTAACTAAAAACCACAGGGGAAACATGAAGGACTCGGAAGGAGAGAGTCAAGGCGGCCGTCTGTTTCCCAATCAAAACAGTAGTTTTTTGTCCGGTGAAGTCTATTATAAGATATTTATTCAAGCTACATGATTTATGTGAATCATTCTGCCACCACCCTCACCTCATGATAAATGCACACCAGAAGACTTGGTACATGAATGTGCTAGTGCGAAAAACACATTAGGCGACAAAATGAAAGTACTTTCAAAATCAGTTGCACTATCGAAAATCTATGCAAATCACTGCATGCGAGCCACGTCCGTTACTATAATGGACTCCCTTGGTTATGAGGCTCGACATATTATGTCGATATCTGGGCACAAGAGTGAGAACTCCATCAGAATTTATGCGCGAACTAATGATCATCAGAAAAAGAAAATGGCCCAGACCATTGCAGAAGTAATTGACCCAGGTATGTACAACTACTGCGGAATTGAATGAAGACATGAGACGCTCCTTATAATGTGATCTATAGTTTTACCCTTTTAGTCTTTGAATGTTAATTATCACAAGTACAAATCTGTATTTTCACAAAATGTTTTGAAGAAATAAATTCTTTAAAAAATGACCTTATGTATTTTATAATAATATTGTATTATTACCATTTTTTTGTATGTATGATGTTAACGTCATGTGGAGGATGCATGTATACAATAATGTTTTACTTCTTCATTGTAATGCACCCAAAATGCCTCTGCTTATTATATATATGCTCCTTTTTGTTTTAGGATCCACATCCACATCTGACATCCCAATGATACAGAAACAACTGAAAGACCATTGTTCGCATCGAAAACAACCACCGGCCACAGAAACAGGTATAGTACAGCAGAGGAGTGTCTCTGTTCCAGTCCAGAAGAAGGATCTGGCACATTCGTCTGTCAACAATCTCCAAGTCTTGGACATGCCAACTTTACATCAGGTAGACATCTTCATGTAATAATTCATACACTGGAAGTTTGAATTATATTTCATAAAAAATGAAAAATTAAGTAATTGTGGTATGTATAATTGTAACGATATGAAACAAATAAATTTGTAATGAGGAAAATAACATATTAGTTTTTTTGCAGACATTTCAATGTTCATAAGTAGATATTTAAATAAAGGGATAAGCTGATAAATAACCAACCACCTATGCATCATCCTAGTTTCGATATTTGTAAAAACATCAATATAGCAAATATTTTTCTTTTTACTCTTTTCAGGATCAGCTGAATTTGACTTATCCAGGCTCGCAAGACAACAGACAAGACACCCTTATTCCTAAACCACTGGCCTCAGGCCCAGTAATTAACCCAGGTACCTTATTCCGTCAACAGTCTCCAAGTGTAGAAAATGCTGATTTTGTGACAAGTTAGCCGGGTTGCATGAATTGACTGTTTAGAAAAATTAGCAACAGTAAAATACTGTGTACTGATAATTGGATTACATTATATTGGAATTGTTTTTTTTAAAGAGTAATTTCCCTTGAAAAAATCAGTATGTGATCAAAGTAGTTTAAAATTTTAAAATATTATGTTAAAGTATATTATTTTAGCATATATACATTTGCTATACAAAGCATATAAATTGATGAAGACAAACAATTTCAATGTCTTTCACTGTACAAGATATAAAGAATCTGTATTTAATCATAACAGATAAGTAAGTAAAGGGCGACAACTCTGTCGCTTCTTTAGCTTATTATCTCCCTTACATTGTTGTTAAAACCAGAAACATTTTCACTGTAGACAGGGTTTGATGATGATATGGATCTCATCTGCCTCGGCGCCAGCCAGGAGGAAAGTGTATTAGCAGAACTTTCCGGCAGGGATAATACAAGATCCAAGACATTAAACCAAGTTTCGAAGACATCATCATATCAACTTTAATGGTGTTCAGAATGTACATACCCATTACCATTAAACTTGGAAGTTGCCGTCATTGAAAATGTGTTGTGTTACATTTATAGTCTTTGTAGATAATTGAAGGTAACAAAACAGTTAATTCATGCCCTTTCAGTCAATAGTCAAAACAGTTCAGGGCATGAATTGACTGAATACTATTACATGGTAGATTTTCCGAGATGACCCCGAGGACTCTTCAGTGATGCTAGTGGCCAAAAGGTGGGAATCCAAAATTTCTAAACAAATGTAGAAGCCGAGGTTATCGATATGTATGTATTGTGTGAAAATCCGATGGGAACCACACTTCGTGGAAGTATGTCTAATTTGTATACTTGATTAAAAACAATAGAAAATTACGAAGCGTCAACAAAACCATAATGTGAACTCAAACTCGATTAAACTAGGGGCAAACTACGAAAAACGGAAAGATCTACATGAAGACCCGGGGTAAAGTACAAGAGAATAAGACCAGGTGTCCTGGAAGAGTAAGCGTCTTCTGCGTCATCGAGGACACCCGCCATGTTAACTTTGTCACATCAAAGTAAACATCAAGTCCTCGAAATGAAAACCGAGTCATTGTTAATCACAACAAGTAGACATACTAATGGGCAGACTCAAAATTGTCCATCTCCATATCAAACAAATAAACAAAATATTTCTCAATGAGACAAAGATGTCGACCTGCGTTTCTCGAATCCCTGTGCTTTGCGTTTGTTTGTCAGCAGTCGACATCGATCACGAAAATCCCGATATTTAGAGCCAGCCCTACAATATCGAATCGACTGCGACATGTAAACACCATAGGTTGGAGAAGCAGGGATGTTACTATTAAGAAATGGAAAGTTCAAGATTGGAAAATTGAAATCGTAACGTTTATCGTATAGCTGAGTAGTAAGCTGTCCATGTTGGTCGTAGGGCTTGCTCTGAATATCGCGATTTTCGTGAAAGATGTCAACTGCTGACGAACAAACTTACGGCACAGGGATTCGAGAAATGCAGGTTGATGAAGACTATGGGCAAGTTTTATGGTCGCCATCTTGATATCATCGAGAAATATTCTGAATCTTGGTGTGATATGAAGATGGACGTTTTTGAGTTTGTTGGTTAGTGTGTTTACTTGTTGTACGATGACAATGATTACTCGGTTCTCATTTTGAGGTTTGATGCTTACTTGGATGTGACCAAGATTTACATGGCGGGTGTCGTCGATGAAGCAGAAGACGCTTACTCTTCCGGAACACCTGGTCTTATTCTCTTGTGCTTTTACGAGAGTCTCCATGCAAATCTTTCCTTTGTTCCTATTTTGCCCCTAGTTTAATCCATTTTGAGTTCGGATTATGGTTTTGTTGACGCTTTGGTATTCTCTGATTTTTTTTTCGAGTAGAGATCGAAGTAAGCAGAAACAGCTGATGTAGAAGAGTCTGTTGTGTTCTTTATTTCAAGTTCAGAAGGGTATCTACGATCGACGTGGTTAGCAAACTTCTTGTTGTTTATAGACAACACATCGTCGATATATCTGAAAGTGAAATCAAAAGATTTGGCAAGGTTTTTGTTACCAGTCCTGATTAGCTCTTCCCCAAATTCAGCCTCGTATGAAAGTGTTTTTGTAAATATTTCATTATATTTGGTGCCCCTAGTTAAATACAATGAAAATTACCGATGAAAGACGAACATGACGTGATTGTGACGAATTTCCGGTTTCCCCAATAGAGGTCTACTTCCGGACGAAAAACACCAACGCTATATGGCTGTATTCTTCTGAGAAGTCAAAATTTTATGGTATGGTAGAAAATGCAAAGATAATGATATGTTAATGTACTCGTTTTTATGCTATGATCGGTCAACGATACCAATATGACATAATAAGTGATTTTAAGTGAATTTTGCAGTTTTGATCAATTGCAGGACATCTTCATACGAAATCCTTCGAATTTGTAATCCGAAATGTATGAAAATTTGCAGAAATGACAAAAATAGTATTTTCTTTTAAGTTCTGGAAGTAAAATGTCTCTAACTTAATATCTTAATATAGGAAAGCAATTTGAGCTACCCATTCTCCTAATTTTTGTGTCGCCTGCAAAGGCGACATATTGGGATCACTAAGTCGGTGGCGGAGGCGGCGGCGGCACCAACAGTTTCCGTACGATAAATTGAGTGACTTCAAACTCAAACTTCATGCGGTGCTTCCTTACCAAAAATGCTCGCTTGGGATTGCTTTTCAAGGTCAAAGGTCAAAGGTCAAGGTCACTGTTGCTATAAATAGGAAATCGGTTTCCGGGCGATAACTTGAGTTTCCTTGGGCCAATCAAACTCAAACTTCATACAGTGCTTCCTTACCAAAAGTGCTCGCTTTGGATTGCTTTTCAGGGTAAAAGGTCAAAGATCAAGGTCACTGTTGCTATAAATAAAAAAGCACTTTTCCTGTGCCACTCAAACTCAAACTTCATACAGTGCTACCTTACCAAAAATGCTTGCTTTCGATTTGATTTCACGTGCAAAGGTCAAAGGTCAAGGTCACTGTTTCTATAAATAGAAAATATGTTTCCGTTCTATAAGTTAGTTTTCTTGGGCCAATCAAACTCAAACTTCATACAGTGCTTCCTTACCAAAATTGCTCGCTTTGGATTGCTTTTCAGGGTCGAAGGTCAAAGGTCAAGGTCACTGTTGCTATAAAAAGAAAATTACTTTTCCTTTGCCAATCAAACTCAAACTTCTTACAATGCTTCATTACCAAAAGTGCTTGCTTGGGATTGCTTTTCAGGGTCAAAGGTGAAATGTTAAGGTCACTTTCTATAAATAGAGAGTCTGTTTTAGTGCAGTTACTTCAGTTTCTTTGGGCCAATTAAACTCAAACTTCATACAATGCTTTATTACCAAAAGTGCTTGCTTGGGATCCACAACAAGCCACTATCATTACATACATGTATTATAATCAACAAAATAATTCATTGTATAGGAATCAATTTGGATAACCATAAAAATTCCACTTGGAAGTGATACAATACATATCCATAGCTAGCTCCTAAAACCTTATCCCCCAACTTGCTGCGCAGGTGACCCATCCTCTTCTGTGGAATTCTTGTTTAATGTGAAAATCCTTAACTTTTTGCAGTTTGAAAGCTAAATAAAAAAGTCTGCAATTAAACTTTTTTTTTAAATATTAACGATGAAAAGAAAATGGGGTTTTCTTCCTAAAACCGTCATAAATATTTGGGTTAGCATACTTAATTTTTTGTTGCTTAATTTTGTATTTTTCATTTTTCGGGTTCAAAAATAAAGTGTTCCAGTTATACTAAATATATGAAAAAATATCAAAAATATGTAAGTATCCACCCTGTGTCGTCATATTTCTATAATACTGCACATTATTAAGTTGTACAGCAAAAATGAGCTTGCTATAATTAACAATAGCGAAACACTGATGTTTTTAAGAAATCAATCTAGCATCAAAGGATGAAATCTCGGCCTTTTCCAAATTTTCCTAATTTAAAGTTTTCTGGACAGCGAAGCGGGGCAAAATATTTTCTTGATATCCCTTTTATAATATTTTACTTCATTTGTAGAAAACAATAAGTTTTGTTATCTCCGTTGTTTGTCATATCATGACTACATTGGGAAGGGTTTTTGAAACAAATTTGCGCCGTGTTATTAAGATCTCATAATGGGTATGAAGTCATCCGATTGTCACATGGCGCTAAAGCATCACAAAACACTTCCCGAAAGTCCATGTTGCATCTATCATTTGGGCCTTTCAATGGAAATAACAACAGTTTTGGGAAAGGCCTATGAATGAATCCGGTTTTATGCTCAAGCAAGGATTTTGTAAATGGTTCAAATTGGGTCTGCCAAACGATCGAATAATCAATTGTTTAAGCTCCTAGTCTTTTCAAAGATTTTTTTTGGAGATAAATGGCATTGATTTTTTACCAGAACAAGTAAATAGGCTTGAACCAAATATCAATGTCCTGAGAATGTGAACGGTTTCCAAAAAGTTCCGGGATAGTACATTATATCTATACATTAATTAAGCCATTGGAATAAAGTGATAACTACTGACATAATGTGATATGTGCTGAATGACAGGGGGAAACCATTAACAGAATGACAACTGCTCATATAGTAATCAATGCAATAAAGTGACAATATTGACATCAGTTTATAATCAGACAGCCAATGAAATTACATGGCGACATCTTACAACGAATACAAAACTGTTAAGTATTATACAAATAAATTTCAAGGGAAAGTTTATTTTATTTTATTACACATGATATATGCCATGGACATTTCGGCAGAGCACATGCATTTTTAATATCCATAGTACATAAGGTACGATTAAAGGGGTCATGGTATGATGGATAGAATACTTTCTATTTGTATGTTGAGTATATTGTATCATAGTTTATCTGTTTTCGTGTCATTAAAGTATCAATATCGGTCATGAATATTTAACCTATGACATTTTTATTGATATGTTTTGATACACGTCCACGTTATCACAGTGACAGTACGTGTGATCGTCCCTGCCAGGTGGTGTGTTCAGATAAAATAGACAATTGTGTGTCGATTTATGGGACACCAGCCTAAGTTGTGGTGTTTTGGTTGCTTCTACAGTTCATGCAGCTAGAATGTAACATTTGTAAACATACTGTATTAGAAACAGTTCGTATGCCTTTTTATATTCCATTAATAACTGTATTACAAATGAATTAAATTTGACTGTTATGCTGCTCCATGGTTTCAGTAATGGCGAAAATGTATTACATGTTCCAAAATATACACGGATATTCGGAATCATATTATTAATTACATTGAAGTCGGATTGATTATATGGTATCATTTGCATCAAAGGTTTTTTCATTACTGAGTTAAGTGTAGTTAACATTTAAACTAGGAATACGATACTTAAGTCAATCAGGTTCAGACATCAAATATAAAATGTGACTAGTGTGTAATACATTTCCACTTTTTCGCGTTACAATACAATTATTTCTAATTAAGCGTCTACTTTCCTATGGTCGGCTTTTCAAATAACTTATATTATCGGTCCTTCTTTTAAGATGTTCTGCTAACATGCTAACATTATTTCTTGATAAGTTCGGAAAAATCTTTATACAAATGTAGCAGAAATTCCTATTGACTCTTTGTTTTAAATATAACTTTTGTTTACCGGTATAGATTTCAAGGACGAAAAAACCACGAGTGTTTCAGAAAATATTTGCTCAAATTATGGCTACAGATCCTCTTATGACGTTAGTTGTTTTATGTTTTTTACAATGAAAGAATGTTTTATGTAAACATAAAACAAGACTGAGACAGTATCTTAATTGGCTGGTACATATATAGCAGGGTTGAGTCTTTATATAGTCAGAAAGAGGAGGTTATTTAATAATGTTTTGGGAAGTGCTAGTGACGAAAAAACGGATATTAGTATTGAAAGGATAATGCTATAAGATTTGAATAATATTTTTGATGTGATGTATCTCAGAAGAAAGAATGTTCCAATCAGGGATTGCTCTAAAAAAAAGATGAATTTTATCGAACACCTATTAAAGCTTATTAATATTTTGTTGGTAAAATCTCGATGCATCAGTAGTCTGTTCTATAAAAAATAAATAAGAGAATACCAAAGCGTTAACAAAATAATAATCCAAACTCAAAATTGATTAAACTAGGGCAAAATATGAACAAAGGAAAGATTTACATGGAGACCCTTGTAAAATTACAAGAGAATAAGACCAGGTGTTCCGGAAAGTAAGCGTCTTCTGCTTCATCGACGACACCCGCCATGTAAATTTTTGTCAAATCCAAGTAAACATCAAAATGAAAACCGAGTATCATTGTCAATCACAACAAGTAAATACACTAATAAGCATACTCAGAAACATGAAATTTTGCCCGTTCGTGAAGTGCAAGAAATCACTATAAATACAAATTGTCAAAATGGACGCCATAATGGTCATTTTTATATAAAATTTTACATGATTAATAACAATAATTCGAGGTTCTTATATACTGCTCTATCACGACCTTAAATGCGGTTTCAAAGCAGTTCACAGAATCGTGTCCGCCGATCATCCTTGAACAACCTGTTCGGGTGTCTGTTACAGCTGTATCATAGTTTATCTGTTTTCGTGGCATTATAGTATCAATATCGGTCATGAACAATAACCTATGACCTTTTCATAGATATGTGTCTGCAATATCATAGATACATGTTCTCTTTATCACAGAGACAGTATTTGTGACTCTCTGTCAGGTGGCTTGTTCCAGATAAAACAGATATCTGTGTGTCGATTTATAGGACAAACGTCCTAGTTTTATTTTGTTTGCTCTTACGATGCGTGCAGTTAGAAATTTCACATTTGTAAACATACTATATCAGGAACAAATCGTAAGCTGTCTTATACTCCATTAATGATTTTACTGCAAACTCATCAAATGACACTGTTATGCTATGCTGCTTATCAATGGATTCAGTAATTGGGCGAACATTTATTATATATTTATTATAAACAATGAGTTTCCAGTTAAATTCTTAATTACACTGAAATCTATCTAAGTCGGATTGATAGAAAGCTATCATTTGCATAGTAGATTCTTTCCAACACTGAGTTATGTGTAATTTACATTAAAATTAGGAATGCGATATTCAGTCCATCAGGTTCAAAGAACAAATATGAAATGTAACTAGTTTTAAATTGATTAAAACTGTTTCCGGTTACAATTCATTTTTTTCTAATAAAGCGTGTCATTTCAAATGGTCGGCTTTTCAAATAACTTATACAATACGTCCTTCGATTTAGATTTTCTTGATAGATCTTTTTATATTTTGTTCTCAGAGGTTCCAATATTTTGAGAGTCTTTGTTTGAAAACATTACTTTTTTTACCGGTATGGGTTTCAAGGAAGAAATACCCACGAGACAATTATCTTGGATTGAAAATTGATTTTGTTGATAGTGTTTCAGAAAATACAGATGTTCTCAGGACTTCAGTTGTCTTATGGATTTTACAATCAACGAATGGTTTCATTTCAGCGTAAAGCAAGATTGAGACTTTATCAAAACTGGCTGGTACAGCAGGGTTGCATCTTCATATAGTGAGGAAATGCATTCAATCGTGTCATTACTTTTGTTCAAGAAATGCTTAAAAGGTCCACTTAACATTTCTTTCCCTATTTCATCTAGATCCTTTATTTCACATTTTCTATTTTTCTTTAGTGTTGCTGACCAACTGCCATCATTCCGAATTAGGTAATTAGTTATAAATTATACATTAATATATTTGTCAGATCATGTTATGTTGGAAAGAGTGCTAATGACGAGACGGAGATTAGAATGAACAGATAAAGCTATAAGTTTGAATAATGGTTTTGAGGTGATTAAATGTCTTTTATTGCAAAATCCCGACATATCATTAGTTTGTTGTGTGTACATATGCCTGACATATACAATATATTCCATGTAGTATTTAAGAATAATATGTAAGAGTTCCATGCTTTTTGTAAAATTACTATATGCTATATTGCATTTTAATTTGTAAATATAAGGCTTTGCGGTAAAGAAAAGAAGGTGGTCACAAAACTCTTTTAGCTTATTTCAATTTGTAACATGAAAAAGCAAAATTTCCATTTCCTAATTTTAGCTAATTTAAAAACTGTTCAGGACTAAATAAAATTTATGCTGATGGTCGAATATCATCATAAAATCTTAGTGGTAGTGCGATAAAGGCTGTTACTAATATTCTTATATCTGATACCAGTGACCTTGAAAGTAGGTCAATGTTCATGTTGTAGTTGATTTGAGGACACTTTCGAAAATTCTGTTCGATATACCTACTAGATCAGTATTAATTTTTGTGCATCTTGGTTAATCAGACGAATTTGTTTCAAGTTTATTTTTACATATCTGGCCCTGTTTACCTTGAAAGACACTGTTTACGGTATTTCATGGAAAGAAACTTATGCCCAAGTATCAATATACTGGACGGCCTTCTGATTATCGAAAGGAAGCTTTTGCCCTATGTGATCTAAAAAGTAGAAATTCTTCATAATATTTTTCAAGTATATACATTACATGGGCATCCCGGTTATTCAGAAAAGGATTTATGATATTTATTTATATGTTTAGCCACCTTGAAATTGGGTCAATTTGTTACAGGAAAACAAACTTTGTAGTACTTCCTGCAACGTACCTACTGATCAAGTATCAATTTTATGGACCCTCCGGTAATTGAGAATAAGGTTTTTATTTGTTTTCACATGTTTGATTTAGTGACTTTGATAGAGGTTCAATGTCATCTGTTTAAGTTTCAGTTTTACCACAATAGGTGGGTGATATGCAACTCCCTAGATATTAATTAATCAGAACAATTGTTGTACATACAAAACCATTAAACCACACGTGGATAAAACACCAGCGGTTTATTGGTTGACGCGATGAACTTTGGCAGAAACTACTTTCTTATCACAAGATCTAATAACATGTGCTGATTGTTTTCGACGTCATCATGTGCCGAGAATATAAAATATGTTTACCCGCAGAAAGTCTGCAGTTCATTTAGGGATTGAATGTCTATTTTGTTGTTTGCATCGGCTGATGAAGTCAAGTGAACCTCGCGCAAATGAAGTGAACTGCGAAGCAGTTCATGTACTATTATCCTTAAGTTTACGTCAACTATTTTAAATTCCCCGCCATTCGCATGTACTTTAAGCTGCCGGTGTCACACGGTGCTTTACCTTTGTCACATTGTTGCACACTTATCGGCATGTATGTACATACGCGTAAAGCTGGTAGCTAGCTTCATTGTCCAGAGACAAGATTTTTATTTTTTGGCTTTTATATGTGCTGTAATCATACCTCTCAAACTTTTATTTTCATTAAGAATTGATTTAAATACCTTTCCGGTATAAAATTAATTACTAGAGTAATTTAAGAGCAGTTTGCATCGCGCAGCAGTAAATAAACGACGTTGTGATTTGGTCACAGTTGAAGAGAGTCGAATAAAGTTGTCGGAAGTCAGATTTCGGTTAGGCCTAAGCATATTGAAAACGTCACATAACAGTCAGTGGATTTAGGCATGCATAGCTTATTGATGAAGGTATGATGAATGGTATTGGTGACATGTCATCAACTGGATTAGTGATTTGACGATTTTTAATTTGGAACATTAACCGAAAACTACATATTTAGCTTTAAAGGTAAGCACACGGTACAGTTACTGACAAGATCACAGGTGCCTGAGAATTCGTTACAACTGCTTCTGGACATAAACTAAGGTTTTTATAGTATTTTACACTTTTGAAGGTTAAGATCAGTTTCCGATAAATATGCCACCCTAATCAAAACTCCTCGGAAGTAAAGATTTATTCTAGATATCGTGGTTTAGGTCCAAAAACAACGCTGTAAGTGTCTAGGACGATACACTGTTGTAAACAAATGTATTACTTCGCCAGGAACGAAAAGCGCGTGTCCCACTTGTTTCATCAGGAAATGAAGCAGCCAGAGTTCACTAGTTTCATTGAGGCGGAGTGAAGTGAAAATGTAAATATTTATATTTAATTAATGAAATACTGCATTGTTTCAATATTTATGTCCGTTCGTTTACTTTATATTTGTCATAAAAATTTCAAAAGTTACAAAAGATTTTTTAAAATTAAACAATTTAAGTGAAATAAATACCATATCTAACAACCGCTCGTTGTGTACCTTTAATTATATCACTCCGTACCAGCTACTGAGTAGAAGATTGTTAAAATCTTACATGTCTGGCCACGGTGACCTTGAAAGAAGACTAAAATCATAGTACTTTGTCCCAAGTAGCTATTTGTTATCGAGGAGAAACCATGTAAAAAGTTGACGCCGGACGGACGACTGACGCCAGCCATGGCATACATTGTAGTATGTGGTCTTTGGATACATGTAGAGATTAAGGTATGATTATGGAATTTGAAAATGCAAAAACAATATAGTCAACAATGTTTTATTTTGAATTCAAAATTTAGTGTTATTCAATTGGTAATCTAAAATTACACATGCACAAGTTTAAAGTTTAAATGATCCTTTTCCCATGGCATATAAATAATACTTATTGGCCATAAATATTAAGGCAATAATCCTTTAGTGTTATCATGTTTTACTTCCTACCAACAGCTAAGGCTAAATTGTTAAATACTAAACGAGAAATATTCTGAACTGCTGAAATGACTTGATATGATTTAGAATTAAAAAGAACTGTTAAGCAAGGAAGATGACGTAACTTACAAATATAAGTATATACGTATCTTGTTATGGCGTATAACACATTGTTATTTAAAAAGAAGACCAGACTTATGCGTTTTCTTTCCCGTATGGTTCTGTACGATTGCATTTCAAGTTTCCCTAAGACTATCACAGAAAACACATTTGCCATTTTGAATATATTTTAAAAACTAATGGCGATCCTAAATAAACAAAATCGGAGAAGATCCATCTTGTATATCGCAAGAAATATGGATAACAAACTATTACTCTCAAAATACAACATTGCCACCTGTCGGCCAAATTGTTTTTTGATCGGCTTCAACTGGGACATTGCACACCTAGAGACAAACATAAAACAAAACGGCTCATCCAGTACTTGTCATAGCCATGACAATAAAATTATACCTCATTAATTTAAGTGCCTGTACGATTATAGTAGTTGCTCCTGTCACTCTTTTCGTATATTGGCCCAGGGTCACTACGGGCCGACGCTATATACTTTGACGTCATAATTCCAGGATGACGTTATATACAATGTAGTGACGTCATTATTCCAAGCATTTAGCAAAATGACGTTAGACAGTGATATATTCGCATCGTTGGTATAATTCGATATAATATAACAAATATTGCATGTCACTTGACTTCGATCCATATTCATATTTTGGGGTGACTGACCATTCCAAAATTCCATATCGCCTCAGTTCCATGCAATATATTTGTTAATTGGTATCACAATACAAGGTGACCACCTCTTTGCCATTCCTGTTTTTGATCAGTCCACAAATGAACCAATCCACACCAACGGAGCAATGGAAACCTTCATATTGATTTGAGAATGATCCACTCAGTACTCCTCAACAAATAGCCACACTAATGTATTACTGTTTAAATCCAAGATAGATGTCTATCGAACATTTTGTTCAGACCGAAAAATAAACAATATACTTCCAAGAACTAAGACTGACCTTCATGTATTCATGCATTGCTTCTTCAGAACTACAAGTAGCGATATCTAGAATTGCTAACAGGGAACGGACCACAGTCGAAGGTCGATTTGAATAGCTCACATCTGATAAAAACTGGCTTAAAACCATTTTCAAATGGTGATCTATTACAAAATAATTGATAGCATATACCAACGATGATTCATACAAGAATAAACAGGAGAGCAATACACATTACACATACACGAAAGCAAAACGTGTGAAGATTTTATATTTTCCATATCACTTTAAATCTTAGTCCCCTTATATTTACAAATTCAAATCAAAATGTTTAAATCGAATGTCATGTCTATTTTGCTATCCTTCTAGTTACTTCCTGTGCTTAGAAATGTTCTTTGAGAAATGCAATTACAATCTGCGCATGCCTCCTATAACAATATATTGCAACAAACGTTCTATCCCTTAATTGTTAAAGATGGATTCCCGCAAGATATCATTCCATTTCTCCTGATAGCCATCATGGTGATAACATTTGACATTTTGAGGATATTTTCTATAACGAATGACAATGTGATCCTTACGGACAAATTGTTGTGGGATGGAACTTTTATCGTCGAGAAACATGATCCAAACCTGTGCTTCGTCTGGGGAAAAAAAACGGAGAAATACTTCATTATCAGTTTACAGATGAAGATATGACAAATACGAAGTTGACATTGCGACGAAAAAACCCATCTCACTCTAAAGAAGTAATAGGTGCAGATACATAACTTATCTGTATTTTATCAGATTTTCCATGCTTTAATAACATTAATATGTTAATTAATACAATACGGCTGTACAAAAAATTAAAATCGTGTTTATTTCAAAGCATGGATTTCTTTACTTGCGCATTGGTAGCTGCGATAACGTAAACGATTAAATATGTCGCGTCGTTAGACCAGGTAAGAGCTATAGGAGGCCGGGGCGGAGCCTTTACTAGCATATTTGTACTCACGCTTCTCGATGTTTTCAAATTCGTCTTCATTTCTTTCTTTCATGAAATATGCAAATGCTTTGATGCGATGCCGGTACGAGGTGTCTTCTCGGCGTTGTTCGGGTGTTGATGGTTTGATCTCCACTTCATGGTAAGGAAGTGCTCGGAGTAACCGCTCTGTGTCGACAATGAGGTTTTGTTTAAACTTATCATCTAGAGGTTCGTACAAAAACTCCAAATCAACTAAAAAGTAAAATACAAAATAGTATTTTAGTATCCCCTTATGTCATCTTAATGATTACATTATAAACATTATATATATGAACTCGAGAAAACGTTCATTAAATTTGATGAAACTTATTTTTTAAAGACAAATGGATCAATAGCGCTCGGAGGACTATATCACATATTTTAACATACAAAGACATCGCTACTTCAGTGGAATAAAGGCTCCACTGCTATTATGTTTCAATATGCGCATTTATGATATGGTGATGAAATTTATATAACGTGCGAAATAAATGTAATATAGTCTACGAATTAAAACAGGAGTTTTAGAGCATGTAAGAATTGTCAGAAGAGATTTTCTTTGTGTAATATTACAGTTCATTTACGAAATCCCCGCAATGCATTATAGATAGTAACACTCCAATACTCCAAGGCCAAGTCTTGCTGATGTTTGTATTATCTAACGAATATCCTGGTAGTCAAAAATGTGTTAATATGCTGGTTTAAGATAAATGGCCTTGACAATACGACAAATAGCACTGTCTGCCCTTGCAAACAAACTCTTACCTATCAACTTGTACTTCGTTTCTGAAAAATATAAGGAGATACTACAATGTGTACATATTAATGTACTAGCCGTAGTATTTTCATTGTAGTTTGCAAAGCTGCACCTTTAAAATTAAGTAATAAATGAAGTATGCGGGAAAATTATATTAAACTGAAAGCATATGTGTACTTGGTAATATATGATTTTAACCAAATATTTATTTTAGCAATATAGGAAATACCATTTTTGGCCGTGTCCCTTAGCCCATGAGAATGAACATTTACACAATCAGATATACAACAATTTCAACCCCCATCCCTTTCGCAATTAGGTAAGTTTTAATCTCAGTTTAAGTATAAAGCAGTTAAAGATAGTTTTTGTGTTGAAAGCTTCGACCAATTAGAGAACAGTAAGCTTATTAAAACAATACACGCGGATTTGTCCCATTTTAACACTTGGGATTGTATTTGTTTTGTGTACAAACTGACCAAGTTCAGTCAAAATCAAGTAATATTTTTGAAATCAATATACAAGAAATGGTGGAAATGATTCATGCATTGGTTTACATTGGACTATTCTCATGTTGGTTTCAAAGTATACGCTTAAAATTCTCACTACAACATTTCGTATCATCTAGGTGATGCAGGATTAAACAACCGGACACACACAAGAAATAACACCTCTATCGTTTAGATTAAGATACAATCGAGCCATCTAATGCATTAAACTATACCATACATCCGTTTCTTCTTTCTGGGATCCCTTATTGATGTTAGGGCTTTAAACGTTAAGCTAAGAAGGCGACAGGGGAAACAACAAGAATTACGCGTAAGTATATGTGTGGCCTTTCTCTAGACGTCGCTCCCAGAAAAGCAATGCCTTAGTCTCGCCTTTCCCGACTTTTGTCAAAAGCGAGACAAAACTGCCCAAAGGAAATTTCCCAGTCCAGATATCGAGGTGCATTATACCTGTGATTCAATAAGTTTTGTTCTGAACCGTATCACTATTCGAATGAATTAAAACAATGTATGGAGGTTGCGGAAACCTCGGGCTCAAAGTCAACCAGTAGTTTATCAATTACGATATTAAAGGATTTTTCAAAAATGCATGCGAGTATATAATTTACTGGTATCATAACTTATTTATTAAAATGATAGCCTTTAGTCGAAAATCAAAACCACCGATAAGACATGATATTATTAAATACAATTTTCGAAAAATAAAAGTATGTTTCACCCGAAAATGACAAAAGAAATATGGTTGACACAAAGATTTATCTGTTTTGTAATAACTCACGCAAAATATTTAGTATATACAAATGCCATCTCCACACTGTAACAAATATAAATTCAGATACCTATCCTTGTGCAACAAATATCAGCATAATTCATCAACCAGCGGCAATGTACTAATTTTGTTATTTGTACATTTGTCTTAAAACAATTGACCCCAAGCTCTTAACATAAGGATGTATTCTTCTCAGGTTTCAGTCCCGTTCAAATCTCGCTTCAATCTCATTTAAACATTGTACAATATATTGAAGAAAATTTTGATAGTGTATATGCATCTGAAAATTGTGTCAAAAATATAGGTGGCTGTTGCTTGGAGAACTTCTTTTACATGAATTTAAAAAGTACCCATTCGGCGGTCATTTTGAAAATGCGTATTTCTGTGTATATTTTTCAATTCATGAAAGGCCAAAAGTTCACCTTTAAATGCTGGATTAATCACTTAAAAACATCAGTGTTTCACCATGTTCAATCATAGCAAGCTATTTTTTGCTGTACAACTTTACAATGTTCAATATTATAGAAATATGATGCAACAAAGCAAATATTTATATACTTAAATGTGTCAAATGTGCCCTCCCCCCCCCCCCCCCCCCCCACACACACACATACACACCTCCTTTTTATGACGGTTTTAGACAGAGAAACCCATTTTCTTTTCCTATGCTAAATATCAAAAAGGTGTTATTGCAGAACTTTTGTTTTTTAGCATTAAACCTGCAAAACATAGTGAAAAATGAGGATGTTCTCATTAAAAAATAAAGGTAGGGGTAACTAAAATCGCTTTCCTGATTACTTTATTTATTTACAGAAATTTTACTTCCATAATTAAAAAGAAAATAGTATTGTTGTCATTTCTGCAAACATTTATACATTTTGGATAACAAATTCGAAAAATTTTGTATGAAGATGTCTTGCAATTGGTCAAATCTGCAAAATTCACCTTAAATCACTTATTATGTCATGTTGGTATCTTTGACCGATCATACCACAAAAACTAGCACACTGATATATCATTATCTTTGCATTTTTTGCCATGTCGTGAACTCTGTTTTTCAAAAATGTATATTAGAAAAAAAGTTTAATGCAAGAACTTTTTTCAGGAATTCATCCTTAAGCGTTACTAGTTTTCCATCTTATATTTCTATTCCTTTAAACTAAAAAGTATGACGAAAAATAAATTAACCAACGCTGTTGTCATATTTTACATATATATATATATATATATATATATTGATTTTCGTCAAATGAATTTGCAACATCGATTGCGTTTTTATGTTAATGAATAACATAAAGTTACTTGAGCTTTTCCAATAACTATTCGACATTTGCTATATATATTTTGTATTTATACAAAAATGGTTTACCCAAACAGTACGCTGTCAGCTGTTGGTCTGTCTTCTCATTTCTGCATACGTATGTGCCCTCATCTTTCTTTCTATATCTTTGTATGACAAGACATGTTCCCGTCTCTGTATTGGTTTGCACATCGAAATTTTGTTCTTCTGTGATGTCTTTTTCTTCCGTATTTTTTGTCCATCTAAGGTTTGCTTTTGTGCTTTCACACTCAAGTTTTATACATTCTTCATCTTCACACACTAAAAGATTTTTCGGCTCCAGAAGATCTAAATCAACATAAAATAATGTGTTAAAATAGACATACGAGTAACATACAATAGAACAACAATTTTGGCATACATTTACATTAGAGTATATAATCATCTTAACGTATGTTATGTGACAAATCCTTATTTACGACCAATAGGTAACTCAATCATAGTTGGTCAGATTCGCGCAAGACTCGCACATCTTCCCAAGGTGGCCAGCATTCGTTTCCCGGGTGAGGCGTGAACATTATATTGGGTCATCCCAAAATTCGGACCAATATTCATAAACACCTGTGATTAAAACAACTATCTTTCAACACACTCGTACAAAATGTTAACGTCAATAAGTCCCGTGCTATAACTAAATAATCTTTCGAAATCTCCAAAAACAAAATCTGAAATCTGTTATATTTATTTGTTTTTATATTCATTTACATAGGAACAAAACAAAAACATGGATCTGAACCCAGAATCATGCATGGGTTCCCTTTCACAAAAATTACATTGCGCGTTATCGTTCAGCTAAACAAACAAATAACTTTTTTCATTCTTTTTGTAAAAAAAATTGCAGTACACATCTTTTTTGTAAACAAAATGTTCTCAGTACTAAACATAGAAATAATCACGTCAGCATCACTTTCACGGACTGGTTTAATCGATTTTGAGTTTGGATTATGATTTTGTTAACGCTTCGGTATTCTCTTATTTATCTTGACCTCTTTGTAGCTTTAAAAAAGTCTTAACTGTTTTGCTACGTTTGACCTCGTATGACCTTATTTACATTTATATTCCAAATATATTACATTTTATTTGGCATATCGCCTCTAAATCTCATGAAACAAGCCGTTATTTATTAGAAGGCCTTGATTTGAACCCCGTTTGGATACACGTTCTTACAAAATGTAACACCTTAGTCAATTTATTTTCACACGAAGTCGCGTCAATGGTTTCACATATTTACAGCTGTGTTATTGAGAACAACAGGGTTCACCATGCTACAATGTGTATATACTAGCCAAATATCTTCAATTTAGGTTTCCTAATTATTTAATAGAATACTGTCCTTTAACTTGATTCTTATAATTAAACAATTAATCTCATTTAAAATAATAAATACTCCTTTATCCATATAGTAAAAGATCACCCCCTAAGCATTTGGGTTTATCAGAAGAAGACTTCTGTATAATATAAGATAAACTTTCATATTACGATATCATTTTCCAAAACATCTGCAAATTCGTATTTGAAAAATTATCTACAATACAACACTATTTTTTGATTACATGCATTTGTCAAATAAGTCAACGCTTCGCCAAACAAATTATCCCAATCCCAATCTTTGTGAAAGGTGATAGGAATACTTTTAAGTCAGTCATACTGAATAACGAACAAATTGACCCACCCCCTGGAAGGTAAAGCTAGTAAGTAATTCTTGGTAAACAATAACCACGATGTATTTCCCTGACACATGAGCATTGTAAAACCTTCCATGCTTACATAATGTGATGGTAGGTTGTTTTGTTTCAATTGATCCTGTCTGAACTATACAGCTGTAATCCCCGCATAGTGATTCCTCCATTTTTGGAATCTTGAGCAAACATTGTTTATCTTCAAACGTTCCGTCCTCCTTCTGTCCGTTTGGACAGTGCCATGTTGCAGTAGTTGCATTATCAACTTCACATTTCAGTGTAATGGGCGTTCCAAGGCACGCATAGTATTCAGCTTGCTTGGGTTTAAGCGATTCAGAACCTGAATACTAAATATGAAAGAGAAAGAGAAAATGGATCAGTAATAGCAGAAGAAACTTTGTTACATGTTATAACTATATCCAAAGTAACTTTTTTTTTTCAAATTTGACAATACAGAAACGGGATACCAGATATCAAGGCGGGGGACCAGAGCACTGTACAATGGTATTCCGTCTCGAATGCTATACTTTTCAAATTAAGGAGTGAAGCGCGAACAGTAACGCAACAACGCTTGTTAGTTCGCGAAGTGAAAATTATAAACGGGAGCTGTGCATTGACAGCTTTAACACACTCCAGACACAGTTTCGTATTCTTTCAACCGGAAATGAAATATGCGAAAGTGATATTAGAAGTTGAATGCCACGAAATATACGTCTTGTTATAGCGATATTATGTCATTTAAAAGGTTAAGAATTATAAGAAGATGGGGGTTAGATGGGGATAAAGGTTTATATGTATTTCTTAACGGAAGGTCTTTATATTTTGATTTTGTTCATCGGTTTTATTTTCCTCTCAATGCTTTAAAGGTAATAATTCAATAAAATTGTATTATGATCTCTACAACCAAACACCAACAAACTAAAGCGGTCTTCAATTTAGATTATAGCATTTCAAAAATAAGTAGTTAAGTTCTGTCTTAATAGTGTGGTGAAGTGAGCTGTTAAAGATTTGACATATTTAAATAAAATACAACAAATGACAAATGTAACTATTGAATAATTTGTTTCACATGCAATTCACAAGAATTTAGGATGAAAGTTCCTTTAACTGACTCACATACATTTGGTATCACATACAGGGGCTGTTAATTATCACAAACATGTATAGAAATTTTGGTATTTTTCTATCAATAATGACATACTATTGAACATAAGTTAATATTTACATTTCCACTGCAGTGTCACTATATAAACCAAGCAACTTCCGTTTCAGTTCATAGGACTATAATCCGAAACGAGTATGAATACAGACGTGATATGAAGGTTAAAAACAATGCATATAACGCCGAACTCTCGTTTGGACGGGAAATAATTATAGACAACTTCTTGGCTTAATTTAGCCCATTTAAATCGCGTAATTGATAAAATCGAATAAACTTATTTAACTTCGAAAAAAGAAGCGTCGTCAACATAAATATGACCTTTTTATTAACGTTTCTCCGCCATGAAGAGGGCCCCTCTCCCTGATTCTTGGAATATACAGAAGGCCTATCGTCCGAAATATTGTCAGCATTATTGCCAATCTGACACCACATACATTTTGTAGAAAGACGATTCGTATCCCTACCATCAGTGTGAAGTCGACCAAATATAGCATGCATGTTTTCGAGTTCTTATGCATCGTATTTTTATATATGAGTCGTATCACCAATAACAAACAACACGACGCTGACAACTTATTCCATGGCGGACTACGTACGTACATTACTCATTTTTTTTTCAAATAGCGGACATGCCTCCGCAGTAAGACGTCATAAATACGCGATGTCATTTATAATGACGACAATTATTTCAGATGTTATTTTAAAGCACCCTTAGACAGATACAGTGCAAAAGAAAGAACAAACTTTCAACATTTTCATAATGAAAACCTTGTACGGTAGCTGTTTTCCACGGACTATATTTCCAAGTCGTCGTTCCAGGAGAAATCACGTGAAACGTTTCCGTTTCTTGAAACCCGCTACGGGCTGTTCTGCCAATTCAACATACCAGTGTTTCTTGGAGCTACAGTTTGTATTATTTTATGGTCGAAAATCTTTTTTCGGGTATGGTTAGATGTGGAAATGTAAATAACGCGGTTCATGCTATCTTCCTGTAATGCAGTGGGCGTTCATATCGCCTATAACTCGAAACAGAATGCAGTTTAATGCTTAAGTAGCATTTGATTCAAACTGGTCATACGAGTATATTTACAGACAAGCTTATTATTTCTTAAATTAATACATAAGATGAATTGCATACTATTGTAACAGATTTAGGAATAGTTCCTTTAATTTAAAACTTAATACCATACTTTTGTATTTGTCTATGTTCTTATCATATATCTCATTAACGGAACAGTAATTCAATGTTTTAAAATTGTACAATAAACTATATTTCATTACATGCTACAACTATCCCCCGCGAAATGTGTTTACGTGGGGAAATGCAATTACTTAATTAGTCACCGTTCGTCCGTCCGTCCGAGAGCTTTTCCGGGCAATTACTTCAAAACCAATTGTGGCGTCTTGTTATGTTTTATACAAATGTAGATAAGTGACACCCATTTTATCCTCAGGTGCGGATAATATAGAGTCATACAAATATTATAAGATACATACATTGCACACACTTAGGCAGATACATGGCACTGTGAACTGTATTAGTATCAATTTATTTGAGAAAATAAAATACCTACCCTAAAAAGCAGAAATATAATTATAAAGATGGCCTTCTAAAAAGTAAAATAGTAAAATCACACAGTATACTTATCTATGTTAGTGTAATATGTATAATACTTGTCTGTGAGAGTTTGTGCATGTTCCATACCTGTCTGTTCCAGTGTGAACATATGCAATGCCTGTCCATGAGAGTGTTGACATGCTTATTACTTGTCTATAGGTTGTATACATTTATGATAATGATAAGGAGTGTGTATATGTGTATTACCTTTCTGTTAGAGTGTGAACATGTCTGTCTAAAGAGTGTCTGTGATAGCGTAAACATGTTTCTACCACAATAGGTGGGTGTTATTCAACTCTCATGGCATCAAATAATCAGTACCACTGTTGAATAACATTTTGTTTATACCACACGTGGAGAAAAGTCGTTACGCATTTTGACTGGCTGACACAATGAACTTTGACCGGATTAACGTCACTTGCTGATTGTAAACGACGTCAACAGTCGATGATGTCGTCACCATTTGGCGGGAATATGTACGAGATGATCCGTTTTGCGAATTGCATAGCCCGCGGTTCTCTGTAGTCAGTTGCTTCCGTATGAGATTGTGGTAGAAACAAATCACACGACTCGTAGTTACTGAATAGGTATATGTATTTATTTTACTCTCGTTAATTATTTTTTCAAAGTTTTAAAAATAATTAACTCAAGTGAAATATATACCATATCCAACTACCTTCGTTGTGTAAACTCTATGTAATATATGTCGGTGATGGTTCTTACAGCCATGTGCAATGCCTGTATATGATAGTGTATACATGTGTAATACCTATCCATGATAGTGTATACATGTGTAATACCTTTCTATGATAGTGCATTCATGTATAATACCTGTCTTTGATGGTATATTCATGTAAAATATCTTTCTGTGATAGTGTACAGAGGTGTAATACCTGACTGTGATAGTGTGTAATGTAGTATACCTGTCTGTTACAGCGTGTATATGTGATATACATGTACCTTTCTATGATAGTGTATACATGTGTAATACATGTTAGTGATTGTGTGCTCATGCTGTCTGTGTCTGCGAAAGTATACTGATTATATCTTTCTGTGAAAGTATCATACATGTCAATGGAAGTAACTGTAAATAATACATGTTCACCACTTGTTCATCATACTGAAAGCATCTTCTGTGTTATTATAACTTATGGTTTATTAAAATTGCTGCGAATAAAGAGTTTGGTACACTGTATTGTCAGGGTTTTCCTTTAGCATAATTGTAATTACAATGTAGTAGTTAGGCATATAGAATACATTAGGAGTTGTATACAGAGTATATAAGAAGTAGCATACATAAAGAGTACAAGAACATATAACTGAGTTTAAAGAGTGATACACGTATTATACAAGGCATACATATCAAAGGATGGTATCAGTGCGTGAGAATAGATAGTGGTATACAGATAAACCATATACCAGGTATATATCATACATACAAAGAAGGTGGTAAACATGATATACAGCGAATGATATACGTTGTATATCGAGTGCAGTATACAGGTATATATACATGTATAAAGGGTGGTATACATGGTATTTAGTACATCACGTGAGTTAATGCTGCCTTCCCATTGGCTATACACATGGGTACTATGCAGCGATAGTGCCCGCGCGCTCATCCGGGCACTATCAAATTTGGCGCGATGTTCAACGTGAATTTATTATGACGTCACTATTAAGTTACATCACTGTTACGTCGTTCTACTGTTCTGATAATGTCTGGCTTTAGAAACGACCCAAAGCTGGCCATAGTCTAGCACAATAAAACGAGTTTTTGTGTAGACGAGTGTATTTAAATGGAAGGGTGGTGTACTAACCCATTATGGCCCTGTTGAGAGGGCACTATTCCCTCATAGTATTGTCTCGTGATGAGATAGCGCCCTCGCCTTCGGCTCAGGTACTATTACACCCCTCGGCAATGTTACAATATTAGATAAATATTATACCGCATTCATTTAAATGCCTTTACGATTCTAGTCGTTGCTCAGGGCACTATTTTTTTATATTGGCCCGGAGTAAAGGACTACGAGCCGATGCTATATATTTTGACGTCATTATTCCAGGATTATGTTATACAATGTAGTGACGTCATTATTCTGGACTCTGAGCAAAATGGCATCTGACAGTGATAGATTTGCATTTTTATTGAATATAATGTATATAGAGGGCAGTATACAGGGTATATAGAAGGATGTATACATGTTTCTAACACAAAACCCTGTGCTCTTCCACTCTCAGACCATTGTATAAACGTGCTGACTGTTGGATAAATTTATGTTATATACCACTAGTGGAATATGATCTTCCGGACTTTTCAATTTTTGAGAAGTTGAATTTTGACCGGAAATCACGTGGGTCAATGCAACGTGCTGATTGTTGATGACGTCAAAATTTGGCGAGATGATGTGTTTTCGCGCAAATCTCATCCGCGGTCAACAGAAAACAACACGCCACTGCGACTTAATAGCATTGTGGTAGAAATAGGTCACACGACTCGTGGTTATTGGATATGGATTTTTTTCACTCGAGTTAATTATTTTTTTAAAGTAACAAAAGACACGAGCTTTTCCACACGGTGTGCAACCTCTATGTATAGGAGGTGTATACCTGATATATTGGAGGTGGGTCAAAGAAGTAATGTCAACGGTAGTTTTCCTAATAGCACTGGATCCTTAAAAATAGATATTTACAGTAAACGAATTACTAAATATTTTATAAATGGTAAAGAAGTAATTCCAACAGTATGTATACTGTTGGAATTACTTCTTATTGGAGGTATATACTTGATGTATATGAGGTGTAAACTTAATGTATCAACTTGGTGTATACATATACGAGGTGTATACCTGATGTATATATGTACGAGGTGTATACCTGATGTATACATGTACAAGGTGTATTCCTGATGTAAAGGAGGTTTATACCTGATGTAAACATGTACGAGTTGTAAACCTGATGTATACAAGTACGAGGTGTATACCTGATGTAATGGAGGTGTAACCCTGATATATACATGTACGAGGTGTATACCTGATGTATAGGAGGTGTATACCTGATGTAAAGAAGGTGTATACCTGATGTATACATGTACGAGGAGTATACCTGATGTAAAGGAGGTGTATACCTGATGTATACATGTATGAGGTGTATAATTGATGTATAGGAGGTGTAAACCTAATGTATCAATGTACGAGGTATATTCCTGATGTATAGGAGGTGTAAACCTGATGTATAGGAGGTGTATACCTGATGTATAGGAGGTGTTAACCTAATGTATAGGAGGTGTTTACCTGATGTGTAGGAAGTATATAACTGACTTATAGGAGGTGTATATATGATGTACAGTAGGTGTATACCTTATGTATAGTAGGTGTATACCTGATGTATAGGAGGTGTATACCTGATGTATAGGAGGTTTTAACCTAATGTATAGGAGGTGTATACCAGATGTTTAGGAGGTGTTAACCTTATGTATAGGAGGTGTTTACCTGATGTGTAGGAAGTATATAACTGATTTATAGGAGGTGTATATTTGATGTATAGGAGGTGTATACCTGATGTATAGGAGGTGTATACCTGATGTATAGGAGGTGTTAACCTAATGTATAGGAGGTGTTTACCTGATGTGTAGGAAGTATATAACTGATTTATAGGAGGTGTATACCTTATGTATAGGAGGTGTATACCTGGTGTATACATGTACGAGGTGTTTACCTGATGTATAGGAGGTGTATACCTGATGTATAGGAGGTGTATACCTGATGTATAGGAGGTGTTAACCTTATGTATAGGAGGTGTTTACCTGATGTGTAGGAAGTATATAACTGATTTATAGGAAGTGTATACCTGATTTATAGGAGGTGTATATCTGATGTATACATGTACGAGGTGTATACCTGATGTATAGGAGGTGTATACCTGATGTATAGGAGGTGTTAACCTTATGTATAGGAGGTGTTTACCTGATGTGTAGGAAGTATATAACTGATTTATAGGAAGTGTATACCTGATTTATAGGAGGTGTATATCTGATGTATAGGAGGTGTTAACCATATGTATAGGAGGTTTACACCTTATGTATAGGAGGTGTATATCAGATGTATAGGAGGTGTATACCTGATGTATAGGAGGTGTATACCTGATGTAAAGGATGTGTATACCTGATGTTTAGGAGGTGTATACCTGATGTGTAGGAAGTATATAACTGATTTATAGGAGGTGTATACCTGATTTATAGGAGGTGTATATCTGATGTATAGTAGGTGTATACCTTATGTAAATGAGGTGAATACCTTATGTATAGGAGGTGTAAACCTGATGTATAGGAGGTGTAAACCTTATGTTTAGGAGGTGTAATCCTGGTGTATACATGTACGTGTTGTATACCTGATGTATAGGAGATGTATGCCTGGTGTATACATGTACGAGGTGTATACCTGATATATAGGAGGTGTATACCTGATGTATAGGAGGTGTATACCTGATGTATAGGAGGTGTATACCTGATGTATAGGAGGTGTTAACCTTATGTATAGGAGGTGTTTACCTGATGTGTAGGAAGTATATAACTGATTTATTGGAGGTGTATACCTGATTTATAGGAGGTGTATATCTGATGTATAGGAGGTGTTAACCTTATGTATAGGAGGTTTATACCTTATGTATAGGAGGTGTATACCTGATGTAAATGAGGTGTATACCTGATGTAAAGGATGTGTATACCTGATGTTTAGGAGGTGTATACCTAATGTATAGGAGGTGTATACCTGATGTATACATGTACGAGGTGTATACCTGATGTATAGGAGGTGTAAACCTGATGTATAGGAGGTGTATACCTGATGTATAGGAGGTGTATACCTAATGTATAGGAGGTGTTTACCTGATGTGTAGGAAGTATATAACTGACTTATAGGAGGTGTATATATGATGTACAGTAGGTGTATACCTTATGTATAGTAGGTGTATACCTGATGTATAGGAGGTGTATACCTGATGTATAGGAGGTGTATACCTTATGTATAGTAGGTGTATACCTGATGTATAGGAGGTGTATACCTTATGTATAGGAGGTGTTTACCTGATGTATAGGAGGTTTTAACCTAATGTATAGGAGGTGTATACCAGATGTTTAGGAGGTGTTAACCTTATGTATAGGAGGTGTTTACCTGATGTGTAGGAAGTATATAACTGATTTATAGGAGGTGTATATTTGATGTATAGGAGGTGTATACCTGATGTATAGGAGGTGTATACCTGATGTATAGGAGGTGTTAACCTAATGTATAGGAGGTGTTTAAATGATGTGTAGGAAGTATATAACTGATTTATAGGAGGTGTATACCTTATGTATAGGAGGTGTATACCTGGTGTATACATGTACGAGGTGTTTACCTGATGTATAGGAGGTGTATACCTGATATATAGGAGGTGTATACCTGATGTATAGGAGGTGTATACCTGATGTATAGGAGGTGTATACCTGATATATAGGAGGTGTATACCTGATGTATAGGAGGTGTTAACCTTATGTATAGGAGGTGTTTACCTGATGTGTAGGAAGTATATAACTGATTTATAGGAAGTGTATACCTGATTTATAGGAGGTGTATATCTGATGTATACATGTACGAGGTGTATACCTGATGTATAGGAGGTGTATACCTGATGTATAGGAGGTGTTAACCTTATGTATAGGAGGTGTTTACCTGATGTGTAGGAAGTATATAACTGATTTATAGGAAGTGTATACCTGATTTATAGGAGGTGTATATCTGATGTATAGGAGGTGTTAACCATATGTATAGGAGGTTTACACCTTATGTATAGGAGGTGTATATCAGATGTATAGGAGGTGTATACCTGATGTATAGGAGGTGTATACCTGATGTAAAGGATGTGTATACCTGATGTTTAGGAGGTGTATACCTGATGTGTAGGAAGTATATAACTGATTTATAGGAGGTGTATACCTGATTTATAGGAGGTGTATATCTGATGTATAGTAGGTGTATACCTTATGTAAATGAGGTGAATACCTTATGTATAGGAGGTGTAAACCTGATGTATAGGAGGTGTAAACCTTATGTTTAGGAGGTGTAATCCTGGTGTATACATGTACGTGTTGTATACCTGATGTATAGGAGATGTATGCCTGGTGTATACATGTACGAGGTGTATACCTGATATATAGGAGGTGTATACCTGATGTATAGGAGGTGTTAACCTTATGTATAGGAGGTGTTTACCTGATGTGTAGGAAGTATATAACTGATTTATTGGAGGTGTATACCTGATTTATAGGAGGTGTATATCTGATGTATAGGAGGTGTTAACCTTATGTATAGGAGGTTTATACCTTATGTATAGGAGGTGTATACCTGATGTAAATGAGGTGTATACCTGATGTAAAGGATGTGTATACCTGATGTTTAGGAGGTGTATACCTAATGTATAGGAGGTGTATACCTGATGTATACATGTACGAGGTGTATACCTGATGTATAGGAGGTGTAAACCTGATGTATAGGAGGTGTATACCTGATGTATAGGAGGTGTATACCTGATGTATAGGAGGTGTATACCTGATGTATAGGAGGTGTTAACCTAATGCATAGGAGGTGTTTACCTGATTTGTAGGAAGTATATAACTGATTTATATGAGGTGAATACCTTATGTATAGGAGGTGTATACCTGATGTATAGTAGGTGTATATCTGATGTATAGTAGGTGTATACCTTATGTAAATGAGGTGAATACCTTATGTATAGGAGGTGTAAACCTGATATATAGGAGGTGTAAACCTTATGTATAGGAGGTGTATACCTTATGTATAGGAGGTGTAAACCTGATGTATATATGTACGAGGTGATTCCTGATGTACAGGAGATGTATGCCTGGTGTATACATGTACGAGGTGTATACTTGATGTATATGAGGTGTATACCTGATGTATAGGAGGTATATACCTGATGTAAAGGATGTGTAAACCTTATGTATAGGAGGTGTATACCAGATGTTTAGGAGGTGTATACCGGATGTAAACATGTACGAGGTGAATACCTGATGTATATGAGGTGTATGCCTGATGTATAGCAGGGGTATACCTTATGTATAGGAGGTGTAAACCTGATGTATATATGTACGAGGTGATTCCTGATGTACAGGAGGTGTATACCTGATAGTAAGGAGGTGTATACCTGATGTATACATGTACGAGGTGTATACCTGATGTATAGGAGGTGTATACCTGATGTAAAGGATGTGTATACCTGATGTATAGGAGGTGTATACCTAATGTATAGGAGGTGTATACCTGATGTATACATGTACGAGGTGTATACCTGATGTATAGGAGGTGTTTACCTGATGTGTAGGAAGTATATAACTGATTTATAGGAGGTGTATACCTGATTTATAGGAGGTGGTTATCTGATGTATAGTAGGTGTATACCTTATGTAAATGAGGTGAATACCTTATGTATAGGAGGTGTATACCTGATGTATAGGAGGTGTATACCTTATGTATAGGAGGTGTAAACCTGATGTAAATATGGACGAGGTTAATCGTGATGTACAGGAGGTTTATACCTGATGTATAGGAGATGTATGCCTGATGTATACATGTACGAGGTGTATACCTGATGTATAGGAGATGTATACCTGATGTATAGGAGGTGCTAACCTTATGTATAGGAGGTGTTTACCTATTGTGTAGGAAGTATATAACTGATTTATAGGAGGTGTATACCTGATTTATAGGAGGTGGATATCTGATGTATAGGAGGTGTATACCTTATGTATAGGAGGTTTATACCTTATGTATAGGAGGTATATACCTAATGTATAGGAGGTGTTTACCTTATGTAAAGGAGGTGTATACCTGATGTATAGGAGGTGTATACCTGATGTATAGGAGGTATATACCTGATGTAAAGGATGTGTATACCTTATGTATAGGAGGTGCATACCAGATGTTTAGGAGGTGTATACCTGATGTAAACATGTACGAGGTGTGTACCTGATGTATAGGAGGTGTATACCTGATGTAAAGGATGTGTATACGTGATGTATAGGAGGTGTATACCTAATGTTTAGGAGGTGTATACCTGATGTATAGGAGGTGTTTACCTTATGTATAGGAGGTATATACCTAATGTATAGGAGGTGTATACCTGATGTATAGGAGGTGTATACCTGATGTAAAGGAGGTGTATACCTTATGTATAGGAGGTGTATACCAGATGTTTAGGAGGTGTATACCTGATGTAAACATGTACGAGGTGTATACCTGATGTATAGGAGGTATACACCTGATGTAAAGGATGTGTATACCTTATGTATAGGAGGTGTATACCAGATGTATACATGTATGAGGTGTATACTTGATGTATAGGAGGTGTAGACCTGATGTTTACATGTACGAGGTGTATTCCTGATGTATAGGAGGTGTATACCTGATGTAAACATGTACGAGGTGTATACCTGATGTATAGGAGGTGTATACCTGATGTAAAGGATGTGTATACCTGATGTATAGGAGGTGTATACCTAATGTATAGGAAGTGTATACCTGATGTATAGGAGGTGGATACCTGATGTATAGGAGGTATACACCTGATGTAAAGGATGTGTATACCTTATGTATAGGAGGTGTATACCAGATGTATACATGTATGAGGTGTATACTTGATGTATAGGAGGTGTAAACCTGATGTAAACATGTACGAGGTGTATACCTGATGTATAGGAGGTGTATACCTGATGTATAGGAGATGTATACCTGATGTATTTGAGGTATATACCTGATGTATAGGAGGTATATACCTGATGTATAGGAGGTATATACCTGATGTAAAGGATGTGTATACCTTATGTATAGGAGGTTTATACCTGATGTATAGGAGGTATACACCTGATGTAAAGGATGTGTATACCTTATGTATAGGAGGTGTATACCAGATGTATACATGTATGAGGTGTATACTTGATGTATAGGAGGTATATACCTGATGTATACATGTACGAGGTGTATACCTGATGTATAGGAGGTGTAAACCTGATGTATACATGTAAGAGGTGTATACCTGATGTATAGGAGGTGTATACCTGATGTATAGGAGATGTATACCTGATGTATATGAGGTATATACCTGATGTATAGGAGGTATATACCTGATGTATAGGAGGTATATACCTAATGTAAAGGATGTGTATACCTTATGTATAGGAGGTGTATACCTGATGTATAGGAGGTATATACCTGATGTAAAGGATGTGTATACCTTATGTATAAGAGGTGTATACCAGATGTTTAGGAGGTGTATACCTGATGTAAACATGTACGAGGTGTATACCTGATGTATAGGAGGTGTATACCTGATGTAAAGGATGTGTATACCTGATGTATAGGAGGTGTATACCTTATGTATAGGAGGTGTATACCTGATGTATAGGAGAGGTATACCTGATGTAAACATGTATGAGGTGTATACTTGATGTATAGGATTTGTAAACCTAATGTATCCATGTACGAGGTGTATTCCTGATGTATAGCAGATGTATGCCTGATGTATACATGTACGTGGTGTATACCTGATGTATAGGAGGTGTAAACCTGATGTATACATGTACGAGGTGTATACCTGATGTATAGGAGGTGTAAACCTGATGTATACATGTACGAGGTGTATACCTGATGTATAGGAGGTGTAAACCTGATGTATACATGTACGAGGTGTATGCCTGATGTATAGGAGGTGTATACCTGATGTATAGGAGGTGTTAACCTAATGTATAGGAGGTGTTTACCTGATGTGTAGGAAGTATATAACTGATTTATAGGAGGTGTATATCTGATGTATGGGAGGTGTATACCTTATGTATATGAGGTGAATACCTTATGTATAGGAGGTGTATAGCTAATGTATAGGAGGTGTAAACCTGATGTATATATGTACGAGGTGTATTCCTGGTGTATACATGTACGAGGTGTATACCTGATGTAAAGGAGGTGTATACCAGATGTAAAGGAGGTGTATACCTGATGTATACATGTACGAGGTGTATACCTGATGTAAACATGTACGAGATTGTATACCTGATGTATAGGAGGTGTATACCTGATGTAAAGGATTGTATACCTGATGTATACATGTACGAAGTTAATTCCTGATCTATAGGAGATGTATGCCTGATGTATACATGTACGAAGTGTATACCTGATGTATAGGAGGTGTATACCTGATGTAAAGGATGTGTATACCTGATGTATAGGAGGTTTATACCTGATGTATATGAGGTGTATACCTTATGTATAGGAGGTGTATACCTGATGTATAGGAGGTTTATACCTGATGTATATGAGGTGTATACCTTATGTATAGGATGTGTATACCTGATGTATAGGAGGTTTATACCTGATGTATATGAGGTGTATACCTTATGTATAGGAGGTGTATACCTGATGTATAGGAGGTGTAAACCTGACATATACATGTACGAGGTGTATACCTGATGTATAGGAGGTGTATACCTGATGTAAAGGATGTGTATACCTGATGTATAGGAGGTTTATACCTGATGTATAGGAGGTGTATACCTGATGTAACGGATGTGTATACCTGATGTATAGGAGGTGTAAACCTGATGTATATGAGGTGTATACCTTATGTATAGGAGGTGTAAACCTGATGTATAGGAGGTATATACCTGATGTAAAGGATGTGTATACCTTATGTATAGGAGGTGTATACCAGATATTTAGGAGGTGTATACCTGATGTAAACATGTACGAGGTGTATACCTGATGTATAGGAGGTGTATACCTGATGCAAAGGATGTGTATACCTGATGTATAGGAGGTGTATACCTAATGTTTAGGAGGTGTATACCTGATGTAAACATGTACGAGGTGTATACCTGATGTATAGGAGGTGTATACCTGATGAAAAGGATGTGTATACCTGATGTATAGGAGGTATATACCTAATGTATAGGAGGTGTATACCTGATGTATAGGAGGTGTATACCTGATGTAAAGGATGTGTATACCTTATGTATAGGAGGTGTATACCAGATATTTAGGAGGTGTATACCTGATGTAAACATGTACGAGGTGTATACCTGATGTATAGGAGGTGTATACCTGATGTATAGGAGGTATAGACCTGATGTAAAGGATGTGTATACCTTATGTATAGGAGGTGTATACCAGATATTTAGGAGGTGTATACCTGATGTAAACATGTACGAGGTGTATACCTGATGTATAGGAGGTGTATACCTGATGTAAAGGATGTGTTTACCTTATGTATAGGAGGTGTATACCTGATGTATAGGAGGTGTAAACCTGATGTATAGGAGGTGTAAACCTGATGTATATATGTACGAGGTGATTCCTGATGTACAGGAGGTGTATATCTGATGTAAAGGAGGTGTATACCTGATGTATACATGTACGAGGTGTATACCTGATGTATACATGTACAGGAGGTGTATACCTGATGTATAGGAGGTGTAAACCTGATGTATACATGTACGAGGTGTATACCTGATGTATAGGAGGTGTATACCTGATGTATAGGAGGTGTTAACCTAATGTTTAGGAGGTGTTTACCTGATGTGTAGGAAGTATATAACTGATTTATAGGAGGTGTATATCTGATGTATAGGAGGTGTATACCTTATGTATATGAGGTGAATACCTTATGTATAGGAGGTGTATACCTGATGTATAGGAGGTGTAAACCTGATGTATAGGAGGTGTAAACCTGATGTATATATGTACGAGGTGATTCCTGATGTACAGGAGGTGTATATCTGATGTAAAGGAGGTGTATACCTGATGTATACATGTACGAGGTGTATACCTGATGTATACATGTACGAGGTGTATACCTGATGTATAGGAGGTGTATACCTGATGTATACATGTACGAGGTGTATACCTGATGTATACATGTACGAGGTGTATACCTGATGTATACATGTACGAGGTGTATACCTGATGTATAGGAGGTGTATACCTGATGTATACATGTACGAGGTGTATACCTGATGTATACATGTACGAGGTGTATACCTGATGTATACATGTACGAGGTGTATACCTGATGTATAGGAGGTGTATACCTTATGTATATGAGGTGAATACCTTATGTATAGGAGGTGTATACCTGATGTATAGGAGGTGTAAACCTGATGTATATATGTACGAGGTGATTCCTGATGTACAGGAGGTGTATATCTGATGTAAAGGAGGTGTATACCTGATGTATACATGTACGAGGTATATACCTGATGTATACATGTACGAGGTGTATACCTGATGTATAGGAGGTGCATACCTGATGTAAAGGATGTGTATACCTGATGTATAGGAGGTGTATACCTGATGTATAGGAGGTGTATACCTGATGTATACATGTACGAGGTGTATACCTGATGTATAGGAGGTGTTAACCTAATGTATAGGAGGTGTTTACCTGATGTGTAGGAAGTATATAACTGATTTATAGGAGGTGTATACCTGATTTATAGGAGGTGGTTATCTGATGTATAGTAGGTGTATACCTTATGTAAATGAGGTGAATACCCTATGTATAGGAGGTGTATACCTGATGTATAGGAGGTGTAAACCTTATGTATTGGAGGTGTAAACCTGATGTATATATGTACGAGGTTAATCGTGATGTACAGGAGGTTTATACCTGATGTATAGGAGGTGTATACCTGATGTATACATGTACGAAGTGTATACCTGATGTATAGGAGGTGTATACCTGATGTATAGGAGGTGTATACCTGATGTATAGGAGGTGTTAACCTTATGTATAGGAGGTGTTTACCTGATGTGTAGGAAGTATATAACTGATTTATAGGAGGTGTATACCTGATTTATAGGAGGTGTATACCTGATGTAAAGGATGTGTTTACCTTATGTATAGGAGGTGTATACCTGATGTATAGGAGGTGTATACCTTATGTATAGGAGGTTTATACCTTATGTATAGGAGGAATAAACCTAATGTATAGGAGGTGTTTACCTTATATAGGAGGTGTATACCTGATGTATAGGAGGTGTATACCTGATGTATAGAAGGTATATACCTGATGTAAAGGATTTGTATACCTTATGTATAGGAGGTGTATACCAGATGTTTAGGAGGTGTATACCTGATGTAAACATGTACGAGGTGTATACCTGATGTATAGGAGGTGTATACCTGATGTAAAGGATATGTATACCTGATGTATAGGAGGTGTATACCTAATGTATAGGAGGTGTATACCTGATGTATAGGAGGTGTTTACCTTATGTATAGGAGGTATATACCTAATGTATAGGAGGTGTATACCTGATGTATAGGAGGTATATACCTGATGTAAAGGATGTGTATACCTTATGTATAGGAGAGGTATACCTGATGTAAACATGTATGAGGTGTATACTTGATGTATAGGATTTGTAAACCTAATGTATCCATGTACGAGGTGTATTCCTGATGTATAGCAGATGTATGCCTGATGTATACATGTACGTGGTGTATACCTGATGTATAGGAGGTGTAAACCTGATGTATACATGTACGAGGTGTATACCTGATGTATAGGAGGTGTATACCTGATGTATACATGTACGAGGTGTATTCCTGATGTATAGGAGGTGTAAACCTGATGTATACATGTACGAGGTGTATACCTGATGTATAGGAGGTGTATACCTGATGTATAGGAGGTGTTAACCTAATGTATAGGAGGTGTTTACCTGATGTGTAGGAAGTATATAACTGATTTATAGGAGGTGTATACCTGATTTATAGGAGGTGGTTATCTGATGTATAGTAGGTGTATACCTTATGTAAATGAGGTGTATACTTGATGTAAAGGAGGTGTATAACTGATGTATAGGAGGTGTATACCTGATGTATAGGAGGTGTATACCTGATGTATAGGAGGTGTAAACCTGATGTATATATGTACGAGGTTAATCGTGATGTACAGGAGGTTTATACCTGATGTATAGGAGATGTATGCCTGATGTATACATGTACGAGGTGTATACCTGATGTATAGGAGGTGTATACCTGATGTATAGGAGGTGTTAACCTTATGTATAGGAGGTGTTTACCTGATGTGTAGGAAGTATATAACTGATTTATAGGAGGTGTATACCTGATTTATAGGAGGTGGATATCTGATATATAGGAGATGTATACCTTATGTATAGGAGGTTCATACCTTATGTATAGGAGGTATATACCTAATGTATAGGAGGTGTTTACCTTATATATAGGAGGTGTATACCTGATGTATAGGAGGTGTATACCTGATGTATAGGAGGTGTTTACCTTATGTATAGGAGGTATATACCTAATGTATAGGAGGTGTATACCTGATGTATAGGTGGTATATACCTGATGTAAAGGATGTGTATATCTTATGTATAGGAGGTGTATACCAGATGTTTAGGAGGTGTATACCTGATGTAAACATGTACGAGGTGTATACCTGATGTATAGGAGGTGTATACCTGATGTATAGGAGATGTATGCCTGATGTATACATGTACGAGGTGTATACCTGATGTATAGGAGGTGTATACCTGATGTATAGGAGGTGTTAACCTTATGTATAGGAGGTGTTTACCTGATGTGTAGGAAGTATATAACTGATTTATAGGAGGTGTATACCTCATTTATAGGAGGTGGATATCTGATATATAGGAGGTGTATACCTTATGTATAGGAGGTTTATACCTTATGTATAGGAGGTATATACCTAATGTATAGGAGGTGTTTACCTTATATATAGGAGGTGTATACCTGATGTATAGGAGGTGTATACCTGATGTATAGGAGGTATATACCTGATGTAAAGGATTTGTATACCTTATGTATAGGAGGTGTATACCAGATGTTTAGGAGGTGTATACCTGATGAAAAGGATGTGAATACCTGATGTATAGGAGGTGTATACCTAATGTATAGGAGGTGTATACCTGATGTATAGGAGGTGTTTACCTTATGTATAGGAGGTATATACCTAATGTATAGGAGGTGTATACCTGATGTATAGGTGGTATATACCTGATGTAAAGGATGTGTATATCTTATGTATAGGAGGTGTATACCAGATGTTTAGGAGGTGTATACCTGATGTAAACATGTACGAGGTGTATACCTGATGTATAGGAGGTGTATACCTGATGTAAAGGATGTGTATACCTGATGTATAGGAGGTGTATACCTAATGTATAAGAAGTGTATACCTGATGTATAGGAGGTATATACCTGATGTAAAGGATGTGTATACCTTATGTATAGGAAGTGTATACCAGATGTTTAGGAGGTATATACCTGATGTAAACATGTACGAGGTGTATACCTGATGTATAGGAGGTGTATACCTGATGCAAAGGATGTGTATACCTGATGTATAGGAGGTGTATACCTAATGTATAGGAGGTGTATACCTGATGTAAACATGTACGAGGTGTATACCTGATGTATAGGAGATGTATGCCTGATGTATACATGTACGAGGTGTATACCTGATGTATAGGAGGTGTATACCTGATGTATAGGAGGTGTTAACCTTATGTATAGGAGGTGTTTACCTGATGTGTAGGAAGTATATAACTGATTTATAGGAGGTGTATACCTGATTTATAGGAGGTGGATATCTGATATATAGGAGGTGTATACCTTATGTATAGGAGGTTTATACCTTATGTATAGGAGGTATATACCTAATGTATAGGAGGTGTTTACCTTATATATAGGAGGTGTATACCTGATGTATAGGAGGTGTATACCTGATGTATAGGAGGTATATACCTGATGTAAAGGATTTGTATACCTTATGTATAGGAGGTGTATACCAGATGTATAGGAGGTGTTTACCTTATGTATAGGAGGTATATACCTAATGTATAGGAGGTGTATACCTGATGTATAGGTGGTATATACCTGATGTAAAGGATGTGTATATCTTATGTATAGGAGGTGTATACCAGATGTTTAGGAGGTGTATACCTGATGTAAACATGTACGAGGTGTATACCTGATGTATAGGAGGTGTATACCTGATGTAAAGGATGTGTATACCTGATGTATAGGAGGTGTATACCTAATGTATAGGAAGTGTATACCTGATGTATAGGAGGTATATACCTGATGTAAAGGATGTGTATACCTTATGTATAGGAAGTGTATACCAGATGTTTAGGAGGTATATACCTGATGTATACATGTACGAGGTGTATACCTGATGTATAGGAGGTGTATACCTGATGCAAAGGATGTGTATACCTGATGTATAGGTGGTGTATACCTAATGTATAGGAGGTGTATACCTGATGTAAACATGTACGA